>OZ014524.1:106769291-107969291 GCA_963966055.1 Lathyrus aphaca | reverse complement strand
AAGGTTGTCATGTTTTTGCTGCTGACCTGATGTTGGCCTCTGATCTGGAAGAAGGGTTATTTGGTTAGTTTTAGTCAAAATATGCCAAAGGGGGAGATTATTAGTTCTGCTATTGTGGGTGTTGACATTAATTTTGGTAAAACTAACCTGACAACAACATGTTGGACATGATGTTCTAACATGCTGAAGATTAAGTTCTATAGCAGGTTTAGTAAGTTGTCAGATAAGAAATCCTGACATGGCTGCTCAGACATCAGTACATATATGGTTATAATACTTGGTAGATGCTGAGCCAAATGCTGAAACATCTTCAACTGTCATGACAATATTGTTGTTTTGTGATATCAGAGCAGATGTCTAAACATCTGTTTGTCAGTTCTGGGCAACTTTGTAGAAAGTTGTGATTTGATTCTGGAGGATTTTTAGCAGGTGTTTGTTTTTGTGATTAGTCTGATTGGTGGCAAAAATCAAGGAGAAATTTTATGATTATCAAAAGCTGTTCTGTTTCATATATTTGAAGATATTTTCAAATATTTTCATATCTTTTAGGTTGTTATTTTTGGAAAGATCTGATGTTTCTATTCCTGTACAATTTGTTCAAAAGAGATTTGAAGATCAATAAGTTTTAATGAAGATCAATTATAACTTCTTTCATTGCTCATATTCATGAAGATCGTTCTCTACTTAAAGTGGTGCAACGCTAATTGGAGGTACAAATATTAGAGATTAAAATGTTGCACATTCTGAGCTAAGGTTAGGCTTTTGTCTTGTGTTATTTGTGAGCCATTCTAACATCACCTAGATGTTTGAATTGGACTAATTTTATTAAGTTATATTTTGTCCACTCTAAGCTTTTAAGCATGAGTGTTTATTCCTGATTGAAGCTTTTAAGCAAGATCAAGTTGTTTATCTTGGAAGAATGTTCTTCTATTTTCTTTGTAAGGTTTTGGTTGATTATCATAGTGTGTGATTGAGGGGGAGTGAGAGGGGGTTCTCTTATCTAAGGGTTCTTAAATAGAAATTGCATTGGGTAGTGATTAAGTGAGAAATGTAAACTAGGATTGTTTAACTTCAAATTGATACTACTAATAGTGGATTTCCTTCCTTGCTTGGTAGCCCCCATAGTAGGTGAGTTTGCACCGAAGTGAGTTTGCACCGAACTAGGTTAACAATTCCTTGTGTGCATTTATTTTCTACAACTATATTTATGTTCATCTCACTGTGTTAAGTGCAAAGATCAGTTGTTCCGACATCTCATAGGACATCTGTAATCTACTATACCAGAATTTCAGTTTACACTAGATAAACAATTAGATATTAGGGATTGTAGATTATCTATTTTGTAACACTTTATAATAAATTATTATGGCTTATAATTGATTATTGACGACCCAATTTAACTTTTTTCCTTCCAAATTTGAACTATATAATCGATTATGTGATATGCATAATCGATTATGAGTATTAACAAGTCCATGAATAATTTTTCTTTTTAAGCTATATTTTTCCTATTAAGGTGACTGCCTCCTCACTTTCATATACACCACATTTTGAATTCTAAGCATCTTTGTCTCTCTCTCTCCCCCTCTCTCTCTCTCTCCCTCTCTCTCTCTCTCTCTCTCTCTCTCTCCCATTTTTCCATTATTTTTTTCTATTTTATGTTGCTTATCTTTGCTCTTTTACTGTACTAACACAAGTTATTTTTTAAGTAATAAACTTTTAAATTAATCACAGTTTTTTAATACCACCATTCACCACCCTCTTGTGCTTATAATAACTTATTACACAAATGCTATCAGAGTCTGGCTCTTTCTAAAGACTAGCCGTCCTATGAGGAAGAAAATTACTTTAAGAGATTTACTAAAAAAACTCATCCTTTAATGGAGAATGATATAGTTTGTGAAAAGAGAAAATGATAATCTTCATTGAGGGAATGGATCTTGGTATTTAGAAGGTTGTGAAAGAATATCCATTTGTTCCACCATATGAAGTTAATGGTGTCGTGGTGAACAAATAAAATGATGATGATTGTACCAAATACGAAAAAGGAAAAAAGTGCAACACAATTTGAAAGCAAAATATGATCATCACTACCGCTCTCGGTCTTGATGAGTTTTTGTGGGTTTCTCGTTGCGAAACATCAAAAGAAATGTGAGACACTCTCCAAGTTACCCCTGAAGGTACTATTGAGGTAAAAAGGTCGATGTTGAACACATTGAACCATGAGTATGAACTCTTCAAGATGAAACCTGAAGAAAATATTTATAACATAAAAAAATCATTCACTCGTATCTTAAGTCACATTAAAACACTTGGGAAAACTTTTCAAAAATGAGGAGTTGGTTGTAAAATTCCTTAGATACATAAACCGTAGTTGAAAACCAAAATTTATTGTGATTTCAGAATCTAGGGACTTACTCCCTCTGTTCCAAAATATAAGAGAGAGAGAGAGAGAGAGAGAATTAAAATCACACTTATTAAGAAAGGTAAAAACATAATAATTTGACAAAGATTTTGTTGAAATAAATTGTTTTGAAAGATGTAAAAATAATTCTAATTGGTTGTTAATTATAGAAATGATGAGAGAGAAAGCAAATTAAATGTAATTTGCATTAGTAGGTAATACTCACGAACCTCCTTATACAAGGAAAATGGTTGACTTCCAACCTAAACAATAAGACTTTGGAATATAATAGTATGAGTATTCTATTTCAAATGGTAGATTGAAGTGACTAGTCTTCTTTCAAAAAACGGTAAATCAAAATGGTTAGTCTTCTTTCGACAGATAGAAGATCGAAGTGGTTAGTCTTCTCCCCTAGAGAATCTTAGAGCGGTTAGTCTTCAAGCTTTTAAACAAAAATTTTAAGCTTTTACCACAGGTTGACCTCAAGAACCTTAAACCTTGGTTTTACACGTGCTAGCCAATAACTTTGAATATTTTAACACCAATAACTTCGAAGATTTTTACAAGTGGTATCAGAGCCTAACTCCAATTAACGACTACTCATCATAGGAGGAAGGAAATTACTTTAGGAGATAAACTAAACAAACCCCTATCCTTTAATTGAGAATGATATGATTTGTAAAAAGAGAAAATGATAATCTTCATTGAGGGAATGGATCTTGGTATTTAGAAGGTTGTGAAAGAAGATCTATTTGTTCCACCACATGAAGTTAATGGTGTTATGGTGAACAAAGACAATGATGATGGTTGTACCAAAGACGAAAAGGAAAAATTGTAACACAAGTTGAAAGCAAAAAATTATCATCACTACCACTCTCGGTCTCGATGAGTTTTTTTGGGTTTCTCGTTGCGAAACATAAAAAGAAATGTGAGATACTCTCCAACTTAGCCCTGAAGGTATTATTGAGGTAAAAAGATCGAGGTTAAACACATTGAACCATGAGTATGAAATCTTCAAGATGAAACCTGAAGAGAATATTCATAACATGTAAAAAATGATTCACTCATATCTTCAGTTTCATGACAACACTTGGGAAAACTTTTCAAAATGAGGACTTGGTTGTAAAACTCCTTAGATACATAAACCGTAGTTGAAAATAAAAATTTATTGTGATTTCAGAATCTAAGGACTTACTCCCTCCGTTCCAAAATATAAGAGAGAGAGAGAGAGAGAGAGAGAGAGAGAGAGAATCAAAATCACACTTATTAAGAAAAGTAAAAACATAATAATTTGACAATGAATTTGTTGAAATAAATTGCTTTGAAAGATGTAAAAATAATTCTAATTGGTTGTTGATTATAGAAATGATGAGAGAGAAAGCAAATTAAATGTAATTTTCATTTAATTTTACATTTAAAAAGAAGAAAGTTTTTTTTAAATATATTTTGTGACAAAAAATGCATTTTTTCTTATATTTTGGGAAGGATGGAGTATCAACCATGGAAATGGAAACATTATTTGGAAAAAAATTGTAAGAACATGAGATGAATCTAAAGATAATTGTTGATTATGAATTTATGTTATAAAATGTTAACATTAATCAAAGATGCTCAGTTGGTTAGAGCATGTGGCTGTTAACCACAAGGTCAGAGGTTTTTTCAATTTATTTCAATTTCTTAATTTTTCATATTTTGAGAAAAATAACAAGATAACGTGGACGGCAGGATTCGAACCTGCGCGGGCAAAGCCCACATGATTTCTAGTCATGCCCGATAACCACTCCGGCACGTCCACAATTTGTTATATATTTTACCCAAAATCTACTTGACAACAAGGTGACAAGAAGAAGAGGAAAAACCTTGCATAAAAAGGCACAAATACTATAGATATGAAAATAGAAGATGAAGATAAGAAAAACAAAATTAATGAAGACATGAAACTTATGTTTCATAAATTCATAAGGCAAGGAAAACAATATCTGCTTTAGAAGTAAAGTGAAGAAAGACCCTCACACATTTCTACACGAGATCATTGTGGAAAGAAATACCACATGAGTCCGAACTTCCCTTAAATATAGTGAATGCGATAATGCCAATTATTTTTATTTTTGTTTCCTTTATTTTTTATTATGCCAAAGGTGTTGGACATGTGACTTCCCACACTTGGGGGAAATCATGTGGTTTCGAAAAACATGATTGAAGAAAGATCCTCACACATTTTTACATGCAATAATTGCGGAAAGAAATACCACATGAGTCCGAACTTCCCTTAAGTATAGTGAACGCGATTATAACAGTTATCTATATTTTTATTTCCTTTATTTTTTATTATGCCAAAGGTGTTGGACATGTGACTTCCCACACTAGGGGGGAATCATGTGGTTTCGAAAAACATGATTTTTGAAAAACTTTGCGAAGTAAATTAGAGTTTAAAAATATTTCAAATATTTAAAAGGAATTTAAAGAGTTAAAGGAAGAGAGGAACACCAATAGTTATACATGTTCAGTAAAGAAACGACTTAGTCCTACCCTCAAGAATTGATCTTAAGAATATACAATAGAATTTGAGAGTTTTTAGTAGGTAATACTCACGAACCTCCTTATACAAGGAAAATGGTTGACCTCCAACCTAAACAATAAGGTTTTGGAATATAACAATTTGAGTATTATCTTTCAAATAGTGGATTGAAGTGACTAGTCTTCTTTCAAAAAACGGTAGATCAAAATGGTTAGTCTTCTTTCCACAGATAGTAGATCGGACTAGTTAGTCTTCTTCCCTAGATAATCTTGGAGCAGTTAGTCTTAAAAGCTTTTAAACAAAATTTTAAAGCTTTTACCACATGTTGATCTCAAGAACCTTAAACCTTGGTTTTGCACGTGCTAGCCAATAACTTTGAATATTTTAACACCAATAACTTCGAATATTTTTACAAGTGGTATCAGAGCCTAACTCCAATTAAAGACAAATCATCATAAGAGGAAGGAAATTACTTTATGAGATAAACAAAACAAACGTCTATCCTTTAATTGAGAATGATATAATTTTTAAAAAGAGAAAATGATAATCTTCATTGAGGGAATGGATCTTGGTATTTAGAAGGTTGTGAAAGTAGATCTATTTATTCCACCACATGAAGTTAATGGTGTTGTGGTGAACAATGACAATGATGATGATTGTACCAAAGATGAAAAAGAACAATTGTAACACAAGTTGAAAGAAAAAAATTATCATCACTACAACTCTCAGTCTCGATGAATTTTTTTAGGTTTCTCGCTTAAAAACATCAAAAGAAATGTGAGATACTCTCCAATTTATCCCTGATGGTACTAACAAGGTAAAAAGATCAAGGTTGAACTTATTGAACCATGAGTATGAATTCTTCAAGATGAAACCTAGAGAGAATATTCATATCATGCAAAAAATGATTCACTCATATCTTGAGTTTCATAACAACATTTGGGAAAACTTTTCATAATGGGGACTTGGTTGTAAAACTCCATAGATACTTAAACCTTAGTTGAAAACCAAATTTTATTGTGATTTAAGAATCTAAGGACTTACTCCCTCCGTTCCAAAATATAAGAGAGATAGATAGATAGATAGATAGATAGATAGATAGATAGATAGATCGATAGATAGAGAGGAAGAGAGAGAGAGAGAGTGTGTGAGAGAGAAAGAATCAAAATCACACTTATTAAGAAAAGTAAAAACATAATAATTTCACAAAGATTTTGTTGAAATAAATTGCTTTGAAACATCTAAAAATAATTCTAATTGGTTGTTGATTATAAAAATGATGATAGAGAAAGAAAATTAAATGTAATTTGCATTTAATTTTACATTTAAAAAGAAGAATTTTTTTCTGTTATATTCTGGGACAAAAAATGCATTTTTTTTCTTATATTTTGGGAAGGATGGAGTATCAACCATGGACATGGAAACATTATTTGAAAAAAAATTGTAAGAACATGATATGAAACTAAAGATAATTGTTGATTATGAATTTATGTTATAAAATGTTACAAGCGAAACAATAATCAAAGATGTTGGAATAGTTCAGTTGGTTAACAAGATAAAGTGGACGGAAGGATTCGAACCTGCGCGGGCAAAGCCCACATGATTTCTAGTCATACCCGATAACCACTCCGGCACGTCCACAATTTTTTATATATTTTACCCAAAATCTACTTGACAACAAGGTGACAAGAAGAAGAGAAAAAACCTTGCTTAAAAAGGCACAAATACTATAGATATGAAAATAGAAGATGAAGATAAGGAAAACAAAATAAATGAAGACATGAAACTCTTGTTTCATAAATTCATAAGGAAAGGAAAACAATCTCTAATGCTTCAGAAGTAAAGTGAAGAAAGACCCTCACACATTTCTACAAGCAACCAATGCGGAAAGAAATACCACATGATTCCGAACTTCCCTAAAATATAGTGAATGCGATTATGCCAGTTATTTATCTTTTTATTTCCTTTATTTTTTATTATGCCAAAGGTGTCAGACATGTGACTTCCCACACTAGGGGAGAATCATGTGGTTTTGAAAAACATGATTGAATAAAGATCCTCACACATTGCTACATGCAATCAATACGGAAAGAAATACCACATGAGTCTGAACTTCCCTTAAACATAATGAATGCGATTATGCCAGTTATTATTTATATTTTTATTTCCTTTATTTTTTATCATGCCAAAGGTGTTGGACATGTGACTTCCCACACTAGGGGGAATCATGTGGTTTCGAAAAACATGATTTTTAAAAACTTTGCGAATTAAAATTAGAGTTTAAAAATATTTCAAATATTTAAAAGGAATTTAAAGAGTTAAAGGAAGAGAGGAACACCAATAGTTATACATGTTCAGTAAAGAAACGACTTAGTCCTACCCTCAAGAATTGATCTTAAGAATATACAATAAAATTTGAGAGTATTTAGTAGGTAATACTCACGAACCTCCTTATACAAGGAAAATGGTTGACTTCCAACCTAAACAATAAGACTTTGGAATATAACAGTTTGAGTATTCTCTTTCAAATGGTGGATTGAAGTGACTAGTCTTATTTCGAAAAACGGTAGATCGAAATGGTTAGTCTTCTTTCCACATATAGTAGATCGAAGTGGTTATCTTCTTCCCTAGATAATCTTGGAGCGGTTAGTCTTCAAGCTTTTAAACAAAATTTTAAAGCTCTAACCACAGGTTGAGCTCAAGAACCTTAAACCTTGGTTTTACACGTGCTAGCCAATAACTTTGAATATTATAACACCAATAACTTCGAATATTTTTACAAGTGGTATCAAAGCCTAACTCCAATTAAAGACAAATCATCATAAGAGGAAGGAAATTAATTTAGGAGATAAACTAAACAAACGTCTATCCTTTAATTGAGAATGATATAATTTGTAAAAAGAGAAAATGATAATCTTCATTGAGGGAATGGATCTTGGTATTTAGAAGGTTGTGAAAGTAGATCTATTTATTCCAACACATGAAGTTAATGGTGTTGTGGTGAACAATGACAATGATGATGATTGTACCAAATATGAAAAATAAAAATTGTAACACAAGTTAAAAGCAAAAAGTTATCATCACTACCACTCTCGGTCTCGATGAATTTTTTTAGGTTTCTCGCTGTGAAACATCAAAAGAAATGTGAGATACTCTCCAAGTTAGCCCTGAAGGTACTATCAAGGTAAAAAGATCGAGGTTGAACACATTGAACCATGAGTATGAACTCTTCAAGATGAAACCTGAAGAGAATATTCATAACATGCAAAAAATTATTCACTCATATCTTGAGTTTCATAACAACACTTGGAATACTTTTCAAAATGGGGACTTGGTTGTAAAACTCCATAGATACATAAACCGTAGTTGAAAACCAAAATTTATTGTGATTTCAGAATCTAAGGACTTACTCCCTCCGTTCCAAAATATATAAGAGAGAGAGAGAGAGAGAGAGAGAGAGAGAGAATCAAAATCACACTTATTAAGAAAAGTAAAAACATAATAATTTGACAAAGATTTTGTTGAAATAAATTGCTTTGAAACATGTAAAAACAATTCTAATTGGTTGTTGATTATAGAAATGATGATAGAGAAAGAAAATCAAATGTAATTTGCATTTAATTTTACATTTAAAAAGAAGATTTTTTTTCTGGCATATTCTGGGACAAAAAATGCATTTTTTTCTTATATTTTGGGAAGGATGGAGTATCAACCATGGACATGGGAACATTATTTGAAAAAAAATTGTAAGAAAATGAGATGAAACTAAAGATAATTGTTGATTATGAATTTATGTTATAAAATGTTACAAGCGAAACAATAATTAAAGATGTTGGAATAGCTCAGTTGGTTAGAGCGTGTGGCTGTTAACCACAAGGTCGGAGGTTCAACCCCTCCTTCTAGCGTTTTGTTTTAATTTTTCCAATTTATTTGAGTTTCTTCATTTTTCATATTTTGAGAAAAATAAAAAGATAACGTGGACGGAAGGATTCAAACCTTCGCGGGCAAAGCCCACATGATTTCTAGTCATGCCCGATAACCACTCTGGCACGTCCACAATATGTTATATATTTTACCCAAAATCTACTTGACAACAAGGTGACAAGAAGAAGAGGAAAAACCTTGCATAAAAAGGCACAAATACTATAGATTTGAAAATAGAAGATGAAGATAAGGAAAATAAAATTAATGAAGACATGAAACTCTTGTTTCATAAATTCATAAGGCAAGGAAAACAATCTCTAATGCTTCAGAAGTAAAGTGAAAAAAGACCCTCACACATTTCTACATGCAACCAATACGGAAAGAAATACCACATGATTCCGAACTTCCCTAAAATATAGTGAATGCGATTATGCCAGTTATTTATCTTTTATTTCCTTTATTTTTTATTATGCCAAAGGTGTCAGACATGTGACTTCCCACACTAGGGGAGAATCATGTGGTTTTGAAAAACACGATTGAAGAAAGATCCTCACACATTTCTACATGCAATCAATACGGAAAGAAATACCACATGAGTCTGAACTTCCCTTAAACATAATGAATGCGATTATGCCAGTTATTATTTATATTTTTATTTCTTTTATTTTTTATCATGCCAAAGGTGTTGGACATGTGACTTCCCACACTAGGGGGAATCATGTGGTTTCGAAAAACATGATTTTTAAAAACTTTGCGAATTAAAATTAGAGTTTAAAAATATTTCAAATATTTAAAAGGAATTTAAAGAGTTAAAGGAAGAGAGGAACACCAATAGTTATACATGTTCAGTAAAGAAACGACTTAGTCCTACCCTCAAGAATTGATCTTAAGAATATACAATAAAATTTGAGAGTATTTAGTAGGTAATACTC
The DNA here is from genome assembly GCA_963966055.1 of Lathyrus aphaca. Taxonomy (NCBI): domain Eukaryota; kingdom Viridiplantae; phylum Streptophyta; class Magnoliopsida; order Fabales; family Fabaceae; genus Lathyrus; species Lathyrus aphaca. The sequence goes on along the minus strand of OZ014524.1, from coordinate 107,959,513 downwards.
ACGAACCTCCTTATACAAGGAAAATGGTTAACTTCCAACCTAAACAATAAGACTTTGGAATATAACAGTTTGAGTATTCTCTTTCAAATGGTGGATTGAAGTGACTAGTCTTATTTCAAAAAACGGTAGATCGAAATGGTTAGTCTTCTTTCCACATATAGTAGATCGAAGTGGTTATCTTCTTCCCTAGATAATCTTGGAGCGGTTAGTCTTCAAGCTTTTAAACAAAATTTTAAAGCTCTAACCACAGGTTGAGCTCAAGAACCTTAAACCTTGGTTTTACACGTGCTAGCCAATAACTTTGAATATTATAACACCAATAACTTCGAATATTTTTACAAGTGGTATCAAAGCCTAACTCCAATTAAAGACAAATCATCATAAGAGGAAGGAAATAAATTTAGGAGATAAACTAAACAAACGTCTATCCTTTAATTGAGAATGATATAATTTGTAAAAAGAGAAAATGATAATCTTCATTGAGGGAATGGATCTTGGTATTTAGAAGGTTGTGAAAGTAGATCTATTTATTCCAACACATGAAGTTAATGGTGTTGTGGTGAACAATGACAATGATGATGATTGTACCAAATATGAAAAATAAAAATTGTAACACAAGTTAAAAGCAAAAAGTTATCATCACTACCACTCTCGGTCTCGATGAATTTTTTTAGGTTTCTCGCTGTGAAACATCAAAAGAAATGTGAGATACTCTCCAAGTTAGCCCTGAAGGTACTATCAAGGTAAAAAGATCGAGGTTGAACACATTGAACCATGAGTATGAACTCTTCAAGATGAAACCTGAAGAGAATATTCATAACATGCAAAAAATTATTCACTCATATCTTGAGTTTCATAACAACACTTGGAATACTTTTCAAAATGGGGACTTGGTTGTAAAACTCCATAGATACATAAACCGTAGTTGAAAACCAAAATTTATTGTGATTTCAGAATCTAAGGACTTACTCCCTCCGTTCCAAAATATATAAGAGAGAGAGAGAGAGAGAGAGAGAGAGAGAGAGAGAGAATCAAAATCACACTTATTAAGAAAAGTAAAAACATAATAATTTGACAAAGATTTTGTTGAAATAAATTGCTTTGAAACATGTAAAAACAATTCTAATTGGTTGTTGATTATAGAAATGATGATAGAGAAAGAAAATCAAATGTAATTTGCATTTAATTTTACATTTAAAAAGAAGATTTTTTTTCTGGCATATTCTGGGACAAAAATTGCATTTTTTTCTTATATTTTGGGAAGGATGGAGTATCAACCATGGACATGGGAACATTATTTGAAAAAAAATTGTAAGAAAATGAGATGAAACTAAAGATAATTGTTGATTATGAATTTATGTTATAAAATGTTACAAGCGAAACAATAATTAAAGATGTTGGAATAGCTCAGTTGGTTAGAGCGTGTGGCTGTTAACCACAAGGTCGGAGGTTCAACCCCTCCTTCTAGCGTTTTGTTTTAATTTTTCCAATTTATTTGAGTTTCTTCATTTTTCATATTTTGAGAAAAATAACAAGATAACGTGGACGGAAGGATTCGAACCTTCGCGGGCAAAGCCCACATGATTTCTAGTCATGCCCGATAACCACTCTGGCACGTCCACAATATGTTATATATTTTACCCAAAATCTACTTGACAACAAGGTGACAAGAAGAAGAGGAAAAACCTTGCATAAAAAGGCACAAATACTATAGATTTGAAAATAGAAGATGAAGATAAGGAAAATAAAATTAATGAAGACATGAAACTCTTGTTTCATAAATTCATAAGGCAAGGAAAACAATCTCTAATGCTTCAGAAGTAAAGTGAAAAAAGACCCTCACACATTTCTACATGCAACCAATACGGAAAGAAATACCACATGATTCCGAACTTCCCTAAAATATAGTGAATGCGATTATGCCAGTTATTTATCTTTTATTTCCTTTATTTTTTATTATGCCAAAGGTGTCAGACATGTGACTTCCCACACTAGGGGAGAATCATGTGGTTTTGAAAAACACGATTGGAGAAAGATCCTCACACATTTCTACATGCAATCAATACGGAAAGAAATACCACATGAGTCTGAACTTCCCTTAAACATAATGAATGCGATTATGCCAGTTATTATTTATATTTTTATTTCTTTTATTTTTTATCATGCCAAAGGTGTTGGACATGTGACTTCCCACACTAGGGGGAATCATGTGGTTTCGAAAAACATGATTTTTAAAAACTTTGCGAATTAAAATTAGAGTTTAAAAATATTTCAAATATTTAAAAGGAATTTAAAGAGTTAAAGGAAGAGAGGAACACCAATAGTTATACATGTTCAGTAAAGAAACGACTTAGTCCTACCCTCAAGAATTGATCTTAAGAATATACAATAAAATTTGAGAGTATTTAGTAGGTAATACTCACGAACCTCCTTATACAAGGAAAATGGTTGACTTCCAACCTAAACAATAAGACTTTGGAATATAACAGTTTGAGTATTCTCTTTCAAATGGTGGATTGAAGTGACTAGTCTTATTTCGAAAAACGGTAGATCGAAATGGTTAGTCTTCTTTCCACATATAGTAGATCGAAGTGGTTATCTTCTTCCCTAGATAATCTTGGAGCGGTTAGTCTTCAAGCTTTTAAACAAAATTTTAAAGCTCTAACCACAGGTTGAGCTCAAGAACCTTAAACCTTGGTTTTACACGTGCTAGCCAATAACTTTGAATATTATAACACCAATAACTTCGAATATTTTTACAAGTGGTATCAAAGCCTAACTCCAATTAAAGACAAATCATCATAAGAGGAAGGAAATTAATTTAGGAGATAAACTAAACAAACGTCTATCCTTTAATTGAGAATGATATAATTTGTAAAAAGAGAAAATGATAATCTTCATTGAGGGAATGGATCTTGGTATTTAGAAGGTTGTGAAAGTAGATCTATTTATTCCAACACATGAAGTTAATGGTGTTGTGGTGAACAATGACAATGATGATGATTGTACCAAATATGAAAAATAAAAATTGTAACACAAGTTAAAAGCAAAAAGTTATCATCACTACCACTCTCGGTCTCGATGAATTTTTTTAGGTTTCTCGCTGTGAAACATCAAAAGAAATGTGAGATACTCTCCAAGTTAGCCCTGAAGGTACTATCAAGGTAAAAAGATCGAGGTTGAACACATTGAACCATGAGTATGAACTCTTCAAGATGAAACCTGAAGAGAATATTCATAACATGCAAAAAATTATTCACTCATATCTTAAGTTTCATAACAACACTTGGAATACTTTTCAAAATGGGGGCTTGGTTGTAAAACTCCATAGATACATAAACCGTAGTTGAAAACCAAAATTTATTGTGATTTCAGAATCTAAGGACTTACTCCCTCCGTTCCAAAATATATAAGAGAGAGAGAGAGAGAGAGAGAGAGAGAGAGAGAGAGAGAGAGAGAGAGAGAGAGAATCAAAATCACACTTATTAAGAAAAGTAAAAACATAATAATTTGACAAAGATTTTGTTGAAATAAATTGCTTTGAAACATGTAAAAACAATTCTAATTGGTTGTTGATTATAGAAATGATGATAGAGAAAGAAAATCAAATGTAATTTGCATTTAATTTTACATTTAAAAAGAAGATTTTTTTTCTGGCATATTCTGGGACAAAAAATGCATTTTTTTCTTATATTTTGGGAAGGATGGAGTATCAACCATGGACATGGGAACATTATTTGAAAAAAAATTGTAAGAACATGAGATGAAACTAAAGATAATTGTTGATTATGAATTTATGTTATAAAATGTTACAAGCGAAACAATAATTAAAGATGTTGGAATAGCTCAGTTGGTTAGAGCGTGTGGCTGTTAACCATAAGGTCGGAGGTTCAACCCCTCCTTTTAGCGTTTTGTTTTAATTTTTCCAATTTATTTGAGTTTCTTCATTTTTCATATTTTGAGAAAAATAACAAGATAACGTGGACGGAATGATTCGAACCTTCGCGGGCAAAGCCCACATGATTTCTAGTCATGCCCGATAACCACTCCGGCACGTCCACAATATTTTATATATTTTACCCAAAATCTACTTGACAACAAGGTGACAAGAAGAAGAGGAAAAACCTTGCATAAAAAGGCACAAATACTATAGATATGAAAATAGAAGATGAAGATAAGGAAAATAAAATTAATGAAGACATAAAACTCTTGTTTCATAAATTCATAAGGCAAGGAAAACAATCTCTAATGCTTCAGAAGTAAAGTGAAAAAAGACCCTCACACATTTCTACATGCAACCAATACGGAAAGAAATACCACATGATTCCGAACTTCCCTAAAATATAGTGAATGCGATTATGCCAGTTATTTATCTTTTATTTCCTTTATTTTTTATTATGCCAAAGGTGTCAGACATGTGACTTCCCACACTAGGGGAGAATCATGTGGTTTTGAAAAACACGATTGAAGAAAGATCCTCACACATTTCTACATGCAATCAATACGGAAAGAAATACCACATGAGTCTGAACTTCCCTTAAACATAATGAATGCGATTATGCCAGTTATTTATATTTTTATTTCCTTTATTTTTTATCATGCCAAAGGTGTTGGACATGTGACTTCCCACACTAGGGGGAATCATGTGGTTTCGAAAAACATGATTTTTAAAAACTTTGCGAATTAAAATTAGAGTTTAAAAATATTTCAAATATTTACAAGGAATTTAAAGAGTTAAAGGAAGAGAGGAACACCGATAGTTATACATGTTCAGTAAAGAAATAACTTAGTCCTACCCTCAAGAATTGATCTTAAGAATATACAATAAAGTTTGAGAGTATTTAGTAGGTAATACTCACAAACCTCCTTATACAAGGAAAATGCTTGACTTCCAACCTAAACTATAAGACTTTGGAATATAACAGTTTGGGTATTCTCTTTCAAATGGTGGATTGAAGTGACTAGTCTTATTTCAAAAAACGGTAGATCGAAATGGTTAGTCTTCTTTCCACAGATAGTAGATCGAAGTGGTTATCTTCTTCCCTAGATAATCTTGGTGCGGTTAGTATTCAAGCTTTTAAACAAAATTTTAAAGCTCTAACCACAGGTTGAGCTCAAGAACCTTAAACCTTGGTTTTACACGTGCTAGCCAATAACTTTGAATATTATAACACCAATAACTTCGAATATTTTTACAAGTGGTATCAAAGCCTAACTCCAATTAAAGACAAATCATCATAAGAGGAAGCAAATTAATTTAGGAGATAAACTAAACAAACGTCTATCCTTTAATTGAGAATGATATAATTTTTAAAAAGAGAAAATGATAATCTTCATTGAGGGAATGGATCTTGGTATTTAGAGGGTTATGAAAGTAGATCTATTTATTCCACCACATGAAGTTAATGGTGTTGTAGTGAACAATGACAATGATGATGATTGTATCAAATATGAAAAATAAAAATTGTAACACAAGTTGAAAGCAAAAAGTTATCATCACTACCACTCTCGGTCTCGATGAATTTTTTTAGGTTTTTCGCTGTGAAACATCAAAAGAAATGTGAGATACTCTCCAAGTTAGCTCTGAAGGTACTATCAAGGTAAAAAGATCGAGGTTCAACACATTGAACCATGAGTATGAACTCTTCAAGATGAAACATGAAGAGAATATTCATAACATGCAAAAAATTATTCACTCATATCTTGAGTTTCATAACAACACTTGGAAAACTTTTCAAAATGGGGACTTGGTTGTATAACTCCATAGATACATAAACCGTAGTTGAAAACCAAAATTTATTGTGATTTCAGAATCTAAGGACTTACTCCCTCCGTTCCAAAATATAAGAGAGAGAGAGAGAGAGAGAGAGAGAATCAAAATCACACTTATTAAGAAAAGTAAAAACATAATAATTTGACAAAGATTTTGTTGAAATAAATTGCTTTGAAACATGTAAAAACAATTCTAATTGGTTGTTGATTATAGAAATGATGATAGAGAAAGAAAATCAAATGTAATTTGCATTTAATTTTACATTTAAAAAGAAGATTTTTTTTTCTGGCATATTCTGGGACAAAAAATGCATTTTTTTCTTATATTTTGGGAAGGATGAGTATCAACCATGGACATGGGAACATTATTTGAAAAAAAATTGTAAGAACATGAGATGAAACTAAAGATAATTGTTGATTATGAATTTATGTTATAAAATGTTACAAGCGAAACAATAATCAAAGATGCTGGAATAGCTCAGTTGGTTAGAGCGTGTGGCTGTTAACCACAAGGTCGGAGGTTCAACCCCTCCTTCTAGCGTTTTGTTTTAATTTTTCCAATTTATTTGAGTTTCTTCATTTTTCATATGTTGAGAAAAATAACAAGATAACGTGGACGGAAGGATTCGAACCTTCGCGGGCAAAGCCCACATGAATTCTAGTCATGCCCGATAACCACTCCGGCACGTCAACAATATGTTATATATTTTACCCAAAATCTACTTGACAACAAGGTGACAAGAAGAAGAGGAAAAACCTTGCATAAAAAGGCACAAATACTATAGATACGAAAATAGAAGATGAAGATAAGGAAAATAAAATTAATGAAGACATGAAACTCTTGTTTCATAAATTCATAAGGCAAGGAAAACAATCTCTAATGCTTTAAAGTGAAGAAAGACCCTCACACATTTCTACATGCAACCAATACGGAAAGAAATACCACATGTTTCCGAACTTCCCTAAAATATAGTGAATGCGTTTATGCCAGTTATTTATCTTTTTATTTCCTTTATTTTTTATTATGCCAAAGGTGTCGGACATGTGACTTCCCACACTAGGGGAGAATCATGTGGTTTTGAAAAACATGATTGAAGAAAGATCCTCACACATTTCTACATGCAATCAATACGGAAAGAAATACCACATGAGTCTGAACTTCCTTTAAACATAATGAATGCGATTATGCCAGTTATTTATATTTTTATTTCCTTTATTTTTTATCATGCCAAAGGTGTTGGACATGTGACTTCCCACACTAGGGGGAATCATGTGGTTTCGAAAAACATGATTTTTAAAAACTTTGTGAATTACAATTAGAGTTTAAAAATATTTCAAATATTTAAAAGGAATTTAAAGAGTTAAAGGAAGAGAGGAACACCAATAGATATACATGTTCAGTAAAGAAACGACTTAGTCCTACCCTCAAGAATTGATCTTAAGAATATACAATAAAATTTGAGAGTATTTAGTAGGTAATACTCACGAACCTCCTTATACAAGGAAAATGGTTGACTTCCAACCTAAACAATAAGACTTTGGAATATAACAGTTTGAGTATTCTCTTTCAAATGGTGGATTGAAGTGACTAGTCTTATTTCTAAAAACGGTAGATCGAAATGGTTAGTCTTCTTTCCACATATAGTAGATCGAAGTGGTTATCTTCTTCCCTAGATAATCTTGGAGCGGTTAGTCTTCAAGCTTTTAAACAAAATTTTAAAGCTCTAACCACAGGTTGAGCTCAAGAACCTTAAACCTTGGTTTTACACGTGCTAGCCAATAACTTTGAATATTATCACACCAATAACTTCAAATATTTTTACAAGTGGTATCAAAGCCTAACTCCAATTAAAGACAAATCATCATAAGAGGAAGGAAATAAATTTAGGAGATAAACTAAACAAACGTCTATCCTTTAATTGAGAATGATATAATTTGTAAAAAGAGAAAATGATAATCTTCATTGAGGGAATGGATCTTGGTATTTAGAAGGTTGTGAAAGTAGATCTATTTATTCCACCACATGAAGTTAATGGTGTTGTGGTGAACTATGACAATGATGATGATTGTACCAAAGATGAAAAATAAAAATTGTAACACAAGTTGAAAGCAAAAAATTATCATCACTACCACTCTCGGTCTCGATGAATTTTTTTAGGTTTCTCGCTGTGAAACATCAAAAGAAATATGAGATACTCTCCAAGTTAGCCCTGAAGGTACTATCAAGGTAAGAAGATCGAGGTTGAACACATTGAACCATGAGTATGAACTCTTCAAGATGAAACCTGAAGAGAATATTCATAACATGCAAAAAATTATTCACTCATATCTTGAGTTTCATAACAACACTTGGAAAACTTTTCAAAATGGGGACTTGGTTGTAAAACTCCATAGATACATAAACCGTAGTTGAAAACCAAAATTTATTGTGATTTCAGAATCTAATGACTTACTCCCTCCGTTCAAAAAATATAAGAGAGAGAGAGAGAATCAAAATCACACTTATTAAGAAAAGTAAAAACATAATAATTTGACAAAGATTTTGTTGAAATAAATTGCTTTGAAACATGTAAAAATAATTCTAGTTGGCTGTTGATTATAGAAATGATGATAGAGAAAGAAAATCAAATGTAATTTGCATTTAATTTTACATTTAAAAAGAAGATTTTTTTTTCTGGCATATTCTGGGACAAAAAATGCATTTTTTTCTTATATTTTGGGAAGGATGAGTATCAACCATGGACATGGGAACATTATTTGAAAAAAAATTGTAAGAACATGAGATGAAACTAAAGATAATTGTTGATTATGAATTTATGTTATAAAATGTTACAAGCGAAACAATAATCAAAGATGCTGGAATAGCTCAGTTGGTTAGAGCGTGTGGCTGTTAACCACAAGGTCGGAGGTTCAACGCCTCCTTCTAGCGTCTTGTTAGATACGAAAATAGAAGATGAAGATAAGGAAAATAAAATTAATGAAGACATGAAACTCTTGTTTCATAAATTCATAAGGCAAGGAAAACAATCTCTAATGCTTTAAAGTGAAGAAAGACCCTCACACATTTCTACATGCAACCAATACGGAAAGAAATACCACATGTTTCCAAACTTCCCTAAAATATAGTGAATGCGTTTATGCCAGTTATTTATCTTTTTATTTCCTTTATTTTTTATTATGCCAAAGGTGTCGGACATGTGACTTCCCACACTAGGGGAGAATCATGTGGTTTTGAAAAACATGATTGAAGAAAGATCCTCACACATTTCTACATGCAATCAATACGGAAAGAAATACCACATGAGTCTGAACTTCCTTTAAACATAATGAATGCGATTATGCCAGTTATTTATATTTTTATTTCCTTTATTTTTTATCATGCCAAAGGTGTTGGACATGTGACTTCCCACACTAGGGGGAATCATGTGGTTTCGAAAAACATGATTTTTAAAAACTTTGTGAATTACAATTAGAGTTTAAAAATATTTCAAATATTTAAAAGGAATTTAAAGAGTTAAAGGAAGAGAGGAACACCAATAGATATACATGTTCAGTAAAGAAACGACTTAGTCCTACCCTCAAGAATTGATCTTAAGAATATACAATAAAATTTGAGAGTATTTAGTAGGTAATACTCACGAACCTCCTTATACAAGGAAAATGGTTGACTTCCAACCTAAACAATAAGACTTTGGAATATAACAGTTTGAGTATTCTCTTTCAAATGGTGGATTGAAGTGACTAGTCTTATTTCTAAAAACGGTAGATCGAAATGGTTAGTCTTCTTTCCACATATAGTAGATCGAAGTGGTTATCTTCTTCCCTAGATAATCTTGGAGCGGTTAGTCTTCAAGCTTTTAAACAAAATTTTAAAGCTCTAACCACAGGTTGAGCTCAAGAACCTTAAACCTTGGTTTTACACGTGCTAGCCAATAACTTTGAATATTATCACACCAATAACTTCGAATATTTTTACAAGTGGTATCAAAGCCTAACTCCAATTAAAGACAAATCATCATAAGAGGAAGGAAATAAATTTAGGAGATAAACTAAACAAACGTCTATCCTTTAATTGAGAATGATATAATTTGTAAAAAGAGAAAATGATAATCTTCATTGAGGGAATGGATCTTGGTATTTAGAAGGTTGTGAAAGTAGATCTATTTATTCCACCACATGAAGTTAATGGTGTTGTGGTGAACAATGACAATGATGATGATTGTACCAAAGATGAAAAATAAAAATTGTAACACAAGTTGAAAGCAAAAAATTATCATCACTACCACTCTCGGTCTCGATGAATTTTTTTAGGTTTCTCGCTGTGAAACATCAAAAGAAATATGAGATACTCTCCAAGTTAGCCCTGAAGGTACTATCAAGGTAAGAAGATCGAGGTTGAACACATTGAACCATGAGTATGAACTCTTCAAGATGAAACCTGAAGAGAATATTCATAACATGCAAAAAATTATTCACTCATATCTTGAGTTTCATAACAACACTTGGAAAACTTTTCAAAATGGGGACTTGGTTGTAAAACTCCATAGATACATAAACCGTAGTTGAAAACCAAAATTTATTGTGATTTCAGAATCTAATGACTTACTCCCTCCGTTCAAAAAATATAAGAGAGAGAGAGAGAATCAAAATCACACTTATTAAGAAAAGTAAAAACATAATAATTTGACAAAGATTTTGTTGAAATAAATTGCTTTGAAACATGTAAAAATAATTCTAATTGGCTGTTGATTATAGAAATGATGATAGAGAAAGAAAATCAAATGTAATTTGCATTTAATTTTACATTTAAAAAGAAGATTTTTTTTTCTGGCATATTCTGGGACAAAAAATGCATTTTTTTCTTATATTTTGGGAAGGATGAGTATCAACCATGGACATGGGAACATTATTTGAAAAAAAATTGTAAGAACATGAGATGAAACTAAAGATAATTGTTGATTATGAATTTATGTTATAAAATGTTACAAGCGAAACAATAATCAAAGATGCTGGAATAACTCAGTTGGTTAGAGCGTGTGGCTGTTAACCACAAGGTCGGAGGTTCAACGCCTCCTTCTAGCGTCTTGTTAGATACGAAAATAGAAGATGAAGATAAGGAAAATAAAATTAATGAAGACATGAAACTCTTGTTTCATAAATTCATAAGGCAAGGAAAACAATCTCTAATGCTTTAAAGTGAAGAAAGACCCTCACACATTTCTACATGCAACCAATACAGAAAGAAATACCACATGTTTCCGAACTTCCCTAAAATATAGTGAATGCGTTTATGCCAGTTATTTATCTTTTTATTTCCTTTATTTTTTATTATGCCAAAGGTGTCGGACATGTGACTTCCCACACTAGGGGAGAATCATGTGGTTTTGAAAAACATGATTGAAGAAAGATCCTCACACATTTCTACATGCAATCAATACGGAAAGAAATACCACATGAGTCTGAACTTCCTTTAAACATAATGAATGCGATTATGCCAGTTATTTATATTTTTATTTCCTTTATTTTTTATCATGCCAAAGGTGTTGGACATGTGACTTCCCACACTAGGGGGAATCATGTGGTTTCGAAAAACATGATTTTTAAAAACTTTGTGAATTACAATTAGAGTTTAAAAATATTTCAAATATTTAAAAGGAATTTAAAGAGTTAAAGGAAGAGAGGAACACCAATAGATATACATGTTCAGTAAAGAAACGACTTAGTCCTACCCTCAAGAATTGATCTTAAGAATATACAATAAAATTTGAGAGTATTTAGTAGGTAATACTCACGAACCTCCTTATACAAGGAAAATGGTTGACTTCCAACCTAAACAATAAGACTTTGGAATATAACAGTTTGAGTATTCTCTTTCAAATGGTGGATTGAAGTGACTAGTCTTATTTCTAAAAACGGTAGATCGAAATGGTTAGTCTTCTTTCCACATATAGTAGATCGAAGTGGTTATCTTCTTCCCTAGATAATCTTGGAGCGGTTAGTCTTCAAGCTTTTAAACAAAATTTTAAAGCTCTAACCACAGGTTGAGCTCAAGAACCTTAAACCTTGGTTTTACACGTGCTAGCCAATAACTTTGAATATTATCACACCAATAACTTCGAATATTTTTACAAGTGGTATCAAAGCCTAACTCCAATTAAAGACAAATCATCATAAGAGGAAGGAAATAAATTTAGGAGATAAACTAAACAAACGTCTATCCTTTAATTGAGAATGATATAATTTGTAAAAAGAGAAAATGATAATCTTCATTGAGGGAATGGATCTTGGTATTTAGAAGGTTGTGAAAGTAGATCTATTTATTCCACCACATGAAGTTAATGGTGTTGTGGTGAACAATGACAATGATGATGATTGTACCAAAGATGAAAAATAAAAATTGTAACACAAGTTGAAAGCAAAAAATTATCATCACTACCACTCTCGGTCTCGATGAATTTTTTTAGGTTTCTCGCTGTGAAACATCAAAAGAAATATGAGATACTCTCCAAGTTAGCCCTGAAGGTACTATCAAGGTAAGAAGATCGAGGTTGAACACATTGAACCATGAGTATGAACTCTTCAAGATGAAACCTGAAGAGAATATTCATAACATGCAAAAAATTATTCACTCATATCTTGAGTTTCATAACAACACTTGGAAAACTTTTCAAAATGGGGACTTGGTTGTAAAACTCCATAGATACATAAACCGTAGTTGAAAACCAAAATTTATTGTGATTTCAGAATCTAATGACTTACTCCCTCCGTTCAAAAAATATAAGAGAGAGAGAGAGAATCAAAATCACACTTATTAAGAAAAGTAAAAACATAATAATTTGACAATGATTTTGTTGAAATAAATTGCTTTGAAACATGTAAAAATAATTCTAATTGGCTGTTGATTATAGAAATGATGATAGAGAAAGAAAATCAAATGTAATTTGCATTTAATTTTACATTTAAAAAGAAGATTTTTTTTTCTGGCATATTCTGGGACAAAAAATGCATTTTTTTCTTATATTTTGGGAAGGATGAGTATCAACCATGGACATGGGAACATTATTTGAAAAAAAATTGTAAGAACATGAGATGAAACTAAAGATAATTGTTGATTATGAATTTATGTTATAAAATGTTACAAGCGAAACAATAATCAAAGATGCTGGAATAGCTCAGTTGGTTAGAGCGTGTGGCTGTTAACCACAAGGTCGGAGGTTCAACGCCTCCTTCTAGCGTCTTGTTAGATACGAAAATAGAAGATGAAGATAAGGAAAATAAAATTAATGAAGACATGAAACTCTTGTTTCATAAATTCATAAGGCAAGGAAAACAATCTCTAATGCTTTAAAGTGAAGAAAGACCCTCACACATTTCTACATGCAACCAATACAGAAAGAAATACCACATGTTTCCGAACTTCCCTAAAATATAGTGAATGCGTTTATGCCAGTTATTTATCTTTTTATTTCCTTTATTTTTTATTATGCCAAAGGTGTCGGACATGTGAGTTCCCACACTAGGGGAGAATCATGTGGTTTTGAAAAACATGATTGAAGAAAGATCCTCACACATTTCTACATGCAATCAATACGGAAAGAAATACCACATGAGTCTGAACTTCCTTTAAACATAATGAATGCGATTATGCCAGTTATTTATATTTTTATTTCCTTTATTTTTTATCATGCCAAAGGTGTTGGACATGTGACTTCCCACACTAGGGGGAATCATGTGGTTTCGAAAAACATGATTTTTAAAAACTTTGCGAATTAAAATTAGAGTTTAAAAATATTTCAAATATTTAAAAGGAATTTAAAGAGTTAAAGGAAGAGAGGAACACCAATAGTTATACATGTTCAGTAAAGAAACGACTTAGTCCTACCCTCAAGAATTGATCTTAAGAATATACAATAAAATTTGAGAGTATTTAGTAGGTAATACTCACGAACCTCCTTATACTAGGAAAATGGTTGACTACCAACCTAAACAATAAGACTTTGGAATATAACAGTTTGAGTATTCTCTTTCAAATGGTGGATGGAAGTGACTAGTCTTATTTCGAAAAACGGTAGATCAAAATGGTTAGTCTTCTTTCCACAGATAGTAGATCGAAGTGTTTATCTTCTTCCCTTGATAATCTTAGAGCGGTTAGTCTTCAAGCTTTTAAAGAAAATTTTAAAGCTCTAACCACAGGTTGAGCTCAAGAACCATAAACCTTGGTTTTTCACGTGCTAGCCAATAACTTTAAATATTATAACACCAATAACTTCGAATATTTTTACAAGTGGTATCAAAGCCTAACTCCAATTAAAGACATATCATCATAAGAGGAAGGAAATTACTTTAGGAGATAAACTAAACAAACGTCTATCCTTTAATTGAGAATGATATAATTTGTAAAAAGAGAAAATGATAATCTTCATTGAGGGAATGGATCTTGGTATTTAGAAGGTTGTGAAAGTAGATCTATTTATTCCACCACATGAAGTTAATGGTGTTGTGGTGAACAATGACAATGATGATGATTGTACCAAAGATGAAAAATAAAAATTGTAACACAAGTTGAAAGCAAAAAATTATCATCACTACCACTCTCGGTCTCGATGAATTTTTTTAGGTTTCTCGCTGTGAAACATCAAAAGAAATATGAGATACTCTCCAAGTTAGCCCTGAAGGTACTATCAAGGTAAGAAGATCAAGGTTGAACACATTGAACCATGAGTATGAACTCTTCAAGATGAAGCCTGAAGAGAATATTCATAACATGCAAAAAATTATTCACTCATATCTTAAGTTTCATAACAACACTTGGAAAACTTTTCAAAATGGGGACTTGGTTGTAAAACTCCATAGATACATAAACCGTAGTTGAAAACCAAAATTTATTGTGATTTCAGAATCTAATGACTTACTCCCTCCGTTCAAAAAATATAAGAGAGAGAGAGAGAGAATCAAAATCACACTTATTAAGAAAAGTAAAAACATAATAATTTGACAAAGATTTTGTTGAAATAAATTGCTTTGAAACATGTAAAAATAATTCTAATTGGCTGTTGATTATAGAAATGATGATAGAGAAAGAAAATCAAATGTAATTTGCATTTAATTTTACATTTAAAAAGAAGATTTTTTTTCTGGCATATTCTGGGACAAAAAATGCATTTTTTTCTTATATTTTGGGAAGGATGGAGTATCAACCATGGACATGGGAACATTATTTGAAAAAAAATTGTAAGAACATGAGATGAAACTAAAGATAATTGTTGATTATGAATTTATGTTATAAAATGTTACAAGCAAAACAATAATCAAAGATGCTGGAATAGCTCAGTTGGTTAGAGCGTGTGGCTGTTAACCACAAGGTCGGAGGTTCAACCCCTCCTTCTAGCGTTTTGTTTTAATTTTTCCAATTTATTTGAGTTTCTAGTCATGCCCGATAACCACTCCGGCACGTCCACAATTTGTTATATATTTTACCCAAAATCTACTTGACAACAAGGTGACAAGAAGAAGAGGAAAAACCTTGCATAAAAAGGCACAAATACTATAGATATGAAAATAGAAGATGAAGATAAGGAAAATAAAATTAATGAAGACATGAAACTCTTATTTCATAAATTCATAAGGCAAGGAAAACAATCTCTAATGCTTCAGAAGTAAAGTGAAGAAAGACCCTCACACATTTCTACATGCAACCAATACGGAAAGAAATACCACATGATTCCGAACTTCCCTAAAATATAGTGAATGCGATTATGCCAGTTATTTATCTTTTTATTTCCTTTATTTTTTATTATGCCAAAGGTGTCGGACATGTGACTTCCCACACTAGGGGAGAATCATGTGGTTTTGAAAAACATGATTGAAGAAAGATCCTCACACATTTCTACATGCAATCAATACGGAAAGAAATATCACATGAGTCTGAACTTCCCTTAAACATAATGAATGCGATTATGCCAGTTATTTATATTTTTATTTCCTTTATTTTATATCATGCCAAAGGTGTTGGACATGTAACTTCCCACACTAAGGGGAATCATGTGGTTTCGAAAAACAAGATTTTTAAAAACTTTCCGAATTAAAATTAGAAGTTAAAAATATTTCAAATATTTAAAAGGAATTTAAAGAGTTAAAGGAAGAGAGGAACACCAATAGTTATACATGTTTAGTAAAGAAACGACTTAGTCCTACCCTCGAGAATTGATCTTAAGAATATACAATAAAATTTGAGAGTATTTAGTAGGTAATACTCACGAACTTCCTTATACAAGGAAAATGGTTGACTTCCAACCTAAACAATAAGACTTTGGAATATAAAAGTTTGAGTATTCTCTTTCAAATGGTGGATTGAAGTGACTAGTCTTATTTCGAAAAACGGTAGATCGAAATGGTTAGTCTTCTTTCCACAGATATTAGATCGAAGTGGTTATCTTCTTCCCTACATAATCTTGGAGCGGTTAGTCTTCAAGCTTTTAAACAAAATTTTAAAGCTCTAACCACAGGTTGAGCTAAAGAACCTTAAACCTTGGTTTTACACGTGCTAGCCAATAACTTTGAATATTATAACACCAATAACTTCGAATATTTTTACAAGTGGTATCAAAGCCTAAATCCAATTAAAGAGAAATCATCATAAGAGGAAGGAAATTACTTTAGGAGATAAAATAAACAAACGTCTATCCTTTAATTGAGAATGATATAATTTGTAAAAAGAGAAAATGATAATCTTCATTGAGGGAATGGATCTTGGTATTTAGAAGGTTGTGAAAGTAGATCTATTTATTCCACCACATGAAGTTAATGGTGTTGTGGTGAACAATGACAATGATGATGATTGTACCAAAGATGAAAAATAAAAATTGTAACACAAGTTGAAAGCAAAAAATTATCATCACTACCACTCTCGGTCTCGATGGATTTTTTTAGGTTTCTCGCTGTGAAACATCAAAAGAAATGTGAGATACTCTCCAAGTTAGCCCTGAAGGTACTATCAAGGTAAAAAGATCGAGGTTGAACACATTGAACCATGAGTATGATCTCTTCAAGATGAAACCTGAAGAGAATAATCATAACATGCAAAAAATTATTCACTCATATCTTGAGTTTCATAATAACACTTGGAAAACTTTTCAAAATGGGGACTTGGTTGTAAAACTCCATAGATACATAAACCGTAGTTGAAAACCAAAATTTATTGTGATTTCAGAATCTAAAGACTTACTCCCTCCGTTCAAAAAATATAAGAGAGAGAGAGAGAGAGAGAGAGAGAGAGAGAGAGAATCAAAATCACACTTATTAAGAAAAGTAAAAACAAAATAATTTGACAAAGATTTTGTTGAAATAAATTGCTTTGAAACATTTAAAAATAATTCTAATTGGTTGTTGATTATAGAAATGATGATAGAGAAAGAAAATCAAATGTAATTTGCATTTAATTTTACATTTAAAAAGGAGATTTTTTTTTCCTGGCATATTCTGGGACAAAAAATGCATTTTTTTCTTATATTTTGGGAAGGATGGAGTATCAACCATGGACATGGGAACATTATTTGAAAAAAAAATTGTAAGAACATGAGATGAAACTAAAGATAATTGTTGATTATGAATTTATGTTATAAAATGTTACAAGCGAAACAATAATCAAAGATGCTGGAATAGCTCAGTTGGTTAGAGCGTGTGGCTGTTAACCACAAGGTCGGAGGTTCAACCCCTCCTTCTAGCGTTTTGTTTTAATTTTTCCAATTTATTTGAGTTTCTAGTCATGCCCGATAACCACTCCGGCACGTCCACAATTTGTTATATATTTTACCCAAAATCTACTTGACAAAAAGGTGACAAGAAGAAGAGGAAAAACCTTGCATAAAAAGGCACAAATACTATAGATATGAAAATAGAAGATGAAGATAAGGAAAATAAAATTAATGAAGACATGAAACTCTTGTTTCATAAATTCATAAGGCAAGGAAAACAATCTCTAATGCTTAAGAAGTAAAGTGAAGAAAGACCCTCACACATTTCTACATGCAACCAATACGGAAAGAAATACCACATGATTCCGAACTTCCCTAAAATATAGTGAATGTGATTATGCCAGTTATTTATCTTTTTATTTTCTTTATTTTTTATTATGCCAAAGGTGTCAGACATGTGACTTCCCACACTAGGGGAGAATCATGTGGTTTTGAAAAACATGATTGAAGAAAGATCCTCACACATTTCTACATGCAATCAATACGGAAAGAAATACCACATGAGTCTGAACTTCCCTTAAACATAATGAATGCGATTATGCCAGTTATTTATATTTTTATTTCCTTTATTTTATATCATGCCAAAGGTGTTGGACATGTAACTTCCCACACTAAGGGGAATCATGTGGTTGCGAAAAACAAGATTTTTAAAAACTTTCCGAATTAAAATTAGAAGTTAAAAATATTTCAAATATTTAAAAGGAATTTAAAGAGTTAAAGGAAGAGAGGAACACCAATAGTTATACATGTTTAGTAAAGAAACGACTTAGTCCTACCCTCGAGAATTGATCTTAAGAATATACAATAAAATTTGAGAGTATTTAGTAGGTAATACTCACGAACTTCCTTATACAAGGAAAATGGTTGACTTCCAACCTAAACAATAAGACTTTGGAATATAAAATTTTGAGTATTCTCTTTCAAATGGTGGATTGAAGTGACTAGTCTTATTTCGAAAAATGGTAGATCGAAATGGTTAGTCTTTTTTCCACAGATATTAGATCGAAGTGGTTATCTTCTTCCCTAGATTATCTTGGAGCGGTTAGTCTTCAAGCTTTTAAACAAAATTTTAAAGCTCTAACCACAGGTTGAGCTAAAGAACCTTAAACCTTGGTTTTACACGTGCTAGCCAATAACTTTGAATATTATAACACCAATAACTTTGAATATTTTTACAAGTGGTATCAAAGCCTAAATCCAATTAAAGAGAAATCATCATAAGAGGAAGGAAATTACTTTAGGAGATAAAATAAACAAACGTCTATCCTTTAATTGAGAATGATATAATTTGTAAAAAGAGAAAATGATAATCTTCATTGAGGGAATGGATCTTGGTATTTAGAAGGTTGTGAAAGTAGATCTATTAATTCCACCACATGAAGTTAATGGTGTTGTGGTGAACAATGACAATGATTATGATTGTACCAAAGATGAAAAATAAAAATTGTAACACAAGTTGAAAGCAAAAAATTATCATCACTACCACTCTCGGTCTCGATGAATTTTTTTAGGTTTCTCGCTGTGAAACATCAAAAGAAATGTGAGATACTCTCCAAGTTAGCCCTGAAGGTACTATCAAGGTAAAAAGATCGAGGTTGAACACATTGAACCATGAGTATGAACTCTTCAAGATGAAACCTGAAGAGAATATTCATAACATGCAAAAAATTATTCACTCATATCTTGAGTTTCATAATAACACTTGGAAAACTTTTCAAAATGGGGACTTGGTTGTAAAACTCCATAGATACATAAACCGTAGTTGAAAACCAAAATTTATTGTGATTTCAGAATCTAAGGACTTACTCCCTCCGATCCAAAATATAAGAGAGAGAGAGAGAGAGAGAGAGAGAGAGAGAATCAAAATCACACTTATTAAGAAAAGTAAAAACATAATAATTTGACAAAGATTTTGTTGAAATAAATTGCTTTGAAAGATGTAAAAATAATTCTAACTGGTTGTTGATTATAGAAATGATGAGAGAGAAAGCAAATATAATGTAATTTTCATTTAATTTTACATTTAAAAACAATAATTTTTTTTCTTTTATATTTTGGGACAAAAAATGCATTTTTTTTTATATTTTGGGAAGGATGGAGTATCAACCATGGACATGGAAACTTTATTCGGAAAAAAATTGTAAGAAAATTAGATGAAACTAAAGATAATGGTTGATTATGAATTTATGTTATAAAATTTTACAAGCGAAACATTAATCAGAAAAATAACAAGATAACGTGGACGGCAGGATTCGAACCTGCGCGGGCAAAGCCCACATGATTTCTAGTCATGTCCGATAACCACTCCGGCACGTCCACAATATGTTATATATTTTACACAAAATCTACTTGACAACAAGGTGACAAGAAGAAGAGGAAAAACCTTGAATAAAAAGGCACAAACACGATAGATATGAAAGTAGAAGATGAAGATAAGAAAAAAAAATTAATAAAGACATGAAACTCATGTTTCATAAATTAATAAGGCAAGGAAAACAATCTCTAATGCTTCAAAAGTAAAGTGAAGAAAAACCCTCACACATTTCTACATGCAATCAATGCGGAAAGAAATATCACATGAGTCTAAACTTCACTTAAATATAGTGAATGCGATTATGCCAGTTATTTATATTTATATTTCCTTTATATTTTATTATGCCAAAAGTGTTGGACATGTGACTTCCCACACTAGGGGGGAATCATGTGGTTTCGAAAAACATGATTGAAGAAAGATCCTAACACATTTCTACATGCAATCATTGCGGAAAGAAATACCACATGAGTTCGAACTTCCCTTAAACATAGTGAATGCAATTATGCCAGTTATTTATATTTATATTTCCTTTATTTTTTATTATGCCAAAGGTGTTGGACATGTGACTTTCCACACTAGGGGGGAATCCTGTCGTTTCGAAAAACATGATTTTGAAAAACTTTGCGAATTAAAATTAGAGTTTAAAAATCTTTCAAATATTTAAGAGGAATTTAAAGAGTTAAAGGAAGGGAGGAACACCAATAGTTATACAAGTTTAGTAAAGAAACGACTTAGTACTACCCTCAAGAATTGATCTTAAGAAATCCAATAAAATTTGAGAGTTTTTAGTAGGTAATACTCACGAACCTCCTTATTCAAGGAAAATGATTGACTTCCAACCTAAACAATAAGACTTTAGAATATAATAGTTTGAGTATGGTGGATTGAAGTGACTAGTCTTCTTTCGAAAAACGATAGATCGAAATGGTTATTCTTCTTTCCACAGATAGTAGATCGAAGTGGTTAGTCTTCTTCCCTAGAGAATCATGGAGCGGTAAGTCTTCAAGCTTTTAAACAAAAAATTTAAGCTTTTACCACAGGTTGTGCTCAAGAACCTTAAAACTTGGTTTTACACATGCTAGCCAATAACTTTGAATATTTTAACACCAATAACTTCAAAGATTTTTACAAGTGGTATCAGAGCCTAACTCCAATTAAAGACTAATCATCATAAGAGGAAGGAAATTACTTTATGAGATAAACTAAACAAACTCCTATCCTTTAATTGAGAATGGTATAGTTTGTAAAAAGAGAAAATGATAATCTTCATTGAGGGAATGGATCTTGGTATTTAGAAGGTTGTGAAAGAAGATCTATTTGTTCCACCACATGAAGTTAATTGTGTTGTGGTAAACAAAGACAATGATGATGATTGTACGAAAGATGAAAATGAAAAATTGTAACACAAGTTGAAAGCAAAAAATTATCATCACTACCACTCTTGGTCTCTATGAGTTTTTTTAGGTTTCTCGTTGCGAAACATCAAAAGAAATGTGAGGTACTCTCCAAGTTAGCTCTGAATGTACTATTGAGGTAAAAAGATTGAGGTTGAACACATTGAACCATGAGTATGAACTCTTCAAGATGAAACCTGAAGAGAATATTCATAACATGCAAAAAATGATTCACTCATATTTTGAGTTTCATGACAACACTTGGGAAAACTTTTCAAAATGAGGACTTGGTTGTAAAATTGCTTAGATACGTAAACCTTAGTTGAAAACCAAAATTTATTGTGATTTCAGAATCTAGGGACTTACTCCCTCCGTTCGAAAATATAAGAAAGAGAGAGAGAGAGAGAGAGAGAGAGAATCAAAATCCCACTTATTAAGAAAAGTAAAAACATATTAATTTGACAAAGATTTTGTTGAAATAAATTGCTTTGAAAGATGTAAAAATAATTCTAATTGGTTGTTGATTATAAAAATGATGAGAGAGAAAGCAAATTAAATGAAATTTGCATTTAATTTTACATTTAAAAAGAAGAAAGTTGATTTTTTTCCTTGTATATTTTGGGACAATAAAATGCATTTTTTTCTTATATTTTGGGAAGGATGGAGTATCAACCATGGACATGGGAACATTATTTGAAAAAAAATTGTAAGAACATGAGATGAAACTAAAGATAATTGTTGATTATGAATTTATGTTATAAAATGTTACAAGCGAAACAGTAATCAAAGATGCTGAAATAGCTCAGTTGGTTAGAGCGTGTGGCTGTTAACCACAAGGTCGGAGGTTCAACCCATCCTTCTAGCGTTTTGTATTAATTTTTCCAATTTATTTGAGTTTCTTCACTTTTCAAACCCGATAATCACTCCAGCACGTCCACTATTCAACCCCTCCTTCTAGCGTTTTGTATTAATTTTTCCAATTTATTTGAGTTTCTTCACTTTTCAAACCCGATAATCACTCCAGCACGTCCACTATTTGTTATATATTTTAACTAAAATCTACTTGACAACAAAATGACAAAAAGAGGAAAATAAAGTCACAAACACTATAGATATGAAAATAGAAGATGAAGATAAGGAAAACAAAATTAATGAAGATATGGAACTCATGTTTCAAAAATTCCTAAGGCAAGGAAAATAATCTCTAATGCATCAAAAGCAAAGTGAAGAAAGATCCTCACACATATCTACATGCAATCAATGCAGAAAGAAATACCACATAAGGCCGCACTTCCCTCAAAATAATAACCAGAGAAAAACCATAATCAAAGAAGATTCAATCAACCTTAGAGAGAAGAAATGATATCCTACACATCTTGGGATAATATTGATATGGAATCCTCATATAATGAAGAAGTAAAAAAATTGTCTCATGAAAAACCATAAAAAAGGTAATATCTTATTTTTCCTATCAAGACTTGCTTCATATTTGCAAGAAGGTAAATAAATAAAAAAACTAAGTTGAAACAAATTGTCTCAAATTCTATAGAAACAATTTTCTTCCTTGAAATTGAGAATTAAAACCTTATGGAAGAAATGGAAATTATTAGGGAAAGACAAAGTGTTTCAACTCAACTATATTTTCCTTCTCACGAAGTATTAGTTGAATCTGAAAAGTGTAGATGATGTGATATTTTGATAAATAAAAACAAATAACTGCAAAACATACTTGAAAAGGAAGAGACAACTTGAATCCCCTTCTTGGAAATCAAAGAGCATCTTATAATAAAGTTGATTTAAGTTATGATCCTAAAATTAATGTTAACATGTTTAACAATATATCCCTTGAAAATAAGATCTATAAATTCAATACTCTTAAGTGTTATTATTTTGCAATAAAATGGTCATGTTGTTTAATTTTTCTTTGTTAATAAAAGTCATGATATTAAGAAATATGTATGCTCATAATTCTAGAGATAATTGTATTCCACTTATACGGGAGGACCTAAAAAGAATTGGGTACCAAAAATAAAAAACCAAAATTGTGATTCAGATATGATTGACATCTCAAACTCAAAATGTCATATTAACATTAGCTGTTCAAATTATATAAATGAAGAAATAAACATGTTATCTTATTTCTCATGCATTTTGAATTTCAAAAATATCCAAATGGAAGTAAATAGTGTGTTAAAAACGATTACATCCAAGAAAAAATGTATGTTAATCAACCTCCCAATTTTCTAAATTTTTCTTTTCTAGTCTTGTTTTCAAAATGAAAAAATTATCTATATGGTCTGAAACAAGATCCTAAAGTTTGGTATGATCATCTGAGCATATTCTTCTTGAAATCGATTTTCAAATAGGTAAGGTTAATACAACTCCTTAATACACATCATGACATTTTATTTTTGATTATTTTCGTCGATGAAATCACTTCTGGTGCTATTAATAAATCTATTTGCAAAAGGTTTTCTGATATGATGTAGAATGTCTGTGTTGGGGGATCTACGGTTATGAGAATTAAAAAGCACATGAATCGTTTTCTTTTTTAGTCATATCTTCTCCTATATGAAGTGAGTGTTTCCTCACTTTCATATACACCACATTTCAAATTCCAAACATCATTTTCTTTTGCAAACCTCTCTCTCTCTCCCTATCTCTCTCTCTCTCTCTCTCTCTCTCTCTCTCTCTATTTTCATTTATTTTTTCTATTTTATGATGCTTATCTCTACTCTTTTACCGTTCTAACACAAATTATTTTTTTAGTAATTAACTTTTAAATTAATCCCAAATTTAGATTACCACAATACACCCCCCTCTTGTGCTTGGAATCTCTTGTTCAACATGTGATTTCAGAGTCAAACTCTTATTAAAGTCTAATTTTCCTTGGAGGAAGGAAATGACTTAAGGAGATTTACTAAACAAATCTCCATGCTTTAATGGAGAAAAGTATAGTTTTTGGAAAGAAAAATGATAATCTTCATTGAGGGAATGAATCGTGGTATTTAGATGCTTGTGAAAGAAGATCTATGTGTTCCCCCACATGAAGTAAGTGGTAATATGGTGAATAAGGACACTGATCATTGTACCAAAGATGATAAGGAAAAGGTGCAACATAATTTGAAAGTAAAAAAATGATCATCATTACCGCTCTCGGTCTTAATGAGTATTTTTGGGTTTCACGCTGCGAAATTGTAAAAGAAATGTGAGATACTCTCCAAGTTACCCCTGTAGGTACTATTGAGGTAAAAACCTCAAGGTCGAACACATTAAACCATGAGTACGAATTCTTCAAGATGAAGCCTAGAAAGATTATTTTTTAACATGCAAAAGAGATTCAGTCATATTTTGAGTCACAAGAGACGAGAACACTTGGGGAAAAAGTTCAAAATGAGGAGTTAGTCGTAAAATCCATTAGATTTCTAAACCTTAGTTGGAAACCAAAAGTCATTGTGATTTCTAAATCTATGGAATTATCAACCATGGACATGACAACTTTATTTGATAAATTGCAAGAACACGAGATGAAGAGACCTTATAGCTATGATTTTATGCTATAAATTGTTACAAGCCAAAATTTAATCGATGAAGCTGGAATAGCTCAGTTGGTTAAAGTGTGTGGCTATTAACCATAAGGTCGGAGGTTCAACCTCTCATTTTAGCGTTTGTTTATCAATTTTATCAATTTATTAAGTTTATTTATTTTCAAATTTTGGGGAAAATAATGAAAAACTTGGACAACAAGATCCGAACATGCGCAGGCAAAACCCACATGATTTCTAGTCATGCTAGATAACCACTTTGACACGTCCACTATTTGTTATATGTTTTCACCAAATTCTACTTGACAACAAGGTGACAACATGTCAATTGATCATAATATATATATATATATATATATATATATATATATATGTGTGTGTGTGTGTGTGTGTGTGTGTGTGTGTGTGTATGATCAATTAACGTCAATGTGTAATGACACCAAATCCTACCCCTTTATTCGTATTCAATGGCTAAGATAAATTCACTTAAAACTAACACATGAGTTTTTTAAGGGAATTTATCTTAGTCATTGAATTGATAAGAATAAAGGGGTAGGATTTGGTGTTATGACACCTTGGTGTCAATTCATCATATATATATATATATATATATATATATATATATATATATATATATATATATATATATATATATATATATATATATATAAGATGAAGATGATAAAAACAAAATTAATTTTATTACCTACATAATTCCACCCTTAATCGACGAACCCAACCCACTTCACACATAGAATCGACGAACCACCTCGTGTGACTTGCCCAACATAATTCCACCCTTAATTCCACCCAGTCTGACGTTCATGAGTCCAAGGCCCAATAGTTAAGGGACATGGAAGGAGCATCTCCCCCACGCCTCTAGTACTTCAGTCAACTATCTCCGCAGTAATCTCCTAGATCAACGGAACAGTTGGACTAGGGGTGAGACCACGAGCTAGGTCTTAGCTGCTCCTACGTAAACCTTGGCAGTTCCCTCCATGGGCCTAGCTGATCCAACCCATAAAGAGAATCTTGGCCCAACGTTGGGGGAACACTATAAAACCCTTTTTCACCAGAGGATCAGGTATTCTATTCTCACTTACCTTTTTATGTACTTGCTCTTACTCCATAGCACACTCTCACTTTGGCATCAGAGCACCTTGCAGGTACCCCCCTTTATCCACAACAGAAGTTATTATAATATGGAAGGTTCCTACTGATCAAGTCATATCAGTAGCTGATGGGCTAAAGACGTGTCTAATTATGCGTCTAGCGGTATCTTAACTGCAAGTGCACAGCCTATCGAAGTAATATTTAAGATTATCGATCCACAGGGATTCTATGGTTACTTAGTGCTAGATGAACTTCTAGTTTAGCTAAGGCGAATGGTTGTCACGATTTTTTGTTGAATTTTAAGAATATTAAAGGCGGAATTAAATTTAAGTTTTAATAAAATAATACTAAGGCGGTCGGTATGTAATTATACTAACTTAGGTGGGTCAATCTAACCTAGGCTTATAAAGGTGTTTACTTAATCTATTCGGTAGAGGTTACCAGTTTAAATACCCTCAACTCACACTCTCGTGGTCTTATATCAGATCTTATCCCTAAAGCCCTATGCCTGCTCTCGCTAGCCCATAAGTGTTTAGAGATAATTTTTGGAAACTTAGTAATTCTAATTTATTTTAAAGCGCTCTCGCTGTGTTTAATTTAAATGCCTAACTTTAGCTATCTGGTAAAAATCTCACACTCTCGTGGTCTTGACCTAACCTAATATTCTTTCCTTACTCTCGTAACGAAAAGATCGATTTTTATTAAAAAGTATCAGCCAGAATGTTAAGTTATTAATTGTTTTAAGCCTATGATTAAATTTTACCGATTAAGTTTGTTTTAACTACATACCGCCCTAAGGTATTTAGCTACTCATCGATGTTGAACCAGACAGAGACAGAAAATTAAATAATAAAATACTCATGGCAGAAAAATAAATAAACATTATAAATATCTAAATTTGCAATATAATAAAAAACCTGGTTAACAAATGTTAGAGCAGACTCCTTCTTCCATAGACCGGAAAGCTTGGAGTTGGCGGAAATCGAAAATAACAAAGGCTGAAGGTTTAGAAAAAAAGTAAATGTATAACAATTTCCTGATGTTGGAAATTGTTATATGGCGGGTTTGGATACAATAAGAACGAAAAGAAAACTAAAAATAATGCAGAAATAGAAACAGGGTCGTAAAATAATTCGACAGAGCTTCCGCAGAAAATCGAATAAAAAATGCTCTGTGCATTGTTCATAAAACTTGTACTATTTATAGAATCCTTAATGGGCTGAAAATTGGACTTTTGTTGCATGGGCCTTGCTGACTTGGTGGAGGGAATGTAGGTACGTGGCAACAAAATAGGAGGAACGTTCTTCACGTAGTGCTTTGACGTAGTCTGAGTCAAAAACCTATTTTTATCCTTGTCACGGTCGTGACAAGGTCTTCACGCTCGTGTCATGTGGCTTTTAAGTGTCACGGTCGTGACAATGCTCTCACGGTCGTGATGGATGCTTTTGGGGTGTCACGGTCGTGACACCCTGGTGACGACCGTGGCTGCAACAAAATATGCAGTTTTGCAGGCTTCTTCATTTCTTCATCTTTTTATGGTTGATTTTGTTCCTTTTTCTCTTAATTCATGATTTAGCTCCATATAATGATGTACCTGCAAAATGGTAAGAAAAACTCGAGAATTCGAGTGTTAAAACGGTGATTATGCGATAAAACGTCAATGAAACCTAGCAATATAATCGATACGTTTTCTCGTTATCAAACTTCCCCAAACTTAAACCTTTGCTTGTCCTCAAGCAAATAGTCGGTTGAAAATCGGCGGACAAGTTTTTATTCACGCATACTCATAACAAATCATACGAGGGATCGTTTTGTCGGATAATCCGGTACTTTGATAGAACACTACCGATACACTAATGACACAAGCAACAAGCTATGTCGTCGACTTCCCGTTAAACGAAACAATCGGCAATTACTTTACGATTTCACCTAGAGTTTTTCGATCTTATTTCGCCCGGTTTCATTCTAGCGCAATCACATTAAGCCCTTTGCCTTAGCACGCACGTAGTGGAGTAGCCGGTTAGCGACTTTGATCCTTTTTGAGCACGGGGTCTGGTACACGAGTGTGGTAACCCTACATATATTATCCGATTTGGAGGTTGTAGGGGATCGAGCCGTAGCACGCCCTACCAAGTTCAGAACCAGTACCTCTGAACCAACCCGCAATGGACTCCTTCTCATATTTCTCGTTTCTTGTATGCGACCGTGTACTTTGGTGCAGTTTCTTTTCATTTGCATCGAGATATGAAGGATTATTATTGATTAGGCATCAAACGCTTATATTCATCGGCTCCCCACGTGGTTTGTGTTCAGACGGTGCTGACTGCTAGTATAAACTACTAGGGGTTACTTTTGAACTGAAACTTAAAGTGTACTCGTAATGATAATCGGAATGGAATCGCTTAAGTGGGAAGTCAAAGGTGTCAAGATTGTATTGGTTTTGTTTAATCGTTCTCAGCTTCCTAATTACGATTTCGTAGGTAAGTCGGGTAATGCGAATAATTAAAGATTTTTTTCGGGTATGGCTAAATAAACGGGAAAGTTTGAAACTAAAGAAAATATCACAAAGATTTGCTCGTTTCATTAACTTACTAAAGGAAATACAACGGAATTGAAAATACAACGAAATGGAAAAGTGCGAAAAGGAAAAAATGCGGAAATGAAAGGTACCTCTCCCACACTATATCAGACATTGTCCTCAATGTTGTGATATAAATGCGGTAAAAGTACAGTACAAACGACAGAAACGAAAAACAAACATAAGTAAAACTAGATCATTTGGCTGCTGAGGACCGCGGGGTCGGCTTCTGGTGCGGGAGCGGCGTCTGGAAGGAGTCGCTTCAGGATCAGAACCGGTGTTGGTGGTCGCAGTGATGTCGATACGCAAGGCTTCTAACTCGCTGAAAATCTCTTCAAATCTCTCATTAGTAGCTGTCTGGTTTGCTGCAATAGTGCTGAGTAAAGCATCATACTGCTCCTTCTGCCTTCGCTCCAGTGCGGCGTTCATCTGGTTCTGCTGATGAATCGCACGGAGGACGTCCTCAAGAGTGAATTCCTGCACAGGAGGCTGTCGGGTAGATGTCTCTGGTATATCCTGGACAGGCTCAGCTGCATCCATAGCGTCCTGCATTTCATCCGCTGGGAGATCTGCCTGATCATGGATAGGAGCGTAGTCGGCAGCATCTGGTAAAACAAAGAGCCAGTTGGCTTGGCTGGATGGGTCGATGCGGTCGCGGGACGGCAGAATGATATGGTGAAATATGGTGCCATGGACAACAGGGCTATACCTGCCATCCTCTCGCTGCGCAATCAGGTGAGCGGACCTGCAATAACTCTTGGTGAGGAATTCTGCGGCTAGGTGAGGCTGATTTGCGACCAAGTCACCAAGCCCCAACTGAATGGCGAGGGTGGTGACAATGCCGTCTATGAAGAACGGGGTGGATCCTCTATGTGCAATAGCCTGGATATGATAAAGCATGAAAGGGGCAGCGTTGATCGGCTCGTCATTTAGAGCGCAGTGTAAGAATAGAAGCTCCTTGGAGTTGAGCTTATGGTTGCTTTCTCGAGCGAATATGGTGTTGCAAATGACTCGGTGGAAATAACGGATTGCCGGGTTGTGAATGTGCGTAGCGTTGAGGCTTTGGAAGGCTGAGGCACGGGTATTGGTTATGTCGTGCCATAGAGTGAAAGCGGGTTCACTAAAATTATCGGGCACGCGGCGGTGAGCTTCAGTTCCGTGATCGAAGCCTAGCAACTCGGCTATCCTGTCTTGCGAAAGGTTGAACTCTTGGCCATGCAATCTGAATTTTGCGAAACCGGTGAGCTGACTCTGAGAACCGGCGGGGGTGATGTACTGGAATGAGCTGAGGAACTCCAATGTCAGAAGCTCGAATGTGGGCTGAGGTTGACTGCAAAGATCCCACAGACCGACTTTGTGAAGCAGGCTCGTAACACTGGCAAGCATTCTGAGTTCCCTCAAACAGATAGTGTCGATGTAACGTGTAGATTGCACACCGCGGTTTTGGAATCGGAGAAATCGTTCTCTCTGGGTTTTTCCAGCATCACCTTCTCTAAATTGAATGGTATCCATTGCATGCAAGAGGTAGAGTGAAAGATGGAGATTTTTGATGTTTGTGAAAAAATGGTAAAATGAAAGAAATAATGATTCGAAATAAATAATGGAGAGTGAGAATGTGATAGGAGTGGTGATAATGGGGGGTTAATGAGTTTAAAGTTGGTAATGGGGGGGGGGGGTTACGGAGGTTATGGAGCAGATGGGTAGTTTTTTGGAAGTTATGGAGGAAGAAGAAGAAGAGGTCACGAAGAGAAACAGTTCTGTTTCTCACGAATCCTGTAATAGGGGTTGTCACGGTCGTGACAGGGGTGCGACGGTCGTGACACGCTAAATGAGCACGTCACGATCGTTAGGGGGGTGTGACGACCGTGAGGGGGTGCTTCGTTGAATAATTTCCAGAAAACACTATCTCAATTATTTCACATACTTTATAATAATGTATTTTCTTCACTTATCACTCATATTAAATTATAAACACCGTATAATATATAATTTCAACATAGTACGTTACTAACTTGCATGGCATGAGAGATTTTATATAATATGAATAAATGCAAGCATAACAGTACATAGAATGAAAAATATATAAATTGCTTAAAATGGAGAATTTTTGGAATTAGAAGTGCATTGCATAAGGTAATTGGAAATGAAATTACATTAATGAAAATACGGTACGAAATTGTTTGCGAAAAATAAATCTAACTAGAAACGAAAACAAAGAGAAAAATAAACTAAATCACTTATAGCATTTTCAAAAGCGTTTCTTCAAATCTTCGATTGCGGAGTTCAAGTGATAGAATTGTTCGCAGGTTATGTCAGTCAAACCTATAATGTCCAATCGCATGCTCCTAATGTCTTCTTTAAATAAATTTATATCAGTTTGGTAAGCATTAAGAGTGTTCATGATGTTCTGTAAGTTGTTAGCATAATCTCCTTGATTCACTTCAGGAGTTTCAAAAACTTCGTCAGTGTGGTCAATGTCATGGTAACCAGGAGGTGTCTCAGGGTCAGTTTCGACATCGGTCATTGTATCATCTTTTATCTTGTAAGACTGAGGTGTTTCAGGAGTGGATGGATAATCAGGTGGGGTTAACTCATAAAGCCAGTTATCCTTATTGTGAACACTTACTCTAGCATGGTTTGGCAATGTGAACAGGGTTACTACCTCGTTCCGGATTAGGTACTCAAAAGGTGGATGTCCTAAATTCCTTATGATATGTCTATTAAAGCAGAAGTTAAGATTCATAGGACGGATGTTACCTAAACGGTTGCACCTGTGCAATTGGTACCTAAGTCCTAAAGCATCAGCAATCATGGTTACAAGACCTCCTACTAATATAGGTAATTCAGGTTCTTCTTGGATACGGGTGAAGGTTTGCATCATGAAAGGTACACCATTAACAGGCTGTCCATTAGTGAAACATGACATAATAAATATCTCATCTTTAGAAACTCCGGTAATGTTTTCTTCTTTTCCAAAGAAGGTGTGGGCAAGGATTTTATGGAAGTAACGGAGAGCAGGGTTATGGATCTCATCATTATTCATGCTATTTGGTTCAGGGTGGTAGTTTCCGGTTAAAGTTCCCCAAAAGAAATCTAGCTCAATATCCATCAATTCTACCTGTGTGGTAGTAAAAGCAAATGGTCCACTAGGGAATCCTAATAAGTCAGCTAGTTCTTTGTGGTTAAAGTCATATTCTATTCCAAATAGGCGGAAACTAATAAATCATTTCCTAAATCCAAAACCGCGCTCAGGTAGGTAAATTAAGGAGCTAAGGAACTCAAGGGTGAGCTCGCGGTAAGTCACAAACTTATGTTGGATCAATGCATTCTCCCATCCGAGTCGGTTAAACAGGTACATGATGCTATCATGTATACCTAGGGTTTCCATAGTCTGATCATCCGGGTACAGGGTCAAATCCATTTGCCTCTGTGATAACTCTTCAAACTTCATTCTTTGGTTCCTACCTCTAAATTTGGTTTCCATATGGTTTATGGGTTGATTAGCCATGGTCAGTGCAAATATGGAGGAAACAAATCAGGGGAAGAAGGAAAGTGGAAAAGACTTTTAGAAAATCTGTAAAAAGTGATTTAAGATAAAAATAAGAAAATGAAATGCATAATGTAATGGCAATAATAGTAATATAAAATAAAACTATAAAATGACAAAACAAATAAACAAATAGTAAAACGATAAATAACAATATGCTAAAAAGAATAGTTTAAATAATTAAATGAGTAAATGGGTTGCCTCCCACTAAGCGCTGTTTTTATCGTCAAAAGCCTGACGTACTGCTTAGGTTTAGATTAATCAGGGGAATTAGTGGACAACTCTAAAAGCCTTAGATTATTTGCATAATCTCTATTTTCAACTTTATGATAATGTTTTAAACGTTGTCCGTTTACTATGAATGGTTCACTATTCCTACCCTTAATTTCTATTGCTCCACTCGGGAATACTTTAATTATTTCAAAGGGTCCTGACCATCTAGATTTTAATTTTCCAGGAAAGAGCCTAAGTCTTGAATTAAAGAGGAGTACAACATCTCCCACACTAAATTCTTTCCTAGATAGGCGTTTATCATGCCATCGCTTAGTTCTTTCTTTATATATCTTAGCATTCTCATAAGCATCTAGCCTTAATTCTTCTAATTCGTTAATGTCTAGGATTCGCTTTTCTCCTGCAGCATTATAGTTTATATTGAGAGTTCTAATCGCCCAATAAGCTTTGTGTTCTAGTTCTACCGGGAGGTGACAAGATTTTCCATAAACTAGTTTGAAAGGGGTAGTACCTATGGGTGTCTTGTAAGCGGTCCTATAAGCCCATAAAGCTTCATTAAGTTTAGATGACCAATCTTTCCGAGATATGGCGACAGTCTTTTCTAAGATTTGTTTAATTTCTCTGTTCGAGACTTCGACTTGTCCACTTGTTTGTGGGTGATATGGTGTAGCCACACGGTGTCTTACTCCATACTTAGATAGTAATTTGTCAAAGATTTTTGAAATGAAGTGCGAGCCACCGTCACTTATGACGAGTCTAGGCACACCAAATCTGGGAAAGATTATATTTTTGAAAAGCTTTATTACTACTCGTGTATCGTTTGTAGGAGAAGCTATAGCTTCAATCCATTTCGAAACATAATCAACAGCTACGAGTATGTAATTATTACCGAAAGATGATGGGAATGGTCCCATGAAATCTATTCCCCAGACGTCAAAGATTTCTACTTCTAATATTCCTTTTTGAGGCATTTCATCTCTTCTTGAAATATTGCCGGTGCGTTGACACCGATCGCAATTTATAACAGCGATGTGGACATCCTTCCATAGATTAGGCCAGAATAAGCCGGCTTGCAAGATTTTTGCACAAGTCTTGGAAGTGCTTGCATGTCCACCATAAGGAGATGAATGGCATTGAGCAATGACATCTTCTATTTCTTCTTCGGGAATACATCGGCGAAAGATTCCATCTGGTCCTCTTTTGAACAATAATGGTTCATCCCAATAGTAATGTTTCAGATTGTGAAAGAATTTCTTTTTCTGCTGATAGGTTAGATCGGGTGGAAGAGCTCCTGCGGCTAGGTAGTTGACAATGTCAGCGTACCATGGCAGTCCTACAGTTGTCTGGATTGTTTCCACGGATTCTGGTTCATTTATGTCTAACTGAGCTAGGTCGCTTCCTAATTGTGTTATCAGCTGTTCATACGGAAAATCATCGTTAATCGGCACTTGTTCGGGTTTAATACCTTCTATTCTAGATAAATGGTCCGCTACGACGTTTTCAGTACCTTTTTTATCTTTTATTTCTAGATCAAACTCTTGTAAGAGTAAAATCCATCTCAAGAGTCTTGGTTTAACATCTTTCTTAGTCAATAGATATCGGATAGCAGCATGGTCTGTGTAAATGATTATTTTCGCTCCTACTAGGTAAGAACGGAATTTGTCAAGCGCAAAGACAACTGCTAACAATTCTTTTTCAGTAGTGGCGTAGTTCATCTGGGCAGAATCTAAGGTTCTACTGGCATAATAAATCGCATGAAGTTTCCTTTCCTTCCTCTGGCCTAGAACTGCGCCTACAACATAGTCACTCGCATCGCACATGATTTCGAAAGGTAATCTCCAGTCAGGGGGTTGCATGATTGGTGCGGTGATGAGGGCTGTTTTTAGAGTTTCGAATGCTTTAAGACAATCTTCATTGAATATGAACTCAGCGTCTTTCATTAATAAACCAGTAAGAGGTTTAGTGATTTTCGAGAAATCTTTGATGAATCGTCGGTAAAAACCGGCGTGTCCTAAAAAGCTTCGTATTTCTCGAACGGTTTTAGGGGGTTGAAGATCTTTTATGACTTCAATCTTAGCTTTATCAACTTCAATTCCCTTGTCGGATATTACATGACCTAATACGATTCCTTCTTTGACCATAAAATGACATTTCTCCCAGTTAAGCACGAGGTTTACTTTTACACATCTTTCTAACACCATTTCTAAGTTCGATAAGCATCCTTCAAAACTTTGCCCGCATACAGAGAAGTCGTCCATGAACACTTCCATGATGTTGTCTATAAAATCTGCGAAGATTGACATCATACATCTTTGAAAGGTTGCAGGAGCGTTGCATAATCCAAAGGGCATTCGTCTATAGGCGAACGTTCCATATGGGCATGTGAATGTGGTCTTCTCTTGATCATCTGGATGGATAGGGATTTGGAAAAATCCTGAGTAACCGTCAAGATAACAGAAGTAAGAATGCTTGGCTAATCGTTCTAACATTTGATCTATAAAAGGTAGTGGGAAATGATCTTTTCGAGTGGCTTTGTTTAGTTTACGATAATCTATGCACACTCTATGTCCCGTCACTACTCTTTGCGATATCGATTCGCCTTGAGCGTTTTTCACTACAGTGATACCTCCTTTCTTTGGCACAACATGTATTGGACTGACCCATTCACTATCAGAGATTGGATATATTATTCCGGCATCTAGTAGTTTCTTAACTTCTTCTTTTACTACAGTGCTAAGGATTGGGTTAATTCTTCTTTGAGATTCTCTGGAGGTTCTGCAATCTTCTTCTAGTAGAATACGATGCATACAAACTGAAGGGCATATTCCCTTGAGGTCAGATATGTTATATCCTAATGCAGTTGGATATTTCTTCAAAACATCTAAAAGTTTCTTTGTTTCTATAGTTCCTAAACTGGAATTTATTATAACTGGTCTTTTACATTCAACGTCTAAGAATTCGTACCTTAGGTTATGAGGTAAAGTTTTTAATCCTAATGTAGGTTTATCTTTACTTGGCATGGGATCCGGTGTAAGTGCTAAACTTTCGCTTAGACTGTCATCCTGATATGGGTTACGCCAATTATCATCTTCGAAAATCGGAGGGATTTGAATTTTCATTATTTCAGAATAGGTAGTCTCTTTCAGTTCCATTTCTCTTACACATTCGTCAATTACGTCCAATAGATAGCATGTATCCTCTATAGCTGGTGATTGTAAGAATTGTGTTAAAATAAATTCAACTTTCTCTTCACCTACTTCAAAGGTTAGCTTTCCTCTTTTTACGTCTATGATAGCTCCGGCGGTAGCTAAGAATGGTCTTCCTAGTATGATAGGTGTAGTGGAGTCTTCAGAGATGTCCATGATTATAAAATCAGTAGGGATGTAGAATTGTCCTATACGTACTGGGACGTTTTCTAGTATGCCTACAGGATATTTAACAGAGCGATCGGCTAGTTGAACAGACATTTTAGTTGGTCTTAGGTCTCCCATGTCTAGCCTTTTGCAAATCGTTAAGGGCATAACACTGATACTGGCTCCTAAATCGCATAGAGCTTTGTCAATGACGAATTTTCCTATTACACAGGGTATAGAGAAACTTCCTGGATCTTTTAGCTTAGGAGGCATATTATTCTGAATTATGGCGCTACACTCAGCAGTAAGTGTAACTGTTCCGTTATCCTCTATCTTTTTCTTATTTGATAAGATTTCTTTTAAAAACTTAGCATATGAGGGTATTTGGGTGATAGCTTCTGTAAACGGAATAGTAATATTCAACTGTTTCAGAAGTTCAACAAATTTCTTGAATTGACCCGTCGTTTTGGAATTGGTTAATCTTTGAGGGTACGGAATTGGTGGTTTATAGGGTGGTGGAGGCACATAAGGTTGTTCTTTCTCCACTACCTCTTGATTATCATCTTCCTTTTCTTCTGGATCATTCACCACTTCAGTCGGTTTATCCGGTTTTTGGTACATGGCTGGATTGTCAAGTCTTGGATCGGTAGGTCCGTCAAGTTCCTTGCCACTTCTTAATATTACGGCGTTAGCATGTCCTTTCGGATTAGGTTGAGGTTGTCCAGGGAATACTCCAGCTGGTGCAGCAGTAGGGGCTTGTTGTTGAGCTACTTGTGAAATCTGAGTTTCAAGCATTTTGTTATGTGTAGCTAATGCATCTACTTTGCTCACTAATTGTTTAATCTGCTCACTAGTGTGAATGTTTTGGTTTAAGAAGTCCTTGTTTGTTTGAGATTGGTTAGCTATAAAGTTCTCCATCATCAATTCAAGGTTCGATTTTCTAGGGACATTAGGAGCAGTCTTTTGATATCCTGGTGATGTAGCTGGTGTTTGACCTGGTGCGTATAAAGCATTGTTATTCTTATAGGAGAAGTTCGGATGATTCTTCCAACCTGGGTTGTATGTGTTTGAGTAAGGGTTTCCTTGAGCATAATTCACTTGATCAGTGGGAGTTCCTGTCAATAGTTGACAATCAGAAACTTCGTGTCCTGAAACTCCACATAACTCACAGTTAGGTGTTACTGCAGCCACGTTGGCTGTTGGTGTTATGGCCAAGTTGTCGATCTTTTGGCTTAGTTGGTCAAACTTCGCATTGACTTGGTCCATACTACTTACTTCGTACATACCTCCTTTTGTTGGTTTCTCAGTTGCGACTCTCTCGCTTCCCCAAAGGTAATGATTTTGAGCCATACTTTCGATGAGTGCATAGGCATCATTATATTCTTTGTCCATCAATGCACCGCCCGCGGCAGCGTCAATTGTCATTCTTGTATTGTACAAGAGTCCATTATAAAAGGTATGAATGACCATCCATTCTATTAATCCGTGATGTGGACAAAGTCTCAGCAGATCCTTATAGCGTTCCCAAGCTTTGAATAATGATTCGCTTTCCCTTTGCTTAAATCCGTTGATCTGAGCTCTCAGCATAGCTGTCTTGCTGGGTGGAAAATATCTGTTCAAGAGAACTCTCTTTAGTTCCTCCCACGTAGTTACTGAGTTCGAAGGCAGAGATTGAAGCCAAGCTCTTGCTCTGTCTCGAAGTGAAAAAGGAAATAAACGTAGTCTAATAGCTTCTTGGGTAACTCCATTGGCTTTTACGGTATCTGCATATTGCACAAAGATCGAAAGATGAAGATTCGGATCCTCGGTAGGATTTCCGGCGAATTGATTTTGTTGCACGGCTGATATCAACGAAGGTTTTAGTTCGAAATCATTTCGGTTGATAGCCGGCGCGGCAATGCTTGAATGCGGTTCAGCTTGCGAAGGACTGGCGTAATACTTGAGTGGGTGATTCTGTTCTTCAGCCATCTCTGCGTCCTTTGATGTTACGACTGGTTTAGGTGGATCTAATTGAAGATCTGGAATATTGTAATTATTTTCGTAATCGAATATACGTCTTCTTACGTGTAAGAAGCGTTCCGATTCAGGGATTAGAGGTTGCAACTCTTCGCTTTTAGAGCGAGTACTTGGCATACACTCGGGAATTAAATTAAATTAAATAGTTGATACCTTAGTCTAGACAATGCTACCTAAATGCACTAGTAACTAAATTAAGGAATCCCCGGCAACGGCGCCAAAAACTTGATGGGCTAAAGACGTGTCTAATTATGCGTCTAGCGGTATCTTAACTGCAAGTGCACAGCCTATCGAAGTAATATTTAAGATTATCGATCCACAGGGATTCTATGGTTACTTAGTGCTAGATGAACTTCTAGTTTAGCTAAGGCGAATGGTTGTCACAATTTTTTGTTGAATTTTAAGAATATTAAAGGCGGAATTAAATTTAAGTTTTAATAAAATAATACTAAGGCGGTCGGTATGTAATTATACTAACTTAGGTGGGTCAATCTAACCTAGGCTTATAAAGGTGTTTACTTAATCTATTCGGTAGAGGTTACCAGTTTAAATACCCTCAACTCACACTCTCGTGGTCTTATATCAGATCTTATCCCTAAAGCCCTATGCCTGCTCTCGCTAGCCCATAAGTGTTTAGAGATAATTTTTGGAAACTTAGTAATTCTAATTTATTTTAAAGCGCTCTCGCTGTGTTTAATTTAAATGCCTAACTTTAGCTATCTGGTTAAAATCTCACACTCTCGTGGTCTTGACTTAACCTAATACTCTTTCCTTACTCTCGTAACGAAAAGATCGATTTTTATTAAAAAGTATCAGCCAGAATGTTAAGTTATTAATTGTTTTAAGCCTATGATTAAATTTTACCGATTAAGTTTGTTTTAACTACATACCGCCCTAAGGTATTTAGCTACTCATCGATGTTGAACCAGACAGAGACAGAAAATTAAATAATAAAATACTCATGGCAGAAAAATAAATAAACATTATAAATATCTAAATTTGCAATATAATAAAAAACCTGGTTAACAAATGTTAGAGCAGACTCCTTCTTCCACAGACCGGAAAGCTTGGAGTTGGCGGAAATCGAAAATAACAAAGGCTGAAGGTTTAGAAAAAAAGTAAATGTATAACAATTTCCTGATGTTGGAAATTGTTATATGGCGGGTTTGGATACAATAAAAACGAAAAGAAAACTAAAAATAATGCAGAAATAGAAACAGGGTCGTAAAATAATTCGGTAGAGCTTCCGCAGAAAATCGAATAAAAAATGCTCTGTGCATTGTTCATAAAACTTGTACTATTTATAGAATCCTTAATGGGCTGAAAATTGGACTTTTGTTGCATGGGCCTTGCTGACTTGGTGGAGGGAATGTAGGTACGTGGCAACAAAATAGGAGGAACGTTCTTCACGTAGTGCTTTGACGTAGTCTGAGTCAAAAACCTATTTTTATCCTTGTCACGGTCGTGACAAGGTCTTCACGCTCGTGTCATGTGGCTTTTAAGTGTCACGGTCGTGACAATGCTCTCACGGTCGTGATGGATGCTTTTGGGGTGTCACGGTCGTGACACCCTGGTGACGATCGTGGCTGCAACAAAATATGCAGTTTTGCAGCTTCTTCATTTCTTCATCTTTTTATGGTTGATTTTGTTCCTTTTTCTCTTAATTCATGATTTAGCTCTATATAATGA
Source organism: Lathyrus aphaca (assembly GCA_963966055.1). NCBI lineage: Eukaryota > Viridiplantae > Streptophyta > Magnoliopsida > Fabales > Fabaceae > Lathyrus > Lathyrus aphaca. Next base: position 107,920,208 of record OZ014524.1, on the reverse strand, counting down.
TGTACCTGCAAAATGGTAAGAAAAACTCGAGAATTCGAGTGTTAAAACGGTGATTATGCGATAAAACGTCAATGAAACCTAGCAATATAATCGATACGTTTTCTCGTTATCAGTAGCGCCGTCTGTGGGAAACTTAGTTCTTCCCGCCTTTTGAAACAAAGGACCAAAACTTCACCCCTTTTCACCAGCCAACCAGCATGACTAGTGAACACAGCGACAACCACGAACATACCCTCGTTGACTACGTTGTCAGTGACGACGACAACCTCCAAGTTGTCCACGAGGATGACTCCAGGGACGGAAAGACTTCCACCCCATCACCTTAATCAACTTCCAATGACTTGGCCTAGAAACACGCAACGACCATCTTCGAGCCCATTCCGGTACCAGTTGAAGGAGACCCGACGATGATAGCCATGGTCAACGCTCTTAACCAGACAAACCTCATGTTATTCCAATAGTAGGATAGAATCACCTTGTTGGAATCGAACCATCGTGCCAACTCCCCCCAACAGAGACCTTGACGATCATGAAGCCCTTCTACTCGCGGTCATAGAGGAGAACCTCAGTTGGAGAGATCTCAGTTGGAATCCACCAAGAAGCACAATCACTCCCCTCCTCTTCGGGGGCGACGCTCTCCAGATCCCAAGAAGAGAAAAGCTAGAGGACGTCCCGAGCAGACCACCATCCAACCAAGGGTATCCCCTCGTCACGACCAAAGCCCTAGGGATGAGAATCACTCACCCTTGAGGAACGACGAGGAGGAACCCCATTGCCCACTTTCTCGGGACATCATGGAGACCTGACTCCTCGTGGGTATGGAGACATCCACTAACCTCTCAATGTATGACGATATTCCAGACCCGGACGACCACGTTGATAACATCAACATCATGCTCGAATACCGCAACAAGGACGAAGGAAACGTCAAATGAAGATTGTTCTCCATGAAACTCAGGTAGGGGTTCATGGCATTGTACAAAAGCTTGGCTCCAAAATCCATCACCTCCTAAAAAAGCTTGAGGTCAGCATTCGCAAGGCACGTCACAACATCTCGACGTCACCCAAAGACGGAGGCCACACTTAAAGCCATCGTCCAGGGAAAAAACGAGACAATGTGTTCGTACATCGAAAGATTCAACCAGGATTCGTCGAGGTAGATACGACCGACTACATGAAAAAATACCTCTTCAAGAAGGGGCTCCTCCCCGGCAGCAAACTTAATAGGGAAGTCGGAAACTTCGTTCCGACTGGCCTACGGGACTGAGGCAGACATCCTGATGTAAATTAGAGAGCACTCTCGACAGACAGAACCATCCCTAGACGTAGAAATAAACGACAAATTCCTTTGGGAAGAACTCAACCTTGTCGAAGAAATACATTTTGAGGCCGCTCTCCGAGAGGCGTGACTAAAAATAAAATTTCTCTGCGCCACGATGCAAGGGTCATTAAACGAGAATTCCAGGTCGGAAGCCTCGTCCTCCGGCGGAATCAGAAGAATCCACAAAAAGGAAAGCTGGCCGCGAAATGGGAAGGCCCGTACCGTGTCCGAGCTAAAACGGACAATGGAGCCTACTACCTTGAAAACGTATACGGTGAAGAACTTGCTCGATCATGGAAATCCAAAAAACATAAGTAGTATTACAACTAGACAGTCTGCACAACTGCAACGTGAAAATGGGTAATAACACGACCGAAGGAGCATGGGAGGTATGACCATGACTCCCCATCTCGATCGAAAGGAAGGTCAAGATTCCTTGAAGACGAACATGATACCTCCCCAACAGAGTACGCCTCAAACAAACTCCACTGTCGTAGTACCACGACGGCAGGATGCCTAGCTCGCAATGGGAAGGCCCAAGCCGCGGGATCAGGACCCTAATCACGGTTTTAATCTTGTCACCCCTCGAAAGTAAAACTCGCAAACTCAGTGGTTCCCTAAATCGTCGAGCCAAATAGGTCGAGCAACAAAAAGTTCAAAACTAAAAACACTTAGAAACACACAATATACCAGAAAATTATAACGTCATTTAGTTAACCGACCAAAAAATGGCCGAAATCAGAAGTAGAAAAGCAGGGACTACGCCCACAACTCCAAAAATGGTTACACCCAAGTACAAAATAACAAAACATAACAATACTGACACATTGGCCACTAACAAAATAACAACGACACGCAGGGAAAAAAACAAAACCTATTCCTCATCATCGTCATTTTCCTCTTCCTCGACAGACTCCCTGACATGGCAGACAATCTTCTCATTGACCACGTTGAAGTTAAACCCAGTCCCTTCTGTCACGAGGTCCACCCCGGGGTTGAATAGTCGCAGTTGCTCCACAACATTGTCAAAACTCAGCTTAAGGGTCTACACATAGTCTTTCTCAAGCTCCTGAATCCGAGCAATTAGGTCAGCTCGAGTCCTCAAGGCAACATCCTATTCCCCTTCACCCTCAGCAGGGGCAACCATGTGCTACAACTCCGCCACCCTCGCCCGAAGATGCTCGGCCTCGACAATGGGCTCATCGAACTCAGCTTCTTTTTCCTTCAACATTTGTTTACTCGACTAAGGCATCTCGATCAATCATGGATTCCCTCAGCTCAAACATTATCCCTTCCTGGTGCTTATAAAGATCCTTGTAATTCACATAGTCATCCTTGACCTTATCCCTCTTAAGCCTTATCGCCTTCAGTTTTCCTTTGACATCCTCCAACTCCAACTCCAAGCAAGCATCGTCGTTCAAAACCAAGGTTGTCTCCATGACCCTGATCATAACAACAATGTCCTGGTACAAGTTTGCCCTCCTGGTCGGCTTGTCCAGCCCCATAATGGCCTTAGTATCAGCCTCAGACACCTCCACAGAGCCTTCCCTGTTAAAAAGCCCTGTGAGAAGATGGCAGGAAGGCAATATAAACACCATAGGGTCCCCGGGCATATTGACGGTCGAGGGGCCACCAACTATTGAGCCATTAGCATGCTTACGCTTAGCAGGGGGAGTCATTAGATAAGGGGACTGCCTGGCAGGGGACTTCGTGACAGGAGTAGATGAGGGAGGAGGAGTTGGAGTCGATGAGCCGTCAGTCGTTTCCTCGACAATCACTTGTTCGATACGACCCTTGGCACCCATCTTCAAAGCTTTACTCGTTGCTTTGTTCGACAGCTTCAGAACATGCTCCTTGAGGTTGGCCATTACAACTACAAAGAAGAAAACAAGTCAGTCATCAGGAAAAATATAGCTATGACAAAAGAAAATTGAACACAATCTACCTAGAAGTCGGAGGGACTCCTCGTCCATTTTACATTAGAGCACCACCTTGGTGTTGATCAGGTGGACATTGTAGAAAGGCTCCTCGGACTCTGACAAGACGGGTATGTCCTATTGATCCACACGTAGAGATGGGGTAAAGCTCTCGACGAAAGCTACAAACTTCCATAGGTAGTAATGTCCTCGGGCCCTGAATTCTCGGGCTTTACAAGGAACTGGTCTGTAGAGCGGTTATAGACATGACCGCTGGCATCTCGCTATGTGGCATATATGTTATCTATGGCCTGAGGGGTAAGAGGTTTCATTGTGAACCATTTGTCTTTAAAGTTATTAACAGAGGCAACATAAGTCTTGAACAACCTGCTCGGTTGCTTAAATAAAATCCAACAGTGCCTCCCATGCACGGATGATCGTTGTAGATGAAAGACCCGGAAGAACAGGGGCAGGGTACAACTGATCTCAAGGTACCGGCACACCAGCTTGAACGCCCGAATGAACTCAATGGAATTTGGATGTAGTTGAGAAAGGGCTAAGTCGATCCATCTGAAAACGCTCGCCTAAAATCCGGAGAAGGGGAGACGGAGCCTCGCCTCCTTAAATGCAAATTCATACATAGGGAAGTGTGTTCCCCCAAACACCGAACATATTCGTTGTTCGGGACGAGGAGCAAAACAATCCCAATTCCTAGGAGCCCCTAGGCCAAGTCCTCCAAGATGGTATAAGAACTACAAGGGTACTCCATGAAGTGGGAACCCGTCTCAGATGGTTCCTCCCCGAGCCACAACAAGTCGATCGCAACATAGGAAGCGCCTATGGTATCATCTGTGTGGGCGTCAGACACATCTTTGTCCATTTCATATTTGTCCACTTTTAAGTCTTCTTCCACTTCATGCACCTTTACATCCTTGTTCATTCCATGCGGGTCCATCTTTACCTGAAAAGCAGATGAAACCGGTGAATTCAATGTCACGTAAAATCCACCTTTCCACTGCAATTCAAGTGAAGGGGTGAGGACCAGAGTCGGGGAAAGAAGCGCACAACAAGGGGCGAAAGAAACATCCCTAAAAGAGCCCACGAGGAGAACCCTCCTTGGGGGATGCATATGTTGCATGAGGGATTCACCGTAACCCCCACGATCAACGCCCCAGAATGCATGTGTTGATCGGCAGATTCATCGAAAAGTTCATATGTTGCCCGGGTTCATCAGAAACTCCTTGGCTAACGTCCGAGGAGGGTCTTCCTCGACATTTTTTAATGAATATCCACCAGAAAATGGATGTGTTGACCGACAGATTCATCAGAAGACTCATCTGAGCACACCAAGGAGGGGCCTCCTCGACTACTCCGGTGAATAACCACCGGAATAAAAACCAAAGAAAAACCTACCGCTACTAGAAAAGGAGAGGGTACTTACTTGAATGTATGGCAGCGAAGAAACTTTACAATGACTTAGACAGCGGAAGAAAACATTCCTGTGAGAGCTGAGAAGTTTTTGTGATAGTCTGAGGAGATTTGAGGAGTGAAAGAGAGAAGTACGGAGAATTTATCTCACAAACTCTTTTATAGTACTCACGCGGGGAAACGCACCTAGGTTATCATTGCATAGGCTTCCTAGATTCTCCTAGGTAATTATGGCATTTAATGCGTCGCCACGCAAGAAATGAGGGGGCTGGTATTTATTGCCATTATGACATGAAAAACGAAAGGACAGACACATGTCACCTTTGAGTTCCCCAAAATCCAGAAATCCTCATTCCTCAAAACACCGGGCACACGATTCTCCTCGACAGCTAAAAGCATAAAGGGAAGCTACATACGCCTGCCATGGTCAAACAACGACAACGACTGACCTCGAGCAAGTGTTCCTCGTCGGCACCAACCCACTTCACACCTAGAATCGACGAACCACCTCGCGGGACCTTCCCGACATAACTCTACCCTTAATCAACACTCCACACCAGAGTTGCGACTTGAGGGCTCCTGTTATGGACTGGGCCCAACACCAGGTTTGTCGGGCACGACCCAGCCCGACGGGCTTGAGTCCAAGGTTCAATAGTTAAGGGGCGTGGGGAAAGCATATTTCCCATGCCTCCATTCTTTCAGTTAATAGTCTCCGCAGTACTCCCCGAGATCAACGAAACCGTTGGACCAGGGAAAGACCACGTGCTAGGTCTTAGATGATCCTATGCAAACCCTGACAATTCCTTCCATGGGCCTAGCTTATCCAGCCCATGAAGAGAACTTTGGTTCATTGTTGGGGGAACACTATAAAAACCCTCTTTCACCAGAGGGTCGGGTATTCTATTCTCACTTAACTTTTTTTTGTACTTGCTCTTACTCCATAGTATACTCTCACGATGGCTTCAGAGCACCTTGCAGGTACCCCTCCCCCCCCCCTTTCTCCACCGCAGAAACTACTTTAATTTGGAAGGTTCCTCCTGATCAGGTAAAATCAATTACCTATATATGTCATCTGATGGTTATAATTGGCAAAGGTAAATAATCACTTTTTTAAAAGAATTATTGTAGCATTTGTCTCTAGTTAAAGATTTTACGGTAAAATCATAAATGTCGTAAGTATTATGGAGTCATTAGAGACCCTAATTTTATTATCTTAGATTGGGGTCAATATGAGGGAGTATTTTTACATTAACATATATTTTTATGAGAAATATATTGTGAGAGATATATCACATATTCACCTAAAACTTAAAGTTATAGATTTACTGGTTCTCTCACTTATAAAACGACCAATCTCCATTTTTTTAATTACTGTGGAAATTCCCCACATTTTTTTTCTCAATACTTAGAACTTATACTTTATTTTTCCAACACTCTTCCTCAAAAGTTAGTTTATCCATAATACTTCCCTCTGGAAGAAGGCTCTTTCATCAACATACACTTGTACGACCGTTGATTTTTTTTAATGGGATATGCCTCCTACCCAGAACAAACATTAGTATACCATATTGTTCTTTAAATAATTTATTATCATTAAAACTCAAGGGATATGGGACAAACCAATTTTGTTCCAGCATTGTTGTCTCTAATCTTATTTCCAAGAAGAAATAGGACATGGATATGCATATCTATATGGGAAAACTTGATACTTTAATAATTAATTTTGATGCATTTATGCCTTTTACTAACATTGTGTATGAACATGTTGAATAATGTGGAAAAAATTTATGATTCTTGCATTTGTCGATCTTACAACGAAACTTTACTCAGTTCACAATCTAGTGCAATTTTCCTCGTATGAATTTCGTTGTGAGTAGATATTATGGATCTGTGTGTTTGTAGAACTACAACTGATGTGTTTATCATGGTGGTTTGATGATGACTCGGATGTTCGATGGAATCCTATTACTTGATCATGTTGGTTCCTGGTAATATCTTTCCAACTGTTTCTAATGACGATGCTCCTCTTGAAGTTATCTCAAGCTTTATCAGGGAGAAAATTCAATATTTCAATGAAGTTCTAAAGTCAAAGATAATATAGAAAGGAACTTGAAGTTTCAAATTTGTGAAAAAGAGGAAGTGTGAAATCTCAAATGACCGGTCGTGCGTCTAGCATAGTGTCTAAATGACCATAGTATTATAAAAGTGTTAGGGTAACTAATAAGTTGCTAAGAAAACTCACACACACTCGCAAAACTTTCTTGAGGACCCTTTTATTTTATTAAGACCACCAAAAAATGTTACACAAATAAATTGTTGGTTAAAGATCAAATAATCATTTATGACTAAAGTTTACACTAGATAATCGATTAGAAATTAAGGTTATTTCATTATCTTTTTTGTAACACCTCATAATCGATTATTAGGGCTTATAATTGATTAGTGACGACCCAATTTAATACTCCCCCAAATTTGAACTACAAAATCGATTATGTGACATATTTAATCGATTATGAGAATTAAAAATTAGATGAATCATTTTAAGTTTTGAGTTATATTTTTTTCTATATAAAGTAGGTGTTTCCTCACTTTCATATACACCACATTTCGGATTCTAAACATCATTTTCTCTTTTAAACATCTCTCTCTCTATCTATCTTTATCTATCTATATATCTCCCTTCCCTTCCTCTCTCTCTCTCTCTCTCTCTCTCTCTCTTCATTTATTTTTTCTATTTTATGTTGCTTATCTCAAATTTTTTTAAATAATAAACTATTCAATAAATCTCAAATTTTGAATACCACCATACACCCCCCCCCCCCCCTTGTGCTTGAAATCCCTTGTTCAACAAGTGGTTTTAGAGTCAAACTCTAGTTAAAGACTAATTTTCTTAGAAGGAAGGAAATGACTTAAGAAGATTTACTAAACAAACCCCATCCTTTAATGGAGAAGGGTATAATTTGTGGAAAAAGAAAATGACAATTCTCATTGAGAGAATGAATTGTGGTATTTAGAAGGTTGTGAAAGAATATCTATTTGTTCCCCACATGACGTAAGTGGTGTTGTGGTGAATAAATACAATGATTATTGTACCAAAGATGAAAAGGTACAACATAATTTGAAAACAAAAAACGATCATCATTAACGCTCTCGATCTTGATGAGTTTTTGTGGATTTCTCACTGCAAAGTTGTAAGAGAAATGTGAGATACTCTCCAAGTTATCCCTGAAGGTACTATTGAGATAAGAAGGTCGAGGTTGAACACATTAAATCACGAGTATAAACTCCTCAAGATGAAACCTGGAGAGAATATTTATAACATGCAAAAGTGATTCACTCATATTTTGAGCCACATGAGAACGAGAACACTTGAGAAAACTTTTCAAAATGAGAAGTTCGTTGTAAAATCCCTTAGATTTCTAAACCTTAGTTGGAAACCAAAAGTCACACAATGAAAAAGCGTGGACGGCAGGATTCGAACTTGCGCGGGCAAAGCCCACATGATTTCTAGTCATGCCCGATAACCACTCCGGTACGTCCACTATTTATTATATGTTTTCACCAAATTTTTCTTGACACCAATGTTACAAGTTATTAAAACTTACTCCACATTTTGACCATTGATTCATTTTTAATCCATGGTTATAATAATTAGTAATTATTTAATATGTGTTTAATTGTTTCTCTCTCCATATTTAATTAATGGTTAATCATTATAACTATGGATTAAAAATGAATCAATGGTTAATATGTAAGTTTTAATAACTTACTCCTAGAGTAAGAATATATATATATATATATATATTTAATTAATGGTTAATCATTATAACTATGGATTAAAAATGAATCAATGGTTAATATGTAAGTTTTAATAACTTACTCCTAGAGTAAGAATATTCCCTATATATATATATATATATACTACTAGAAATAGACGATTTTCCTGCGGAAAATTATCCGCAGGTATATCTGCGACATTAGCTGCAGATTTTTGATGTAAAAACTTGTTTTCTAAAAAAATAAAGTCGCAGCAAAATTCGCAGAAATTCCTGAGAATTTACTTGCGATTTTGGATTTTATAATATTATTCACATTTTCCTGCGGATTTTATTCGCAGGAAATATAAAAAATACATATTTTTCAAATATTTACTTAAATCGTTAATCATATGACAATGACAAGTTATATCCAATCAATTAATACTCCAATCAATTAATGCTACATTGTTAACTTAATCAATTTTTTTTTTATAAAAACATATAAGACACGTATTGATTTTTTTTATAAAAACAAGTAAGTTTTTCAAATATTTACTTCAATCCTTAAACATATAAGACATAAGACGTATTATTATTTTTTATTTTATTTTATAAAAACAAAAACTATGATTTCTCTAATTTTTTCCATCAAACTTTTTTATATCTTTCTCTCTCTCAAAACAGATTCAGAATTCTCTCAAAATAGATCTAGAAGCTCAGATAGTAGATCGTATAACAATTTCGCTCAACTTTTGAATCACTCTATTCATATCTCGTTATCCATAGAAGCCATGTTTCAGAATCGTGCGTTTGCTCTCGAATGAAGTTCGTTTTCTCCATGAAATTCAAAAGGGGAAAGTTAGGGTATTGTTTCTCTCAAATTTGCATTTTGGCTCCTATTTAAGTCAACTTCTGCTCTGGAATTAGCAGTTTTACTCTTCCATGGTGAACATCTCTTCTATTTAAACAATAGTGAGCTTCAGTCTCTTACATTTACTGATTTAAAGTTAGATTGATTATAAACTTTGGTGTTTTTTTTTGTTGTAAACAAGGTGTTTGTTGAAATGCCACAGTGACTTTACTTATGTTGATTTTGCTTCTTTTTTTTTGGGTTTTATTTTTGTTTTGTAGGTTATCTTGTTTCAGTTGATTCCTATATGAATGTATATGTGTGATGCCATTGTTATTTTTTTTCCTGTATTTATGTAATATCGTATTCAGACCTAAGTTAGTTTAGTGTAGTTGTTTCCATTGTCTGTGTGAAATTGTTGATGATTATGTTGAATTTGAATTATCTTGAAATCTCTTTCCATGTTATTGTTGTTGTTGATGATGCTTAATAAGTTAGCTAAGCTAATTCATAACCAAATGTCATTCCTACCACCCATATATAAAACAAGAATTGAAATGTTTTTAGACAGTGAGCAAGTAGGATTATTTATTGCTTATTATTACGGTCTTGATTATTTCACCACAGAACCAAACACGTGCTATATATCTAGAGAAGCTACTAAGAACAACTTCTCATTTGAAGTGTTATTATAGATAATGGAGCTGTAGATGCAGGTGATCATAAAGATTTAGAAAATACAGTTTTGGTTAATGTAAGATGGTATTGTACCTACAATAATTCTTGATACTATAGGTACAATAATCCTTATTATCTTTGGCCTACTTAATTAGTGTTATTAATTAACCTTGTTTTAACATTCTAGTATACTGATCCTTCTACTTTTTTTTACAGCATGAGGAGATTACAGAAGAGGTAGTACTGACTTCATACACATTTGAATGTGGCCCTGTCTCTCAAATGCTGTCAAAATACAGGTATTGTTTTATGTTAAACATGATTTATGGTTAGGGTTTAATTTTTTCCAAGTTTTCTTTTTTTGATTTATGTTGTCTCTTATTTGCTCGGCAGGCTCAAGAATTGACGAAAGAAGATTTCAAAGGCTCCAAGGTTCACTTCTACATCAGTAAATATTGTGAAACTGTTACTGTTAATTTTTCTGTCTAGTATGTTCCATTGATGTTGTTCTCATTGATGGGATTTAAATCATTAGATTCAAGCACCTTTTATTATTATTACTTTTGAATTGGATATGGAAGTTGGAAACTAACTTGCTTGGCTTAAATCAAGAGGGTTTTTAATGAAGTTGGTTTGTTAAGATTATAGAATGGATATTCTAGTTACTGTTGCGATGATTGCTTAATATTTGTTGATGGTGTGGGCAAAGTTTGTGGATTAAATTAAGATGAACTGCAGTTGCAAGTAACTTTGCTTAACTAAATAGGAGTATCTCTAACATTAGTAATCCAAGTAAGTATAGCTCAGGTTGGGTTTGAATACCCAAGTTAAAGGGATGGGTTCGAAACCGGAGGGACGGTTCTGTGGGGAGGGATGGTTATTGGGCTTGAGGTTTTCCCATGAGGTGATGAGGATGATCCTAGTAATGCTTTTCGTCGCTTGGTCATCTTTGTAATTGTTGAGTACTTGATTCACGAGTTACTAACAATGATTAAATTAGTAAATGTATTGTCAGTAATAAGTCTATTTGTGCTGCTTATAGAAAGGACTATTCTAGATTCGACATTCCATTCCCATGTCAGTAATAATGATGGATAAGTGATTCTTAGTAGTTTGATTGTGTCATTTTTAGTAATGTATTAGTGACTTTATAGTAATATTTAACAACTTGGTTGCTTTAAAAATTTGAAAGTGATTAGTTTAGGATTGTCTCATTCAAATTAAATTTTAATTTATATATTATTATTATTACTTTGATATTTAATATATTATAATATTTAAAAATGAATTAGACAAAAAAAAATTGAGAAAAATTTCCTGCGGATTTATCTGCAGTTTTTTATTTACCTGCGATTTATCTTGTGGATTTTTCTGCGAGTTGAGACTTTCCTACGCATTTACCTGCGACTTTAGTTTAGGATTGTCTCATTCAAATTAAATTTTAATTTATATATTATTATTATTACTTTGATATTTAATATATTATAATATTTAAAAATGAATTAGACAAAAAAAAATTGAGAAAAATTTCCTGCGGATTTATCTGCAGTTTTTTATTTACCTGCGATTTATCCTGTGGATTTTTCTGCGAGTTGAGACTTTCCTACGCATTTACCTGCGACTTCTTCCTGCGACCTTACCTGCGGATTTGATTCCTGCGACTTTACCTGCGAATTTATATTACCCACGAAGGTTTTAGCTGAGAACAAAAATTCGCAGGAAAAGTCGCAGGAAACGTGTTTCCTGCAGATTTTTTACTTATATTCGCAGGAAAACAGAGTATTTCTAGTAGTGATATATATATATATATATATATATATAATCTGATGGTTAAAATCGGCAGAGGTAAATAATCGATTTTTAAAAAAAATTATTCTAGTATATTTCGCTAGTTTAAGATCTTACAGTAAAATCATAAATGTCGTTAGTATTGTGAGTCATTAGAGACCCTAATTTTATTTTAGATTGTGTTTGGATATAGTGATAAAAATATATGTTTCATATATTAAAACCACAAGTATGTATGCTTTAAATGAACTAACTTTGTCATAATTGTGTATGTATGAATCTTGTGATTTGAGATAGTTATCAAATGATTTTAATAAATTTAACGTTAGGTCCTCAATTTTGGGGTCAATATGAGAGAGTATTCTTGTATTAACACATTTTTTTTTATGAGAAATATATTTTGTGAGAGATATAATACATGTTCATCAAATATTAAAATTATAAGTACATGAGTTTTCTCCTTATAAAGTTTCTCTTTTTTTTAATTAATATGGAACTTCCACGCACTTTGTTTATCAATACTTACAATTTATACTTACTTTTTTCAACGCTCTTCCTCAATTGTTAGTGTATCTACAATACTCTCTTCTAGAAGAAGATTCTTTCATCAATATACATTTGTATCGTCCTTGAATTTTTTTCAATGGGACATGCTTCATGCCCACCATTATGTGGGAGGACTTTTGATACAAAGAAATAAGTCTCTCACTCGAATCAATGGTTTCTGATACGACAGTTAAGTCATATTCAAGGGACAACATGGGATAGCATTTTTTGTTGGGTCTTTTTTTTATAAACAACACACTACACATTGTATATTCACTCAAAACCTTAAGATTATAAATATATAAATTCTCTAACTTATAAAATATTTAATCTCTATTTTTCTAATAAATATAAAACTTCCACCACTTTATTTCTCAATACTCATGTAAAATCTCTAAGAAAGTTTTTAGAAGGTATATTATTACACTAAAAACTTCTTAGAAAGTTTATATATTTTGGAATTAAATTGTTATAAATCTCTAATGACTCTATAGAATTAAAGAAAGTAGAGAACATACTTACTGTAGTAATAATTGTTATTTTTTTAATCTCAAAATCTTTTTAATAAGTTATTGTGAATAACGATACTATAATATCATATTTCAAGTAGAAATAAGGTATAATTTGTCCACAAGTCCTGTAAAATAATTTTGAGTTTTGTTTGTCTTACAATAAAAAAAATGTGTCACGTTAGTCCCATAACATAACTTCCGTTAACAATTTTAGTCCATTCTGTTGATTGTTGTGTTTTACTGTTTGTTTCTGCCACAGTAGCGTGTCATGTGGTCATTGAGTTATCTCATGTGTACATTATGGCTTTATATAATTGATGTGGTCAATGACTCATCCAATATTTTTCCAGATTTTGTTTTTCACGTTCTCTCCTTCATCTCCTCTAGTCTAGGGTTCCATTGTCTATGTCGTACCTCTCTTTTATCCATCGTACCTCTCCAGATTTTTCTTTCTTCTCAATCCTTCTCCATCGTACCTCTACCAAGCCCTTCTCTTCAATGTCTCAATTTTCAAATAATGCTTCTACTGGATCATTCGCGTCGGTTATTCGGAGAAACAAGAGGAGGGAATGTCTTTGCCAAGAAGAATGCGTGTTTCGTATAGTGAGCGCATGAATAGTGTTAATTTCGGGAAAAAGTTTTTGGGTGCAGAAATTTCAGAAATCACATCAATAAGGGATGCAATTTCTTCAAATGGTTTGAAGATGACATTATTGATGAAAGGGACGTGAAGATCCTGAGGCAGAAGAAGAAGATAAACAAATTGAAGTATCAGATCATCAAGACAAATGGATGGTTAAAATTGGTTGTAATCATAGGAATATTTAGCTCAGTATTTAATGTTATTTTTGTAACAATCATGTTTTAGGTTGGTGACAAGTTGAAGTAGGGTTACTGCTGTTTGTTTATGAATGAAAATTGTATTCACAAATTGTGGTTTGATTATGAATGAAAAGTGAAACCTTTATAACACAAATTGTGTAATACTGTTGTTTATTTCACATAAATTGTTATTTCACAAATTATTATTTCACATAAATTGAAACCTTTATAACATAACGGTAATATTTCATAGTTTGATTTGATCCAAAGTAGTACATAACAACAATATTTTATAAGTAATATTTCATAGTTTACTTTGATCCAAAATGGGCATTATACAAAAGTAGTACATAACAGCAGTACACAAAAGTAGTACATAACAGCAGTACACAAAAGTGGCATTATAAGCCATTATCAAATGTTATACAAAATGGGCATTATAAACTACATTAGCAAGCAAACATAAATATCATGGTTGGCTCATAACTTGTTTTGGACCAAGCCTTTTTCTCTTTTTGGCAACTTGTTGTGTTAAGCTTCCTTCTGGTGTAGCAGATGATGCCTGAATTAGTGTTGCAGTTGATGCTTGAGTTGGTGTTGCTGTTGGTGCTTGAGTTAGTGTTGGAGTAGGTGCTTGAGTTTCTGATGCAACATGTGCTTGAGTTGGTGCAGCAGGTGCTTAAGTTTCTGGTGCAACAGGTGCTTGGGTTGGTGTAGACAGCTTGCAGGTGGCCTTATTGTGGCCATCCTTATGGCACCTACTGCACTTGATGCCAAATTTGGTCCTTTTGAGATGAGTCTCATTTCTAACTTGTTCCCCAACCTCTTTGTTCCTCTTCTTCTTTGGTCGACCAGGTTGCTTTTTTATTGGTGGTGGTTGCAAATCAACAACATCTGTTTTGGTCCAAAGAGCTACCCCATTGACTGGGTAGATGACAGATGAGTAGCAATCTGCATACCATTCCTTTTTGTAATATTCAGGAACAAAATCATCCATCAATAAGTGTTAATCCTTCATACAAGCAAGTGCATGACAACATGGTAGCCCAGTCAACATCCATCTTCTACAAGAACACCTTTTCTTTGATAGATTTATAGATTGTTTCTCTTCAATGCGGGATGTATGCCTAACCTCATAGTCTACCTCACCTGCACGCCTGTATCATGTATATAAATTCATATTTAGCAAACAATTTGAACAAGTATATAAATTCATATTTAGAAAACATTACCTAACAATCCAATGGTTTGTTCTTTGAGATTCTTTTTCCAACTTCTTTCTTATATTTGGTAGAACAGTGTCTGCATATTTAGCAATCTTCTGTCTATTAGACTCTCACATCTGCATGAGGTAGATTCTAATCTCTTCAAGCATGGTGACAATGGGTTTGGCCCTTGAAGCTACAAACACATAGTTAAAGGCTTCTGACATATTGTTAACCAAAGTGTCACACCTTGGACCATTGTTAAACCTAGATTTGGTCCAAAACCTAGGTGAGATCTTCCAAAGGTGATTGAATGCTTCTTCATTAACTCTTTCATTTCAAGCATAATTTTCTCTCAAGCATTTGGATAACTTGCATTAGCATCCTTCCACATCAACTCTTTCAATTTGACACCAGGAAACCACTTCCTGAAATTGTTATATAAGTGCCTAGAAACAACACAAATACATAATACAAAACTCAAGCAAACACCAGCTACAAACACAAAATACAGAATACAGAACATAATATAGGATTACCTAACACAAAACATTTGATCAACTTCTGGTAACAACTCATCAAGTGCAGGTAATAGACATTATTACAACAAAAAACAAAGGTGTCAAAAAATCACATAAATATTACATATCAAATATAATGGTATCATAAAATAAACTTAAAGATAACACACCTTTTGTTGGTCATTTATAAATGTATATATCTTGCAAAGTCTGACCCCTCCCAGATCACTTGTCAAAAGATCCAAAAACCAACTCCATGAATCCTTGGTTTCTCCCTCAACTACAACAAATACTATTGGTAGCATTTGGTCATTAGGATCCTTACCAATTGTTGCAAGAATTTTTCCACCATAATAGCCTTTCAAAAAACACCCATCCAAACCTATGATGGGTCTGCATTTTAAAAAAAAACTATCTTTGCAAGCCTTGAGGCAAACATAAATCCTCTAGAAATGTGGATTTAAATTCTCACTATTTTCTTATCCACCTTCACTAGGCTGACTTGGCTGACTTGTAATTTTCACAGTTGAACTAGGGTTTGCTCTTAATAGCTCATGTCCATAATCATGGATCCTTATGTATTGCTCTCTAAATGATCCATCAACAATGTCAATAGCAAGTGATTTAGCTCTGTATGCAAGTGTCTTATTGATTCCAACATTCCACTTTTGTTTGTCTTTCTCCATTATGTCACTCAACTTCAAATTGGGATTCTCTCTGACATTAGTTTGAATTTTATTATCCAACCATTTGGAATTAAGAAACCTTACCTTATAGTCCATGTTGCATTTATGCTTGTCCATAATCTTTCTCAACTGCCATGTTTTCTTATCTTGTAGTACTACACAATAGGTTTCCCATGGACAACCTTTCTTACAAATTACTCTCATCCTCTTGTTGTCATTTTTCTTAAATTGGAGGTTTCTACCAGCATGAATTTCACAAGTTCTAATTCCCTCTTTAAACTCCTACATAGAAAAAAATAAGTTCCTAATTCCCACTTATAGTCATCCATTCTTTTTAGAAGCTTGAAAGTTGGAAAATCATCTTTTATAATCTCATCATCTTCACTATCATAATCAGGAGGAATCTCATCAGTATCATACTCTCCAACATCACTCAAACCTCTTAAGTTTTCCTTGGTAGCCTTATCTTCAGTATCATCTTCAAATACACCACTGCATTCACCTGTTTCTTTCACCACCTTCTTCTTCCTTGGTCTCCCAGCTTTGGCTTTCACCTTGCCATTCCCCTTAACTTTTTCTTTACCCTTTTCTTTTCCCTTTTCTTTCCCTGCATCTTTGTCAACAACACCTTCATCTATGTCAGCAACACCTTCATCTATGTCAACAAAAATTCCATCATCACCTGAATCCTCAAATAAGTGTCTGAAAATATTATCATTTTCACTATTCTCATAATCTTTTTTGTTACATCCCTTTTCTTCATTGTTACAGTCAGGTCCTTCAGCACCTTCTTGGTTACATATGAGTCCCACATCAATTATGTCATCTTGTTCACACACTATAATATTAGTGGTCTCATCTAAAGTTATATCCATTTGTGGTTCCTCAGTCACATTGTCCCCCTCAAAGTTAACATTCTCAGTGGTCCCATCCACATTAATATCCTCAAAAGATCCTTCATGGTCAACTCCAGTTGAATCGTCTACACCAGTGGGCCCTCCTTCATAAAATTTCATACCTAGATTATTCAATTCTTCTATGGTCCCCAAATCATCAAAAGTTCTTATTATATGTCCTTCTTCCAAGTTGTCTTCTTCTACCACAGTAGGACCTACATTTTTTCAATATGCAATATTTCTTCTTCCCTAAACACTGGATATATTACAAACAGATGCACATCCCCATTAATAAGTGCAATGTTTCTCATTCTATATGTTCCTCTATCATCTTGCAACATTACTAATTCATTATCATCCATTGCATCATAATACCACAAGCTCTCTACTTTTTGGTAACCTAGATCTTTTAACCCACCCAGAATCTCAAAATAACTCCAAAAGTCAGGGTCCACTTGCCAAGTCTCCTCTAACCCATTGTAACCTAACCTGTTAAACTCGCCAAAGACACCCTCGTTATGGACAACACACTCAAACATATCACTCATGACCTAAACACAACCAGTAAGAAAGAAATGAGACAATGCATGTTGAGATCAGATGAAGATGGATGAAAATAATAACCTCATACATACACGTACCTTAGCGTAGCCCGATTGTTCTCTGCAACATTCTTTTTCGCAGCTTCGCGCACCACAAGATTGTTCTTCGCAAGAGATAGGGTTTTGGATTTTGTTCTTCGTACACTATGAAGCATCTGAACAACTGGGGAAATGGAAGACCAAGAGTTCTTCACTTAGGTTACTAAAATAAGACAACAAACTATAATAATGCCACGTAAATTCGTATACTGAAAAATATATCAAATTATTAGAACAAATGCCACATCAGATTAAGACAATGCCACATCACCCATTGTTAATGGTTTTCCCCTAAACTTAAAAGAAAGGATCAAATACTCTAACGGGAGTTAAATAAAAGGACTACAATGTAACATTTTTGAATTGTGGGACTAAATAGAAACAACAAATTAAGTTAAGGGACAAAAAAATTAACTAAGCCTAAAAATAAAATACAATATTCTTCTTAATGTGGAAATAATTCTTTAAATGGAGCTCAAATTTCACTAAAACTTTTTTTTATTAACTTTACAGTCAAAAGAAACTTATCAGTAAAAATATTTTATTTAAAAGAGATTTTGATAATCTATTATATTTAAATCTTAACATAAATTTCTAACTCTAAACTCAGTTGTGATCTGACCTCGTTCAACATAGAAGAAAAAACTTACACCTGAAAAATAATTAACATCAGGGTATGAAATATTACAATCTCAATAAACTTTCAAAATATAAAATAAAACATAATGTGCCAAATTTAATAATACAACTATAATAATAGTTCTAAAAACTACAGATAAGATAAAACATTCAAAATAAATTAGAAATTTATCTTAAACACTTTTATTAGCCAAACACTCATGACTTGCCTTTCCATTGGAAACATCAATTTATCAAAGTTTCTCATGAAATGATATATATATATATATATATATATATATATATATATATATATATATATATATATATATATATATATATATATATATATATATATATATATATATATATATATATATATATATATATATATATATATATATATATATGGTTTGACAGGAGTTGTGCATGTTGTTGTCAAAATCTGTTCAAGCATGTTGTCGAAATATGTTAGTTTTGTGTTTTAGTTAGTGTTCTGGTCCGGCCCAATTCCTCCAATTGGGCCAAGGAAACTGATCCAACAATCCTGCTCGACGCCGAGCGCAATCATGAAAAGTGGTCCTCAGCCGACCACAAATAATCTGATCACGATGAGGCTCTCTAACGGCTAGTATTGACCGTTGCCTATCTTCACGGATCCCTCGATTTGCACCTCACAGAACGAACCAATAATCTTCCAGCTGGTCCCTTATATAAACCCTCTCATTTGAGAGGGTCAGGTATTCAATTTCTCTAACCCTGATACTTGTACTTGCCCACTCTTGCTCGGTTACTTACTTTAGCATCGGAGTGCCTTGCAGGTACAACCCCTTTTCTCCTCAACGACCATATCCATCCGCTCTCGAGGCCAGCCGCATCGGATCCTGATCTCCAGGTACGATCAGGTGGCGCCGTCTGTGGGAAACTGATTTCCCCGTTCTTCTTTCAAGATCCTCAAAGAACCAAAGTTTTAACAAGATTCATGGCTGCTCGGGACAACCAGGAAAATCGATCGAATAATGGTATGATTCTCACACAACGTGAGAGCAACATCCAACCTCCTCTACATGACGAAACGGTGCAAGACCGTCCAGAAGGGAAGGCGACATCACCTTCACCCAATCGCGACCAACCTTTGGAAAGTCGCCCGGAAACTCTTTTTCCTTCGACTCCTTCAGGGTCAGATTTCGCCGCATTGGCCGAAATCCTAAATCAAACAAACTTGCTGCTCCTCACTCATGGCGAAAAGATCGCCCGACTTGAAGATAATTCTCGTCGACCTCATTCTCCCGAGAGACCCCAAAGGGAGCATACTCCGTCTCCTGCAAGGAAGAAGAGGAGGGGACACACCGACGAATCAACAGGCAACAAACGCTTTCGCCAGTCTTCCCCACGACCCTCTCCTAGAAGAAAATCAAGAAGGAGCAGATCAAGATCTGCCTCTCCTCGAAGAACAAAGAAGCATGATCACAGATCTTCATCGCTCATTTCCAGTGACGACGAGGACGCTCGGGGTCCCCTATCGTCTGAAATTATGGCGGCCAAGCTCCCAAGAGGCTTAGAGAAACCCCCTCCGTTAGGCTCGTACGACGGGACCACCGACCCAGACGAGCACATCGAGAACATCGATGCATTGCTCGACTATCGGGGTGTACGAGGGGCAATTAAATGTCGACTCTTTCCTACGACGCTGAGGAAAGGAGCAATGACATGGTACAAAAGCCTTGAGGCTGAATCCATCACATCATGGAAACAACTTGGACGCACGTTCTCCAGGCACTTTACCGCATCAAGACGACACCCTAAGACAAAGGCTTCGCTCGAAGCAATAATCCAGGGGAGGGACGAGCCTTTACGAACTTACATCGAAAGGTTCAATAAAGAGGCGGTCCAAGTGTCCACGACCGACGACATGAAAAAATACTTGCTGGAACGAGGGTTACGCCCCTCGACCGATTTCCATCGGGCGGTCGGCATTGAAACCCCGGCCACCCTCGACGCGTTCCTACTAAAGGCCCAAGCCTACATCCAATATGAAGAAAATCAAGCGGCCAGTTCAATAAGGGACGCCCGACGTCGAGAAGACGCCAAACCACGCCGGGTCGATGAACCCTCGACATCTCGTCGAGGAGGAGACAAAAGAAAGGATGATCGCTCCCGTGAACCGCGGGAGCACCGGGGACCTATCGGTCGGTTCCACGAATACACACCTCTCCTAGCCTCCAGGGAGAAAATTTTGTCTGAGTGCGCCAATTCGGAATTCAAACAGGCAGGAGTACGTTTTCCGAGGCAACAACCTAGCAAGCCCGGCACGGATAAAACGAAATACTGCAGATTCCACAAGAGTCACGGAAACAACACAGAGGATTGCATCCACCTCAAGGACGCGACCGAAATCCTCATCAAAGACGGGCACCTGAAGCAGTTCACCAAGTCCAGAGACAATCCTCGACAGGATACACAAGAGACCCAGAAAGTCGAGGAAGCCGTACCCATCCCTGCAGATGCTAACATGCAGGTCGCCCTGAGCATTTATCGCCCGAAAGATTTCTTTTTACCAGATCACACCGAGAATCCGGGGTACCTCTCCTCCCATAGTCCATGGGAAGCTTTTCCTTCGGCAATGGTCATATCAGGAGGAGGCTTCAACAAAATCACGGTCGGTTTTGTGAAAAGAAAATTCGACCAGTTAATTGCCAAGGGACCCGCGCAAAACGCCACCCTGGACCCACCAAGAGAGGGCTCCGTACCCCTTGCATTCTATCGGGAGGAACTCCTAGGAGGGGCACCCAACGCTAGCATCCCTCTACTCATCCGAGCGCGCATGGCAAACTTCGATGTGAGGAGGATCCTAGTGGACCAAGGCAGTTCATGCGACATCATGTACTCCCAGCTATTTTCAACACTTCAGCTAAACGAAACACATCTAACTCCATACGTCGGATCAGACCTGCAAGGTTTCAACGGAGCAGTATCCCGACCATGGGGCTATGTCGACCTATTTGTTACCTTCGGGGCGGGCGAGACAGCCAAGACAGTCAGGGTCCAGTTCCTAGTTGTGGACTGCCCGTCGCTGTACCAATGCATACTAGGACGACCAACTTTGGCCGAATTAATCGCTGTGCCGTCCACCATCCACCTGAAGATGAAGTACTACACTACTTCAGGTAAAGTCGCCACATTGCACGGAGACGTCGACGCTGCCCGCAGATGTTTCGAAGCAGCATCAAAAGGTCTCAGTTCGATGTCATACCAACCAAGTCCCCTGACATCGAATTCGCTGGATATTCCCAGGGCTTTCCCTCAGGTAGATTCGATCGACCTAGACTGCAGATTTTCAGATAGTAGCGAGAGCGTCCAGAGGCCAACAGAGTCGTCATCCCGACCAATACCGGATGGAGACTTCGAACTGATTCCTTTGGGGGAGGACCCAGCCCGGTGTTTTAAAATCGGAGCACATATGCCCGAATTGGTGAAGCGACAGTTGGAAGCTTGCCTCAAAGGGAACGCAGATTTATTTGCCTGGAGCGCCGCAGAAATGCCAGGGTTCGTCCCCGAAACAGCTTGCCACCACTTCTCTATCGACCCAACACATAAAGCAGTCGCTCAACGCAGGAGGAAGCAGTCGACCGAGAAGACCGAAGCTGCTGAATCTGCTGTTAAAGACCTCCTAGAGGCTAAATTTGTAACCGAGGCCAGGTATACGACCTGGCTCTCAAATGTTGTACTTGTGAAAAAATCTAGTGGAAAATGGAGGATGTGCGTTGATTATACCGATCTCAATCGGGCATGCCCGAAAGATGCATACCCTTTACCTAACATCGATAAGTTGGTCGACAATTCGTCCGGTTACAAGTTACTATCCTTCATGGACGCCTATTCAGGGTACAATCAAATACCCATGGCCGTGTCTGACAAAAAATACACGGCCTTCATGACCGAATCGGGCAATTACTTTTACAACGTTATGCCCTTCGGTCTGAAAAATGCGGGTGCGACATATCAACGCATGATGAACAAAGTTTTCCGAGCCGAAATCGGAGACATGCTCGAAGTATACATAGACGACATGATCGTCAAATCTCAACAAGAAGCAGACCACGCATCCCACTTACGGAAAGTGTTCGACCAAGCACGAAAGTGCAAAATGCGCTTCAACCCTGAAAAATGCACATTTGGTGTCCGAGCAGGAAAATTCCTCGGATTCTATTTGACTGAACGAGGCATCGAGGCCAACCCCGACAGGTGTCGGGCGTTCGCGGAGTTCCCAACTCCCACTTCCAAAAAATCCGTACAATCATTAAACGGGGTCATTACCTCCCTCGCTCGATTCGTGGCAAAATCCGCTCAACACGCTCTCCCTTTTTACAAACTCCTCCGTAAAGAGGCAACTTTCGAGTGGACAGTGGAGTGCGAGCTAGCACTATCCCACCTGAAAAAGGCACTAAGTGAACCTCCAGTCTTATCCAGACCAGAAGAGGGGGAGACATTGTATCTCTACCTTGCGGTCGCAAACGAAGCAGTGAGCGCAGCACTCGTGCGCGACCTACCCGAAGGACAAAAACCTGTATATTTCACAAGCAAAGCACTTCACGGCCCAGAAATTCGATACCTTTAGATAGAAAAGGTTGCTTTGGCCCTCCTTCTCGCAGCTAGAAGGCTACGCCATTACTTTCTGGCTCACACCATCATCGTAAGGACCGATCAACCCATAAGACAGTTGCTCGGTCGACCGGGCATGGTCGGCCGAATGTTAAAATGGTCACTAGAACTATCTGAGTTCGATATCAAGTTTGAAGGAAGACAGGCTCTCAAAGCTCAAGCGTTGGCCGATTTCGTGGCTGAACTTACATTCACCGAGCAAGACCTGAAAGTTTCGTCCAGGTGGGTTATTTTTGTGGACGGTGCATCTGGCCCGGCGGGCAGCGGAGCCGGCATCATTTTGGAAAACGAAGAGGGGAACATCATTGAAGTGTCCCTGACCTTATCTTTCCCCACTTCTAACAACCAAGCAGAGTATGAAGCTTTCCTAGCGGGCATACGGCTCGCAACCGATCTGGAAGCAGAAGAGATCACGATCTGCACGGATTCTCAGTTGGTCGCAAGCCAAGTCCGAGGAGATTTCCAGGCCAAAAATGATAACATGGCCGAATATTTGGCCCTCGTAAAAGGCGAAATAAAACGGTTCAAGAGTGTGGAAGTCAAACACGTTCCGCGGGAAAACAATGCCCGCGCAGATATCCTGTCCAAATTGGCGAGCACTAAAAGGAAAGGAAACAACAGGTCCGTGATACAGAAATTAATTTCCCGACCAAGTATCGGACACTCATCGACCCGCGTAGACATTAACGTCGTGGGCGACACGGGCTGCTGGATGACCCCAGTGTTCAACTATCTAACCAAAGGAGAGTTACCAACCGACCCAAAAGAAGCCAGTACTATACGACGAAGGGCATGCTCATATTCTTTAGTAGGTGGACGTATGTATCGTCGAGGATTCTCTACACCCCTCCTCAGGTGTGTAGAGGAGGAAAACATTCCACACGTACTAAGGGAAGTCCACGAAGGAATCAATGCACAACATCTCGGCGGACGTTCATTGGCTCGAAAAATCCTAAGGGCAGGATACTACTGGCCCACCCTCCAACACGATGCAAAGGAACATGTGAAGAGGTGCGACAAATGCCAACGACATGGAGACGTGCACGCAGCGCCTCCATCCGAGCTAAAATCATTATCGTCACCCTGGCCGTTCGCGTGGTGGGGAATGGATATTTTAGGACCATTCGTCGTTGGGTCTGGTCAGAATAAATACTTAATTGTAGGTGTCGACTATTTCACCAAGTGGATAGAAGCTGAGGCCCTAGCCAAAATCACTGCGCTCAACATACTTCGGTTCTTCAAAAGAAACATCCTCGCCCGATTCGGGGTGCCCCTCGCCATCGTGACCGACAACGGCACTCAATTCACAGATAAACACTTCAAAGAATTTGTTGCGTCAATGGGGACGAAACAACATTTCGCTTCAATCGAGCATCCTCAAACTAACGGGCAAGCAGAGGCCGCGAACAGGGTAATCCTAAGAGGTTTGAAACGAAGATTGGACGAGCATAAGAAACACTGGGTCGATGAGCTACATAGCGTACTGTGGGCATATAGGACCACACCCCACTCAACGACCGGAGAATCCCCATTTCGATTAGCATATGGGACGGAAGCGGTAATCCCGATAGAAATGCACGTCCGATCGAGGCGCACGGAATTCCCCATGGAACAAGATACCAATGCTGAAGCTATAAGAGACGAGCTTGACATGGTCGAAGAAGTTCGATCGGAGGCCTCTCTTCGAGAAACTATTCTCAAACAAAAGATAGCCGCTCGGTATGATTCTAAGGTCATAAGGCGAACGTTCGAGGTAGGCAGCCTTGTCCTTAGAAGAAACCACAGAGATCCCCGCGAGGGAAAACTAACGCCCAACTGGGAAGGCCCGTATCGTGTTCGAGCAAAAACCGAGAACGGTGCTTATTATTTAGAAAATCTACACGGGGAAGAGCTCGCTCGGCCTTGGAACGCCGAGAAACTCAAACAATACTATAGCTAAATTAGTCACCCTACTCAACTCCCAAACGAGGAGAAAGGGAGACCGACGGAAAACTGCGTGCCTAGGTACGAGCACGACAGCCCAAATATAACAAAGTCAAGCAAGATCTCTTTTCAAGCAAAAGAGAAGCTTGCCGCACGAACGTATACTCAAACGAGTCCGACGTCGCCTAAGTACCACGACCAGGTAGAACCCCAGCTCGCGATGGGATGTTCACGCCACGGAGCCCGGGCCATTATCTTGGCTCGGGCACTGATCGGGAGTAAGACTCTCAAATACTGATTGGTCCCCCTAACCAACAGATCATTCACACTTCCCCGTATCCATTCGATTACTTCTAATTAATGCAAAGATGCACACCAAACACTTAGTAAAAATAACAAGTAAACTATGTCCTCCGACGGACGCATTGTTACGAGCAAACAAAATATGAAACTGACCATCAAGGTCGAACGCATGACATTAAAAGAGGAAAATGCGACACCGAAAGGCCGACTTGTTCAGGGTTACAAATAAAGGGGGCCACGCCCCCCAAAATATAAAACACATCATAAATTACAAAGGCACGCAGGCCATAGATTAATTATCCTCGCCTCCCGGGCGGCCTTCATCTTCACGAGCATCCTCCTGGTCCAACTGCGCTTCAGGTTGGTCAGGCTGAGCAGTCGACCCCGGCTGAGAGTCTGCCACCACCAAATCTGAGGGGACTACGATTCGGCCATCCACCACCTTGTAAAGATAGCTCATGCGACCAACGTCCAAGGCCATGTCAGGGTGGAGAGCTTTCATCTGGTCCACCGCATTCTGGAAGCTAAGCTCAGTTGATGCGTTCAGATCTTCCATGTCTTGGTCGATCCGAGCAAGAAACTGAGCCCTCGTCACCAGATGCTTGGTCTCCTCATCCTCGTCCTCCTTGGGCAAAAGGCATCCTTCAGTTTCTTATTTTGCTCAAGTACCCTCTTCTTATCGACCTCCAGTTTGGCGATGACCGCAGCTCGTTCGGTCGATTCTTTGGTAGCAGCTTTAACCTCCTCAGTGGCCACTGTCAGCTTAGCCTCAGAAGCAGCCAACTGCTCCTTAAGCTTGTTGTTCTCCCGCTCCAGTCCAGGACTCCCTTCGGCCGTCAGCCAGGCCATTGTCAGGACCCGCATGACTGCGCTCGCGTCCTGAGCCAGAGATAGCCGCCGAGCAGGACGGTCCATCCCCTCCAAAAACAGAGAGTCTGCACGATCCACCTCCATGCTGGTCCCTTCAAAGAAATTGCGCACCACAAAACATGGGGGTATCCCGTGCTTTGGCTTTGGAGGAGCGCTGGCCGTTAAATCTACAGTGGCCGCTAATTTGTGTTTCTTCATTAAAGAGCCAATCGATGCGCTCGGCGAACCCTGGACCAAAGGGCCCGACCCCGAGCCACTCGCCTCGGTCAGCTTGGTCTGCACGACCCTTGATCGTTTCCTTTGCTGTTGAACCAAACACTCTTGAATTGTATCCAAAGGATTCGTCAAGGAACCTGAAAAAAGAATAAGATCAAATTAGTCACAAGCAACAAAATTAAACCAAGAATTTAACGAGTGCAGATAAACGGATACCAAAGAAGTTGGACACTTCCTGCCCGTTACGACAGGCCAGCAACTCAGTAACGTTAATCAAGGGACGCTCCACAGCTTCCCCCCCATCTTGATCAACCATAACCTTCCCATCTCCGTCCAATAGAGGGGTCGGAGGAAAGGAGGCTATTAATTTTCTGAAGGCCTCGAAACTGGCCGCATCGTCATCATTCAATGTGTCCCCCACTTGAACGAACTCCCCCACGGGTTTTTCATAGTGAGCATGACTCCAAGAAAAGGGGAACAGCCACAGTCTCCTCGGAATAACCTGACCTTGGTCGTCGAGCTTAGGCTCGTCATTCTCGTAGTATCTATTCCAAGAAAGCTCATAGCTCTCACGGCCGCCGCGCTCGCGGGCTTTATCAGGAAGTAGTCAGTTTTGAAAGCCCAGATAGATTCTGAATGGGCCTTAAAGATTTTGGTCCGCTGCTTGAAAGACACGAACCCCTTTCGGTCAGTTCCTCGCCCAACTTGGCGCTGTAGGGAGAAGAGGCGGAAAAAGAGGGGAAGAGTGGCACCAACGCCCAGATAGGCGCACGTCATCTCGAACGCCCTCAGAAATGCGTACGAGTTGGGGTGTAACTGGGAAGGAGCTACACAGAGATGCCCGAGCACGGCGTTCACAAAGTCGCTGAAAGGCAACGTCACCCCCAGGACTGAAGTTGCATATTCGTACATGGAGAACGCCCGACCACAAAAATCTGAGAAGATACGGTCGTCGTCTCCCGGGCAGGTTACAACCCAATCAGCTGGATCCCCAACAACTGGCAACGGCTCCGATCGAGGTCTCGAGAATGAGGACACCTTGTCCAGCAAATCTTCCATCACCCATTCTTCGGGCGAGACCCTTGTCTGGTCAGGACACTGAGGCGAATCCGTCGACGGTCCTGTAGTACTTGTATCTGAACTTTCCGAGGAGCTCCCGGACTCTGAAGGTATGGACGTAGACGACCCTGAATTTCCCGAGGACGTCTCCTCAGAAGGCACATCCAGCGGATTCACGAGCGAGTTTTCACCTGAAAAGCAGAGGAAAGGCGTCAGTGAATTCGATTAAGAACATCAAATCCACCCTTCCACCGCTCGACAAGTGAAAGGGCGCGCATCAGCTCAGAAACTATGTCCCGAGCTGTAGCCCTGGCTGACCATCGCTCGGAGCAACGGCTGACGCCCAATATTATATATGTCAAGGATCTAACCTAATATCCATCAAACCCAAGTCTAAGTCGACCAATATTTACGTCGACCCTAAAGTTAGGGTTTGCAACCGACCGGCTACGGTGGCAGAAGTTTTGAGGTTTACTAATTCCAAATCTAAAACCTACCGGTAGAATCATCCTAAACCGCATGCATTTCTACAAAATCTAAGCTATAAACACCTAAAGAGAAGAAAAAGAACCGTACCTTGCGCTTGAGAAGACATTCTTGAAGAAAATGGGCTTCTGAAAGTGGTGGTCGGTAAGAAACGGCGGTGGTCGACGGCTGAGACAGT
The DNA here is from genome assembly GCA_963966055.1 of Lathyrus aphaca. Classification (NCBI taxonomy): domain Eukaryota; kingdom Viridiplantae; phylum Streptophyta; class Magnoliopsida; order Fabales; family Fabaceae; genus Lathyrus; species Lathyrus aphaca. Next base: position 107,892,325 of record OZ014524.1, on the reverse strand, counting down.
GGCAGTTGAGCGAGTAGAGTCTTGAGGAAGAAGATGAAACGAAAAGATCAAAATGGGCCCTGAGAATCCTATTTATAGGAAGGGAAACACGTGCACACACGCGTGACCCCTACACGCGCGAATCTCTAGATATTTCAGCCTTTCGTTTCACATTCTTCCGTCGAGCAACGTATCATCTGCCCGTTTCCAGAAGATCGACAACATAGATCCCTGACCTTAACATTACACTTCGCCGAGCACACTATCACTCTTAAGTCACTGCTCTACAGCACGAGAAATGACTTGGGGGGCTCCTGTTCTGGTCCGGCCCAATTCCTCCAATTGGGCCAAGGAAACTGATCCAACAATCCTGCTCGACGCCGAGCGCAATCATGAAAAGTGGTCCTCAGCCGACCACAAATAATCCGATCACGATGAGACTCTCTAACAGCTAGTATTGACCGTTGCCTATCTTCACGGATCCCTCGATCCGCGCCTCACAGAACGAACCAATAATCTTCCAACTGGTCCCTTATATAAACCCTCTCATTTGAGAGGGTCAGGTATTCAATTTCTCTAACCCTGATACTTGTACTTGCCCACTCTTGCTCGGTTACTTACTTTAGCATCGGAGTGCCTTGCAGGTATAACCCCTTTTCTCCTCAACGACCATATCCATCCGCTCTCGAGGCCAGCCGCATCGGATCCTGATCTCCAGGTACGATCAGCTACCTATAATTTTTATTTTATTTTTTGTATCACTTTAGAGTGCGCTTTTAGGGGAAAGTGCTTTCTATTGTGGACCTTAGAGAGCGCTTTTAAGAGAAAGCGCTCTCTAAAGTGTACCTATAAAAATATTTTTTTTCAAAACATCCCATTTTTTCATTTTTATACGCAGAACCTATAAATGTTTTTTTAGGCAGTATACCAGTATAAAACAATTCTATCAGTATAATTCACATTATTATAAACCATTCCAAATGATTTTTTCAAACCATTTCATCATTAATATAAACCAATTCATTTCAAACCAATATAAACAATCTCAATATTATCGGTATTTATCACTGGAAACTATATATATATATATATATATATATATATATATATATATATATATATATATATATATATATATACACACGTTAAACCAATTCATTTCTATCCATTTCAAACCAATTCATTTACACCACAAGTCATGTATATATATACCACAATATTAACCTATTTATACCTTAAATTATTCTATAATAAATTCACTTAATTCCTCCATAATTTCACCAATTTTTGCGGCTGTATAATGAGGACACGCAAATTCTTCAAAGTACTACATAACAAAATTAAATATGCATTAATTAGTTAATATCCGATAATATGCATAATATACGATATTAAAATAAATCCTAAGTTATAAATATATGCATACCTGATTAAGAATCTCTAATTGATCCAATTGAATGATTTCTCTCATGAAACTCAAAACGTAGTACCCGCGGTCTATGCCATTTTTCTGTCGAGAACACTACACATAGACAAACAAATTTGTGTTATCAAGTAGCATCACTAATAAGTAACATTGTGAAAATTAAATTAATTACCTGCACTTGGATCCATGGAATATTGTTTGCTTTAGCCCGTACAACTCGATAATCTTTTTGTGCTCGGTACACTAGTATAGATCTATAAAAGAAAAACATAAATTTAGAACAATCTCACAGAAATAATTAAATATACAAATACACACGAATTTTTCGAACAATCTCACTTACGTATCAACCACTTCCTTCATACTCGGATATGTTGACCAATCATGCTCCATTGAATTCAAATAATAGACCACTTCTCTTGTAGGATTAATGGAAATCAACAACTAGTGTCCACTATAAAATATAAAAAAAGTTTAGATGGATAACTTATACGCAAAAGATACAAAGATTAGAATGAAATTAGAATGACAATCTTACTTGTGTCCAGTATTATATGGTAAAAAAAATAAAGTCTATGTATTGGATGCCATGTATCTGTCAACTAAGTATTGTCTTACTGTATCCGCATTCAAACCAATTGTCGCACAGTTGACACTAGTGGGAGCAAGGAAACAGAATCAGTTTAACAATTCCGACCCGCACATGAGTTTGTCATACAAGTACCTTAAATAAAAACAAATAATAGACATTAGACTATTTTCATTGAAATGTTCCAATAAATTGTTAAAGTAAATAAATAATAGATTGATCGGAGAACCAGATGTAGGCATGCATAACGCCGATGCCTAATGTTTGATGCTTGAAAATTTGCTCAATGTCCTCTATTCCGATTATCTCCAAATGAGGAAAACCAAAAACACCTTCGTCCAAGTCTATTTGACGAATACAACCTTCCATCATATATGATATTGACACAAGTGTATCAAGACACGACCGAAAGCGAGTTGCAACAGTTCTTCTTGCAGGAACCTTTTTCTTGCTCTCAACCTGTTGTGAAGCTTGAGCAGGAGGAACTTGTGAAGCTTGAGCAGAAGGAACTTGTGAAGCTTGAGCAGAAGGAACCTAACAATCATATAAGTTAGGTAAAGTATAAAATCATAAAACTTTTGAATCTAGATCATAGAATAACACTTTAAATGTACCTCTCTTTTTTGTAATGCAATAGACTCTTTTTCCGGAAAAAGCCTTTTAGATGGGGGTTTTGTAGGAGTCTAAAATTACCATATTGCAAAAAAATGTACGTAAGGTTCATAATGATTTTCATAATGGTTCAGAATTGACATTTGAATTCTAAGAGATTCATAATGATTTTAACCTTACCTCATCATCTATAATAATGAGGTCTGACGGCCATGCAACAAACGAGCCTAAAGCCTCTCCCAAAGATGTTATTTATGCAACCGTGTCAGGTATAGGTAGTGTCGCACCCATATCTACAGCAATATCAACTGACACTTTTAGACATCCATGAGGGAGCGGATTATGGTGAAGTAACTCTCCTGCTCTGTTATACACTTTTCCTTTGCCAACCATGCGATAAGTCGCTAACGACAAATACAAATGACAAGAGGAAATGCCCTGAAGCAATAGTAAAAGCATAATTGTTAATGTGTGTAAAGGTTAATTAAAATAAAAGTGTTACTTTAATTAAGATAAATATGTGCTATAATTACCTCAGGAATTTTATTTTCACAATTGATACTAGCTTTGTCACTAGTATCTTTCAACCCGAAAATGCGCTTAGACGCCTCATACATCTCTTTATCCTTTGTCAATGCACTGACTTGCACCTTAAGTTCCTCCAATGTTTTCATCACTTCTTCATTGCTAGGATTTTTTTCTTTTTGATTGCTTATACAAGGAATATGGCGTCACACCAAATCCTTTACCCCTCACTCGACCGGAATACCCAGGAACATTTAGTACTCGACTAAGAATGCTCCTGCAATCCTGATCCTCACCTGTGGTTAAGGATTTAGATAGACACTCCTGAAATTCATTGATAAATCGAAAATTATTAGTGGGGATTAAAGACATAATGTTATACTTACACATTTCTCATAAACTTGTTGAACGTCTTCACTAGGAACTCCACTCTTTCACACACGAGCAGCCTTCCACAAAACATGTTCCGGAAGAGATTTTTTGCACTTTTCTCCTCTTCCAACTACAAATTGAGAAAAATAATAAGATCGTCAATTATAATATATTGAGACAATTAATAAGATCATATAATTTATATATAGTTACCATTTGTTGTTGTAAGCGTGCATATCCCTTTCGTCCTTTTCTGTATGGATATACGGGTTTTGAGGCTCTTTTGCGATTAGTGGCACTCAAATCCTGGATAAACAAGTTTAAGGCATAGCAGAACAAACTAATGCAAAGATAAACAAATATATAATACAATTAATAGACATGAAATTAAAAGATAAATAAATTTACATTGAATTTTATGCTTTTTCGTTTGGCTATAAAAGCTTTCCATTCTTCCGGTGTAATCAAATCCGCATACAATGGTGGAAGTTCTGCTTCAACAACAAAAAATTGATCAACCCTCAGATATTTGTTTGATAATAAGGCTCGAAATCCCCTATGTCTCTTTCTGGTCAATTGGAGACAATACTTTTTGCGGCTTTCATCAATATTAAAGGACCTCTACAAAAAACACATACACATATAAACATAAAATGTGTTAGTATAAGTGTGTTAGTATAAGTCAAAAGAAATATAATAACACATCAATCATGTTTGGTAATCAAGTACCTCTATCTCACTCCATATCTTATCTTTACCAGCTTCCAACATTGAATTCCTCCAATCATCACTAGTAATTGGAATGTGTTGGCGGACAAGTGAACCAATGTATGAAGCCAACATTGAACCGTTAGGCTCAATTAGTTGGTCCTCATCGCTCCAATGTACATCAAATTCACCCCTTTGTCTCTAGCACGAAGAATTGACCTCATAATTTTTATTCCATGTTTTATTTCACTTTCTACATTCGAAGCTTTTCTTGAGTTTCATTTGCATCATGTGTCTCGTGTGTCTCGGGTGTCTCGGGTGTCCCGTGTGTGTCTTCCTCATTACTAGCCATTATACCTATAAGAAAGAAAAAACAAAAATTAAATGACAAATTATAATGACAAATCTAAAATTCAACATGTCAAATCTAAAATCCATAATCTATAATCCATCGAATGATATAACATGTCAAATTATAATGAGAAATCTAAAATTCAACATGTCAAATCTAAAATCTATAATCTATAATCCATCAAATGATATAACATGTCAAATTATAACGACAAATCTAAAATCCAACATGTCAAATCTAAAATCCATAATCTATAATCCATCGAATGATATAACATGTGAAATTATAATGACAAATCTAAAATCCAAAAATTAAATGACAAATCTAAATTCATAATCTATAATCAATTACTAGCCATTAGTACCTTTTTTAGGCACGTCTCTTTCTTTTCTTGGTTGGAATATGTTCTACTCGTCTCTTAACAACACAGATGGTTGGATTGATCCAAATACCCTTATTATGATCATTTCTAGTAAATGATTTAATATCACCATCAATATCACCTTGATTGTTTCTAGTCAATGATTCAATATCTACATCAATATCACCTTGATCTCCAATGTTATCATCAAGTACTTTGTTCAATAAAAGCACTATAGACCACTTTGTACTTGTCAGATCATTAACATAGAACACTTGTTTAGCTTGAGAGGCAAGAATAAAAGGCTCATCTTTATATCCCACCCTATTAAGATCCACTTGCAAAAATCCTGATTTATCCATTCGTACACCATTATTGTTTTCAATCCACTTGCAATGAAATATAGGAATCTGAAACTTCTCATAATCAAACACCCAAATGCGCTCGATAACCCCAAAATATGACAAATTTGCAAATTTGGGGTTTAAGTCTTTCACACTTGAAATGTGCATTGCTTCAGCTACCACAGTGACACCACTATTTTGCATTGTACTTTTATCATCTTGTTTTTCGGTATAAAATGTGTATCCATTAATTGCATATGCGCTATAAGAAAACGCAACCAAACTTGGACCATATGCTAAACATCTCAATCTTTCTGTTATTGAAGCGGGATCTGAATAATACTTTTCAAAAATGTGACTCTTAAACCAAGGTATGAAACTTTGATTGTGCTCTCATACTATCCAATTCTCATTTCTATTTGTATTTAAACCTCGGAGAACATCTTTGTGCATTTCAACATACAGGTCAACTTCATTCTCATTGTGCAGAACATACAAATGCACTTGATCCCGTTCGACCCTTGATATTGTCACAACTTCATTCCCAGTTAGCTTTTTTCCTGCTTTTTTTTCGACAACATTAGATTTGGGGAGTCCAATTGATTGTACATTGGACAAATATTCAGTACAAAACTCAATCGCTTCTTCAACAATGTATCGTTCGGCAATACAACCCTCTGGTCGACTTTGGTTTTTCACATATCCTTTTAATATTTTCATATAACGTTCATCAGGGTACATCCATCTCATATAAGTCGGTCCACACAATTGTGTCTCTTTCACCAGATGAATAACTAGATGAACCATTATGTCAAAAAGGAGGGAGGAAAATACATTCCAAGATCACACAAAGTAATAACTATTTCGTTTTGCAATGTTGGTAGAAAATGTTTAATTATAACATGGCAGTCATGCGTCTTCAAACTCTTTAACCTGAGGTCTTTCAAGGACACAAGTCTTCTAATATCTGAAGAGTATCCTTCTGGAACTTTAACTTCACTTAGAAACTTACACAATATCTTTTTCTCCTTTCTAGATAGAGTATATGCAGCAGGTGGTAGATATTTTTGGTTTCCTTTCTTCACGGGCCCTAATTCAGTTCTTATCCCCATCGCTACCAAGTTCTTTCTTGCTTTAAGGCCATCCTTAGACTTTCTAGGTATATTGAGTAACATACTAATAACACTCTTATGCATACTCGTTTCGAAACAAGACGCAATCGTTTGGACAAGCATGTATCTTATCATAGATCATGCCAATAGAGCACAACATCTTTTTGGCCTCATATGTTCGATTGGGAAGAACATTATCCTTTGGAAGCATATCTTTCATAAGGGCCAATAACTCTGTGAAACTTTTATCCGACCATCCATTGCCCGCCTTTAAGTTGTACAACTTTAATACCAGTGACAAACTTGTGAATTTAGTGCAACCACTATACAACGGTTTCTCTGCATTGCTTACCAACCTCTCAAACATTTCAAGACAATCCTTCAGATCATCTTCAAGTGCTTCTGCAATCTCTTCGACTCGATCATAATCGTATGTATCTGTGCCATTATCGTTTGAAGCATAGGTCGTATTATCCCCCGGTTCAACATTCTCGTTACTTTTCTCACCATGCAAATCCCAACATGTATGACTTCGATCAATTTCATGCCTCAGTAAATGCGATAACAGCTGACTCGCATTAACACGACCCACAAAAACAATCCAAGCACGGACATTTCATTCGACTGGGGTCTTCGACGTGCGCAACAGCAAACTTAACAAATTCCTTGACCTCATTCTCGTACTCTTTCGTTAATCGATTTGAAAACATCCATTTCTTATCCATAGTTACACTAATTAAACTAAACAAAAACAAAAATAAAAATAAAAAAAGCAAATATACCTGTAGAGATGTAAACAACTTCTAGACCTTACCTCAAAATCTAGATGTAAACAACTTCTAGACCTCACCTCAAAATCTACCTTCAATTTGCATTTAAAAAATGAAGATTATTAGAATTTGATATCGTCTCTTAATATACAAATCAATCATCAAGAACGACAACAACAACAATATCATTAAGAACGATAAGATAGGGGTTCCTAAACTTATCATTCTAACATGTTAAAAGAACGATAAATCATAATCAATTTGAGAAATCTTCATTGATACCATGAATGAAAAATGTATACTTCTCATTTAATGAAATAATGAATTTGAGCGAATATTTATGTTTTTCCATTACATTGCAAGTCCTATGTGTATGCTTTATGTTTGCAACAACTATTTTTGTATCAATGGCTATAACATAAATGGTATCATCAACAATAAAATTGTACCATCAACAACAAAACTGTATCAACACAACATCAGCAATAGTCAGGAACATCAACACAACATCAACAATGAGCAACATCAACAATATCATCAACACAACAACAAACACAACATCATCAACACAATATCATCAAGAACGAACGACAACAACAACAATGTACAACATAAATATCATTAAGAACGGACGACAACAACAACAATGTACAACATCATCAACACAATATCATCAAGAACGAACGAACGAACAATGTACGTACCTCAGCAATGAACGGACGAACGAACAATGAGAAAGCAACGAACGAACAATGATCAACGAACTTCAGCAATGATCAAAAGGGTTTAAGAACGAACAATGAGAAAGCGATTATGGTTTCTGAAAAGGGTTTAAGAGCGAAAGCTATTCTGGTTTCTGAAAAAGAAAATGATTAGAAATGTTTTATATTTTAATAAATGATTGACATTAGAGGGCGCTTTTAAGAAAGAGGGCTTTCTAAGGTCTTTTGACAGATTAACCTTAGAGGGCGCTTTTTGTTAAAAGCGCTTTCTAAGGTCTCTGAAATAAAATAATATAAAATATTTTAATAAATAACCTTAAATGGCGCTTTCACTGGAAAGCGCTTTCTAAAGTTGAAAATATATAAAATAAAAAAAATGAGTTTGGGGCAAGGGGGATTCGAAACCCAGACCCATAGCATTCACATAAACCTCCTTAACCAGCGGTAGTACGCCCTCATCCATTAATTATATTCACATTAAATATATATAACATAAGTTATCATATATATTTTAAATTATATATTAACATAATTTGTATATATTAATTAATATATTTTAAATTATATATTAATATAATTTCTATATATTAACTAATATATATTAAATTATATATTAATATAATTTGAATATATTAATTAATACATATATTAATATAATTTGTATATATTAATTAATATATTTTAAATTATATATTAATATAATTTGTATATATTAATTAATATATATTAAATTATATATTAATATAATTTGAATATATTAATTAATATATATTAAATTATATATTAATATAATTTGTATATATTAATATAATTTGAATATATTAATTAATATATTTTATTAAATAACCTTAGAGAGCGCTTTCTTTAGGTAGAAAATATTTAAAAAAATTAAAATGAGACTGGGGCAAGGGGGATTCGAACCCCAGACTCATAGCATTCACATAAACCTCCTTGACCAGCGATATTACGTCATCATCAATTAATTATGTTCACATTAAATATATATAACATAAGTTATCATATATATTCTAAATTATATATTAATATAATTTCTATATATTAATTAATATATTAAATTATATATTAATATAATTTTAATATATTAATTAATATATTTTAAATTATATATTAATATAATTTCTATATATTAATTAATATATTTTAAATTATATATTAATATAATTTCTATATATCAATTGATATATTTTAAATTATATATTAAATATTTAAATATGTTATTTGAATATATTAATATATTATTTTAATATATTATTTTAATATATTAAAAAAATATTTTGATATATTAATATAATTTTAAATATATTAATTATATTTTGATAAATTAATAAAATTTTATATATTAATTAATATATTTTATATATTTAAATATATTAATGAATACATTATTTAAATATATTATTTGAATATATTAAAAAATATATTTAAATATATTTGAATATATTATTTAAATACATTATTTGAATATATTAAAAAAAATTAATATATTATTTGAATATATTATTTGAATATAATTTATATATATTTGAATATATTAATTGAATATATTAAAAAAATATTTGACATATTAATATAATTTAAAATATATGAATTATATTTTGATATATTAGTATAATTTTAAATATATTTTAAATTATATATTAATATAGTTTTAATATATTTAAATATAATTTTAATAAATTAAAATGTTTGTATTTAAAACATATATTTGAATAATTATAAATATAATTTAAAATAAATTAAAATTTAATTTAATATGATTTAAATATATTAAATATAAAGTTGATATATTAATATAATTTAAAATTTCTTTCCCTACCTAAAGGTCGTGGGTTCAATACCCCATTTTGACATATTTTGTGATACTTTACATGATACAGTATATTTGTACCAAAAACAAAAGACAACGCTTTTGTAACAAAGCGCTCTTATAGGTTTTTTGTAAAATAATTCAAAATAAAGTGATTTCTTAAGTTACACTTAAGAAAGCGCTTAAGGTGAAAGCGCTCTCTAAAGTGGTCACCTTAGAAAGCGCTTTTAGTAAGCGCTGTCTAATGTGTCCTTTAGAGAGCGCTTTTTTTAGCGAATTTTCAATTGATCTATAGCAGCGCTTTGCATTAAAAGCGATGTCTTTTGTGCGCTGCGAAATGTCATTTTTGGCGTAGTGTTTGTACAAGACAAAATCGTTGGTTAATTGTCTCTACCTGAAGCAAGTTTTGTATTCATTCAAGATGAGTGAAGAGAAAGTCTTGGCTGAGTAGTTGGATATGTTTAACAAGTTGATTCTTGATCTTGAGAATATCGAGATCAAGATTGATGATGAAGATCAAGTGTTGTTGTTGTTGTTGTGCTCTTTATCTAAGTCTCACTCATGCCCACTTCAAAGAAACTTTTTTGTATGAAAGAGAGTCATTGACATTTGAAAATGTTCAATATGCCTTGTACTTCAAGGATTTGAACAAACAAAAGGATTTTCTAAGGAGCTGAAACTTCAAGGTTGAGTTATGACTGTTCAATGTGATAGTCAAAGTGTGATAGTCAAAGTGAAATACATTTGTCGAATGATAACAATGTTGTTTATATGATCACCAAGACATTGTCGAATAACAAGTTATTTCACTTTATCTAGTTGATAAACACTACTACAAAACACGCATTTAACGACGTTAAATTTACAACGGATTCGTATCCCACCGTTGTAATATGTTAAAAAATTTACAATTGAATTATAACATTAGATTCAACGACGGTTAAATTGAAAATCGTTGTAATAAAGTCATATTTAACAACAGTTGACTTTAAAACCATTGTAATACATGTTGTGACAAACATTGAATCCCAGCAAGTACATTTTTTCATTTGTTTAAATTTTAAACATATATTTTATTTTATTTTTTAGTGTTATGGGGACTTTAACCTCAAAATACAACATTCATCTTTGTTTTTTTTTCTATTTTTAAGTGAAAGACAATATTTTGATCAAAACTTCTTTAAAATTCATCTTTGTTTTTCTATTTTCAATTAATTTATTTTTTAGTATTAACCTCTTAAACTTCATTTAAAAAAAGTGAAAGAGACATGTGTGTATGTGTATGTGTATATATATATATATATATATATATATATATATATATATATATATATATATATATATATATATATATATATATATATATATATATATATATATATATATATATATATATATATCAAAGAAAACTTCATTATAATTTTAGAAAGAAAAAAAAGAGTGCACACACACACACACACACACACACACACACACACACACACACACACACACACACACACACACACACACACACACATATATATATATATATATATATATATATATATATATATATATATATATATATATATATATATATATATATATATATATATATATATATTATCAATCGCCCGAGCCCATAGCAACAAAAGCATCTTCCCAATCAAGGATTCTCTCATATCTTCCCTCATCAGAATTATAAGAAGAAGAAAAGTTTTCAGCTTCTTTGTCTTCTTCATCTTCTTCTTCGTCTTGGCCTTCCTCACCTTTACGGTTGTATCCCTGACAACCAAGGATTCAGATGGTGGACCTTCCTTATCTTACCAATGATGTTGTTCATTTGCGACCTCGTTTGTGATGTTTGTGTTAGTATTGTCATTTGTTGAATTCATTTTTAAGAGAATGAATAATTAAGGAATGTAAAACCGTCTATTTATAGATGAAGTTGAAGATGAAAAGTCTGATATTTAGGTACTTACATTGATGATAAATTGTAATGGTTGATATTCTCGAATGATATTTTTTGAAAAACGGAGAAAATCATAAATCATTATTATATTTGGGATGAGCGTGTCTCTCTTCCGGGAAGAGCAAATGTTATAATATTACAACGGTTTGTTATTATAACAGTTGTGATATATTATGTAAAATTGATAAAAAAAATTGTTGCCAGGAATTGAATCTTGTACCATATAAAAGGGGTATCACTACGGTTCTTATATTTAACCGTTGTGATATATTATGTAAAATTGATTTAAAAAATTGTTACCATGAATCGAACATTGTACCATATAAAAGGGGTACCGCTATGGTTCTTATATTTAACCGTTCTGATATATTTATAATAAAAATATATGTATCATTATAGTTGTTTGTGATAACTGTTGTGAAATATTTACCATATAAGTGAATTAAGTGACACATTGTCGTCGTTTCATTCACAGTGAAACCCTAGTACCCATTTTCCCTCTTGCGCTTCATACATTAATGTATTCTTCTTCTTCCATTAATGTATTTACATATTTCCCATTAAGATATTCCTCATTGTATATTTTGTTGTGAGTTTTTTATTCTTCTTCTTCTTCCATCTTAGGCAGCAAACTTCGTCTAGTTTTAGAAACAATGAAAAGAAATATAAGAAGTATGAAGCTTTTGTGTAAGCTTTTTCCTCTTTATATTTTTTTCATTGCTTCATGAACTAGATGAATATGGTGATGATGCAAGTGTAATGTACATATTGTTTGTGTAGCTATAGAAAAGAAGGTATTCTTATACTTCAGTATTCTTGATAGATAGTTCTCATTATCTTGTTTGGTTCATGTTGTTTCAACTAAGGTTATAGTTCCACTTCTTAGAGTTTTGTTTCAAATTTTGCTGGTTTTATTTTGAATACTAACTAATTTGCTTGTTTGAAATAGTTGAAGCTGTATAGTAAAGATGATACATGGTTATGCTGATGGTGGTAGCAAACTTGTATGAGTTGATAAGGTACATATATATGAAATCATTTTGATATTGTATATGAAATTTAGTTTATTATATACTATGTATATTGTTTGTTTCACTATCCTTTTATTGAAAATGAAATCATTTAAATTGACATAGAAACGTATAATCTGAAAAATAAGATGTATTTGAAAATCAACCTATAACAATCAATTTCTTTTAATAGCTTGCATCTTATTATGTATATTTTACGTTCCTTAACACACACACACACATACACACACACACACACACACACACACACACACACACACACACACATATATATATATATATATATATATATATATATATATATATATATATATATATATATATATTTCAATGGTTTGTTTGCTTCAATTCATTGATATATACAATTCTATAATACGTCATCGTTGTCACTAATCATAGTGATTGTTATGATCATGATTGTTATGATGATAAAATCGACCATTGAACCATATGTGTGTTAAAGAAACCGCCCATTGAACCATATGTGTGTTAAAGAAACCGCCCATTGAACCATATGTGTGTTAAAGAACATAAAATGTGCTTGATGAGACACATGCAATTCGGAAAATAATGGTGGATTTAAGTCATTTTTCAAGAAAAATTTAATTTTCAGATTATATATTTCTTAACCAATTTACTGGTTGTATTTCTTTAATTAGGTGTATGATAAAATAAACAATATGCGTTTGAATATAATAAACTAAGGATACGTTTCACAACGGTTGAGACAGATAACCGTTTGATATTCAGTATATATTACAACGGTTGTTACAATTAACCGTTGTAATAAAGCACGCACTTTCCATAATACAACAATAGTCTCGAATCTGTCATTATAAGTAGCATACTTACAACAACACTCTATATAACAACGCCTTGATCTGCGTCATTATACGTAGTTTCCAACAGTTGTTAAATGGGTTTTTGTAGTAGTGAAAGTTGCATGATGAAAGCTATTTTGTTCCCTTATTTTGTGTGGAGTTTCTTCCAAGGTGAATGTTTATTGTATTTTGGATCGAACTCTAGTGTCGATAAGGATAACTTCATGGTTCGACAGGAGTTGTGCATGTTGTAGTCGAAGTCTGTTCAATCATGCTGCCGAAATATGTTAGCTTGGTGTTTTAGTTAGCATGTTGAATTAGGACTTGCTTGTAAGCTCAATTGTTAAGTTAGTTTGTATCCTAAGTTAGCTTAGTAGTTTATAAATGGACTAGTTCTCTCAGGTTGTTGAGAGAGGTTATTTGTTGGTAATAACTTATAATCTTTGAACTCTTATTGAGAAAGTGAATAATAAAACATATTTAACCAATTCTTATTCTTCTTCTTCCTTCTTTTAAATCTTTTGTAAACCTAATAAGATTTCTTGTGTTTGTTCAAGAAACTCAATATTTTTCTTATATTAAGGTTTGTTCTTAACGATATCAATTATATATATATATATATATATATATATATATATATATATATATATATATATATATATATATATATATATATATATATATATATATATATATATATATATATATATATATATATATATATATATATATATATATATATGACGACTCAAGCGAGAACGCTTTGTTATTATGAGAAACGAAAACAAATAATTATAGCCGTTAGATCTATTTAATTAATATCAACGGATCAGATTTCTTTTTAAATAAAAAGGCACTTGAGATTTTATTATTTAATGTTAACATATCAGACCAATTATTTTCCCCAGGAAAATATATCAGACCAATTATTTTTAATAAAGATCGTTATAGTAATATTATCATATAACGAAAGCTATAATGAAAATTGTGAGATATATTATTTTATTTGATAGTTATAATATCATATTAACATATAAAAAAAAACAGTGAGATATATAATTTTATAGATATTATAGTATGTCTCTACAGTGAAAACTGTTGTTGATTTGGATTGAGAATTATTGATATTGATCGGTGCGTAGTTGGTATAAATTTTCTTGTATTGTTTATAATTTCGGTAATATTTCATATCTAATATTAGATGATATTTAAAATATTATATATTAATATTTATATTTATATAATTTTATTATATAAAATGTTAGATATTAATATTGATACTCATATATTTTTTTCTTTATTCAAGCATGGGTCATAATCATGACGGTGAATATGGATTTGGCAACATAGAAGATAATTCCATATCTCAGGTAAACACGAGCATTTAAATTAATTATAAATTTTTGGTATTTTTTTTTCATTTAAATGTGGTGTTGTTCAAAGTTTTTTAATAACGTATTTTACGTTTTAAAAGATAAATGAATGGGTGCCAAATTGTGAAGAAGAATTGAAGCCTAAGATAGGACAATTATTTGATACATTAGATGATGTTGAACAATTTTATAAAAGATATGCACATACTGTTGGATTTAGTGTGTGTTGCTCGTCCGAAAGTAAAAACAAAGCAGGAATGAAACGTTGGAAGTATTTTGTTTGCTCAAAAGAAGGTTACAAACCATTAAAAGAGGAAATTGAAAAAGAAAATGCACCATCTATTAAGGTTTGAAGAAGGAGTCTTACAAGAGAAGGATGTAGTGCCAAAGCTGCTTTCAAACTATCAAAGCAAGGAAAATATGAGCTTTCTCGATTCCATGAAAGTCATACACATGAACTTGCCACGCCAAGGAAGAGACAATTTCTTAGATCGGCAAGAAAAGTGAACCTTGTTCATAGGAGTATAATATATGCTAATAGTCGAGAAAATGTTGGACCATCCAAAACATATCACTTATTAAAAGAACAACTTGGAGGTTATGAAAATGTTGGATGCACACAAAAGGATCTCCAAAATTGCTTGAGAGATTTGAAGACATTGACTAAAGATTCTAACGCGTGTGTGTTTATTGATAATCTTAAAAGGAAACAAGAAGAAAATCCTTCATTTTACTATGCATATGAGGTAGATGGTGAAGGTCGATTAAAACATATTTTTTGGACAGATGGCATTTGTATAAAAAATTACAATTTGTTTGGAGATGTGATTTCTTTTTACACTGCATATGAAACAGACAAATATTCTATGATTTTTGCATCATTTACCAGATTGAACCACCATAGACAATGTGTTTCTTTTGAAGTTGCCTTTTTAGCAAATGAGAAAAGTGATTCATTCATTTGATTGTTTGAAAAGTTTTTGGAAGCGATGGGAGGACATAAACCAGATCTTATAATAACAGATCAAGACCCCGCCATGAAACTTGCAATAGAGAAGACTTTTGATTCTTCTTCTTATGGATTTTGCATGTGGCACATTATGAAAAAAAGTATCTGAAAAGGTTGGTGTTACTATAAATGCCAATGATGAGTTCAATAGTAGTTTCAAGTCTTGTGTTTGGAGTTCAGAGACACCACATGAATTTGAAACAGCGTGGAGATCGGTCATGATTAAGTTTGATTTGGAAAATAATGATTGGCTCTCACATTTGTATGATATTAGAAGTATGTAGATCCCAGCATATTTTAAAAATATTTTTTTGGGTGGGATATTGAGAACAACGCCTATATCTGTGAGTGAAAATTCTTTTTACTGCACCTTTTTGAATTCTAAGATTGGTTTGGTTGAATTTTGGATGAGGTTTGAGTCTGCCATTGAAGCTTAAAGGCATAAGGAGTTACTTGCTGATAATGATTTCTTACATTCTCAACCAATACTAAAGTTGGATCGTGGTTTAGAGAAGCACGAAAGAGATATCTATACTCGTGAAACTTTTTTACATATTTCAAAAGGAGATATGGATCGCATGTGTAGATTGTGGAATTGAAAGTAAAGATGTGAAAGATGGGGTGAAAATATTACTTAGAGTTGATAATAGTGGAGACAATCGTAAATTTCGTGAGGTTATTTATACTATTTGTGATACTGATGCAAATTGTTCATGCAAAATGTTTCAATCTCAAGGTATATTATGCAGGCATATACTTTGTGTCCTAAAGGTTAAAGGTATAAATGAAATACCAAATAAATACATCGTAAATAGGTGGACCAAGTTGGCAACTAGTAAGTCTATTTTTGGTGTTAATGACAAGGTAATGGAAGGGTGTTCTAAACCAAAAAGTGTAAGTAAACATATATCAACTGCATGGGATTACATTTTCACTTGTAAGTAAGGAAAAATTAAGTATTATAATAAATGAAGTTATTAGCATGAAAAAACAACTAATTGAATTTGAAGGTAGTTCTACACAAACCAAAAATAAAGAAGTTGAGTCCTTAATTGGATGTAATATTCCTAAAGAAGTAGAAATTCATCCACCGCAAATTTCAAAGACGAAAGAAAGTGGTAAACAAATTAAAAGAGGAAAAGAAAAGGCTATTGAACAGCAACAAAAAAGAACAAGACTTTGTAAAACATGTAGTCAATATGCATATCATGACTGTCGTAATTATCCTAAAGTATCCATTCCATAATTTGGTAAGCATTCTTTTTATACTTAATCACTTACATATAATAAAGATTTAATCTCATATTTTTTTCTATCTTGATTTATCTGCAGGAATTTACACATTTATGAACTCAATGGATAACTTCTTTGCAAATAAATTTGACATTGAAGGAATTCAGAATTTTGCTACCTCTTGAAGATTTTAATTTGGATTTGATTATTTTAATTAGTTTTAAAAATAACCCTTCTAAATGGAGTTATTTATTGATTTTATCGTATAAATTATGAATTTTAATATTTAAATAAACAAATTTTGTGGCACTCAACATAGTATAATACATTTGCAAAGAATTTAACTTACCTTGATTTTCATTCAAAATTGCTTGCTTGCCTTGATATATAATATAATTTCTAAATTAAAATGTCTAGACAAGGTAGCTCAACTCCATATATTTGCTAGAAAATTTATTAAATGTAATAAAATACAAGTTTTTCATGTACCTTTTATTTTTTGGTTCATCTATAAACCATGTATAGACAACCTGTACCTTTTATTTTTTATATGTTAATATGATATTATAACTATCAAATAAAATAATATATCTCACAATTTTCATTATAGCTTTTGTTATATGATAATATTACTATTAAGATCTTTATTAAAACATCACTCACCTCAAATGAGAGTGAATCTTTGAGTTTTTGGGATAGTAATAAGATTAAGAGATGATGGATAGTAGGTTCCTTATGCAATTTCTATGAAAAAATAGAAAATTGAAATTAGGATTAGGATGGGCGGTGGCGGCAGTAGAAGCATATTATATTGTTAGTAATTTAATAATAATAAAAATAATTGGTCTGATAAATTTTCTTGGGAAAAATGATTGGTCTGATATGTTAATATTAAATAATAAGATTTCAAGTACCTTTTTATTTAAAAAGAAATTTGATCCGTTGATATTAATTAAATAGATCTAACGGCTATAATTATTTATTCTCGTTTCTCATAATAACAAAACGTTCTCGCTTGAATCGTCCATATATATATATATATATATATATATATATATATATATATATATATATATATATATATATATATATATATATAAAAAGAGAGAGGAGGAAGAGAGAGTGTGTACGTGTGTAAGTGTGTCTGTGTGTTAGGCTATTGTATTAAAATAATTTGATAGGTATAAAAATTCAAAATTAGATTTTTATTTAAGTCACTTAGTAATGGTATAAGTAAATTTATACTAATTTACTTTGAGATTAAGTTTGTTGGTGTAAACTTCAATAAACATAATATTAATTTACTTAAGACGTCTTAATTAATATCTATTTTTGTTTCATTATTTGAGAATAATGTAGGTATTGATTTGACCTAGTTGATCATGTCATCTTATCAAACTTTTTAAAAGAAATAAATATGTGAAATTAGGGGAAAAAAGATATTTCGGTCATTTAAAATTAGGAATTTTCTTATTTCATCCTATGATGAAAAAAGACCATATGTAAAACCCAAAATATCCTTCAGATTTCGAAGATGCATCCCCATACGCACCTTGACTTAAGTCAAAACGTTAATTGATTCGAAGATGAATCTCTATAATATTTAAAAATAGACATCATGGTTATTCAAATGAAAATGACGATTTATATATGTTAAGGAACATGTTATGTGATGAGCATTAAACCATACAATCAATATGCAAAAAATGAAATATATAAATCCAGATAGTCAAAATAAGTCATCACCCGATACACGGTGAAGTTGAAATACACAATATAGTCTAAATAAGTTAAAATAAAATACAATTTATAATAAATCAAAATTACAAATATTATCAACTACTATGTATGTCGGACTAGAGTTCACTGGGCTCCTCTACCTCAGTCTTTCAATGTTATCTCTGGTACATCATTGTCTCTCATGCCTCCGTCATAATGGCATCTAACACTTACCTCACCTCAGACCCATCAGGAACGATACTTTTATCAATGTTGTTATGCACAATCTTTACAATGCGACGACATTTAGGCAAGACATCATGAGCATGATCTAATTGTACCTGCTCCTCCATTAATATCTCCTGATGAGTTAGCCTCGGTGAATCTCTTAGAGCAGTTTACACTATATGCGGATGCGACACCCTGAAGAACCACCTGATGTACCCATCGACATAGCTACAGTCGCTCTCAGCTATGGTACTTCGTGCCTCCTCCGATACCAGATGACTAAGATAATCATCAAACATGACATTCATATCTCTATGTGTCATAGTAGGAGGAGCAATGACAACAGGATGTCTGAAAATAGTCTGAGTGTAGTCGAACCGTCGCATGACACACTATGTAGATGAAGAAATGTGAGACGTGAACCACAAGCCAATCATCCAGAGTATAACATTATGTCTTCAAATGGACGTGTCTCATGGTGATCAACAAGTTGTTAAAGTTCATATCCTAGACAACCAAGCGGTCAAGATACATTAAAAACGACCATGTCTCTTGGTTCCCTTTGAACATGACAAATGCAAAAGTATATGACGATACACACAACCAGTCAGAGATGTGCAAAAAGTGATGGAGAATCCAAGCTTGAAAAGGGTTGGAACATACGAATCATGAGTAAAGGTATTACAAATATGTATTGAAAATGGCAGACAAACAATAAAATACCAATAAATATTATTGTTAGTAGTATGATGTTACATGTCACATTTTTCTCCCTCCACCTACAGCCCTCTGATAACTTAGAGTACAAGTATACCAAACAATGGTTCCCCAGTTGTACTCATGGATCTGCTCGAAGTCTTTGAACTACCATAGATAGACGACATCCACATAAGGGGCACTCTTGTCCACAAAAATGACAATGCTGACAAAATAAAAAATATGTATGCCTGCATAACATATGCTCTATGTAGCCTCACCCGTTCATCATCACCTCTAGCCTGCTTTGCTCTAAGGAGTTCATCTGTATATACCTTTTTCAGAAATTCAAACCTGGTATGAGCCCCTCTTATTTTTTCCATCTCTCTCATGGAAATTTCTAGGTCAACTCCCATATAGTCTACCATCAAATCGAGTGTCTCATTTTTTCCAACTATCCCATGATCTAGAATTTCCCCCTAATTGGAAGAAGCACCAAACATGACAAATCGTCGAGTGTGATATACATCTCACTAAGTGGTAGATGAAATGATGACATCTCAGTGTGACATATGTCCACGAATACATTAATCATCTCATGGTTGACGAGAACATAACCGGTCTTGCACAAATATTTCATCCTAGATAAGGACAAAGTAGCCTGAAACCACACTTCAATAGGCTGAGACAAGCCAATAATTTTCCATCCATGGTTAATGATTTTCAGTGGATCATGGTCCTACAGAAAAATAAATTTATGTTAAAAACTTGTAATATAATAAACGCAATTTAAAAAGAATGAATCCAACTAATTTTACCTTTTCGCCCCAAATATGTCTGATATTATGGTCCAGGTAAAGAGGCAACAATGACAACTCTACAGAGCCTCCTCGAAATGCCTAAGATGGCACTGGCTCATCAGCCTCGACAACCTAAGATTGCCCTGGCTCACCAGTCTCATCACCCTGAGGTGGAACTAGCTCATCAGCCTGAGGTGGCACTGCCTCATCAAAATGAGGTTCCTCCGGTGCATAGGGTTGCATTGGTGCCTCAGGTACCTCTGATTAGTAGGGTACCTCTGATGCCTTAATAGATGAAATTTGTCGCCTACTAGAAGATGGAGGTAGTGATGCATCAGTAAGTGAAACTCCTCTCATATGGGAAGAAGAAGGTGGAGATATGTAAGATCTAGAAGTCGATGCCTCTGCATGAACCGGGCTAGAGGAACAAGAGCCTCTGAAACCTGGATATTTTTTCTCCAGACAGATGCATGTTATGCAATCCTCCTGTGCCTTGGTATGTCATCTTTATCAGCCATAATTCAGGTAAGTAAATCATACAAGTATCACACAAATACTACAACCAACCCTACAAGCAAGAAAAGCAACACAAGAAATCAGATAGATAAATTATGGAGATGCATCTCTGGTTAATGGGAATTCAAACATTGAAAAATTTCAGAGATGCATCTCTGGATTTTCTTGCAACATTCAACTTTGTTAATGGTGGTAATGTAGACCACCAACCCCCAAAATATAATGCATTGATCGTTATTTTTAACCATCAAATACGTTTTTCAATATGTATAAACTATCATTCATGCAATACTATCTATTTCTTAACATATTCATCAATTTCTGCTCATTTATACAAAAACTCAAAAAACTTTTCAAAAATCAAAAATTTATAAATTGAGAGTTTACTTCAGTGTTGAATGATCTTTATAGTGTTGATTGATCTCTTTGATGCACTTAATGTTCATGTAAGAAGCTTTGGACTTGGTTGATTGATTTTGAGAGAATGTGAGTTGAGAAAGTTTGAAAAAAATGTTTAGAGTGTTTTTTTAGAAGAGATGGAGGAAAAGGATTATGACACGTTTTAGAAAATATCATTCGAAAATGCATCTCCGGAATATTTACGAAGATGTATTTGTAATTTTTTTAACGTTAAGTCAGAATTCTATTTACTTAAGATACGTTCAGAGATGCATCTCCAAAAACTGGATACATTTTTGTATTTTCACGTTGTGCCTTAGTTATACATAGGGTGCATTAAGAAATTCCCTAGAACTAACAAGTAATAGGAATTGAACATTTGTAATTGGAGCCCCCTGAATAAAGTCCAATGTGGTAAGAAATTTTGAAATGATAAACTATAAAATCTTAGGGGTGGCAAAATGGGTCTGACACATTGGGCATGCACGTTTTGTCTGCACTTTAGTGCGAGGCAGACCAAGGGTTTATGTCATCATCCTCTAACGTGTCTGTCCCGCCTTGCATAATTTTCTTCGCGGACTTTTGTGGACATGAGTATTCACATAAACTCTTTTATGCTTAAAGAAGTAGTGCATGCAGACCTTCTTCGTCCTACCCTCATTTTTTTGCGGAATGAACCTAGATTTTAGCTTCGCATCCTCAACTATGATCATATTGTCCCAATTTTTTACGGTTACGAGACGAATATGTTGTTTGTTATGTTGTTTGTCATCGCTATATATATATATATATATATATATATATATATATATATATATATATATATATATATATATATATATATATATATATATATATATATATATATATATATATATATATATATATATATATATATATATATATATATATATACGCGCGTGTGATGAAATCAACTATATAGGTTGAAGTGGGTTAGCATGAGATTTTAGCTAAATTTAGATAGACTAATAAATAACAAGTGCATGGTCTACTAGCACAAAACAGCGAACAAAAATTGCATGAGCATAATGTGATTGTGAGACTTTAAGTTAAAAGAGAATTTTGCTATATTTTTATTTTTATGTCTTAAATTTCATGTCTTTTATCATGAAAAATGAGTTGACTTGATATCCTTTAATTTCTCATGTGACTCACTATTGTAAAATGTTTTTTTTCTTCAAGTTTTTCTAACTAATGTATTTAGTGCTTTGACCGAGCAATCAAATATGCTTTGACCGTGCAATCAAACGTGCTCTTATTTAGTCACTTTTTCGTATAATAATACTTTTGTGTGGAGATATTTAAGTCATTAGTGGCACACATGTTTTGTAAAAAGAATATTAGTTTATTTTTGTGTAAAAATAAGTAGAAACTCTTTAAATTAATACTCTATTGAAATATGATTTAATAGTTGTATGTTTTCCTTTAAAGTTTAAGTCTATTTGGAGCTAATCTCTAACTTTTCTTATTGCATCCAATAACTCTGGTGTTGTACTTTTGTATTGTATCATAAAGTTGTGAAGAGTGTTCGACGCCATAAGTGCTTCCTTTCGCATAACAGGCTCCAAAGATACTGTATCATCTTCGTCGTCATCCTCTGCATTGTTCTCAATGAGAGTACCTACAATATCTTCTAAACTTTGAACCTCCGAACATGCTTCATTTTCACCTGGGTAGTTCATTAGATTTTTGATATTCATATTATTACGATAGCCACATTGATTGATCATAGGCTCGAGATCTTGAGTTTCTTCATCAAAAGTGGATTATCCAAATTTCTTGCAACGTCACTAGTTGAACGAATTTTACAGTGTCGGAAGCAATTCACTATTGTTTCTTTTCGAACATCTATCGTCCAAGTTGGGATTACCAAATTGATAGCATCAAGGACATTTATCTTTCCTGGATCAGATTGTCCCACCTTATAACTTTCCAATATTTTGCGGTAAAATCTTCTACGGTAATGCATCTTGAAAGCTCTTATTATCCAAGCATCGCAAGGTTGAATCTTTGATGTCATGCTGGGTGGCAAGAAGAAGAACTCAATGTTTGTTAGCTCTTCAATATTTCTTGGATGTGATGAACAATTATCCACCACAAGTAGAACTCTTCTACCATGCATCATTTGGTAAAATGAACGAACATATTCATCAAAAAGCACATTAGTCATTCATGCCTTTTTGTTAGCTCGATGCTGACAATCCAAACTATTCATGTTGACATTCTTGAAGCAACGAGGCTTAACATATTTCCCAATAATCAATAGAGAGATTTTTTCAGAGTCATCTTCATTGCAAGAAATAACTACTGTCAGCCTTTCTTTATCTTGTTTTCTTCCTTCAAGTTGTTTTGTTGCTGGTGAATGATCAGTTTGTAGCCTATAAAACGACTCAGTTTCATCCATATTGAAAACATCTTTCATAGGGAATTGATCAATTTTCTCCTGAATCAATATCAATTTTTGCTTCATGTCATGTACATCAACATATCCCACTCTCGCCAAAACGACGAAATGACTTTATGACAATGTTGGTGCTTGAATTTCCCAAGTCATCCTATAGAGAAGTTAAAATTTGAATCATCATGAGGGTACACGAGTTTCATTGTATCTCTTGTCTTCTATAAAATTAATTTTCTTATGATATTCACACGTTCTTGATGTTGGAGAAATCACTCATAAACAGCATTTTCCATGTCAGGATATTTTGTTGGTTTGTGTCTTTTGATTTCTGCTCTTCTTTTTTCAATTTCAGCATAGAGATAGTCATCTTAACACTTAAGCGTGTTTGATATTGTTCATTGACTAACTTTCAACTGAAATTTTCCCTCAAGCCATTTCTGCAAGTTTTTTTGTGTGCTTGCAGGATTATCTCTCTTGTACTCACACAACTCCTTACGTATTTGATCTGACATAGTTGATTTTGCAACATCTTTTAGATGAGAAGCCATCTTGTGAGATATAGTTTAAATACTCTGACACATTCATGTAATTTGAGGTTAGATTGTGACTATTTACGCTGAAACCGTCTTGATGTATTCTAAATATATTGATTATTCTCGAGTGATGTTGATGATTCTTGACTCCCAACTTTCTTACAGATGCTGGTTGTGGTGACGTAGATGTTGAACACGTTCCAAAATCAAGTCATTCTTGCGTTATTCGCTGTTGATTATGGAACTTTGTTGCAGATGCGTTTTTTTGGTTTTATGCAATTTTTGAAGCTGGAGGCGAATTGAAGGTGATGTTTGAAATTGATGAAGATGAAGATAGAAGTTGCAAAAAAGTGTAAGAGGTGGAAGAATCGATTGAAGAGAGAGGGTTTGAGGATGAATATTGAAGAGAGGGGATGAAGAATGGAAAAGGTGTGGAAGAAGAAGGTTCGGATTGAGGAAGAGATGCATAATGGAGAAGTTGTCAAGAGGAAGATTCGGATTGAGAGAGAGAGATGCAGAATGGAGAAGGATGGTGTGGGAGAAGAAGAAGATTGAAGTGGGGAAGATGAAGATGAATTCAGAAATGAAAATTGAGGGAAATGAATGAAGAAGAAGAGATTCGGATTTATAGAAAATGGATTCAACTTGTGAAGATTTCCAGGTGAAGTTTCCAGAAGAAAATCAGTTGTGAAGTTTTTTACAACTCTGTTATGATTCAGTTATGAGATCAACTTTTTTTTTCCGTTTTCTATTACATCTACTCTTCTTAGAATTTTCTGATATGAGTCCTTCCTGAATCTTTGCTATCATACTCTGAACCGCAGCTATGAATTGATTTTTGCTTCTTGTGATATCGAATTGCAGGCTGAGTGAGTAAGAGATGTTAATGGTTATGCAGAAGAAATAGTTTGATGAATAGTGATGGAAGCACCGCTTGTTAGAGATTAAATACGAAAGGTATAAAAAAACCGATTTTCTGTTATGACTTGTGGAGAGTTTGATGAAAATAATTGATGAAAGGTTCTCAAGTTCTTATTGTTTTTTTTTCTTTTCTGATATGCAGGCTGTGGTGATGATTTCAAATTGTTCTGAATTTGGTTGTAGATGATTTTCGCTGAGATTGATGAAGGTTATTTTTGGCGGATGAAGAACGTTGATGATGCTGCGTTATAGTGCAATATATGGTGATATGATGCCAAGTTCTGCAGATTTGAAGATTGAGGAAGATACTGATTTTCGGAGATTGAAGATTCATAATGGATGAATATCAAGATGAATATGGTTCCCAGATATAATTAGAGATTTTTGATCTTTTGTTATTGAAAATCTGTAACTGAAAAAATTCTGTTAACTGAGATATCTGAGTTTTCATTATGATGTATCCATTTTCACGGATTTTCTCTATTTTTTTATTTTGTTACTGAATTTCTTGCGTCTATTGATTTCTTGCAATTTGAATGTTCTCTTGAGTTTGTGCTGGTCCAACCAATTTCTTGTCGTTCGACACTACATTATCCACTCCAAGCGCTTTCCTCACTTCATTAGCAAGCTCTATCACATAGTCATCCTCATGACCGAGATTATGCATAGCCTTTTCTAGCAGAAAAAGATAGTCCCTGTTATTTCCACAAGCGCCATGAGCAGTTGTTATTTGCCCAGCCCACTCGTTTGTAATCCTTAATGTAACCAACAATTTTTATCATATTCAAACCCTGGGTCCCATGCCAATGAACCATATCCAAAAAACCCAGAAAACCAAGGCTATTCTATCTATTTGGATCTGGAAATGTTAGGAGAAAAACAAGAAAGGATGAAGGTGTTGAAAAGAGAGGAAACTGAAACAAATTAGGTTTTATGAAATTAAGGTTATAGAAATTCCCCTCTTTTTCAATTGAATTTCTTTCTATTTCTCTCGAGGAATCACAATTGAGAAAAGGTTGGTTTAATAATGAAACGGGACTAGAACTAATGTGGATAATTTGGGTAACTGGGCTTGAGACGAAAATATGGGCCAAGTGTGAACTTATGAAGATATGGGCCACGTGTGAACTTATGAAGATATGGGCCACTTGTGAACCTTGTAACTAAGGCCCAACAAGATGATAACTAAATTTACTATTAAAAGAAGCAAACTTCAATTAATAATAAATCTAATTAAATCGATTAATGGTATGGAGGCCATCAAGCATATCTCTTTGAATTATAATCGAACCTCCACTTGCAATAGGATCTTATCAGTGTAATGACAAAGAATGATGAACTGCTCACTCTAACTAGGTCAACGACACATTACTTCATATGAATGGATTCCAAATCTTCCTCTCCAAGCTCTATAACGGTACCTCAAGCATATTTCGAATTAAACACCCTCTGAAATCCATATACTTTGTGAGGAACTATCCAACATGATGGCATCCCAACCTTTGTGTCAGTCTTGAATGCGCCACATCTAGATATATCCCCTATGAACAAGGAAAATCAAGTCACAAGAGAATGCTTGATCCCATGCCTCAGGAGCCAATGAAAATGCATGGTTATGATGTTATGACCTAATGGGTAATGCAGATGAAACGTGAAGCAAAAATTCAGTTAGTGGGAATAAATAAGAGGGCAAATTTTGAGGTATTACAGCTGCCCCTTTTCAATCATCTGTGAGTCTGAACGAATAATTGCAACAACTTTTGGACGTTCAAGGCATGCAGTGATTGAATACTCGAATAAAACCTGGAAATTTGCACATTGGGTAATAAAATATGCTGGGAAGAATGCCATCCTCGAATGAAAAATCACAAGAGATCTTCGGATCAAACACCAAAACCATCCTCGAATGGAAACACAATGGTATACCGGCCTCAGTCGATAACCAGAAATACAAAGACTGACCTCAGACATACTTTGCAATAGAGACAAACTGACCTCAATCAATAAGCTCAAAAGTGGTGTATCATCCTCGAAAGATAGCCACAACAAACACAAATAAGACCAACCTCAGAAGGACTTGAAGAAAAGAATGTCATCCTCGAATGACAATTCTCAAAAGATCCTCGGATCTAACATAAAACCATCCTCGAATGGAGACGCAATGGTATACCGGTCTCAGGCGGTAACCAGAAATACAAAGACTGACCTCAGACAGACTTTGCAAAAGAGACAAACTAACCTCAATCAATAAGCTCAAAATGTCTATCATCCTCGAATGATAACCGCAACAAACACAAACAAGACCAACCTCAGAAGGACTTGAATAAAAGAATTCCATCCTCGAATGACAATTCTCAAAAGATCCTCGGATCTAACACGAAACCATCCTCGAATGGAGACGCAATGGTATACCAGCCTCGACTGATAACCAAAACACAAAGCTGACCTCAGACAAACTTTGCAAAAGAGACAAACTGACCTCAATCAATAAGCTCAAAGTGGTCTATCATCCTCGAATGATAACCGCAACAAACACAAACAAGACCAACCTCAGAAGGACTTGAAGAAAAGAATGCCATCCTCGAATGACAATTCTCAAAAGATCCTCGGATTTAACACGAAACCATCCTCGAATGGAGACACAATGGTATACCAGCCTCGACTAATAACCACAACACAAAGCTGACCTCAGACAGACTTTGCAAAAGAGACAAACTGACCTCAATCAATAAGCTCAAAGTGGTCTATCATCCTCTAATGATAACCGCAACAAACACAAACAAGACCAACCTCAGAAGGACTTGGAGAAAAGAATGCCATCCTCGAATGACAATTCTCAAAAGATCCTCGGATCTGACACAAAACCATCCTCGAATGGAGACGCAAAGGTATACCAGCCTCGACTGATAACCAAAAACACAATGGAAATAGGATAAGATGGAACGGGATCGTTGTACATAAACGAGAGCCCAGGCAAACAGGATCGTACAAAACAATAACCTGCGACGCGATTGTTGTACCAAACAAGACGCGGAATAAGTGACAAACATTGATTTGAAAAGACAAGGATGTCTGAAAAATGATATTGATATCCTCTGTGCGGAGTACTTCGGGTTGAGAAGATGTTAATAGGTCATACGTAATATACCTCAAAACTGGCCCATGCTGGCATGCATTTTATCTCACTCTTAGGTATCTATTTTTTGCAAACACTAACGCACACGACTAATCAAACGGTTCCCATTTAGTACAACGGACGTGAGGGGGTGATAATACATTCCCTTGCGTAACCGACTCCCGAAGCTCGATAATGGTTGTGATGACCTTGTCCGTTTCCTTTTCGTTCAGTGCGTTTTATCGATATTTTCCCTTTCCCTTTTTGGGAATAAATAAAATTTAGTGACGACTCTTTTGTTAGTCTAATATGCAGACTTTTCTCGGAATGTCGTATTTTTCGAAGTATGACAATGAGTCACTTGGAATCTTTATACTCTATACTCTAATCCAATTAGAAAAATGGAATTCTCAAATTTCTAATAGGCACAATTCGGTAACTTGATTACATTTTTATATTGGTTCCCATTAATAGTTTCCCTTGATCCAAAAATGTTCCATATTCCGTACCCAGTCTCTTTGTAGTTAATTGGAGCATGAGCCATTTATTAGATTGGATTTGGAATCATTATATAAATATAACTTTAGGTATAACCAGCAGAAAAGTGAATCTTAATGAGTTTGTATTTACAGCTCCGTCTATAAAATGGCCAGTACAACTTGTTATAGATTAGTATAGTAGAATTGTCAATTGTTGTTGCATTTATAAACTAAATTCCATAGGCTATTATTGTAGTTTTTGGGTGTTGATATGTTTTTGGGGGTTGAGATTGCTAGTTATAAAGGAAGAACTATAAATTATGGTTTGAATCCTTACATAATTTGTTGGAACATAGACAAATATTTATTGCAGCCCATTACTATGTGCACTACCATAAAGAAAGAGTAAAAATTTAAACACCCCTACATTATGGTATTATTTATCTAAACATGCTCGGTATTTAGTTAAAATTTAGCTTGTAGAACTATGATTTAGAATATTAATTCATGTTGAATTAGTCTCTGTAGTCAATCTTGAATGCAAACCAATAATAAATTTGAGAAAAATAATGTAGAACATTATTTCATGTTCATTAATCCTGAAATGTTCTTTTGTCTGTCAACAACTACCATACTCCCTTTAAAATCTAATAATACTGATGAGTATGTTGGTAAGATGTAAACTTGGTAGTAGTGATTGTAATACCTCAAAATTTGCCCTCGTATTTATCCCCTTTACTGGCATATCGTTTTGTATTCATTTGCATATTCCACTGGGTCATTAATATTCATAACCCTGCATTTCATTGTTTCATAAGGCATGTGATCAGTGCACTCTGAAGAACCAGTTTATTCCATAAGGTCTGTTTTGCGGATTACGGAATTAGGGTTGCACAGACTATGACGAATTCAAATGCATCATCAAGAATTGGTTTAATTCCAATGAAGGTTTTATATGGAGCATTGAATATCACTTCTCAAGTCATGTTCTAGTATTTCCAAGACAATTTCAATATGAACATTCATGGCCCATCACAGTTTAAGGAAGTCAAACGGGTTGTTTATTCAAGATTGGAGGCTTGATTCATATTCAGTGGGATTCAGGGTTTGATTAAGTGATTATCAATTAATTTTGTTTTGCGCGTTGTTAATGGTTAACTGGTATTCCTCAATGGTGGACTCAAGGTCTTAATTCATCGTGAATGAGAATTCAATATGGTGAAAATTGCTTGATGAGATATTCGGATCAATAGAGGGAATTCCAAATGGTCATAATGGAGGTTATTGTGCAATGTTAAGTGGAAATTCGAACAAGGTGGAGGGCACAAGTATCAAAATATGTTTTGTTACAAACTACCAAGGCCCATTTAAGGAAGCCCATTCAATTAATCATATTCATGTTTACTTTCAAGTGGGTCGTTAGC
This sequence comes from Lathyrus aphaca, assembly GCA_963966055.1. NCBI lineage: Eukaryota > Viridiplantae > Streptophyta > Magnoliopsida > Fabales > Fabaceae > Lathyrus > Lathyrus aphaca. Next base: position 107,861,952 of record OZ014524.1, on the reverse strand, counting down.
TAGATCATAAATCTTCGAAACCGGATTCATTTCACACTCTAATAAAAGTTCAAAAAACTTAGTTTAACCATTGTTCTTCAATCACCAATATCTCTCCAAAACTCCAATTGAATCATTCAATAAAAAAGAAAAAATTCGGTTGTAATTTTATGACATAATTAGTTGCAATTCCCCAACAGAAATTTCTGAACTCAATGAGAAACTCAAAAAGAAAGGTTACAGAATTACAACAAAAAGCAGAATATTCTATAATAATTAAACGAAAACAATACTGCATTCTCATTCATTAAATCATATCAGTTGCCACTGTCACTGCTCTCCCTCCTCCGCTAACTTCAACTTCGGAGCCCCCTCCTTTATTCGATGAAACCACCGGGTTTTACATCAGTTATAGTTGCCTCTTTGCACAACGTGTATGGATCACTAGAAACTACAAGGAACTACAAGACAAGATCAAATTAGTTGCTATTGATCTTCAAAATAGGCCTGCATGATATAAGGAAAAAGTTTATCCTGAAAATAAGGTGCCATCTTTGGAGCACAATGGCAAGGTATTGGGAGAAAGTCTTGGTTTAATCAAATATGGTGATGCCAACTTTGAAGGAACACCTCTCTCTCCCAATGATCCTGCAAAAATAAAGTTTGTTGAGCAGTTGTTATCCTATGTTGGTACATTTCTCAAAGATCTGTTTGGCTCATTGAAATGGGATATTGTGCAACAAACCAGTTCTGCTCTTGAATACTTGGAGAATGCTCTTGGTAAAGTTGATGATGGCCCGTTCCTTCTCGGTCAATTCAGTCTCGTGGATATTGATTACATTTCGTTTATTGAAAGATTCCACATTGCCCTTCCCGAGTTGTTCAAGTATAACATAACAAAAGAAAAAAAAAAGGAGTTAGCAAAAAGAAGAAAATCAGTTGCAAATCTCTTGATGAACCACTCTCAGAACTTAATCATAACCAAATAACCGAATCCAAAAACTCATAACAGAATCCATAACTGAAATAATAACAGAATTTTGATTGAATCTACCTGAAGCTTCTAGATCAATCTCTGAAATCCAGCTCTATAAGTCAGGATCAGATCCTTCATCTAATTTTTTCTTCAACCATTTTTTTCTTTTCTGATATCCACTTCTTCATTCAACCTCTCTCACACCATTCTCCTTTTCCCTCTACAACCTTCAGACCTCACCTTCTTTCTTCCATAACCAACCTCATGCCATTCTTCATCAACCTATCCACGCCATTCTCGTGTCCCATGACTTCACCACCCTTCTGAACATCATCCTGCATAATCTCACTTTCACTGCATTATCCACAGTATCATCAGCAAAACGAGTTTTCATCAGTACTCTTGCAGCGAGCTCAAGACCTAACAATTTAGAACAGAACAGTATAATCAGTGATGGCAAGAGGAGGAGTTCCAAAAATCCAATAGTGGTTTCAGAAGTGAAATGCAAGAATAATTGAATCAAACAAAGAAGGGAAGATACGAGATAGCAAGAGTACCTGGAATTGCGAATTCAGAGTTGTTCCAAGGGTTTCGTTCATCTTTTTCGTAAAATTCGTGACCTCAACATCAACGATTTCGTCACTACAATTTCGTAACGGAAGCATCATCCATTCGACTACATGACCTCGAATCACCAGGTACAAACTCCCTTCATAATCTTGATGGCTTGCTGCACGTTCATTTTCTACTTTGAATTCTTGAGTGTGGTCTTGAGTCCGCAGCTTCTAGGTTAAAGTTGAGAGGGGAAATTTGATTAGGGATAGGTTTAGAAACGCGAAGAAGATGTAGTCAAGGTGTTTTCGGCGTGGCGTTGATGAAGATGTTAGGTGTTTAGGCCGAGAGCGGTGGCGGCGTGAAGAGCATGAAGGAGTTGAGGTAGGTGGTGATGGTAGATTTGAAGATGGAGAAGACAGAGAGGTGATGTCGAAGAAGATGAGGGTGATGAAGAAAGAGGAAGGTGACGGAGGAGGTAAGGAGGTTGATGGCGCGGATTGGGAGGAAGAAGTCGTCGCGGGAGAAGAGAACTTAGGGTTTCTCTTGTTCTTGTTCTTCTATTTTATTTATTTGGATGTTAATTATATGTTTTAATGTAAATCATAAGTATAATGGAAAGGATTATGGGGAATAATTCACAATTAAGTCCAATTAACCAGCATTAAACCAGTTTAATTATGTTGATAGTCTCTAATTCATTTCCATTATTTATTTATTTTTTAATAAAATGAGGATTACTTGGGAAAGAAAGATGGGCCCAAGCGCAGTTCTTTCTGCACCCCCATTTGAGGCCCGTTACAAAAATAAGCAAAAAGACTGTTATCCGCACCCCCTAGGCTTTCCTGCGTATTGGGCTTGACATTTTGCTGTTACACCCCTGTTTTAAAGCCCAATAGAGAAACAACTTAAAAAATAATACTTCTTAGCCCCTCTCTATTTTCTTTTAGATTTAAATTTTAGTTAATATAGTTTCAAAATAAATCAATCAAAAAATAGGAAAAAGATTAGAAAAATTCCATAAAAAATTAATTAGCTTTTTAGATCCAATTAGAAATTTTTGACATTTTTATTTTCTGAATTTGGCATTATGTTCAATTTAATTCTGAATTTTCTTTTAATTAGCTTTTAGTGAATTTCTTTTAATTGTGCTTGAACTTGTTGATTTTATTTAGGTAACTTCCAGTAGGATTTTTGAGCCATTCTTTTTTCTATAATTAGAGGACTCATAATAGTGCTTAGGATATTTTTAGTGGATATTTTAGGACCTTTTATCTTAGGTTTTAATGGTGTAGTCCTTAGGAATTAGTGGTTAATTCTTAGCTGAAAACAAATCATTTTTTAGGCATAGAAAAAATAAGATTTTTTAGAATCCCTTTTAATACAATATTATAGATAGTATTAGGTCCCTATAGTTTAATTTTCATAATTTTTACAGAAGTTTTAGTATTTTTTTAGAATATTAGTTTTAGGCTTAGTTATGCATAATTCCCATTAGTTTAGGTCATAAAAAAATAAAGTACAAAAATATAGTTTAGACTAGATTTAATCCTAGAATCTAATATAGGCTTAGGTTAGTTTAAATTGAATTTTAGAATGAAAATATTAGGCTCGACTTAGTTTAGAACTTAGGCTTAAAGTTCCCTTGTCATTAGAACTAGAATAAATAAAAATAGACTATTTTTTAATTCATGCCTTAAATGCTTTTTTTTAGAAGTTTATTTCTTAATTCAGTCTTATTGTTTTGCCTCATCATTTGGTTTTATAACTTGTATAGGCTTCCCCCATTGTTCTTAGAATCAACTTAACTTCATTAGGAAGTAAGTTGAATTCTAGTAGTTTCTAGTTTCTCATTAGGAATAGAAAACTTCACAAACCATTAGGACCACTTGTAAATAAACAAATAAAATTAGGGTTGAGTCTTAGTCCCTTAGATTTTGTCCTTTTTGCAACTTGAGTCATTCTTTCTCACCTCATAAAGAAAAGCAATAAAACACTTAATAAAAACAGAACAATCTTGTACGACACGAGACTTTGTTGCGGAGTGTTTATACGCGTCCTGTTTCGGGGCGAGGTGTAAATACTTCCCGCGATTGATAGGTCTTAGTACAAGACCGTTCACAAACAAATTCAAAACACTTCTCATAAAAGACAAAAACAAATAACAAGCGACTATCCTGCGGGAACTTCTCTTTCTCATCTCATTCACTCATAACGCGAACTCGCGGCGACTTGTCTCATTTGCAAGACGGTAAACGCACTCGTACCAGACGAGCCTGCAACACCTGAGCATAGACACACGCAGTTCTAGCTGTAAAAAACACAAACAAATAGTTCCCGCCTTAGTTAGGCGAACTACGTCGACTCTGATCCTCATTATCCCGATGAGGTACGTAGGCAGCGGGGTAGGGCCCGTTCGAGCACATTCTTTATTTTCCCTACATTTCCCCCTTTCTTTCCATTTTCTTATTTCAGTTCTTTTCTCATTTCTCATTCCAGTTCCAGTAGCAGTTTTATTCAGCAACATTCTTTATTTCTCACCCTTTGAAACAAGCAAGCAAGCGTGGATCCCGTCGGGTACGACGGACGATCTGGGGTGCTAATACCTTCCCAGGTCGTAACCGACTCCCGAACTCAGATCTTTGGTTCGCAAGGCCTTGTCCTTTCCTTCTTCCTCAGGTTTGTGCAACATTACCTTTCCCATTCATTCGGGATAAAAATGTCTGGCTGGCGACTCTACCTTTTCCGCGCCACTTTCGCGTTTGTACTAGGATGAAAATCCCGGGAGCGACAGCTGGCGACTCTGCTGGGGACTAACCTGATTCTTCCGGTTTCCCTTGTAGAGTCAATCCTAGCGCCTGTTTGGTTTTGTTCTTTGGGTGTTTATTTGTTTGATGCTGAGTGCTCTAGTTTAGCTTTATTGTTTTTATTTACAATTTTTACTTTACAGCTTTACTTTACCGCATTTATTTACCGCTTTCAGTATTTTATTTTCCATGCATCATATTATACTGGATTGTCTGGCTGTGCTGGTTTTCATTTTTTCTGTGGGTTGGGAGTTACTGTGAGATAAGCCAAATACCCGGCTTGAGTGCACTATAGGATTAGCGTGGACAGACATTGTACTCTTATGGTATCTCACCATGATGGGTGGCGATGTGTTCCACACCCAGATTGCGACCGTCTTGGAACTATTCTGTGTGGGGATTACCTTACTTCAGGGTACGACCTTGATAGTTATGTGCATCTGGTGACCGATCTTCGAGGACCTTAATGGGAACACCCCTCTCCAGTGATGACAGTGGCAGACCATATTTGTTGGCAAACCCACTCGCATCCGAGGGTCCACTGGGAACTCGCATAGGATGGCCTGGTTCTTTCACAGGAATTCAGTTAAAGCAAAACTGTTCGTATGACGATAGTATTGTACCCTTCGGGATGAATGTACTATTGTTTCTCGATTCAGTGCTTGAAGCTGGAGACTCGTGAGGGATGCTTGTTTTTCCGGACTCAACTGAGACCTCCCTGAGTAGTACATAATGCCAAACCGATTCCCTGATTTGGTCATGAGCCATTTCTCGGAAATGGTGAACGTATTATCGCTATTCGGCCTCGAGAGTCCGTGATGTTGACCCGAGTAGCACACCCGTGAGATTGGGAGGGGTTTACAGGTTTGCAGGAACCCTGGTACCTTCAGTATACCCACTTTGCCTTTGGTTCAGTTTTGTGATCTGGATTTCTGTTCTTAAGTTATGGATCCCGGATCAGAGGGATGATTATTGTGATATATGGATTCTGAGACCTTGCACCGACACCTGATTATATGATTGGCACATCACAGACACTTCACTGATCACATGCCTGTTGCATACATAACATCATAGCATTCTATCATACATGTTCGGCTATTTCCAAAGATCCTATGTTTGAACCATGTCATTATATGTTCCTATATCCAAATTGGAATCAAAGCAGATGGATCTCTTGGAAATAATCGAACATGGCATTTGCATGCATCCTTACTCTCATTACAGGTGTTCGGGGACAGATTCTCATCCTGATTTCGTTTACTCTTCAGAATGGCCAATTTGAATCACAGTCATCAAGAGGTGGATATGGAACAATGCCGAGCAGAAATAGCTGAAATGAAAGTCCGAATGGATCAACTCTCGGAGGACATGCAGACTTTGTGCCATGACCACACGCTATTGATGGAGAAGGTTTACCAACTGAAGAAACAAGAGAACCATACCAGGGAAGCCCCAAAGCTCCAAGAAAGGCACCATCACCCCTTCATTACTGCAGAAGTTAGTGGTCATCCCAGTCCAGTGATTTTGTTCCAAGATCAGGAAGCGTTTCGCGAAAATTCTTCTCAACTTTGGGATCCTAAGCCTCACAATTTGCAGACTCTTCCAGTTCATCAAAGGGAAGGTAAAGGCAAAAGCTGCGGACAAATGCCAAAGACGTCTGAAGCCAAGTTTAATTTGATCCCGGTGTCATATGCACAGTTGCTTGTTTGTTTGCTCGAGCTTAATCTGGTTGAACTTGTCACCGTAGCAGCCACACCCAAAAAGCCTCCCCCAGATTTTGACGCCAATGCCAGATGTGTTTTCCATTCTGGGGCACCTGGTCATCATGTGGAAAATTGCAAAAGGCTTAAGCATCAAGTTCAAGAGCTCATTGATGCAAAAGTAATCGAGTTCGCACCGATCAATGGGGGTGTGTCAAAGGATTTTATATCACTAGGAGGAACTTCTCATTTCCTTACCACAAGAATTATCCCCAATCAGGGGTATGTGTCTCCGACCTGGGTTATAAAGACATCGTGCCAGTCACCTTTACCCATTCACCGAGCCGACATGAAGAAGAAAGTGTAGAAGAACTCTAGGTGTTCAAATTCATCTCAGCATCAGAATTATCAACAACAGGGGAGACTCAAGCTCAAGCAGGCTGAAGAAGTGTTTACTCCTAGTCAAGTGTTTTCCCGTTTGCTCGAGAATTCTTTGATTCAGCCAATGAATGCCTTGCCAATGCCTTACCCCATCCCCCCAGATTACAATATGGATGTTAGGTGTGAATTCCACTCCGGAACATTTGGACATACCATCGACGAGTGCAAAGCCTTCAAGCAAAATGTCCAATATCTAATTGATTCAGGGATCATTACACCAGAAGGGTACCTCAGGACCTGAAGCCTTTGATCCAGCTGGCCATGCAGATTGCACGAAGCTCAAATCAGGAGATGTAGATTTCTTTGATACATGTATTTTGCTTTATTGTGTTTCTAGATTACCTTCAGAGCTGTTGAAGGAATCTTTTGTTTTCCGTTGTGGATTGTGACATTTTCCTGTATTTCAGTATTATTGGCAAATAATTGTATAAGGTTTCGCATGTTGGTGTATTCTTTGCTTTATGGAAGTGTGTCGGTACCATTGTTGCAACTCTTTTATCCTGGCAATTTTATTTTGAATTCCTGATACTCAGCACTTTCTCCCTGCACACTCACAGAGTTTATCTTATGATGTGGCACTCCGTGGGTATCTGTCCCCTGATCTGAATGAAGTGGGATCAGTGACATGGCATTTTCACGCATATCATTTTTGCATACTAATGAATTATCTGGATTTCCTAATTTATTTGACCATTCCAGGAGAAGTATCGGCAGTACCAGTACGCTACCCGAGTCAAATCATGAATACAGTACAAGCCGAGTTGAACGATTTTCGCACTCAGATGAGGGAGTTCATGGTAACAATGCAAAGTATAGTGCAAGGGCAACAAGAAATGAGAACCGCCATGCTGAGGCTTAATCGTCCACAGGTTGATCCTCCAATGATTACCTTGGACGCCGAAGGCAATCCGATCAACAACACAGTCATCCCATCTACGGATAATAGGCCTTCTATCCCTGAAGGCATTGGTCCAATTCCTGTTCGTGTAGCAGACCGACAGGAGGATCAATTTACTTTTCTCAATGAAGATGTGGGATTTGGTTCTAGGGCCAATAACCAGGACTTTCAGATGCTAACCGAGAAGGTAAAGGCTTTAGAATGCAAAGACGCCCTTGGCATTGATGTTGCTGATATGGGGCTGGTTTCAGGAGTGGTCATCCCTCCAAAGTTCAGACCTCCCGTTTTCGACAAGTACAGTGGTAGATCTTGCCCGAAAACTCACTTGCAGGCCTTCTATCGCAAAATCGCTGCACATACGAAAGATGAGAAGCTTTGGATATACCACTTCCAGGACAGCCTTTCTGGGGGTTCGTTAGAGTGGTACATGAAGCTGGAAAAGAACTCTGTCCGTAATTGGAAGGAACTTGGGGAAGCCTTTCTCAAGCAGTACCAGTATAATATTGACATGGCTCCCAACCGAACCCAGCTTCATATCATGTCACAAAAGAAATCCGAGAGCTTTATGGAGTACGCGCAGAGGTGGCGCGAGGTCGCAGCCAGAGTACAACCATCATTGCAGGAGAGAGAAATGGTAGATCTATTCATGGATACCCTCCCGGGGCACTTCATAGAACGTTTGGCGGGCTGTTCAGCTAACAGTTTTTCTGATATCGTCTTGACTGGTGAAAGAATTGAAAATTGGATGAAGCGAGGAAAGATTCAGGTCAACGGTGCCTCCACTTCTGGAACTAAGAAGTCGTTGTCCAATGAGCAAAAGAAGCAGTACGAAGAAGCAGGGGCAGTTTGTGTCAAGCGAAAGAAGAGAAGTCAAGGTTCGCGTTACCAGACGGCATCTATGATCATCCCAAGTGCCACACGTTCACAACAGCAAAGTCGTCGTCAGCATAATCCTCAACAGGGTCGGCAACAAAGGAGAGAAATATTTTTTGACCCTTTGCCAATGTCTTACACTGATCTTCTCCAGCATTTGCTTCAATTGAAGTTGGTTGGGCTTCGCAAGCTGTCTCCGCCTCCTTTTCCACTACCGGAGGGATGGGATGCCAATGTCAACTGTGAGTTTCATTCTGGGGCACCAGGGCATCATATTGATAGGTGTAAAGCTTTTCACCACACGGTGCAGGACTTAATCGACTCGAAAGCTATCAACTTTGCACCAAACATATAAGAGAGAGGACACTTTCTTTGATTTGAAGTATTGAAGCCAGAAGTATTCCGGATACTCTTGTTTTTGATAATGGTGCGTCTTTGCAGTACAGTTTCATCCCTATTGAGGGGAACTACGTCGCTCTGATTCTTCATTGGTCTCGGGTCAATGGAGATACGTAGGCAGAAGATCGTCAGGTCTTTCCGAGCAACCTTATGGGGCAACTTTACTCCTCAGCTTCACTTCTCCCTTCAAATGTCTCGTGTCAGAGTCAGAATAACTGGAAGAAGAGGTATGATTGTCGTGGTTAGTTATACCACTGCTAATTGAAGACTACAAGTCCGTGAAAGAGCTGTTGATCGGTGAAAGCATCCAAGGCTGACAGGTCCAGACGGAGCCAAGCCTCCTCAACTACGGCAATATTCAGTTTCTTTACTGCATTTCCATTTGTAGTTTCGGTTATATGCTAAACATTTGTCTACTGGTATGAAATTTGTTTGCTTTTGAATGTAGCAATAATAAAACTCACATGTTTTTCTTGAATTAATTCATTAGCATTCACTTATATTTTTGCATATGTACATCGCAATACCAATTGTCATGCTTAAACTCTATAAGGGAGGATGACGAAATGACAACGCAAAAGTCTCTAATTGTGTGCTTTTGAGAAAGACCTTGTTGACGATGTACAGGCATTGTTTCAAATCCTAAACACCGGAGATATAAGGGAGATAGACCCTCGCCAACCCATTTGAGCCTTGAAGTAGGAGTTTCTTTTTGCATGAAAAAACCCTCGCACTTAACCCAGGGGCAGGGTAGGCGTCAGTTAGTTTGACCGAGCGTTCAAATTTTAAAAAGGAGTGCACATCTGAGGATCCATTACCTTTCGTTGTACCAAATCAAGAGGTCCAATGACCAGAAACCACAATGGTTATCCCAATCAAGAGGTCCAAAGACCGGAGACCACAATGGTTATCCCTCAACAACCAAGAAGTGGGACAGTCACGACCCTTTCAAAGCAATCAAGACAACCAGTGTCACACGATTTGTTCAAAAAAGAATTAAAAAAAATGAATGAGAAAGCCCGCTAAGTCGAAACTTAAAAACAAACGACTTAGGCAAAAATTAGGGCATCCCGCTGGACTTCACAATCAAAGATTCACAAGAATCAGTCCAGGCAAAAGTTAGGGATGAGAAAAATAATGCAAAAAGCGAAAGACGAAAAGGATTTCACAAGAAAGATCCTTGAATAAGAACAAAGTCGTGTGGTACAGACACGAAAGGTAAAGGGATAACTGACTCCAAACAACAACCTGAGTGGTGCTTAAACCGTTAGTGTAATTGGTTCCTCAACCATCACAAAACCCTTTTTGAGAAGTGAGCGCTTGGGAAAGCTAACTGAAAATAGGAATGGAGAACATCACGAAGATGGGTGGGCACAAATAAACTTTGAGCCTATATCCTTTGTTTTTATAACTGTGAACTAGGCCACGATACAACCCTCAAAAGTCCTAACTGAAACAGGGTTATTTTTGAGAGCGTACTACCACGAGACCGCGTTTCTGACTCCTATGAGTGGTGTTGAAAGATCTTTGTTGGTGTTGCATGTGCATGCTTTCATTATTCAAAAATCAATATCGTATCTTAACTAGTGATTCACTCACAAAGGTTGGCGACATCTTTTTACAGTAAAACTTCAAGATTAATATGTGTGTTGCATTAGAATTTTCATTCTTAAAATAAACATTTTCTGCTTACATACATTTGTTGGGCATCATAAAAATTCACATATGGAATCTCAGTCCAGAAGCTTAATCTTGCCAAGTTGAGAAGTCTGAAACTTCCGAAGGTCAATCTATCGAGATGCACTTTTCCAAGAAACTCCATCGAGTAGGGACTTTCCCAACATTCCTGGTAAGAGCCAACTAATCTGGGGCAATCACTTTGAGATTCAAATCTCTCAAAGAGCCATCAGGCGGAGGCATTATTCAAATTTCAACCAAACTGGGGCAATCACTTCGAGATCCAATCTCTCAGAGAACAATTGGTATGGGTGTTTTCTTCAAAGCAGTCATTCAGAGGTGATCACTTCAAGGCTCGTTCTGGGGCAGGCCACCCCAAGAGCATGGGAAGTACTATCTCCCGAAGACGGTAAGTCAGAAGCACCTATCCAGAGTTCAATATACTGGGGCAGAATATCTCACAGTGATATGAGGTTTTTCAGGAATCCTTGCGAGGCAAATTCTTTCACAGACCATGCAGTCTGGGGCAGTTATTTTGAGATCCGATGAATCTCTCCAAGAGTTTGAAGACACTGAGGCGTTTCGTATGCCATGTTTTCTGTAAAATCCTCTTGAGACAGTTACTTCTGATGGACCTTAATTTGAGGCGAGTTTGGAAATTGCAAAGAACCATTGTTCACTCATGATTAGTCGGCAACCTATCAACCCAGGGCTAGGGGCAAAGCCAGTGTCGGCACAGTACTGCAAGAGTTGTTTCATCTGCGGACTTCATCGATCAAGGTTCCTTAGCTCTTATCCCAACATGAGGGGATTTATCTCTTATCCCCAACAAGTGGCAACTTAAACTCTTATCTTCAGCGGGAAGCTTCATCATTGACATCCTCCATCATCCCCAGTAGAGTTGGAAGTTGAAATCTCCCCCCAGCAAGGCAGCAGAAGGTTGGTGCCATCCCCGAGCAGAAGTTTCCCTTCAGACAGGGACAATTCTCAGCAGTATAAGGAGTGTTTTTCCTCCCCAGCAGTTGCTTCCTCAGCAGTATCGTGCCTTTGGTTCCCCATCAGAGTTCAAGAAGGGTCCACCTCCAGCAGGGTCTTGGCTCTCTAATCTCAAAGTCCAATTTATTTTTGGCAATGGCGGCAGTTCAGAGCCGGTATATCATTGACAGCCTTCCCCGCAGAGTTGTCTTCTCCTCTCAAAGATCAATCAGATCAATGCAGTGATCATCAGTTCCTCCCCAGTCAAACCATCTAGGATATCTGCTATCTCCTCATCGGGAGACCCCTTTGCATTTGCATTTGCATCCAGTACTCATCATTACATCTGCATCCTCCAAAGCGTAGCATTTCCATCGTCATGGAGCATTACGCCATAAATCCAAACATATGCATACCAGCATGGGCCAGTTTTGAGGTATTACATAAGGCCCATTACATCTGCAATCAGATTGAAGTGTTCCCCACAGAATGCAACTTCGTTTCCCAGGGTGGTTACTTCTACCAAGTCTTGTTGTTATCCCCAGTTGAGTCTTGTTTCAGTACAACAGTCTCATTTTTTTCGCGTCTCCGTTTCAGTACAACGGTCGCGTCTTGGGCTCTCGTTTAAGTACAACGATCCCGTTCCTTTCGAGTATCCATTTAAGTACAATGGTCTCGTCTTTGAGTCTTGTTTCAGTACAACAGTCTCATCTTTTCGTGTCTCCGTTTCAGTACAACGGTCGCGTCTTGGGCTCTCGTTTAAGTACAACGATCCCGTTCCTTTCGAGTCTCCATTTAAGTACAATGGTCTCGTTTCAGTGCGAAGATAATGGATCGGTTGATACCATTTCCGTGTTAGATCGGTTGATCTTATTTGAGTCATGAATCGGTTGATATCATTTCTCTTCGAGTTGTAAATCGGATGATATTACATTCTCGCGTTTCTTGGTTATGGATCGGTTGATACCATCTCCGTGTTAGATCGGTTGATCTTATTTGAGTCATGAATCGGTTGATATCATTTCTCTTCGAGTTGTAAATCGGATGATATTACATTCTCGCGTTTCTTGGTTATGGATCGGTTGATACCATCTCCGTGTTAGATCGGTTGATCTTATTTGAGTTATGAATCGGTTGATATCATTTCTCTTCGAGTTGTAAATCGGATGATATTACATTCTCGCGTTTCCGGGGTGGATCGGTTTATACCATCCCCGTGTTAGATCGGTTGATCTTATTTGAGTCGCAAATCGGTTGATGTTGCGCTAAGTCATGTTTCGATAACAGGCATCCTCGGTGTGGCTTTGATTCGCTCAGCAGTCGCATTGATTGCATTGATTCTATTCCACCTGGACTTATGCTCCGCTACCTATTCAGAGGTCAAAACGAGAAAATATAAATAAATAAATGGGCAGATGGCATTCCTGTTAAAATTTAGCTTGTAGAACTATGATTTAGAATATTAATTCATGTTGAATTAGTCTCTGTAGTCAATCTTGAATGCAAACCAATAATAAATTTGAGAAAAATAATGTAGAACATTATTTCATGTTCATTAATCCTGAAATGTTCTTTTGTCTGTCAACAACTACCATACTCCCTTTAAAATCTAATAATACTGATGAGTATGTTGGTGAGATGTAAACTTGGTAGTAGTGATTGTAATACCTCAAAATTTGCCCTCGTATTTATCCCCTTTACTGGCATATCGTTTTGTATTCATTTGCATATTCCACTGGGTCATTAATATTCATAACCCTGCATTTCATTGTTTCATAAGGCATGTGATCAGTGCACTCTGAAGAACCAGTTTATTCCATAAGGTCTGTTTTGCGGATTACGGAATTAGGGCTGCACAGACTATGACGAATTCAAATGCATCATCAAGAATTGGTTTAATTCCAATGAAGGTTTTATATGGAGCATTGAATATCACTTCTCAAGTCATGTTCTAGTATTTCCAAGACAATTTCAATATGAACATTCATGGCCCATCACAGTTTAAGGAAGTCAAACGGGTTGTTTATTCAAGATTGGAGGCTTGATTCATATTCAGTGGGATTCAGGGTTTGATTAAGTGATTATCAATTAATTTCGTTTTGCGCGTTGTTAATGGTTAACTGGTATTCCTCAATGGTGGACTCAAGGTCTTAATTCATCGTGAATGAGAATTCAATATGGTGAAAATTGCTTGATGAGATATTCGGATCAATAGAGGGAATTCCAAATGGTCATAATGGAGGTTATTGTGCAATGTTAAGTGGAAATTCGAACAAGGTGGAGGGCACAAGTATCAAAATATGTTTTGTTACAAACTACCAAGGCCCATTTAAGGAAGCCCATTCAATTAATCATATTCATGTTTACTTTCAAGTGGGTCGTTAGCTAGATCATAAATCTTCGAAACCGGATTCATTTCACACTCTAATAAAAGTTCAAAAAACTTAGTTTAACCATTGTTCTTCAATCACCAATATCTCTCCAAAACTCCAATTGAATCATTCAATAAAAAAGAAAAAATTCGGTTGTAATTTTATCACATAATTAGTTGCAATTCCCCAACAGAAATTTCTGAACTCAATGAGAAACTCAAAAAGAAAGGTTACAGAATTACAACAAAAAGCAGAATATTCTATAATAATTAAACGAAAACAATATTGCATTCTCATTCATTAAATCATATCAGTTGCCACTGTCACTGCTCTCCCTCCTCCGCTAACTTCAACTTCGGAGCCCCCTCCTCTATTCGATGAAACCACCGGGTTTTACATCAGTTATAGTTGCCTCTTTGCACAACGTGTATGGATCACTAGAAACTACAAGGAACTACAAGACAAGATCAAATTAGTTGCTATTGATCTTCAAAACAGGCCTGCATGATATAAGGAAAAAGTTTATCCTGAAAATAAGGTGCCATCTTTGGAGCACAATGGCAAGGTATTGGGAGAAAGTCTTGGTTTAATCAAATATGGTGATGCCAACTTTGAAGGAACACCTCTCTCTCCCAATGATCCTGCAAAAATAAAGTTTGTTGAGCAGTTGTTATCCTATGTTGGTACATTTCTCAAAGATCTGTTTGGCTCATTGAAATGGGATATTGTGCAACAAACCAGTTCTGCTCTTGAATACTTGGAGAATGCTCTTGGTAAAGTTGATGATGGCCCGTTCCTTCTCGGTCAATTCAGTCTCGTGGATATTGATTACATTTCGTTTATTGAAAGATTCCACATTGCCCTTCCTGAGTTGTTCAAGTATAACATAACAAAAGAAAAAAAAAAGGAGTTAGCAAAAAGAAGAAAATCAGTTGCAAATCTCTTGATGAACCACTCTCAGAACTTAATCATAACCAAATAACCGAATCCAAAAACTCATAACAGAATCCATAACTGAAAAAATAACAGAATTTTGATTGAATCTACCTGAAGCTTCTAGATCAATCTCTGAAATCCAGCTCTATAAGTCAGGATCAGATTCTTCATCTAATTTTTTCTTCAACCATTTTTTTCTTTTCTGATATCCACTTCTTCATTCAACCTCTCTCACACCATTCTCCTTTTCCCTCTACAACCTTCAGACCTCACCTTCTTTCTTCCATAACCAACCTCATGCCATTCTTCATCAACCTATCCACGCCATTCTCGTGTCCCATGACTTCACCACCCTTCTGAACATCATCCTGCATAATCTCACTTTCACTGCATTATCCACAGTATCATCAGCAAAACGAGTTTTCATCAGTACTCTTGCAGCGAGCTCAAGACCTAACAATTTAGAACAGAACAGTATAATCAGTGATGGCAAGAGGAGGAGTTCCAAAAATCCAATAGTGGTTTCAGAAGTGAAATGCAAGAATAATTGTATCAAACAAATAAGGGAAGATACGAGATAGCAAGAGTACCTGGAATTGCGAATTCAGAGTTGTTCCAAGGGTTTCGTTCATCTTTTTCGTAAAATTCGTGACCTCAACATCAACGATTTCGTCACTACAATTTCGTAACGGAAGCATCATCCATTCGACTACATGACCTCGAATCACCAGGTACAAACTCCCTTCATAAGCTTGATGGCTTGCTGCACGTTCATTTTCTACTTTGAATTCTTGAGTGTGGTCTTGAGTCCGCAGCTTCTAGGTTAAAGTTGAGAGGGGAAATTTGATTAGGGATAGGTTTAGAAACGCGAAGAAGATGTAGTCAAGGTGTTTTCGGCGTGGCGTTGATGAAGATGTTAGGTGTTTAGGCCGAGAGCGGTGGCGGCGTGAAGAGCATGAAGGAGTTGAGGTAGGTGGTGATGGTAGATTTGAAGATGGAGAAGACAGAGAGGTGATGTCGAAGAAGATGAGGGTGATGAAGAAAGAGGAAGGTGACGGAGGAGGTAAGGAGGTTGACGGCGCGGATTGGGAGGAAGAAGTCGTCGCGGGAGAAGAGAACTTAGGGTTTCTCTTGTTCTTGTTCTTCTATTTTATTTATTTGGATGTTAATTATATGTTTTAATGTAAATCATAAGTATAATGGAAAGGATTATGGGGAATAATTCACAATTAAGTCCAATTAACCAGCATTAAACCAGTTTAATTATGTTGATAGTCTCTAATTCATTTCCATTATTTATTTATTTTTTAATAAAATGAGGATTACTTGGGAAAGAAAGATGGGCCCAAGCGCAGTTCTTTCTGCACCCCCATTTGAGGCCCGTTACAAAAATAAGCAAAAAGACTGTTATCCGCACCCCCTAGGCTTTCCTGCGTATTGGGCTTGACATTTTGCTGTTACACCCCTGTTTTAAAGCCCAATAGAGAAACAACTTAAAAAATAATACTTCTTAGCCCCTCTCTATTTTCTTTTAGATTTAAATTTTAGTTAATATAGTTTCAAAATAAATCAATCAAAAAATAGGAAAAAGATTAGAAAAATTCCATAAAAAATTAATTAGCTTTTTAGATCCAATTAGAAATTTTTGACATTTTTATTTTCTGAATTTGGCATTATGTTCAATTTAATTCTGAATTTTCTTTTAATTAGCTTTTAGTGAATTTCTTTTAATTGTGCTTGAACTTGTTGATTTTATTTAGGTAACTTCCAGTAGGATTTTTGAGTCATTCTTTTTTCTATAATTAGAGGACTCATAATAGTGCTTAGGATATTTTTAGTGGATATTTTAGGACCTTTTATCTTAGGTTTTAATGGTGTAGTCCTTAGGAATTAGTGGTTAATTCTTAGCTGAAAACAAATCATTTTTTAGGCATAGAAAAAATAAGATTTTTTAGAATCCCTTTTAATACAATATTATAGATAGTATTAGGTCCCTATAGTTTAATTTTCATAATTTTTACAGAAGTTTTAGTATTTTTTTAGAATATTAGTTTTAGGCTTAGTTATGCATAATTCCCATTAGTTTAGGTCATAAAAAAATAAAGTACAAAAATATAGTTTAGACTAGATTTAATCCTAGAATCTAATATAGGCTTAGGTTAGTTTAAATTGAATTTTAGAATGAAAATATTAGGCTCGACTTAGTTTAGAACTTAGGCTTAAAGTTCCCTTGTCATTAGAACTAGAATAAATAAAAATAGACTATTTTTTAATTCATGCCTTAAATGCTTTTTTTTAGAAGTTTATTTCTTAATTCAGTCTTATTGTTTTGCCTCATCATTTGGTTTTATAACTTGTATAGGCTTCCCCCATTGTTCTTAGAATCAACTTAACTTCATTAGGAAGTAAGTTGAATTATAGTAGTTTCTAGTTTCTCATTAGGAATAGAAAACTTCACAAACCATTAGGACCACTTGTAAATAAACAAATAAAATTAGGGTTGAGTCTTAGTCCCTTAGATTTTGTCCTTTTTGCAACTTGAGTCATTCTTTCTCACCTCATAAAGAAAAGCAATAAAACACTTAATAAAAACAGAACAATCTTGTACGACACGAGACTTTGTTGCGGAGTGTTTATACGCGTCCTGTTTCGGGGCGAGGTGTAAATACTTCCCGCGATTGATAGGTCTTAGTACAAGACCGTTCACAAACAAATTCAAAACACTTCTCATAAAAGACAAAAACAAATAACAAGCGACTATCCTGCGGGAACTTCTCTTTCTCATCTCATTCACTCATAACGCGAACTCGCGGCGACTTGTCTCATTTGCAAGACGGTAAACGCACTCGTACCAGACGAGCCTGCAACACCTGAGCATAGACACACGCAGTTCCAGCTGTAAAAAACACAAACAAATAGTTCCCGCCTTAGTTAGGCGAACTACGTCGACTCTGATCCTCATTATCCCGATGAGGTACGTAGGCAGCGGGGTAGGGCCCGTTCGAGCACATTCTTTATTTTCCCTACATTTCCCCCTTTCTTTCCATTTTCTTATTTCAGTTCTTTTCTCATTTCTCATTCCAGTTCCAGTAGCATTTTTATTCAACAGCATTCTTTATTTCTCACCCTTTGAAACAAGCAAGCAAGCGTGGATCCCGTCGGGTACGACGGACGATCTGGGGTGCTAATACCTTCCCAGGTCGTAACCGACTCCCGAACTCAGATCTTTGGTTCGCAAGGCCTTGTCCTTTCCTTCTTCCTCAGGTTTGTGCAACATTACCTTTCCCATTCATTCGGGATAAAAATGTCTGGCTGGCGACTCTACCTTTTTCGCGCCACTTTCGCGTTTGTACTAGGATGAAAATCCCGGGAGCGACAGTGATGTATAATAGTATTATGCTAATCTATGTTTCTCATATATGTTATACAAATTGTATGCCACAAACTGAATATGGATATTCTAGAAGATTTAACCTTTGCATGTTCAAGGCTAAGAGAATAGAGAATAGATGCTAAAAATATTTTGCAGGAGATTCAAAGAGCAAGAAAAGTAGGTGAAAGGAGGAGAAAAGATAGATGTTATGATCGAAATCGGAAAAGAAAGATGTTATGTATTTATTAACTTTTTCTACACATCTGCGTCTTTTTTCTATGATAAATGGGAAAGGAGGACAAAAATTATTTATAAAATAAATGAATTGATTTCGTGAGCAGAATAAAACATGAATCAAAACTATAATTTAACCAAAAATTTATTTATTTATATTTAATTTTCATTTTCTAAAAAAAATTAAAAAAAAATTAAATTAATAATTCGATCATACTCCCTTCGGTCCTTTTTATAAGAAACATTTCACTTTTCTAGATTTATTAAATAATTAATGTATTAAATTATATATATATATATATATATATATATATATATATATATATATATATATATATATATATATATATATATATATATATATATATATATATATATATAGTATCAAATTTGAATAACTTAAAACTAATTATCTTTGATCTAAAATAAAGTCTACAAACTTTGTTTTGATTATGATAAATAATTTATTTTTATAATATACCAATTAATTCAATCTATTTTATAATCATTAAATATGTATTTATTGACGGTTATATTAAATGATTTTAAGAATTAATAAACTCTAATTTGATTAAATACTTTTAAGGTTATTAATTTTTAAATGATATTTAATTTGCATTTAATATAGTTTTTCATTTTTTGAAATTAACATCAAATCATAATGATTAATTGTTATATTTTGAAAGAAGAGATTTTCAGTGTTTATAAAAAGGACAATATTGGAAGATTATATAATATATTTACAAAATTAGCAAAAATTAAGAACTTCCATAGTATGTGTAAAAGCTTAAACGACTTATAAATAAAAACAAAAACAGAGGGAGTACTTAAGATGCATAGAGCACCATAACACAATGGAGGGGCACTCCAAACAGTTACCCTTGAAGCATAAGTATTATGGTACTTAGACTCAATAAATCTTTCTTACACTCACAACTATCTGAATAAAATATTTTTAAGGCGTTCGGGCGGAGAAACACCTAGGTACGGTTCTTTATTGGGTGGTCGGACAGGCATTCCAATTCCGAAGAAAAACCGATAGTGGAGAATGACTTCTGCGCCAAGGATTACAACAAGCCTGTTTAAAATAATAAATAAATCAGAAAAGCAAAAGCAAAACAAACTCTTAACATATAGTTGAGGACTGATAATTGATTCATCTTTTATTTCATTATTTCATATATAAGTGACTCACTTGTGGTTTTCGCTATTTTCATGCACACAGTAGTCAGTGAGTTTAATAACCGGGTGGTTGCCATATGTTTGAAACTGCACCCTCAAATTATCAGGCAAATTATCATGGCAGGTTAGACTAAAAACATACACACCATCAGTCACAAAAATATTTTTCATATTCATTCCTAGAACTTGCAACAAGGGCTTAAACCCTTTATCAGAAGTGAAATTGCCGCTTAATATTGTTTCTATCGCCCCTTGTGTCAGATTAAATGGCGGGAATTTCGTAACTGCATGGAGGAGATGTGAAATTAAAACGTGTTCAATGTATGAAAACAAAAATTACATGATGGGAGGGAGGTATAATAATACTAACTAAATTCGTTTATCACATCATATCCCTTGGGTGGTGGTGGTCTAGGAAGTCCGATGGGAACATGTTTTTCTAAAACAACATCAAACTCCAAGATGATAATAAACCTGTTCATTAAAAAAAACACTATGTAGGTAAAGATATTAAAACAAAACAAAAAAAACATTATTAACTAGAGAATAAACAGAAGAAACTCACTTGATGCCATGAAATTCCTTCAACATATAGTTAGTGAGTTTAACAATGGAGCCCATCTCCGGCAATGCGTAAATAAGCAACTTATCTTTGAAACCACTGGAGTTGATCTTAACATGATAACAACCGGACTCATACGCAAGATGAGTGGGGAGAAATGCATAAATAGTACTCTTACCATCAGATAGATGGAAATAGCCATAATAAGAATCCATATAAGAATCCAATGCTTGCAGCACCAGCCCCGGCATAAAATCAAAATCAACAGAATTGTGACTGCACATTGTTTCTAAGGCCCCTTTGGTCTCTACACAGAAAAAAAATTGAAATTGAACTTTTAGAATGGAAATAAATAGGAGGGGAAATAAAATGACAATATCTTACTGGAAGGGAAATAAAGATGGTAGGAGGGGAAATATAACTACAATATATTACCGTCATAAAGAGTAAGTTGAGATAACACAATGCCAGTATCAGAAAATCCAAGGTCATATAAGCTAAGGATGTTGAAACACCCGCCTAAATCTGGTTGCGGTAAAGTATGGTATTTGAGTAGTATGTTGGATCCATTTGGGTGCGAATGAGTATTTTTGGGCAGTGGAACGGGTTCTCCGATTATATCACATTTATTCCGTAAAACGTCACAGTCAAAGATGAAAATAACCCTATTTAAAATATTAAAAAAAAAAAAAATCCAGAAACTTGAATGTTGAAGATTAAGAATCCGTAAAACGAAGAAAACAAAAATAAAGTGACCTGTTTAAAGACTGGCTCAACGTGTACACAGAGAGTTTAATGATGGAGCCTTTCTGCAACTCCAACTTTTCTAAATAGGCCAACGAACCAAACAGTTTGCCGGCGAACAATCCAATATCAGAATTAGTACCATCGGACAGGCGAACACATAGCTTTTCAATCTCGATTATTTGCAGTACCGGGTTAATCTCTCTATCATTAGGGTTACAGTAGACGGAATCGTTGCTGAAAATTCTAGCTATCGCTCCTTGCGTCAAATTCACATCCATTCTTGATTTTGGACTCGATGAAGGCGCCAAATTCGGACTCGATGGAGTTGATTCTGAGCGATGGAAACAAAACCCTAACGGTGTTGGTGGAGACGGATTTTAGCTTTAGATGTATTCCACAAATAAATAAATATGCCAATTGTTTTAGCATTGATAATAAAATATATTTATCATTATTATATTAAAGATAACATTTAATACATTAATTTCAATAATAAAATAGAATTAGAGTATTTTAATTAATATTGAATAATAACAAATTAAATAGTTAAATAAATTTGAGATATATAAATGGAAAATATAATTAACTTCTAAAATTCCAAATGACATATTTCATTTCTTTCTTTGTATAGAAATATATAGTTAACACAATTAATTATTAAAGATATATAATTAAATATTAAAAAGCATTTTGTGGAAAAGAATTTTTTTAAAGATATATAATTAAATATTATAAAATATTTCAGAAAAACTAATTATATTACGAAATTATAATTCAGTAAGATGATTGTTGAAAATCAAGTATTCATAAAGTAAACATAAAACATCCTATTTGAAAAGGAGAAAAAGCACAACGAAAAATATTAATCAACAATGTATTTTTATCTATATTAATACTATTCAATATTTAGAAGAATAATATGATTGATAAATTAATATCATTAAATATTTGAAACAATTAAAGTTGTATCAATTTATAAGAATAATATTTTTTCCCGTATATATAAATAAATTAATAACAATTTATTTGTTCTCGTATAAAAATATTTGAATCAACAATATATATATATATATATATATATATATATATATATATATATATATATATATATATATATATATATATATATATATTTATTTATTTATTTATATATTAATATTATTCAATATTTGGAACAATAATAGGATTGATAAATTAATACCATTCAATATTTGAAACATTAATATAATTGATAAATCAATATTATTCAATATTTGGAACAATTAAAGTTGTTTTCGTTTATAAGATCAATATTTTTTCCCTATATATAAATAAATTAATCAACAATATATTTATTCTCGTATAAAAATATTTAAATCAATAATGTATTTTTGCACGTAAATAAATACATAAATTATATTACATCAAATTTTATCTATATTAAAATTATTCACTATTTGAAAGAATAATATGATTGCTAAATAATATTAATATAGATAATGTTTATCAAATGTGTCAGAAGTATTATAATTTTTTTTAAGGAGTAGAGGCCAAAAAATGTTCATCGACATAATATTTTTTCATCTATCTAATTCATGTTGAGTTATATTTTTCCCATATATAAAGTTTTTTTTCTGTTTTAGTTCATAAATTTAGTAATAAAAAAAATATTTGGATAATTGAGACATTTTTTCTAGATGTAAAGATCATATTTGTTTGGTCTCATGTATTTATTTAAATTATTTATAACAAATAAATTATTTGTTATGTTATCTAAGTTTTGATTGGTTGAAGGTACCGGTATCCAACTAAATTCAAGAGTGTCGGCATATTCAAAATAAAGTGGCACTAGAAAGCATATGAAGCATGGTCAAAATTTGGGATACGACAGCTGCCCTTATTTAATCGGCTTTGAATCAGAAGGATGATATCGACGATTCTTCCTCCTTCCGAGGAGAAGACGATTAAATATAAGAGGTCCCCTAATTTTGACGCAAAAATCCCACTACCTTAGAGTCGACCAAATCCTGGTGCTTCGATTACTCCCATATCCGATTTTATTTAAGTAAAACCCGGGCCGGTAGAATCCCTCGCAACAATTCATGAATGAACTGCTTGATAAAAATCCTGATGGAACCCCTGATAATAAATCATGACTGAATGGTTTAATAAAACCCCAATGAGACCCCTTGATGTCACTTTTTTACTGCATACCCCGATGGAACCCCTTATTAATCCTTGATAGAACCCCTTACATTTTCTTGGTAGAACCCTTTATCAATCCCTGATAGAACCCCTTTATCCCTTTCCAACCCCTTTGTGTGAATATTACCCCTGATTCCTAAGATCCCTTGATCATATTGTTGGAATAGTATAGAACTTTCGTGATACCTCGATCACTTAGGATACAAACCCTTGAATAAAACCCCTTCAATCCCGATTTGAACCCCATGTGAAACCCTTCTGACAAGTATTGGATAGAACCTCTTCGCACAGAACCCCAAAAATCCCTTTCATATAAACCCTTTGGATGAACATCCGGTGGAACCCCATTTGTAACACTCCCTGTTATAATGTCCTGTTGTAATCCTTTGGACAAAAAATCTGGTAGAATTCCTTCATGAAAACTCCGATAGAACCCTTTTTTTATAGACACACAACTTTAATTGTCATTTTGATATTGTATATGAAATTTAGTTTATTATATACTATGTATATTGTTTGTTTCACTATCCTTTTATTGAAAATGAAATCATTTAAATTGACATAGAAACGTATAATCTGAAAAATAAGATGTATTTGAAAATCAACCTATAACAATCAATGTCTTTTAATAGCTTGCATCTTATTATGTATATTTTATGTTCCTTAACACACACACACACACACACACACACACACACACACACACACACACACACACACATATATATATATATATATATATATATATATATATTTCAATGGTTTGTTTGCTTCAATTCATTGATATATACAATTCTATAATACCTCATCGTTGTCACTAATAATAGTGATTGTTATGATCATGATTGTTATGATGATAAAATCGACCATTGAACCATGTGTGTTAAAGAAACCGCTCATTGAACCATATGTGTGTTAAGAACATAAAATGTGCATGATGAGACGCATGCAATTCGGAAAATAATGGTGGATTTAAGTCATTTTTCAAGAAAAATTTAATTTTCAGATTATATATTTCTTTATCAATCCTGAATAAAGTCCAATGTGGTAAGAAATTTTGAAATGATAAACTATAAAATCTTAGGGGTGGCAAAATGGGTCTGGCACATTGGGCATGCACGTTTTGTCTGCACTTTAGTGCGAGGCAGACCAAGGGTTTATGTCATCATCCTCTAACGTGTCTGTCCCGCCTCGCATAATTTTCTTCGCGGACTTTTGTGGACATGAGTATTCACATAAACTCTTTTATGCTTAAAGAAGTAGTGCATGCAGACCTTCTCCGTCCTACCCTCATTTTTTTACGGAATGAACCTAGATTTTAGCTTCGCATCCTCAACTATGACCATATTGTCTCATTTTTTTACGATTACGAGACGAATATGTTGTTTGTCATTGCTATATATATATATATATATAGGTTCAAGTGGGTTAGCATGAGATTTTAGCTAAATTTATATAGACTAATAAATAACAAGTGCATGGTCTACTAGCACAAAACAGCGAACAAAAATTGCATGAGCATAATGTGATTGTGAGACTTTAAGTTAAAAGAGAATTTTGCTATATTTTTATTTTTATGTCTTAAATTTCATGTCTTTTATCATGAAAAATGAGTTGACTTGATATCCTTTAATTTCTCATGTGACTCACTATTGTAAAAAGTTTTATTTTTTTTCAAGTTTTTCTAACTAATGTATTTAGTGTTTTGACCGAGCAATCAAATATGCTTTGACCGTGCAATCAAACGTGCTCTTATTTAGTCACTTTTTCATATAATAATACTTTTGTGTGGAGATATTTAAGTCATTAGTGGCACACATGTTTTGTAAAAAGAATATTAGTTTATTTTTGTGTAGAAATAAGTAGAAACTCTTTAAATTAATACTCGGTAAATTAATAAATTCTCTAAAATAATAAATTTGTTCGATCCCAATTTGGGTCAATGTATAAAAATTGAAAAACTGATAAAATAATAAGATAATAATTTCTTGGGAGATCCCTTTATAATTTTCGATCTAAAAAAATCATAAATTAATAATTCATAGAAACTGAAGAAAAAAAAAATAAATATATATATATATATATATATATATATATATATATATATATATATATATTTCACTCTATTGAAATATGATTTAATAGTTGAATGTTTTCCTTTAAAGTTCAAGTCTATTTGGAGCTCATTTCTAACTTTTCTTATTGCATCCAATAACTCTGGTGTTGTACTTTTGTATTGTATCATAAAGTTGTGAAGAGTGTTCGACGCCATAAGTGCTTCCTTTTGCATAACAGGCTCCAAAGACACTGTATCATCTTCGTCGTCATCCTCTGCATTATTCTCAATGAGAGTACCAACAATATCTTCTAAACTCTGAACCTCCGAACATGCTTCATTTTCACCTGGATAGTTCATTAGATTGTTGATATTCATATTATTACGATAGCCACATTGATTGATCATAGTCTCGAGATCTTGAGTTTCTTCATCAAAAGTGGATTATCCAAATTTCTTGCAACGTCACTAGCTGAACGAATTTTACAGTGTCGGAAGCAATTCACTATTGTTTCTTTTCGAACATCTATCGTCCAAGTTGGGATTGCCAAATTGATAACATCAAGGACATTTATCTTTCCTGGATCATATTGTCCCACCTTATAACTTTCCAATATTTTGCGGTAAAATCCTCTACGGTAATGCATCTTGAAAGCTCTTATTATCCAAGCATCGCAAGGTTGAATCTTTGATGTCATGCTGGGTGGCAAGAAGAAGAACTCAATGTTTCTTAGCTCTTCAATATTTCTTGGATGTGATGAACAATTATCCACCACAAGTAGAACTCTTCTACCATGCATCATTTGGTAAAATGAACGAATATATTCATCAAAAAGCACACTAGTCATTCATGCTTTTTTGTTAGCTCGATGCTGACAATCCAAACTATTCATGTTGACATTCTTGAAGCAACGAGGCTTAACATATTTCCCAATAATCAATAGAGAGATTTTTTCAGAGTCATCTTCATTGCAAGAAATAACTACTGTCAGCCTTTCTTTATCTTGTTTTCTTCCTTCAAGTTGTTTTGTTGCTGGTGAATGATCAGTTTGTAGCCTATAAAACGACTCAGTTTCATCCATATTGAAAACATCTTTTATAGGGAATTGATCAATTTTCTCCTGAATCGATATCAATTTTTGCTTCATGTCATGTACATCAACATATCTCACTCTCGCCAAAACGACGAAATGACTTTATGGCAATGTCGGTGCTTGAATTTCCCAAGTCATCCTATAGAGAAGTTAAAATTTGAATCATCACGAGGGTACACGAGTTTCATTGTATCTCTTGTCTTCTATAAAATTAATTTTCTTATGATATTCACACGTTCTTGATGTTGGAGAAATCACTCATAAACAGCATTCTCCATGTCAGGATATTTTGTTGGTTTGTGTCTTTTGATTTCTGCTCTTCTTTTTTCAATTTCAGCATAGAGATAGTCATCTTAACACTTAAGTGTGTTTGATATTGTTCATTGACTAACTTTCAACTGAAATTTTCCCTCAAGCCATTTCTGCAAGTTTTTTTGTGTGCTTGCAGGATTATCTCTCTTGTACTCACACAACTCCTTACGTATTTGATCTGACATAGTTGATTTTGCAACATCTTTTAGATGAGAAGCCATCTTGTGAGATATAGTTTAAATACTCTGACACATTCATGTAATTTATATACAGTATGTCAAACTTATTTAAGAATACATTGAACACATTTGTTCCTCTTGTTTACATTTATTGTACTTCAAAAGTCATTATTGATTTCCAATGCATATGAACACAATAGTTACTAATTTACGTTGAGTCTCAACGTTCGCTGCAACGTAATTCTAAGAAGCATAGACTAATTTACCTTTCTGTTTGGTATGTACAATATAATTACTTAAAAACTCTTTAAATTAATAATCATTAATTTACATTATTAATTTAGAATTTTAACTGTATTTAAGCCATTAATTTACATTATTAATTTAGAATTTTAACTGTATTTAAGCCATTAGTAACACACGATTTGTAAACAGAAATATAATCTGCAGAGAAATCAATAGAATATTGGTTTTCATTTCTCCTCTTTTTAAGATATATTCATGTTGTTCCGTTACCTCCAGCAAGTTGGGGGCGACCATGACTAAATCCTGGAAGATTGGTCTTGTTTTACAGCTAGTTATTTTGCAGGTGATATCAATCGTTCCTATTTCAGTGTCTGTTTGTAACTTTGCACAATTATAGGAACACGGCTTATTGTGGATTTTATGGGCCATATTATGCTTTTGGCGCCACCAAGTTAAATATAATCGGGATCCCTACACTTTCAATGTTTGCAAAAGAAGGTTATTGTATTTCATTTGTGTCGATAGCTACACTTCACTATGCTTCTAAATCATCGAGTAAAAATATACGTAGATGAGACTAAAAAGCAATTACACCCTAAACCCTAGCGATAGACTGAGATGAAGTGATTTGCTGGAACTGGCTATAGATAACATACTTGGTTAGAAGATTGACAGCAATACAGCATTTTTTAGGTGCACATAAAATGGCATATCCCTTTCATTATGCTTAAGACCATTTTTGTGGTCCTTTGATTTAGTTCCACATACAGCTACAATATTCTACAGTGTTAATATTGATAACAATCAGTTATTAGATTCTACTATCCTAAAAACACTAGGTATTTTTTGTTTGGATGTGTAGGGTTTTATTATTGTATTGTGTTGTGTACAATAAGAAATAACCCAACTAAATATGCTTTCGACCAAAAAAAAAATGTAAATGAATTTAATAGATTGCATGATGTTATATTTAAATTTGAGATCGGACAGGCTTCCAAGAACAATACTGTAGGTCCAAGTAACGTTTTACTGCCTTAATACCGATTGAGAATCACAACACTCAATACAAGTGTAATTTTTAAGTCTCATTGTGTACAAAGCTTTCTATTTGTAATTCCATTTAAGATTTGTCTCAATATTTTTTTTTTACCGATAAGTAAATTTAACTATTTGTAATTCCTTTTAAGATTTGTCTTAATATTTTTTACCGATAAGTAAATTTAACGAGCTAGTAATTCATGTATAAGCTCAATTGAGAAGTTAATTGCGCAAATTGAACAAATTGTAAAATATCTCAATACAGGGCTATAGACATAAACATGAATGTTTCAAAAGGGACAAACCTTCAAATGTAAACTGAAAAAAGTGGGCAAAAGGAAATAAAATAAGCATCATCACAATCACTCCTTACTACAGACAACCTAATTAAGAAGACAAGAAGAATTCCAAGGCAAAAAATGCCTCTTTAAGTCTGTGCTCTCGACATCCAGAGGACTGCCACAGAACATTTGATAAATCAAACTCAGAATATACCCTCAGATGATCCTATCTCACCTCTTATCCATGGCAACATAGTTCACATGACATGACAGAGACACCAAAAAAGCAACCACAGCAAAAATAACTTACCATTATCGAATCATTTTGGGTTTAGAAGCATTTTCTGTGGACAATGGATGGGCCAGACTCATCGTATTCACCCTTAGATATCCACATCTGCAAAAGAAAACACATGCTTTAGAATTCAATCTAATTGGCATTTAGATATATTAGTGCTAATTTGTGGTAAAATAGTTTACCTGCTGGAAGGTGCTGAGGGATGCAAGGATTGATCCTCCAATCCAGACACTGTACTTCCTTTCAGGTGGAGCCACAACCTTAATCTTCATGCTGCTAGGAGCCAGGGCAGTGATCTCCTTGCTCATACGGTCAGCAATACCGGGAAACATAGTTGAACCACCACTGAGAACAATGTTTCCATACAGATCCTTTCTGATATCAACATCACACTTCATAATAGAGTTGTAAGTGGTCTCATGAATTCCAGCAGCTTCCATTCCAATCATAGATGGCTGGAAAAGGACTTCTGGGCAACGGAACCTTTCAGCTCCGATTGTGATAACTTGTCCATCGGGAAGCTCATAGTTTTTCTCAATGGAGGAACTGCTCTTTGCAGTTTCAAGTTCTTGTTCATAATCCACAGCAACATAGGCAAGCTTCTCTTTTATGTCACGGACAATTTCCCGCTCAGCTGAGGTGGTGAACATATACCCTCTCTCAGTGAGGATCTTCATCAAAGATTCAGTTAGATCACGACCAGCAAGATCCAAACGAAGGATGGCGTGAGGGAGTGCATAACCCTCATAGATTGGCACGGTATGACTCACACCATCACCGGAATCCAAGACAATACCTGTTTTAAAAATGATTTATAATTGATGGAAAGAATAACGGAATGACAAAGGTATGTTAATAGACAGGGATAAATTACAAACCTGTTGTACGACCACTTGCATAGAGGGAGAGGACAGCCTGAATGGCCACATACATGGCAGGTACATTGAAGGTCTCAAACATGATTTGGGTCATCTTTTCTCTGTTGGCCTTTGGGTTCAATGGAGCCTCAGTTAGAAGCACTGGGTGCTCCTCAGGAGCAACACGCAATTCATTGTAAAATGTGTGATGCCAGATCTTTTCCATGTCATCCCAGTTACTGACTATACCATGCTCAATGGGGTACTTAAGAGTAAGAATACCTCTTTTAGATTGAGCCTCATCACCAACATAGGCATCCTTTTGACCCATCCCAACCATAACACCAGTATGACGAGGTCGGCCAACAATACTTGGAAACACAGCCCTAGGAGCATCATCACCAGCAAATCCAGCCTGCACACGGATTATAGATCAACAAATCGCTCAATAAACAAAAACAAGAATCAAACACACAAACATGACAGAAAAAAAAAACTACAAAGTACTAACCTTCACCATTCCAGTTCCATTGTCACAAACAAGGGGTTGAATATCCTCAGCATCGGCCATCTTTTACAAAAACTACATTATACATGAATAAGATTATCAAAAATAACAAATTCAGATGGACCACCCACAGAAATCAGCCAATTACATGTTTGAAAATTTAGTGTTACTTCAAAAAATACTATAAACAAACAGAAAAAGTTCACATTGTATATAACAAGCACAATTATCAACAACATTGAAGCAAAGAAATGAAATAAAACAGTAATATCCAATTTTTTTATCAAGTACTCAGATTAGTTACTTCAATGTCTTCAAAGAAAGACAGTAGAGCATGTACAGCGTAGACAAACAAAGTAGCCGATCTTTTACAATCTTAAAGACAAAACTACCAAAAAAATTGGAAGATAATATTCAAAATGCCATAAAATAAACATAGAATGAAAGAATGTGCAGCCTTCCATCTTAAGTTTCTGACTAAGATATATACTATATCTTCAATTTCAATTTGCTATGACTCAGTGTATCTAAACTTCCAAAGTACAAAATGAAGTTTTATAACAGATAAACTAGGGTTACAAAAAGCAGATCAGATAACAAATCCAGTAAACAAATCAACATAACCGAAACTACTTTGGATGTAACACCAGAAAATCAGAACCAGTTAACTGATTCCAGATCCAGTAAGTATAAGATCAGAATCAGATAAACCGATAATCCACAAGCATCAACCAGATCACAGATCAGTCACTAGTTAAACACGATCTACTCTATCTCAGTTACGCAGATCAAGTAACAGCAATCGCAATCGCAATTATCAATTATGGAAAAAACATAGAAGATTCTGATTAAGTAAGTTTACGAGCATTTTTTGGACAAATCTGAGAATAAAAAAGTGTAGATTGCAAAATCTATAAAGCGAGAAGAAAAAACCTAAACGATCGGAGAAAAAGGAAATTCATACCGTGAAAGTAGAGAGAAAATGGATGGAAGAAGAAAGAGAAATTCTCTTGAAGTTTCTCTTTCTCTCGGCTACACAAAGTGCAATGTGGTAAGAATAGAGAAAAAAGGAAGAGGGGTATTTATATGAGGGAGAGAGTGGTTGTGGGCGTGACTCGTGATAATAAAATGGTTAATTTGAAAATTGAATTTGGAAATTTGGGGTTAGGACTAAAATTGAAATTGAAGATACTAGAGAGTAGAGAGAGAAAGAGGGAATCATTACGACCACGAGAAAGAGAAAAAGAGATAGATTGGGTGACCTGGTTGACAGCCTTTTCCTTGCCACACTTCCGTCACACCGTTTTCTTTTCTCTTTTCAATTATTTTTATTTTTATTAAATCGATAAATTTAAAACTCTTTATTCAATTTTAAATTCATTATTTTGTCATATTTTTAATGAATAAATTAATATTTTTTATTTTTTATTCATTATCTACATCAACAAATATATTTTTCATTTTTTATCATGTGGTACAAGTTCTTTTATTATATTTCTTCAAATAATAACCTCATCTTTCTATTTGAATATTTTATATATTTTTAAAGTTGTGGTTATAGGAAGTAATATTCACTTACAATCCGATTTTATAAGATTAAATTAGGTATTACCACAATTCTAAAATAATATTATAATATTGTTTAAAATTCTTTGGGTCATCTACCATTAGATTTTAGTTATCGGGTCATACCCTATTTATAGTCATGTACTAAGTCCAATAATAATTGATGTAAGGATATGTGTTAAGAATTTCATATTAAATAATACGATGATCTAAATATATTTTTAATAAGTGGGGTGATTATCACCTTAAAAATAATTTTTTTAGATTGATTTAAGTTCAATGATAATTCTAATAAGTTAATTAATGTGTCATTAGTAGGTCAAGCATATGGGTGAGTAATTGATCTAAAAATAATTGTGAATGTGTTTTAACCGTCGTCTTAAGACAACAATATGAAAATGAAATATATAATATGAGAATGACAAAATAATTTGGAATAAAATTTGATATGTTATTGTTTTATTCTATAAACCTTTTTATCATATCACTACTACAAAATATATATTCGGTAACAAAATATTACAACAATCATTTTGCCACCGTTGTCGTATCATATTTTGTACGCACATGTTTTTTTATTAAGAAATTTGTCATCACTGCTCCTAAAACTAATTGTGGTAATAGAATTTGGATGACAAGCTTCGAATCTCAGCATCATTTTTCCATTTTTCAACAAAATAAGTGTGTGCCCCTTCACATTTATTGTTATTTAAAAATTGAAAATATAACAACTACGGTTGTTTCATTCAACCATGGTTATATGTTTCATATTTCACTACGGGTGAAGCTTGCAACAGTTGTGAAATTGTTTCCCACAAAATTAAAACATAACATGTACTTCATTCCGCTCATAACACGCAAGGGTGCCCTAGCGAACGAGAGACAGCGATAGCGAAATATTCAACATCTTCATTCATTTATGGAAACGAAATTGTCATCCTCTTTGAACTACAATATATTACCACTCTCTCTCTCTCTCTCTGACGTTTCTGAATGTTTATGTTCTTCGTTGGGGTTATTTACCATCCTTTATCTCTATCTTTAATGCTTCTGAATGTTTATGCTCTTCGCTGGGGTTATTTACCATTTTATCTCTCTCTTTGATGCTTCTGAATGTTTATGTTCTTCGCTAGGATGTTGTGTGGATTAACATTATCATGTGTATTGTTCATGTTTTCATGTTCGTGTTTTATTCTGATTTTGTGAATATGTTTAGGTTTTGGTGTTGGATATGCATATGCATATAACCATATTAGGATGTTGTGTATATAGCATTAGTGTGTCATTCACATTAGTCTTTTGATATTATTATTTATGTCTATTTGTGGTGACATTAATTTTGGTAAAATAATTTGTCAACGAAGAGCATGTTTTTGCAAGATGTCGGATAAGATGTCTCAACAGAGTTATTCAGCATCTTTGTTTGTTACAGTTTTGGAAATTGTTATTTTCTATACAAATCACAAAATATTCTTTTGAATATCATGTGATCCTAGTTGGCGTCCAAGAGTGAAGTTTTTTAGAGATTTAGTTCGGAATTGAATATTTGAAGATTGCAGATCAAGGATATTTGTTTGGAAATTAAAGATTTAAAAGTTTATATTTTCTTGGTGAATATTTTACAGATTTTGTGCTACCAAATTTGTTGTGATTTGAAGCCCAAAATCTAGTCTGATTTATAGTTATAAATAGGATGGATTAGCCCCAGTTTTGAATAAAAACAAATACTGAAAATAGTGAGTTTTAGGGTTTATGATTTGTGAGCCTCTCTTGTATCGAGTTGATGCTAAGAGAATGACTGATTTATTGAGTTGTAAAGTGTTGATCACTCTTAAGTTTTTAAGCATAAAGTGAGTGTGATCATGTGGTGATTATTAGGGAATTGAGAAGGGTCTTGACCTATGAGAGTGATAACTCGAATTCATATCGATTATTTAATGTCATTTCCGATTGTTTAGCATGTTTATTTATCTGTTTTGGACGATATTACGCGTGAATTGTATCTGTTTTGCAGACATTTGATCAGACATGTCATTTGGAGGAAAAAATGCAAAAGGAAGCTTTTTGAACAAGAAACCATGGCAAAACAGAATGAAAACAACAAAAAAATCTAATTCTGCATTTTACCTATCAAACGATCGTCTCAGAAGTCAAACGACCGTCTCAAAGTCAGACGCCCAACTCCAATCCAAGTTGAGCGTCTCATAGCCAAAGTTGCTCGTCTCAATTATCAAACATTTGTCTCATCTTAATTATGCAGAAACGTAAAATTTGTAACAGATGAAACAAAATTCAAAATTAAATGAGATTTTATCATTCAAGCGGAGAAGTTTCCTCACCCTAGTCCACTCAGTCATTGCAACTCAGTCTCAAGCCTAATCGGAGTCCAAGCCTATTATTTCTCAACAAACCCTACCTCACTGCTTAGAAATAGAGTTCTCTGCCATTTGCAACGGAGAGCTTCGTTTTGACGTCCAATTTCTTCCATTTTTATTCCTTCGAAGTTCACTTTTATTTTCAGTATTGCATTCGTTTTATTTTCCTTTACTAAACCTTAGTGATAGTTTTCACCATTAGGAAACTATCACCATTTTTATTGTTTTTAGCCACTACATTATTGTTTCCGTTTCAAGTTTCGAAGTTTGGTTGATCATGGATATTGCAACCAGGTTTCTGATTTTAATGCTTATTTATTTATTTGTTATCACATTTATTTATATTATGCATTTCTTCTCCTTCTACCTTTATGTATTCAATATGTCTACTTAAACCGTTAATCGGCGTGTGTTGCACCCTAATTTTTGCCCTAGGTTTTCTTTGCATTGTCATTTGCATCTTGCATACAAACAAGATCGCACTAGTTACTCGGTTTTTCCCGGGTTAGGTTTATGCCTCGCAGAGGATCATAGTTGTCTTTAATTACTTTATTTGTTTATGTTTACTAACCATTAATCAAAATAAATAAAATAATAATATTTTTGTTTTCTTTTACTAACCTTTTTCAGGAAGAGGAACCATTGAAAATACCAAAAATAACAGTCCTGCAGCTCGAGCGAAATTTCACAGAAAAAAGTCGAAGTTGATCCGCAAATAATTCAAATTTTTATCTGATCAAGGATTTCCCAAGTTAATTGATTCATTCAAAGGATTTCTAAGGTTCATGTGTTTATTTCTTCGACGCACAACAAGAATCGGGCCGAAACAACCAAGCAATAATGTTTGAATAAAAAATTTAAATTTCAGCTTGGTTAACCGGTTAACCAAATGGTTAACCGGTTAACCAGTGCGAAATTTGAATTTTTTATTCAAATTCAGCACCCTTAGATCATTGATTTAATTGGAATATTCTAGATCCATTGGTTTCTGATTTCTCTACATCACTTTGATCATTTCCTACCATAAACCCTCATTAATCACCACTCTTTTCCATTTCCCACCAAAATTCCAATTACCAAACCTAAATTCAAATTAGCAAAGCAAGCTCCATTCCACCAAATTTCCATACCTAAGGCCTTTAAATAGGACCACAATTTCATTCATTTCACAAGCTTTTGATAGCCACAAAACCTCTTGCAAAATACTTCCCCAACACCAAAATTCTCAAAAGCTCACTTTCTTTGTTTTGAAGTTATCAAGAATTCACATTGAATTCTTGATTAACTTGAGCTAAACCTTCATCCTTTCATTCCTTTGTTCATCAATTCCAGTAGATCTAAACTTGTGTTGGTCCAATTTGAAGAAGTGACTTTGGTAATTCCTTTCACTCCATAAACCCATATTCACCATCAACATTCAAGATGTAGATTCTTAGTGCCTTTGTTTCTAGATCCTTTGGATCTTTATTTGTTGTTTGATTGCAGGGATTCCACTGTATTTTGGTTTTAAAATTCGTGCAAATTCAGATCATGATCATCCAATGTTTGAGAAAAGGTTTCAAAATGGATCATGCTGAATTTTCTGCATTTTTCAGCTTCTGGTACAGCGTTAATCGGTTAACCATCTTCAAAACAGCGCAGATTATTCAAAATCTGCTTGCGTTAACCGCTTAACACAAGTCAGATTGGTGTTTTTGGCTTGTTTCAAGCCCCTTTTTGGTTCCCATTTCTTCTTCCTCTTCCTCCTTTTTATTTTTACCTTGGGAAACACTTTTGGGAGTGATTTCTCCTTAATTTCAATGAACTTTGGTGTAGATTAGAGTAAGTTAATGTTCATTAATTCAAAACTACCTTTAAGTGGATTATTCAAATCATTTAAGGTACTTTGCATTAGTGATACATTTTCATGCTTGAATCCACCAAGAAGAGTGATTGAACTTAAGGATGGAAGAATACCATAAGTGCGACTCAATTTGGTATTCACCTTTATTTTCGTGCGGTATTGCGTCTGGATAGCAATTTACATATCGTTCATCTCACATGCATTAGCACTAACATTATGCACCTTAATTGGTGGTGGTCGGCCTCATTTATAGGGTAATTACTTCGTAAATTACTTGGTGATTGCTTAACATAAACCTAAATGTGTCCCGACTTCGGAATAAAAATCTAATTGGGTACTTGCACTTTCATGGACCGGATCTCTTGTTGATCGCGTAATCCCAAAGTGGTTAATCATATTGCATTAAGAATCGAGACTTATGAATGTTTGATGCATAGGTGCTTTGGGTCTCCCAATCGCCTTTCAAATTTCATTGAATTTAGTTTGGTTTACCTTGATTAATCGCTATAGTGTAAGATGTTAAGCGGATCTGGTTGCCTTTCGGTTTTGGTTTTTTTTTTGTGGTTGATTAAGTTCGTCATACCATTATTATGTAAATATTATTATACTATTACTACTATTAATATTTTAGATTCTTGCACTTTAATTTCTTTTTGTTACTAATATTTAATTTCTTGCACTTTTATTTCCTTTATTCTATTTTGCTTTATTCATCCATATCATGTTTATTATTTGTTCTTATTATTTTGATGTTGATTTTCCTTTTGTCCATTTGGACACAAAAACATTAATAAAGAATTAAACTTCTAAAAGACTTGTGACTTTAATTTGTGGACTTTTGGTTACTATCCTTGGTATTGGAATGGAGATTTTTGGACTTAGATGTTAGGATCCTTTTTCCTTGGCCTTAATCTTCATGAAGATGGAAGTTTGCCTTTATTTGGCCATTTGCTAGCTTATAAGGATGGAAGTCTTATGCTCATAATTTGGAATGTCATCAAGTTTGGTTATATCTTTCTTCCCTTATCTCCTTGTTTTCTTTTTTAGGATAGTCCCTTCATCTCCTCTCATTCTTCAATTTTCAAAACCTTCTCCCTTTTTCAAAGGATTCCTTCTTTTTAAATCACCACCTCTTTAATAACCAAAAACCTTGACTTTTGTCAAGTGGCTTTTATTTTTTCTTTTCTTTTCTTTTAAAATTAATGAATCTAATCATGTTGACCTTAATTCAAAAAAATAAAAAAGAATCAAACTCATTCAAGTTGTTTTGTGCCTTTGTGCACTTTTGTTTATTTTCTTTAAAAGAGTTCCGATTATGAGTCATTATTCTTTAGTCGGGTGCAAGTATCTCAATTTTCATGGTTGTAGTTTGATGTAATTGAGTCTCTTGTCATTTGTGGGGGTTTAGTGGCATACTCGTTGATTTTATCCGAGTTGGCGCCCTCCCCATAATGATGTATGAGTCCATGCCTTCATTTTCATGGTAGATTTGTTAGGCTATCCACTTGAAGATGACAAGTTCTCTTCACTTAATAAAATGAATCATAACCCACCCTTTTTCACTATCTGTACCACGAACTACGGGGTTTTGATCTTGCATTGCACTTTGTGGTAGGCATGAGGTGGTAAACCTCTCCAAACACAAAATATTAAAAAATAATTCTTTTCTCACCTCTCCACTCTCATTTTACAAACCATTTCCAAACCAAAAGCATTAAATTTTCCAAAGGGCTCCCGTGGAGTACCACAGACATTTTGGGTGCGTAAAACCTTCTCATAGTGTAACCTATCCCCTTACCTGTTTCTCTGTTGTGTTTCTTTAGCTTTTTTGCTTTTAGATTCATTAGGATTTATTCGCTCTTTTTTTCCTTTTCCTCTTGGAATAAAATAAAAGCGCGGTGGCGACTCTGTTTACTTTAAGTTAAGTTAACCAATAGCTTACACTCATGTTTTTACCGCTACAGAAAAGTGGCGACTCTGCTAGGGAGTAATCTCTAAGTGGATTCGGCCTACTTTGATTTATTTACTGCTTTGGTTTGATTTGTTTGTTATTTGTTTGTTCTGTTTCGGTTTTGGTGATCCTTTGTGAGTGAGATAGATTCTAACCCGAATCTGAGTTGAACTTATGATAGGATGGCGATACTCGAAGCGATAAGCGATGGAGTAGTCCAAAGCTATATCAATTTGATAATCTCCACTCGGTTAGGCTCTCTTGGATTATCAATGTCATGATGAGTAATCATATGTGGCATTATTTTCCCACCTTGAGCTGATCATACTGAGGACCGTAGAACCCTTAACCCATCCAAGCCAATTTAGGAACGTAGTGCGGAAACTATTTGGGTGTAAACCTAAGGTGGTTGTCACGCGATGCTACACTCGGACGAGGTATATTTTAAGAATTTTATCGGTTGGGGAGTAATCCAACGTATCGATAATATTCTAAAGATGGTTGTTAACTCCGGGCACCTCTGTTAGCACCCTTTTGGTTTTCTGTAGGTACAATGAAGACAAAACCTTAGTACTTACCTGTGTGGGTTGGTGTTTTGTTACCTTGACTTCATGCTCGTGACTCGGAACCTAAACCCGTGTGCTTTGTGTGATCTTGTTTATGGTTGTTGCATACATGCCATCATACATTCATGAGCATTGTTTTTGAGATTTCAAGGGACTTATAAGGAACTTTTGCAAAATTTCAGATGTTTATGGTTATGAATTTTGAAAGGAGGAACACAAAGAAGTACACCTTCAAGAATCCTAATATAGTGGAGTTGAGAAAGCTATGAGCATTGGTGGTTGACACCCAGGAGTTCCGAAAGCGTTATGGAAAGCTCTTGTTTATTTTGGATACCAATGTACCAGAGGGGATTCTCCCTACCTTAGCTCAGTTTTATGATTCGTTGCATCATTGTTTCACCTTTTCGGATTATCAGCTTATGCCGACTTTGGAGGAGTACTCTCATTGGATGGGTTTACCTATTTTGGACAAGGAATTTCTTTTTAGTGGTTTAGAGAAGGAGCTTACGACCAAAGTCATCGCCAAAGCCCTTTTTCTCAAGGAGTCTAATCTTAATGGAAAGTTTCCTCCAAAAGGGGGTGTCCGTGGTATTAATGCTAAGTTCTTGATGGGGAAAGCTTCTACTTATCTTACTTTGGGTCATAAGGATGCATTTGAGGTTATTCTTGCTTTTCTCATTTATGGGATTGTCTTGTTTTCTAACTTAGATGGTATTGTGGATGAGAATGCCATTCAGATTTTCTTGAAGAAGAATCCGGTACCTACTTTTCTTGGAGACATGTAGGTACCAAAGTCCGACGTCTTCAAGGATAATAGAGAGAAGCGAAGATCGTCTCAAAGGATTATGTTTCTTTCTCACAAGGATATGACTTGGTATTG
Organism: Lathyrus aphaca; assembly: GCA_963966055.1. NCBI lineage: Eukaryota > Viridiplantae > Streptophyta > Magnoliopsida > Fabales > Fabaceae > Lathyrus > Lathyrus aphaca. The sequence continues at coordinate 107,823,032 of OZ014524.1, read as the reverse complement.
TTCCCATTATGATACTTGAGTGTTTATCGACGGTTGTGGAGAGTTTCCTAACGTACCTCTTCTTGGTACACGTGGGGGAATTAGTTACAACCCTATTCTTGCTAGGCGACAGTTGGGATATTGTTTGAAGTACATATCAAACAACCTTTCCTTATCCCGTTTCTTCTTTCTTAATGGTGCAGATCATGTAGAAATGAGGAAAAGGATTGCTCATTCTTGGCATGCGGTTCATCTGAAAGAGAAGGGTCAATTGGGAAGACAACACCTTGCTCCCTCCGAGTGTTACATCTAGTGGGTTCGATCTAGGGCTTCCAAGCTCAAGATGCCTTATCCACTCGAGGAGCCTTTGTTTCCTATATTACCAATGTCTGCTTTTCTTCCTCTTGTTAATGAGAAGTTTTCTCTTCAAGAAGAGTTAGACAAGATGAAGAAAGAGAAAGAAGAATGGCTACTTGAGAAGACTACGATGCAAGAGCAACTAAAGGAGAAGGATGATCTCATTGAGTTACTTGAGCGGCGTGTTACGAAGAGGCCAAGAGAGGATTTACTTTCCTCTAGTACTTCATCTACCATTCCTCCTACGTCGGGTGCTTGGAAGGCCATTGTTGACCAGTTGACGAAGGATAAGGAAGACATGGAGAATCGTTACAAGAAAGAGATTAAGAGGATTCACATGAAGTACCAGCTAGGATTCAGATCTTCTTCGGATGCGATCCCCTGGGCCTAGTTTACTTTTTCTCTCATGTATTAGGATTGTTGAGGCTTGTACTTCACTTGTAATCCTTACTTTGATTTTAATGAGAATGAGTTTTAAGTACTTCAAAAAGTGTTTCTTTATAAATATTGCAATTTATCTTATAGTCCTTTGAAATCTTTGCATTTGCATACGCATACCATGCATCATACCCGCATTTGTCTTGCTTTTTGAGTGTTGTCCAGGGATCTTATGTTGTTTCTTGGTCTTCATTCAGTTCTCCTGTCAAGTTGACTCACAAAGTTGATACTCGAGATAATCGGAAGAAGATGTCGGAAACCTTACAACAAGAGAATCGCGAGCTGCGCGAGGAGGTTACATATCTGAGGGAAATCTTGGAAAGAGTTACTGCCATGATGGAAATCCTGGTGGCTGCTTAGAATCAGCCACCTCCTCCTAATTCTCCCGTTCAGAATACAGTCATCTCTGAAATTATCACTGCATCGATCCCTGCTGAAGTTGTCATTTCTCCTTGCTATCGCATGCCTGCTAGAACACTATGGGGCATGCTGGTTGATAACGAGAAATCGCATCGTATTATTACTATGTTTTTAGCCCGTTTTTATCATACATTAGTCCTTTTAACTCTCGATTGTTTCGAGTTTATATGCCACATTGCAGGTACAATATGTCTAGAGCCAAAATCATGAAAAAAAGAGAAAAGGAACAAAATTCAGCATGAAAAGAAAAGAAAGAACTCAATTCTGCTAAAACTGCATAATTTGTTGTTGTCACGGTCGTCACAATGGTCTCACGACCGTGACGCGCCTTTTTGATGTGTTACGATCGTCACAATGGTCTCACGACCGTGACGCGCTAAATATGAGAAATCTGCCCGTTACACCATGTTACGACCGTTACAAGCTTTATTTAATTTATTTGAATATATATATATATGAAGACGTGCAACGAATAGAAAGAGTCTTTGTTGACTCCGTATTTATCTCCTCCAACTGAACCAGTAAAGCATGTTCTCCTGGATTTTCTCAAAACTGAAGAACCGAAGCCCACGTCCCTATTCTTCAACTGTCAAATTTCTACGCTATAAATATCAAAGAGTCAATTGAAGAAGGGACGGAGTTTTTGATTGCCAATTTTATGCGAAAGCTCTGCCGTTTTTACAACCCAATTTTATTTCCAGCTTTTGTTCTTGCTGCTTTCTTTTTAATTTCCAAACCCTTTAATAACAATTTCCAACATTAGGAAATTGTTATCTTAGTTAGATTTCTTTAAGCCTCAGATTTCGTTTCTTTTATTTCGATTCCGACGCTCCAAGCTTGCCAGATTGTGGAAGAAGGAGCCGAAGAATTTATTTGTTCAGGTTTTAATTTGCAATTAATATTAAGTTTTATTTATTTATGTTAAGTTCTTGTTATCATTATATAATGCATATTTTAATATCTATTAATTTCATTTTGTGCTTGTCTGTTGTTTTAATTAATATGAGTAGCTAAATTAACTGAGTCGGTATGTAATAAAGCAACCAAACGGATGAATCGAATCTAAGCTAAAAACATTTATGAACTTATATTCTGGCTGTGACTTTTTATCATTAAAATCAAGATTTTTGTTACGAGAGTAAAAAAAGTGAAATAAGTTAGGTCGAGACCACGAGAGTGTGAGATTTTAACCGGATAGCTAAAGTTAGGCATTCGATTTAAATACAGCGAGAGCGCTTTAAAACGAATTAGACTTATTAAGTTTTCAAAAGGTATTTTCTAAACACTTATGGGCTAGCGAGAGCAGACATAGGGCTTTAGGAGTATGATCTGAGATAAGACCACGAGAGTGTGATTCGAGGGTTTTTAAACTGGTAATCTCTACAGAATTATTTAAGCGGAACATCTTTATAAGCTTAGACTAGATTGACCCGCATAGGTTAATATTATTACATACCGACCGCTTTAACATTATTTCCTTAATTAAGTTTAGTTCCCGTTTTTTTTATCCTTAAAACCATAACCGTGACAAATTTCCGCCTTGGCTAAACTAGCAAACCTTCTAGCACTAGAGTGATTACAAAGTCCCTGTGGGTTCGACATCTTTTTATTACTATTGCGATAGGCTGTGCACTTGCAGTTCAGATACCGTTAGACACATTAGGTCTTCGCTCATCAAGTTTTTGGCGCCGTTGTCGGGGACCTTGATTTAGTCACTATTGCACTATTAGAGTAGCATTGTCTAGACTAAGGCAACAATTTATTTTCCCTAATCTAATTTACCGAGTGTATGCCAAGTACTCGCTCTCAAGGCGAAGATTTGCAACCTCCAGTCCTTGAATTAGAACGCTTCTTACATTTCGCCACGCCGGCTATCAACCGAAACGATTTCGAGTTAAAACCTTCACTGATATCAACCGTGCAACAAAACCAATTCGACAGAAGTCCTACCGAGGATCCGAACCTTCATCTTTCGATATTTGTGCAGTACGCAGATACAATGAAAGCTAATGGAGTTACCCAAGAAGCAATCAGATTACGTCTTTTTCCTTTCTCGCTACGAGACAGAGCAAGAGCCTGGCTTCAATCTCTACCCTCGAATTCAGTAACTACATGGGAGGAACTGAAGAAATTTTTCTTGGCAAGATATTTCCCATCTAGCAAGACGGCTATGCTAAGAGCTCAAATCAACGGATTTAAGCAAAAGGAAAACGAGACACTTTTCGAAGCTTGGGAACGATACAAAGATATGCTGAGACTTTGTCCACATCATGGTTTAGTTGATTGGATGGTGATCCATACCTTTTACAATGGTCTCTTGTACAACACAAGAATGACAATAGATGCTGCCGCAGGGGGTGCATTGATGAATAAAGAATATAACAAAGCTTATACACTTATCGAGAGTATGGCTCAGAATCATTACCAATGGGGTATCGAGAGAGTCGCAACTGAGAAAACAACGAAGGGAGGTATGTACGAAGTGAGTAGTATGGACCAAGTTAATGCAAAGTTTGACCAACTTAACCAAAAGATCGACAACTTGGCCATAACACCAACAGCCACCGTGGCTGCTGTAACACCTAACTGTGAGTTATGCAGAGTTCCAGGACATGATGTCCCTGATTGTCAACTATTAGCAGGAATTCCCACAGATCAAGTGAATTATGCTCAAGGAAACCTGTACTCAAACACATACAACCCAGGTTGGAAGAATCATCTGAACTTCTCTTATAAGAACAACAATGCTTTATACGCACCAGGACAAGCGCCAGTTACACCACCAGGATATCAAAAGACTGCTCCTAATGTTCCTAGAAAATAACACCTTGAATTAATGATGGAGAGCTTCATAGCTACCCAATCCCAAACAAACAAGGAATTCTTGAACCAAAACATACACACTAGCGAGCAGATTAAGCAATTGGTGAGCAAGGTAGATGCGTTAGCCACACACAACAAAATGCTTGAAACTCAGATTTCACAAGTAGCTCAACAACAAGCACCTACTGCTGCCCCTGCTGGAGTATTTCCTGGACAACCCCAACCTAACCCAAGAGGACAGGCCAATGTTGTGATACTAAGAAGTGGCAAAGAACTTGACGGACCTGCTAATCCAAGACTTGACAATCCAGCCATGTGCCAAAAGAAGGATAAACCGACTGAAAAGGAGAATGAACCAGAAGAAAAGGAAGATAATAATCAATAGGCAGTGGAGAAAGAGAAGCCTTATGTGCCTCCACCACCTTATAAACCACCGATTTCGTACCCTCAGAGATTAACAAATTCCAAGACGATGGGCCAGTTTAAGAAATTTGTTGAACTTCTGAAACTGTTAAATATTACTATTCCATTTACAGAAGCTATCACTCAAATGCCCTCGTATGCTAAATTTCTAAAGGAAATTTTATACAATAAGAAGAAGATAGAGGATAACGGAACCGTTACACTTACTGTTGAGTGTAGCGCAATCATACAGAATAATATGCCCCCCAAGTTGAAAGATCCAGGTAGTTTCTCTATACCCTGTGTAATTGGAAAATTCGTCATTGACAAAGCTCTATGCGATTTAGGAGCCAGTATCAGTGTTATGCCCTTAACAATTTGCAAAAGGCTAGATATGGGAGACTTAAAACCTACTAAAATGTCGGTTCAGTTAGCTGACCGATCTGTCAGATATCCTGTAGGAATACTAGAGAATGTCCCAGTACGGATAGGTCAATTCTACATCCCTACTGATTTTATAATTATGGACATCACTGAAGACTCCACTACACCTATCATACTAGGAAGACCATTCTTAGCTACCGCTTGAGCTATTATAAATGTAAAGAAAGGAAAGCTAACCTTTGAAGTAGGTGAAGAGAAAGTTGAATTTATTTTAACACAATTCTTACAATCACCAGCTATAGAAGACACATGATATTTATTAGATGTCATTGACGAGTGTGTAAGAGAGATGGGAATGAAAGAAACTACTTATTCTGAAATTATGAAATTAAGAACCTAAGATACGAATTCCTAGACACTGAATGTACGCGACCAGTTATAATCAATTCCGGTTTAGGAACACTCGAAACGAAGAAACTTTTGGATGTCTTAAAGAAATACCCAATTGCATTAGGATATAACATATCTGATCTCAAAGGAATATGTCCTTCAATCTGTATGCATCGTATTATGCTAGAAGAAGATTGCAAAACCTCTAGAGAATCTCAAAGAAGAATTAACCCAATCCTTAGCACTGTAGTAAAAGAAGAAGTTAAGAAACTACTAGACGCTGGAATAATATATCCAATCTCTGATAGTCAATGGGTTAGTCCAGTACATGTAGTACCAAAGAAAGGAGGTATCACTGATGTGAAAAACGCTAAAGGCGAATCGATATCACAAAGAGTAGTGATCGGACATAGAGTGTGCATCGATTATCGAAAACTAAACAAAGCCACTCGAAAAGATCATTTCCCACTACCTTTTATAGATCAAATGTTATAACGATTAGCCAAACACTCATATTTCTGTTATCTAGATGGTTACTCAGGATTTTTCCAAATCCCTATTCACCCAGATGATCAAGAGAAGACTACATTCACATGTCCTTATGGAATGTTCGCTTATAGACGAATGCCCTTTGGATTATGTAACGCTCCTGCAACCTTTCAAAGATGTATGATGTCAATCTTCACAGATTTCATAGATAACATCATGGAAGTGTTCATGGACGACTTCTCTGTGTGCGGGCAAAGTTTTGAAGGATGTCTATCAAATTTAGAAATGGTGTTAGAAAGATGTGTAAAAGTAAACCTCGTACTTAATTGGGAAAAATGCCATTTTATGGTCAGAGAAGGAATCGTACTAGGACACGTTATATCTGACAAGGGAATTGAAGTTGATAAAGCTAAGATAGAAGTCATAAAAGATCTTCAACCCCCTAAGACCATTCGAGAAATACGAAGCTTTTTAGGACACGCTGGTTTCTACCGACGATTCATCAAAGATTTCTCGAAATTCACTAAACCTTTTACCGGTTTATTAATGAAAGACGCTGAGTTCATATTCGATAAAGATTGTCTTAAAGCATTCGAAACTCTAAAAACAACCCTCATCACCGCACCAATCATGCAACCACCTGACTGGAGATTACCCTTCGAAATCATGTGCGATGCGAGTGACTATGTTGTAGGTGCAGTTCTAGGACAAAGGAAGGACAAGAAACTTCACGCAGTTTACTATGCCAGTAGAACTTTAGATTCTGCTCAATTGAACTACGCCACTACTGAAAAAGAGTTGTTAGCAGTTGTCTTCGCGCTTGATAAATTTCGTTCCTACCTAGTAGGAGCAAAAATAATCATCTACACAGACCACGCTGCCATTAGATATTTACTAACCAAGAAAGATGCTAAACCAAGACTCTTGAGATGGATCTTACTCTTACAAGAGTTTGACCTTGAAATCAAAGATAAGAAAGGCACTGAAAACGTTGTAGTGGACCATTTATCTAGAATAAAAGGTATTAAACCCGAACAAGTGCCGATTAACGAAGATTTTCCGTATGAACAGCTGATAGCACAAATAAGAAACGACCCAGCTCAGTTAGACATAAATGAACCAAAAGCCGTGGAAGCAATCCAAACAACCATAGGACTGCCATGGTATGCTGACATTGTCAACTACTTAGCTGCAGGAGTACTTCCACCGGACTTAACCTATCAGCAGAAAAAGTAATTCTTCCACAATCTCAAGTATTACTATTGGGACGAACCATTATTGTTTAAGAGAGGACCTGACAGAATCTTCCGTCGGTGCATACCCGAAGAAGAAATAGAAGATGTCATTGCTCATTGTCATTCATCTCCTTATGGTGGACATGCAAGCACTTCCAAGACTTGTGCAAAAATCTTACAAGCCGACCTATTTTGGCCTAATCTATGGAAAGATGTCCACATCGCTGTTATAAATTGCGATCGGTGTCAACGCACCGGTAACATTTCAAGACGAGATGAAATGCCTCAAAGAGGAATATTAGAAGTAGAAGTCTTTGATGTCTGGGGAATCGATTTCATGGGACCGTTCCCATCCTCTTTCGGTAACAAGTACATACTCGTAGCTGTCGATTATGTTTCAAAATGGATCGAGGCTATAGCTTCTCCTACAAATGACACACGAGTAGTAATTAAGCTTTTCAAGAATATAATCTTTCCAAGATTTGGTGTGCCTAGACTTGTCATTAGTGACGGTGGCTCGCATTTCATTTCGAAAATATTCGACAAATTACTATCTAAGTATGGAGTCAGACATCGTGTAGCAACACCGTACCATCCGCAAACAAGTGGACAGGTCGAAGTCTCGAACAGAGAAATAAAACAAATTCTAGAGAAGACTGTCTCCATATCTAGGAAGGATTGGTCATCTAAACTTAATGAAGCTTTATGGGCTTATAGGACAGCCTACAAGACACCCATAGGAACTACACCCTTCAAACTAGTGTATGGGAAGGCCTGTCATCTCCCGGTTGAACTAGAGCACAAAGCATATTGGGCGATTAAAACACTCAATATAAACTACACTGCCGCTGGAGAGAAGCGAATCCTCGACATTAATGAATTGGAAGAATTAAGGTTGGACGCATACGAGAATGTTAAGATATACAAAGAAAGAACCAAGCGTTGACACGATAAGCGCCTGTCTAGGAAAGAATTTAGTGTGGGAGACGTTGTGTTCCTCTTCAATTCAAGACTTAGGCTCTTTCCTGGAAAACTAAAATCTAGATGGTCAGGACCCTTTGAAATTACTAGAGTGTTCCCAAGCGGAGCAATAGAAATTAAGGGTAGGAATAGTGAACCGTTCACAGTAAACGGACAACGATTAAAACATTACCATAATATTGAAAACAAAGATTACGCGAATAATTTCAAACTTTTAGAGTTGTCCACTAACTTCCCTGATTAATTTAGCACTAAGCACTACGTCAGGCTTATGACGAAAAAAACAGCGCTTAGTGGGAGGTAACCCATTTTATTGTTTTATTTCATTTTTATTATTGACTTTATTTATCTATTTCTTTCCTTATTTTCTTTATTTTTTTAACTTTCGTTTTCTAAATCATTTTTAAATTTACCTTGCTACAGATTTTCTAAAGTCTTTTCTACCTTACCTCTTTCTCCCCTGATTTGTTTCTCCCGCTTTAACACTAACTATGGCTAACCAACCAAGGAACTTCATGGAAACCATATTTAGAGGTAGAAACCAAAGGAGAAAATTTGAGGAATTATCACAGAGACACATGGACTTGACTCTGTATTATGATGAACAAACTATGGAAACCTTAGGTATCAATGGTAGCATCCTATACATGTTTAACCAGCTTGGATGAGAGAAAGCTCTCATAAAATATAAGTTTGTAACTTACCGCGAGCTCACCCTTGAATTTTTAAGCTCCTTAGTTTACCTACCTGAGCGCGGATTTGGACTACGGAAAGGATTTATTAGTTTCCGACTATTCGGTATCGAATATGTCTATAACCACAAGGAACTAGCTGACCTACTAGGATTTCCTAGCGGACCTTTTGCTTTTACTACCACCCAGGTAGAACTGATGGATATTGAGCTAGATTTCTTCTGGGGAACTTTAACAGGAAACTACCACCCTGAGCTGGACAACATGGAAAATAATGAAATACCAACCCCGCTATCCGCTATTTTCACAAAATCCTTGCCCACACCTTGTTTGGAAAGGAAGAGAACCTTACTGAAGTATCTAAGGATGAGATATTCATAATGAACTGTTTGACCGAAGGCAAACCCGTAAATGTTGTACCCTTCATGATGCAAACCTTTACCCGCATCCAAGAGGAACCTAATCTACCAATAATGGTAGGAGGCCTAGTCACCATGATTGTTAACGCCCTCGGACTGAGATATCAGTTACACAAGTGCACCCGTTTCGGTACCATTCGTCCTATGAATTTGAATTTCTGCTTTAACCGCCGAATAATAGGAAACATAGGACAACCACCATTCGAGTACCTGATTAGGAATGAAACCGTAACCTTGTTCACCTTGCCAAACCATGCTAAAGTCAGCGTTCACAACAGAGATAATTGGCTTTATGAGCTTACTCCTCCTGACCATCCAACAACACCTGAAACACCACAATCCTACCAAATTAGGGATGATATGATGACTGATGAAGAGAGTGACCCTGAGACCCCTCCTGTTTACCATGACATCAACCACATTGATGAAGATATTGAGACCCCTGAAATCAACAAAGTAGGATATGCTGAAAGCTTGAACAAAATTTTGACGACTCTTGAAGTATACCAAGCTGACATTAATGTTGTTAAGGATGAAGTTAAGAGCATGAGATTGAACATTATAGGCCTAACTGGTTTAACATGTGAACAGTTTTACCATATAAATTCTGCACTTGAAGACCTGAAGAAACGACTTTGATGAGCTGTAGTATTTGCTTAATTTTACTTTTTGCTTTTTATTTCTAGTTAGTTTTGAATTTTTGCAACATTTCATAGTTCATTTTTATTATCGCAATTTCTTTCTGTTCTGTTAAGAACAAATTATTTCAATTAATGCAATTTTTCATTCAGTTTATTTACATGTTTTCATAATTTAGTGCATTTACCAAAATTCCCACTGCATGTTTGATTAGTACTGTGTGCAACTTGTTACTATCAGTATTAACATATACTGATACTTCATATCTCAATTGATTGCTAGATATTTTGATGAATGTGTGTGATGAAATTTAATGCTGCTATATATTGATTCATTGTTATGTGTTATGTTGGAATTAATTATTTAATGTGATATGAATTATAATTGGATTGAATTGAAGAGAACATTCTGGTGAAATTTCAAAGTTTGTGAACATCACGGTCGTAACCTACCCCTCACGATCGTAACGGGCTAATGAGCGCGTCACGACCGTAACCTACCCCTCACGACCATGACAATCTTATCGCACGACCTCTGAGTTACAAAGTTTGTTCTTCTTCACAACTCCACTTCTATTTTCCAAATCTTCTAACCGCCCATTACCCCTTTCTCTCCCGTAACCACCTATAATCACCAATTAATCCCTCCACTCCATTCCACTTCCCCATTTAATTCCAACTCCACAAATTCCTTTTCACTCCACTATAAATCAATCCACTTTCTTCACATTTTCATCACAAATCCTCCAAACACTATCTCACGCTCATATCTCTTTGCATGCAATGGAAAACATTCAATTTAGAGAGGGAGAACAAGGAGCGGCACAGAGAGCTAAGTTTGAAAAGTTTCAAACCCGCGGGCTCCAAACGACTCGGTACGCCGACCTCAACTGTCTGAGAGAGTTAGGCTTGTTCGACGGAGTGAAGCTACTTCTTGAAAAAAGTCGGCTTATGGGACTTATGCAGTCAACCGCAACCAACATTTGCAAACCTCACTCTGGAGTTCCTGAGCTCTTTCCAATACATCACACCCTCTGGATCCACAAACCAACTCATAGGTATAACAAAATTCCGAATGTTGGGCAGAGAGTTTGAACTCACACAAACCAGAGTCGCAGAACTTTTAGGCTTCAGTCACGGTGACGGTGCCCACCTTCGTGTGCCCGACAACTTTAATGAGGCAGCTTTTACTCTGTGGTACAACATTACCAACAGCCGTGCTTCAACCTACTATAGTATCAACGCCACTCACATTCATAATCCAGCGATCTGGTACTTTCATCATATCATCTGCAACACCATCTTCGCAAGAGAGAGCAACCATAAGCTCAATTCTAAGGAGCTCCTGTTCTTGCATTGTGCTCTGAATGACGAGCATATCAACGCCGCTCCATTCCTACTGGCCCACATTCAATCCGTAGCACAAAGAGGCGCCACACCCTTCTATATTGGCGGGATTGTCACTTCCCTAGCTCTACAGTTGAATCTAGGTGCCCACCTCACTGATCTGCCTTATAGGGCACCGGAGCTGCTTACAATGAACTACTGCAAGTCTGCTCACATGATCTCTCAGCGTGAGGATGGCAAGTTCAACCTTGTGATACAAGGCACCATTTATCATAACATCGTTTTGCCTTGCAGGAACAAAATTGATCCATCAAACAGAGCCAACTGGCTATTTGATTTACCAGCTCCCACAGGCCATGTTCCAATTGTTGATGACCAGCCTGATGCACCTGTGGATGAGATGCAGGATGAGATGGATCGTGCTGAGCCAGTTCCGGACATACCCGGAAATTCTACCAGGCAGCAGCCTTCTGTTGAGATCACCCTTGAAGACATCCTCCGTGCCATTCACCAGCAAAACCAGATGAATGCCGCACTTGAGCGGAATCAACAAGAGCAGTATGATGCACTCCTCGCCACTGTTGTCAAAAACCAGGAAACAACGGATGAGAAGTTAGATGAGATCTTCAACGAGTTAGAAGCTTTGAGGATGGACGTCACCGCTATTAATGCCAATGGTTCCGATGCGGAAGCCACTCCTACCAGACGTTCCCGCACTAGAAGTCGAGGCCGTGGTCGTCAGTAGCATTAGTTTTTCTTTTTGTTTTTGCATTCTCTTTTTGTATCGTAATTCCCCGCTATTATATCACAACATTGAGGACAATGTCTGATATAGTGTGGGAGAGGTACCTTTTCGTTTTCCATTCCTTGTATTTTTCCTTTCCGCATTTTCAATTGAACAAGTAATATTTATGCTAAGTTTCAATTCTTCCCCGCTTTATTTATCCATACCAAATTTTTTTTGCTTTATCTTCGCATAACTCGACATACCTATGAAATCGTAGTTAGGAAGCTGAGAAAGATCCAACAAGATCAATACAGTCTTGACACCTTAGACTTCCTATTTAAGCAATCCATTTCGATAACTGTTATGCCTATATCTTAAGTCCTAGTTCTAAAGTAACCCCTAGTAGTTTATACTAGCAGTCAACACCGTCTAGACACAAACCACGTGGGGAGCCGATGAACATAAGTGTTTGATGCCTAATCTATAAACAATCCTTCATATCTCGCTGCCATAAAAAGAGAATTTGCACCAAAGTACACGGTCGCATATAAGAGATGAGTAATAGAAGAAGGAGTCCATTGCTGGTTGGTTCAGAGGTATCTGGTTCTGAACTTGGTAGGGCGTGCTACGGCTCGATCCCCCACAACCTCCAATTTGGATAACATGTGAAGGGTTGCCACATTCGTGTACCAGACCCCGTGCTAATAAAGGATCAAAGTCACTAACCGGCTACTCCACTACGTGCGTGCTAAGACAAAGGGCTTAATGTGATTGCGCTAGAACGAAACCGGGTGAAATAAGAACGAAAGACTCTAGGTAGAATCATAACAGAATTACTGAATGTTTCGTTTAGAGGGAAGTCGACGACTTAGCTTGTTGCTTGTGTCATTAGTGTATCGTTAGTGTTCTACTCTAGTATCGGTCTATCTAACTAAATGACTTCTCATATGGTATGTTATGTGTATGCGTCTGATGAAAGTTGTCCGATCATTTTTCAATTGATTATTTGCTTGAGGACAAGCAAAGGTTTAAGTATGGGGGAGTTTGATAACGAGAAATCGCATCGTATTATTACTATGTTTTTAGCCCGTTTTTATCATACATTAGTCCTTTTAACTCCCGATTGTTTCGAGTTTATATGCCACATTGCAGGTACAATATGTCTAGAGCCAAAATCATGAAAAAAAGAGCAAAGGAACAAAATTCAGCATGAAAAGAAAAGAAAGAACTCAATTCTGCTAAAACTGCATAATTTGTTGTTGTCACGGTCGTCACAATGGTCTCACGACCGTGACGCGCCTTTTTGATGTGTTACGATCGTCACAATGGTCTCACGACCGTGACGCGCTAAATATGAGAAATCTGCCCGTTACACCATGTTACGACCGTTACAAGCTTTATTTAATTTATTTGAATATATATATATATATATATATATATATATATATATATATATATATATATATATATATATATATATATATATATATATATATGAAGACGTGCAACGAATAGAAAGAGTCTTTGTTGACTCCCTATTTATCTCCTCCAACTGAACCAGTAAAGCATGTTCTCCTGGATTTTCTCAAAACTGAAGAACCGAAGCCCATGTCCCTATTCTTCAACTGTCAAATTTCTACGCTATAAATATCAAAGAGTCAATTGAAGAAGGGACGGAGTTTTTGATTGCCAATTTTATGCGAAAGCTCTGCCGTTTTTACAACCCAATTTTATTTCCAGCTTTTGTTCTTGCTGCTTTCTTTTTAATTTCCAAACCCTTTAATAACAATTTCCAACATTAGGAAATTGTTATCTTAGTTAGATTTCTTTAAGCCTCAGATTTCGTTTCTTTTATTTCGATTCCGACGCTCCAAGCTTGCCAGATTGTGGAAGAAGGAGCCGAAGAATTTATTTGTTCAGGTTTTAATTTGCAATTAATATTAAGTTTTATTTATTTATGTTAAGTTCCTGTTATCATTATATAATGCATATTTTAATATCTATTAATTTCATTTTGTATTTGTCTGTTGTTTTAATTAATATGAGTAGATAAATTAACTGAGTCGGTATGTAATAAAGCAACCAAACGGATGAATCGAATCTAAGCTAAAAACATTTACGAACTTATATTCTGGCTGTGACGTTTTATAATTAAAATCAAGCTTTTTGTTATGAGAGTAAGAAAAGTGAAATAGGTTAGGTTGAGACCACAAGAGTGTGAGATTTTAACCGGATAGCTAAAGTTAGGCATTCGATTTAAATACAGCGAGAGCGCTTTAAAACGAATTAGACTTATTAAGTTTTCAAAAGGTATTTTCTAAACACTTATGGGCTAGCGAGAGCAGACATAGGGCTTTAGGAGTATGATCTGAGATAAGACCACGAGAGTGTGAGTCGAGGGTTTTTAAACTGGTAATCTCTACAGAATTATTTAAGCGGAACATCTTTATAAGCTTAGACTAGATTGACCCGCATAGGTTAATATTATTACATACCGACCGCTTTAACATTATTTCCTTAATTAGGTTTAGTTCCCGTTTTTTTTATCCTTAAAACCATAACCGTGACAAATTTCCGCCTTAGCTAAACTAGCAAACCTTCTAGCACTAGAGTGATTACAAAGTCCCTATGGGTTCAACATCTTTTTATTACTATTGCGATAGGCTGTGCACTTGCAGTTCAGATACCGTTAGACACATTAGGTCTTCGCTCATCACCGGTTGATTTTATTCCTGCTGGTTATCATCCTCCTCCTCCTGAGACTCCTGCATTTAATACTCTTCCGTCAGTAATGACTACTCTTCCGCCAGTGATGACTATTGCACCGCCTGTGATGCACACTATTCCACACCATGATGAAATGATTTACCATGTTGAGCCCAGTGAAGGCGCTGGTGTGATTGAAAGACTTGATGATTTTCAAGGTCGTTTTACTGAGATACAGAAAAAGATGAGAGCCTTGAAGCATAAGGATTTGTTCGGAAAAAATGCTTATGATCTTTATTTGGTCCCTAATGTCAAAGTTCCATATAAGTTCAGGTTGCCTAAGTTCGAGAAGTATAAAGGCAACACTTGTCCTCTGAGTCATTTGACTATGTATGCTAGGAAAATGTCTACTCAGTCAGACAATGATCAGTTGTTGATTCATTATTTACAGGATAGTTTGACTGGTGCAGCCATGAGATGGTACATGAGTTTGGACAATAGCCAAATAAAGACTTTCAATGATTTGGGAGAGGTTTTTGTTAGGCAATACAAGTATAATGTTGATATGGCACCGAACAGATATCAGCTTCGCGCTATGTCCCAGAAGGACAAAGAAACTTTCAAAGAGTACGCACAGAGATGGTGCGAGCTAGCAGCTCAGATTGTTCCTCCTCTAGAAGAGAAAGAAATGACGAAGATCTTTTTGAAGACTTTAGGTTCTTTCTATTATGAGAAGATGATAGCAAGTGCTCCTTCTGATTTAAGTGAAATGGTGAGTATGGGGATGCGTTTAAAAGAAGGTGTTCGTGAGGGACGGTTGAGCCAAGAAAGTAGTGCAGGCTCAAGCTCTAGGAGGTTCAACTTTGGTAAAAAGAAAGAAGGTGAGACTAATGTCGTGTCTCGTGAAAGTTACAGAAGACCTCGTGGTCGTGAGAATCGTCATCAGCAACATGTAGCTTCAGTAACTCTGGTGATTAATGTGACTCCAACTGTGCAAACAGCTCCAAAGTATCAGTCTCGTTATCAACAACCTTTTGTGCAATAGGTGGTAATCAACAGGTTCGCTCTAAGCCAAGTTTTGATCCCATTCCAATGTTGTATGCGAATTTGCTTCCTTCTTTGATTGCGAAGAATTTTGTGCAAACACGTTCTCCACCTCCAGTTCCAGAGTCTATCCCATGGTGGTATAAGCTAGAGGCTCATTATGCTTTCCATCAAGGTGCCCCAGGGCATGATGTTGAGAACTGTTATCCCTTGAAGTTTGAAGTGCAAATATTGATAAGCAGCAATGTTCTGTCCTTCAATGATGTTAATCCAAATGTGAAGACAAATCCGCTTCCGAAGCATGGTAATACGTCTGTGAATATGATTAATGGTTGTCCTGGGTTGTTCAAGATTTATGAGGTCCGCCATATTCTAAGGTCTTTGGTTGAGATGCATGCTTTCTTAAGTGAATATCATGATATTGATCACGATTATGCTGGTTGTTGCATTTTCTCGGTGAACCCTCATGGTCGCGTGATTGTTAAGAGAGAAATTCAAAAGATGATGGACGATAAGTTGATAGAAGTAACAGCAAAAAGAGCAGAGTATGAAAATGAAGTGAACGTTATTGTGCCTCAGTTCAATATTCCTGAGAAGGTTGTTCCTGAGAATGTGGTCATTTCTTTTGATACCCGCAAATATGTTGTTACTCCTTTGGTGATCAATTTGCCTGGTCCAATGCCATATGAGTCTAATAAAGTCGTTCTGTATCGGTATAATGCTACGATGATAAAAAATGGTAAGGAAGTTCTTATTCCTTCTCCAAGGTCTGTGGTTAGCATTGCTGATGTAACAAAGGTTACTCGAAGTGGTAGAGTTTATGCTTCGGATCCTCCGAAGAGAGTTGAAGATACAAGTGCGAGTAAACAGATTATGGATGTTGTTGACCGATTAGGCCAATTCGTTGATAGTGAAGACGGGGTGTTAAAATTGATAAAGAAAAGCGAGTACAACGTTACTGAGCAGTTGTTGCATACTCCGTCGAAAATATCAGTTCTATCACACTTGATGTGCTCTGAGGCTCATAGGCAGTCTTTGCAGAAGATTCTTGATCAAGCTTATGTTGACCACGATGTGACTGTTGATCAGTTTGATAGTATTGTGGCTAATATCACATCGTGCAACAATCTGAGTTTCTGTGATGATGATTTGCCTGAAGAAGGAAGGAACCATAATTTGGCTCTGCATATTTCAGTAAACTGTTAGGAAAATGCTATGTCTAAAGTGCTGGTTGATACTGGGTCTTCTCTAAATGTGATGCCGAAGTCAACTTTGTGAAGGCTTGCATACCAAGGTGCTCCCATGAGACATAGTGGGATTATTGTGAAAGCTTTTGACGGATCGAAGAAGAGATTGATTGGTGAAGTGGATCTTCCTATTCTTATTGGACTGTTTATATTCCAAATTACTTTTCAAGTAATGGATATACGTCCCGCTTATAGTTGTCTCCTTGGAAGACCCTGGATTCATGAGGCAGGAGTTGTGACATCTACTCTCCATCAGAAGCTGAAGTTTGTGAAAGATGCGAAATTAGTGACTATTGGCGGTGAAAAGGCGATGCTAGCGAGCAATTTATCATCTTTTTCGTATATTGATGCTGAAGAAGAGTTGGGAACTTCATTTCAGGCTCTTTTTGTTGTTGATAATGCTGCTAAGAAGAATGTCGTGCCTATGTCTTCTCTCAAGGATGCTCTACGCGTACTCGAAATTGGTCGATCTGATGGTTGGGGACGCGTTATTGATGTTATTGACAACAAAGAAGGATTCGGTATTGGTTTTACACCAGGTGTGGCTCTCAATGACCCGAAGACTATTCAGGAAGGATTTCGAAGTGTTGGGTTTATCAACGATCATTCCGCTGCTGCCATCATTGAAGATGATGAAGATAAATGCCTAACTTTGTTACACACAGAAAGGTTTGCAAGAACTCGATTGCTGTTGATGTTTCTTCTATTATTCATGCTTCAAAGTAATTTGTTTTTTTTTCTTCCAAAAAATCCTTTCACTCTGCCCAAGGTGAAAGTGATGTTTGTTGGGCTTTGTTTCAAATTTTATCATCATCAATAAAATGTTATTTTGTTATTTCCATATGTGTTTTTCCCTTTTGTTTTATTCTGAAAAATGGTAACCTAAAAAACCCAAAATAAAAATAACCATTGTTTATCTGCATAATGTTTGCACTTTTTTTCATACTCTAAAATAAAAATAAAATCATTGTGCAGATTGATTGATAAACCCATTGAAAACAATGATCCCATGCCCACTCTCAACTTTGAATTCCCTGTGTTTGAAGTTGAGGAAAAGGATGTTGAAGAGGTTCCTGATGATATTTCTCGGTTGCTTGAGCACGTGGAGAAGGTTATTCAGCCTCATTGAGAGTCTATAGAGATAGTCAACTTGGGTTCTGAAGATGATAAGAAAGAAGTCAAAGTTGGAGCATTGCTTGGTCCTGATGTTAAGAAGAGGATTGTAGAGCTTCTTAGAGAGTATGTTGATGTATTTGCTTGGTCTTATCAAGACATGCCAGGTCTTAATACTGATATTGTGGAGCATAGAATGCCGTTGAAGCCCGAATGTCCACCTGTGAAGCAAAAGTTGAGAAGAACTCATCCTGATATGGAAGTAAAGATTAAAGAGGAGGTTCAAAAGCAGATTGATGCAGGTTTTCTTGTGACATCTAATTATCCTCAATGGATGGCCAATATTGTGCTTGTTCCAAAGAAAGACAGAAAAGTCCGAATGTGTGTTGATTACAGAGATTTGAATAAAGCTAGTCCAAAAGATGATTTTCCATTGCCACACATTGATGTGTTGGTAGATAATACGACTAAGTTTGATGTGTTCTCTTTTATAGACGGATTTTCCGGTTATAATCAAATAAAGATGACACCTGAGGACATGGAAAAGACCACATTTATTACACCATGGGGAACATTCTGCTACAGAGTGATGCCCTTTGGATTGAAGAATGCTAGTGCGACATACCAAAGAGCTATTACCACATTTTTCCATGATATGATGCACAAAGAAATTGAGGTATATGTTGATGATATGATCGCTAAGTCGAGGACTGAAGAAGATCATGTTGAACATTTGCTGAAGTTGTTTCAGAGATTAAGGAAGTTTAAGCTTTGTTTGAATCCGAACAAGTGCACCTTTGGTGTACGTTCTAGAAAGTTGTTAGGTTTCATTGTCAGCCAAAGAGGCATTGAAGTTGATCCTGATAAAGTGAAAGTTATTCAGGAAATGCCTGCTCCAAGAACTGAAAAGCAAGTAAGAGGATTCTTGGGCCGTTTGAATTATATTTCGAGGTTTATCTCTCACATGACTGCCACATGTGATCCGATATTCAAGTTGCTTCGAAAAGACAAAGGTTGCATCCAGACAGATGATTGTCAAAAAGCGTTTGAATGTATCAAAGAATATCTGCTTGAACCTCCTATTTTGTCTCCTCCGGTGGAAGGTAGACCGTTGATCATATACTTGATTGTGTTGGAAGATTCCATGGGTTGTATGCTTGGTCAGCAAGATGAATCTGGAAGAAAAGAATATGCAATTTACTACTTGAGTAAGAAATTCACTGATTGTGAGTCTCGGTACTCCATGCTTGAAAAAACTTGGTGTGCCTTAGCTTGGGCTGCAAAGCGTCTTCGCCAGTATATGTTGAATCATACAACTTGGTTGATCTCTAAAATGGATTCGATCAAGTATATATTTGAAAATCCTGCTTTGACTAGGACGATTGCTCGTTGGAAAATGTTGTTGTCAGAATATAATATCGAGTACCGAGCTCAAAAAGCTATAAAAGGTAGTATCTTGGCTGACCATTTGGCACATCAACCGATTGATGATTACCAGCCAATCAAGTTTGATTTTCCAGATGAGGATGTGATGTATTTAAGAATGAAAGATTGTGATGAACCTTTGATTGAGGAAGGGCCGGAGCCTGGATCTCGATGGGGTTTAGTTTTTGATGGTGTTGTGAATGCACGCGGAAGAGGAATTGGGGCAATGATCATTACTCCCCATGGTTCACATATTCCTTTTGCTGCAAGGTTGACTTTCCCTAGTACCAATAATGAAGCTGAGTATAAAGCCTGTATTATGGGTCTTGAGGAAGCTATTGATCTGAGGATTAAGTATCTTGATGTGTATGGAGATTCTGCCTTAGTAATCAATCAGATCAAGGGTAAGTGGGTAACTCATCAACCCCATTTGATCCCTTATAGAGATTATGCCAGAAGGATATCAACTTTCTTTACTAAAGTTGAGTTTCATTATGTGCCTCGTGATGAAAATCAGATGGCGGATGCTTTGGCAACTATAGCTTCTATGATAAAGGTGCACCAGTGGAATGATGTTCCCATGATCAGGGTGATGCGACTTGAAAGATCAGCTCATGTGTTTGCAGTTGAAGAGGTCCATGATAACAAGCCTTGGTATCATGATATTAAATGTTTTCTCCAGAGTCAGGAATACCACTTGGGGCTTCCGATAAAGATAAGAGGACTTTGAGGAGATTGGCAGGCAATTTCTTCCTAAATGGAAGTGTGCTTTATAAGAGGAATTTTGACATGGTCTTGCTCAGATGTGTGGATAGACGCGAAGCATATATGTTAATGAAAGAAATTCATGAAGGATATTTTGGTACTCATGCTAATGGGCATGCAATGGCTAAAACAATGTTGAGAGCAGGTTACTATTGGTTGACAATGGAATCTGATTGTTGCAAGTATGTGAAAAAGTGCCATAAGTGCCAAGTGTATGCTGATAAGATCCATGTGCCACCAACTCATCTCAATATAATTTCTTCCCCGTGGCCTTTCTCTATGTGGAGAATTGACATAATTGGTATGATTGAACCTAAGGCTTCGAATGAATATCGTTTTATTCTTGTATCAATTGACTATTTCACCAAGTGGGTGGAAGCGGCATCGTATGCTAATGTGACCAAGCGAGTTGTGGTTCAGTTTATCAAGAATAACATTATCTGCAAATATGGTGTTCCGAATAGAATCATTACTGATAATGGTTCAAATCTGAATAATAAGATGATGAAAGAGCTTTGTGAAGAATTCAAGATTCAACACCGTAATTCTTCTCCTTATAGACCGAAGATGAATGGGGTTGTTGAAGCTGCGAATAAGAACATTAAGAAGATCATCCAGAAGATGGTTGTGACATACAAGGACTGGCATGAGATGCTCCCTTTCGCTTTGCATGGGTATCGTACATCTGTCAGTACTTCAACAAGGGCAACCCCTTTCTCACTTGTTTATGGTACAGAAGTAGTGCTCCCCGTCGAGGTTGAGATCCCATCAATGAGAGTTCTGATGGAAACCAAGTTGATTGAGGCTGAATGGTATCAAAGTAGATTTGATCAGTTGAATTTGATTGAGGAAAAGAGAATAACAGCTTTGTGTCGTGGTCGGTTGTACCAGCAAAGAATGAAGAAAGCTTTTGACAAGAAGGTCAAACCTCGTGTATTCAGAGAAGGCGACCTCGTGCTCAAAAAGATCCAGTCTTTCATTAAAGATTCTCGGGGGAAGTGGACTCCGAACTATGATGGCCCATATGTTGTCAAGAAAGCCTTCTCTGGCGGTTCATTAATTCTTACAACTATGGATGGTGAAGAGATCATTCATCCTGTGAATACGGATGCAGTCAAGAAATACTTCGCCTAAAAAAAATAAAAGAATAGCTCGCTAAGTTGAAAACCCGAATGGGCGGCTTAGGCAAAAATGAGCGTCTCGGTGGATTGAAAACCCGAAAGGGCGGTCCAGGCAAAAATTAGAGACAAAAACATAAATAATTATCCCGGTAGATTGAAAACCCAAAAGGGCAATCTAGGCAAAAGTTAGGGATCATGGCAAGTAACTGCATCGACAAATTGGATCACTTGTAACGACCGAGGATTTCAGATTCTATTCTTCAGAAGAAATGCCCATCAAAGATTCTTATTCACTCATCCTTGATTGAAGTTTCGGACACAGTGGAATTCAAAGTTGATAGGGAGAATAATGATCATTGTATTTCAATGTAGCCTTTTTCCATGTATTTACCATTTTTCAAACTTGTAATGATCTATGGAGTCCCGCCATTTGCTGACTACCATTCTATCAATAAATTTGAGCTTTTATCCAATTGTTTGAAACTCTTTATATTGTTTCTGTTTACAAAATTTCAATTTATAGTTGATGATGATTTTTGAAACAAATTTAATAAATTTAATTTTTGAAGATTATAGAAACATTTTCTCTTGATTTGTGAACAAAGAAAGGATATCAATAGTGATTCCAGGGATGGTAAAGTCCGGATGTGTGTAACTTGTCTCTCCCAAAGCAGGGTTTGATCCGTTTGTGTCCTTAAGGAATTTTTGATTGGTCATGGCATGTCGATGTTAATGATGTTTTGTTCCCCAGCAACCAGCATGAGCAAGGATTGTAAATACTCTTAATTTTGTTACTTTCCTCCAGAAGAGTTGTTGGAAGATATATCCTAGAAAATCCCCAGCTGAGTTTTGAACTCTTCCTCAGTAGTTTACCCTTGACTTGAAAAGTCTTGGAATCCCCCGGCCGAGTCTTTTCTCCTCAGCATAAGTTGGTTGCATCCCTCAGCAAAAGTATGGGTATATCAATCAGTTTAGAGGTTTTCTTTCACCTGTTGGTGATTATTGATTTAAAATCCCTCGTAATTGTGATTTGCTATGATGTTAACCTCTGGTATCCCCCCGTGGGTCGAAAAATCCAAACGTTCTGTGATGAAAGATCTTCATAGATCCCAAGTAAGTCTGTGTGTGATGGTTTCCAGCAGATCTCTATTTTTGATCTTTGGCAAGTTTTGCACTCCTTCCCCAAGCAGAGTGAGAGTGATATAATTCTTTCCCCGAATGGAGCAGAAATAGTATGATGGTTGTTCCTGCAGGAATTTGTTTAAGAACATTTATGTCCCCAACATGGATCGTGGAAGTTCTTCTCACCTTCCGTGTAACACCCCAAAATTTGCCCTCTTATTTATTATCAACCTCGAGAGATTTACGCTTCATTCACGCATCATTCTGCATATCATTGCATCACATTTGAAAAATAAATAAATAAATAAATCATCATCCTTTGCATACGCATGAGGTGTGTGGTCGATCGAGGCTTTCCAAACATTGGAGTTCAAGAGAAAAATAATATACCAAAAATAATCCAAACCACTTCCAAGCTAACCAACAAAAAAAAGGAAGATTTCACCTTTCCCTCCGTTTTCCTTCCACTTTCCTTCCACATTTCCTTTCATTTTTCCCCCTCTTATTTTTTCCACTTCAATTCCACTCTTTTTCCCTTGGACGCTTCTACCATGTTCTACAACCTTCTAGAATATTCCAAGGAATATTCCCTCTCCAACCCTATAACCCTAACTAACTACAAACCTAACTCCATTCCTAAACCTAATTCCATTCCCAAACCTAGCTCCAAGCCTAACCTCTATATAATCATTAATCACTTCAATGCAAAAGGTTCCCAAGTTTTGTTCCCAATTTTTCACTCTCTCATAATTTCTAGAATTACTTTTTCTCTCTCAATCTTCCTCCATTTCCCTTTTCACCAAAGCTTTTTTTGAAGAAGCTCTTCAAGTTTCACATTGAAACTTGAAGATCTTAAAGCTTAACCTCCAACCTCCATTGATTTGGACATTATAGAAGAAGAAGCTACTGATTTGTGTGAAGATTTCGACTTATCGGAAGCGCAAGAAGTATCAAGCATCAAGAACACATTTATTTTGCGCATTCGCGGATTCTTCGGATTTCTCTTCGATCAAGCTCTGATTCTTGCAACATTTACCGAAGCATTTCTCCGCTTCGTAGGTTGGTGAACTAAAACCATTCTAGCTTTAAATTATTCCCTCCATCTCGCCATTTTGGCATTCTTTAAGTGGTTTTCTCTACTTGTGGTTGATTACGTTTTCGTTACGTTTTACTAGCGATTTGTGGAGTTTAATGGATTAGAAGTTAGGTTGTAGCTTGTTATAGGTTCTAGCATGTGTTAATAAGCCCTAATTGAGTAGAAATTCGTGTTAACATGATTAGATGTGTGTTAGGGATGTTTAGAAGTAAGTTTGTGGCCAAAAACACTTATTTCAAAGCAAATTTTCACTTTCTGTTCAGCGTTAACTGGTTAACGCGTGCGTTTTGCCACAAATTAGTGTTGTCTGGGGTCCGTTAACGGGTTAACCAATTTGGTTAACCGGTTAACGCTGTTGGATTTTGGTTTTTTAGCTTATTTGCTTGCTTTTTCTTGCCTCTTTGTGCCTCTAATGTTCATGCATGTTTAGGTACTGATTTTAGGGAATTTTCTAGGTTGGTTTCGACATCTCATTCCCCCATTTCGAGTCATTTTGACGCGTTTCAGTTCATGTTGCATATTATGCGTTTATGTTTTCATTTGTGTATAATTTGACTCATTGCATTTTGTTGCTATGTGTATGCATCATTTGGCATGTAAATAATCATGTTGCATTCTGTTTTTGCATCTTCTGCACAATTCGTTAACTCATTTGCATTTCATTGTATCTATATATATGTTGCATTTCACATAACCATGTATGTATGTGCATTTGGTTACATGTTTGATCATATCATTCACATCAATTCAATTTTGAATTTTGCATTGAGTTTGGCATTCTTATTGATCTATCATGTTGCATATTCATGATCAATGCTCATTATGTTCATATGCCATGTTCATGTGCCATATTTTGCATACTTGTTACATAATCAATCATGTGGTACATTCTTGCATAATCCTACCAAAATAATTATGTCACTCATTTGTGTATGTTGATCTATGTTCAAATGCATATTCATGATTAATTGATACATTTTTCATTAAGTTTGTGCATTAAAAAATGAAATAATCAAATCTGCATTTTACATTTCATAGCTGACTTTGCATATAGGTGCTGTAAAATACATGTTGTTTGTTATGTTGTTCATGCTGTATGTAACTTTCTACACCTATCTTTTCATGTTGTATGCTGGCTGTAGAAAGTTGTCTTGTTTTATGCATTGTTTATATAGCTGTTTGTGTATTAGGGGTTATAGTAGGTGCTGAATTTTTGTTTTAGCATTTTTTTAGTTCTTTTAGAATTAAGATAGAGTTTAGATTGAGTCCTAGAGTTATTAGGATTTAATTGGTGTATGTTTGCTTTATTATTTTAAATAAAGTACAACACTAATCTTTGTTTTGTAGGATGGAAAAGGTAAGTTTCTTTACCTTTATCTTTTTATTTTTTATGCATTTTCTTTTATGCATTTAATTTGATTTTTACCTCTATACTTGTGATTGGTAGGATTCCCCTTTGTTAGGATCAACTTATCTTCCTTAGGAAGTAAGTTGCATCCTTTTTCTTTTTCCTTTCCTTTTCTTCCTTAGGAATAGAAAAACCTCATAAACTATTACGATCTCCCTTTTGTGCATAATAAATAACTTAGGGTTGGTCTTAATCCCCCTTAGTTTTTTGTCCTTTTCCGATTTGAGTCTTCTTCTCTCACCTTCAAACAAAATCTAAAATATATTTAATAATGGATTGAAATAGTCTCTTATGCATAGCCTTATTCCATGGGGCACTCATATTCATTCCATCTTGGAATAGTGTTGGCTTGTCTAGCATGAAGTACAAGTCTAATCATGAGACTATCTTCACAAACAATAAACTCCAAAACATTTCTCATAAAAGACAACCAACAAAGACATCGCGTCTTCTCTTCTCATCTCCTAATCTTTGCGGACGAATGCGACTTGCCTCGACAGTTCAAACAGCGATACGGTAAACACCCTCGAGTCAGAGCCGGTAACACCTGAGCTAGAACTATGGCAACGTCATCCTAAAAAAGACAAATAATTCCCGCCTTAGTTAGGCGAACTACGTCGACTCTGATCCTCATTTTCTCGATGAGGTACGTAGGCAGCGGGGTAGGCCCCGTTCGAGCACATTCTTTATTTTCCCTACATTTTCCCCATTCTCTCTTTCCATTCTCTTTTCCGATTCCCTTTCTCATTTCCATTTCCAGTTTGCAGTTCATTTATTCAGCAACACTCGTATTTTCTCACCCTTTGAAACAAACAAGCAAGCGTGGATCCCGTCGAGTACGGAGGACGATCTGGGGTGCTAATACCTTCCTAAGTCGTAACTGACTCCCGAACCCAGATCTTTGGTTCGCAAGGCCTCGTCCTTTCCTTCTTCCTCAGGTTTGTGCAACATTACCTTTCCCATTCATTCGGGATAAAAATGTCTGGCTGACGACTCTACTTTTTTCGCGTCAGTTTCGCGTTTGTACTAGGATGAAAATCCCGAGAGCGACAGCTGGTGACTCTGCTGGGGATCGAACCCAGAATCTCTGGTTTCCCTTGTAGAGTCAATCCTAGCGCTTGTTTGTTTTATTTCTTTGGGATTTTATTTGTTTGCTGTGTGCTTTAGTTTAGCTTTACTATTTTCATTTACAGTTTTACTTTACAGCTTTATTTACTGCTTTCAGCATTTATTTTCCATGCATCATTGTAACACGGTGGGAGAACTGACTTTAGTTAAATGTTGCGGATAGCAAGAGTCGCCACCGACTTTTATTTTATCCAAAGGAAAGGCATAAAAGAACAGGAAAGACCTTTTAAAAGATTTTTGGGTCCGGGGGGTAGGTTATGTAAAGGGAAGGTGTTAGCACCCTTTACATCCATGGTTATCCATGGACTCTTAGTTACTTAGCTCACTTTAAAATGTTTTTGCAATGTGAAGTGTGTGAAAAGAAATTTTCTTAAGTGTTTTATAATGATCCATGTACGGATGTATATAAAACCTTTGTTTTGAAAATTGTTTGAAATGTATGAAGTGTTTGAAATGTTTTGAAGAGTGAGCAAGTATCTAAGAGGAACCTACCCTAAGTTTAAGTCTTTTCTGTTCTTGAATCCTTTAAATGGTAAGACTATCCCTATTATTAAGGAATAGGTAGTCATTACCTTGGATGTGAGGGACAAGCGAAGGGACATCTGTTATTTAGGCAACTGTGGGGTGTATAAGCAATTCGAAGGGACTTATCATCTTTATTCGAAAGGGACAAGATCATTACGAAGGCAACATTCAAAGGGACTTGATCTTTTTATCTGTTTAAGGGACTAGATGATGTGAAATGAGGGACTTTTGCTTTATACACCCTACTTGACCTTTTGTAATAGGCAACATGAGAGGTATCCTTATGGAAGTGAGATGGCGATCAAAGATCGACTTACGTGTGTGAGTGTACAATTTCAAATATTTATCTTTTAAATTAGTGATCTAAATTAATTTTAAATACAAACATGTTTCACTCCCTATTTTACTAACCATAACATTTAAAAATAAATATTAAACATTACTACTAAAATATTACAAAAAGGAGACAATTACATAATAATAATAATTAAAGCAAATTAAATAAATAAGCAAAAATAAATAATAATAATATAATTGGGTTAGTAAAAATAATAATAATAAATCACAATATATAAATGGGGTTAGTAATAATAAATATCATATGAAAATAAACATAATTAATAATATAAACAAAAATATTAGCATAATAATTAAAAGATCAATTTTTTATATGAACAATTATTATTTGAAGATTAATAAGAATATAAACAATTATATACTAATTATCATAAAGTTTTAAATTATTTACAAATTATAAAAATTAGGTTAATTATAAACATAAATTAAATTAGCAAATTTGAATTATTTTTAAGCATATATTAAAAATTATTTACATACAAGAATTAAATTATAAACAAATTATAAAATATAGACATATTGAATAATCATATTATTATATTTACAAAATTAAATTAAGAATTTTAATTATTTTGAGCATATTTATATACAAGAATTAAATTATAAATAAATTATAGAAATATGTACATGATTAAAATTTATAAATAATAAATTATAATAGAATTAAATTTTAGGTAAAAGAAAATTAGGGTTTGTGAAAATTATTAGGGTTTATATTAAATTAATTAGGTTTTTACAAAAATAAACAATTTTTCTAATAAGATTTAAAAAAAAGATGAATTCTAAAATATGATAATAATATAAACATTCTACATTTTTTTATTATTTAAATTTGTTTAATTATAATATAAATTAATAAAATAATAAAAAAACAGAGAAAAGAGTGAAAAAAGCAAAACCTGCTTGGGCTGGGATTTGAACCCAGTCCCTAAGCTTTCACCCTCAAGACCAGCACTCCCACCACTGGGCCATGCGCGCGCAGGTGCTAGCAAACACACTCCATTTGGTTTTGTTGCTTGACCTGGAAAAACATGAAAAAACAAAGCAAAGAACACAAAAAGGCCTGGGGGGATTCGAACCCAGGGCCTTCACACAATACACAAGCACATTTACCATCCATCCGGGAGGGCGCAATTGGTAGTATAACCAACGTAATTCATTATATTTTAAGTCTAACAATTAAAAGAGAAAAATAAGAAAAACTGCTGCAGCCAGGATTCGAACACAAGCCTTAAGGTCATACGCGTGCGTCTCTCACCACTGGGCCAACGCTGCATCTGTGAAATAAAACAACAAACAATTCTACAAATATTAAACACAATTTTGAATTCTAAAACACGCGCGCTGGCTTCTTCTTCTTCCTCCAGACCTGCGTTTTTTGCTGCGATTTTACCTATGAGGTTTCCTGCGAATTTTTCAAAACAGAAACCTACGAAATTGGAATACCATCAAAACAGTGAAATTTCTCAAAATTAATTGGTGCATTGTGATCCCCAGAGTTCACATGATTGTTCTATGTTCTTAGAGTTCATTTATTTTAGGTTTAAAGTAAAACCCTAATTGCTTGGCCGAAACCCTAGCCATGGTGAATCATGATACCTGCACGAAAAGCTCAATTAAACTACCCAGAATCAATCCAGGGGTCATCACAAACATCATCCAGCAATCAAAAACAATTTAAATTCAGTCAATCAATGAAATCGAAATTTGAAAAATAAGCTTGAAGCCATGATTCGGTTTATGCAATTTAGGTCATGAAGATGCAATGTTATGATCCAAAATCACTCTATGAACATCCAGTAATAAGTTGCAACCTTCAAATTGCCTTGAAAGTGGCTGTAACTTGGAATCCGAATTTGAATTTTTGTGACTTTTTTTGAATATGCAAACTTACTCTTTGAGGCAGGGAATTCGTGTCTTGTGCATTGGGATGTCTTGTATACTTATAGTAGAATCAAATTAGGTCAAGAGATTTGATCATTGCATGGACTTTTTGGATTTTGGAGGTTGAAAAAGATTAAAGCTTAAATTTCAAATATTCTTGAATAAGACCTTTCTATTTCAAGCCAATCTTCATCAATATTGTATCAATTCAATCCAAATCATATTTATGACTTTCTAGAAGAGAAATATATTTTAAATTTTCACATTTGATATTTTATTTAAATTTAAAATGATTTTTTAATATAAAAATCATAATAAATAAATAAAATAAAATAAAATTATGAAAATATCAAATAAATTTCGTGCATGATGTCATGTATCACTTTGGGTCACAAAAAGTTCAGCCCATTTGGAGAAATTTGGTTTTAAGACCCTATTTTCTTCATACACCACCCAAAAATTTCCCAACTTTGCAAGGGCACACATCTTTCAATTTTAATGCTATGAGGGTGTTCTTGGACTTTTTGGAAAGCTTGAAGAGTCCTATAACCAACCCCATTGGTTTCATGTTCATATCATTTACCATTCTCAAGTTATGCTCTTTTGAAGTTGTTGACTTTTTGTTGACTTTCAAAAGGACCTATAATGTCTTAGCTCATACCTTCCAAATGAAGCATTTTTGGGCTTGGCTTGTGAGACACAAAGTTGTAGAGAATTCAATTTCCTTAAAAATGAGCTTTGGATGGGAAAAATGTGATGAAGCATGTGAAAGTTATGGCTAGTCAAAGTTCAGTTGACTTTTCTTGAGAAAATCCTAATTTAGAAACCTTTGATTCTTGATGATCTGAAATCTCCTTGATGAATCATGATCAACCCTTGATCAAATGATGAATTTTACTTCATATAATTGATGTTGATAAAAAATCATGAAGTTTGACTTTGGTTTGACCACAGTTGACCTCAGTTTGACTTTTGAACTGCTTTGACTGATTTTGACTTATCTGATCATTTGACTGAGCAAACCTTTGAGAAAAGTTCTGAAATTTGTCACGGGGATTATTAGACACATATAAGATGTTATGAAGCTCACTTGAAGTCTTGGAAGTCCATTTAGCCTGATTAAAGTCAAAACCCTAGTTTTGGATGCACTGCTTAAGAGAATGCCTTGCGTGAGGGATTTGTCAAATCTTCTGACCCATGATGAACTTTGTGAACCTTGTGAACCTCATGAAAGGTCTTGTGAACCTTGTGAACCTCATAAAGTGTCTTGTAAACTTCATGAACCTCATGAAAGGTCTTGTTAACCTTGTGAATCTCATAAGATGTCTTGTGAACCTTGTGAACCTCAAAAAGTGTCTTGTAAACTTCATGAACTTCATGAAAGGTATTGTGAACCTTGTGAACCTCATGGGAGGTCTTATAAACTTCATGAACCTCATGGGAGGTCTTGTGAACCTTGTGAACCTCATAAATTGTCTGTAAACTTCATGAACCTCATGAGAGGTCTTGTGAACCTTATGAACCTTTTAGCACACAAAGTCTTGTATTGTGAGGGCAAATTTTGGGGTGCAACAATCATATACCGGACTGTGCTGGTTTCATTTTTTCTATGGGATGGGGTTACTGTAAGATGAGCTTGTAACCGGAGCTCGAGTGCACCCTAGGACTTAGAGTGGTTCCACTCTGGCTTCATGGCATCTTGTTATGTTGGTAGTAGTGAGTTCCACACCCAGACTTGCGACCTTCTCGGAAATGTATTGATACCAGAATCTTTCTGGGGCAATACACAACCTTGATAGTTATGTGCAGTCATGAGACCGTTCATTGAGAACCTTTGTGGAAACATCCCTCTCCAATGATGACAGTGGCAAACCACATTTGTTGGAAAACCCACTCGCATCCGAGGGCCCACAGGGAACTCGCATAGGATGGCCTGGTTCTTTCATGGGAATCCAGTTAAAGTAAATTATCCGTATGACGATAGTATTGTACCCTTCGAGATGAATGTACTATTGTTTTTCGATTCAATGCTTGAAGCTGGGGACTTATGAGGGATGCTTGTTTCCTTGGACTCAGGTGAGACCTCCCTGAGTAATACATAATGCCAAATCGATTCCCTGATTTGGTCATGAGCCATTTCTCGAAAATGGTGAACGTATTATTGCTATTCGGCTTTGAGAGTCTGTGATGTTGACCCGAGTAGCACACTTGTGAGATTGGGAGGGGTTTGCAGATTTGCAGGAACCCTGAAACTTCCAACATACCCACTTTGCCAGCATTATTCAGTATTATGATCAGGTTCCACATGGTCCTTTGTTTTTGAGATCCGGGACTTTGGTGGCACTGTTATTATGACTATTCACTAGCACATGACTGTCTTCTCAACACTAACATTTGACTAGTGATTGCCAGAACTTTGATCATATGCCAGTGCATTGCATAACATCCTCTGCATGCCTTCATTACTAACACATACTTACTCATTTGCAGGGTCGCATGTAGCATCCTCATGAACATATCATACCCATTTATTGCATGATTTGCATATTTTGGATTTTTACAAGTTATTCGGACTTCCTAACTTATTCAACTTTAGGCAATATAGCTGGTCAACGCGTTCATCGGTATCCAACAAAAAGAAACCGAGTGAGAATGGCTGAACGAATGCAGACTGATCTCAATGAGCTCCGACAGAGGATGGATCAGTTCATGGAAATGATGACCGACATTGCTCAGAATCAAGAGCATCTCAGGTTGATGGTTGAGAAACCCCATGTGAATGTTAATACTAGAACACCGACTGAGAATGTGGATCCTAACGTTACCCGTAACGGAGGGCCAAATCTAGATGGGACTGCGGCCTGTAATGAAGACACACAAGAGGACTAGTTCATTCTACTAGATGCTGATATGGGTAATATGAATGAGGTCAACAATTGAAGGTATGAAGAGCTGGCGGAGAAGATTAAGGCCATGGAATGTCAGAATTCCCTTGGCATCAATGTAACTAGTCTTGGGTTAGTGCCAGGAGTCAGAATCCCTCCTAAGTTCAAGGTGCCATCATTTGACAAGTATAACGGCAACACGTGCCCTAGAACTCACATTCATGCATACTTTGGAAGAATCTCGGATCATACTGATGACGAGAAACTTTGGGTGCATTTCTTTCAAGATAGTTTATCTGGAGCTTCATTGAGCCGGTACATGAAGCTGAGCAGGGTCTTTATCCGATGCTGGAAAGATTTAGCTGAAGCTTTTCTCAAGCAATATCAATACAATATTGATATGGCTCCAAACTGCACTCAGTTGCAGAATTTGTCTCAAGGACCCAAGGAAAGTCTTAAACAGTATGCTCAGAGGTGGCGTGAGCTGGCCGCACAGATTCAACCTCCATTGCTCGATCGGGAAATGCCAGACATGTTTATGGGCACCTTGCAAGGTGCTTACTTGGATCGTCTGGCCGCTTTCCCGTCCATCGGTTTTGTTGATATTGTCATCGCTAGAGAAATGATAGAAAATTTCCTGAAATTAAGAAAGATCCAGGATGCAAGCAGTGTTGGTTCTTCTGGTGTGAAGAAACCTTTTGGCAATGGCCAAAGACGAAGAGAAGGCGAGACCAATGCTGTGTATAGGGGCCGAGACAGAGGTCGTTCATAAGGTTACTACCAAACTGCCGCAGTGACTATTACACCACAGGTTCAACCACAACCTCAAGGTCATCAATATCAGGCACAAAGACCAAATCAGGAAAGAACAAGAGCGAGAAACCACAGACTTGATCCCATCCCATGCCCATATGTTGTATTGCTTCCAAAGCTGCTAAAGTCGAACATGGTCGAGCTTTGTACCATGAGAGCTCCTTCTCCTGATAATCTACCTCCAAACTTTGATGCAAATTCCAGATGTGAATTCCATTCGGGTGCCCAGAGGCACAATATTGAGAAATGTTGGGCTTTTCAGAACAAGGTACAAGACTTAATTGACTCCAAGGCGATCAATTTTGCTCCTCACCCGAATGTACTCCAAAATCCAATGCCTAATCACAACGGATCCGGTGTCACGGTTGTTTTACCAGATGGTCCATGCTAAACTGGAATCTTCAAAAAGCAAATAAAGCCATAAGTATTTAGATACTCTCAGCAATGGCAACTGTTTGTTTGTTTTTCTTCAATGCATTTTCATCCCTATTGAGGGGAACTACGTCGCTTTGATTCTTCATTGGTCATGGGTCAATGGAGATACGTAGGCAGAAGATCGTCAGGTCTTTCCGAGCAACCTTATAAGACAACTTTACTCTCTAGTTCACTCTTTCCTTCAGACGTCTCGTGTCACAGTCAGAATAACTAGAAGAAGAGGTATGATTGCCATTATTGGGTATAGGACAACAACTTGAAGATGACAAGTCCGTGAGAAAGCTATTGATCCCTGAAAGTATCCAAGACTGACAGGTCCAGACGGAGTCAAGCCTCCTCAACAACGACAATATTCAGCTTCTTTACTGCATTTCCATTTGTAGTTCCTTTTATTTGCAAAACATTTGTATACATGTATGAAAGTTGTTTGCTTTTGAATGTTATCAATAATAAAACTCATGTTTTTCTTAAAGTAATTCATTCGCATTTACTTATAATTATGTATATGTACATTGAATACCAATTGTCATGCTTAAACTCTATGAGGGAGAATGACGAAGAAATAACGCAAGAATCTTTAATTGTGTGCTCTCGAATAAGACCCTGTTGACGATGTACATGCTTTGTTTCAAATCCCTAAACACTGGAGATATAAGGGAGATAAACCCTCACTAACCCCCTTGAACCTTGAAGTAGGAGTTTCTTCTCGCATGAAAAACCCTCACATGTAACCCAGGGGCAGGGTAGATGTCAGCTAGTCGGACCAAGCGTTCAGGCTTTCATAAAGGAGTGTATTTGAGGATCTATTACATTACACTATGTTAATCAAGAGGTCTAAAGACCAGAAACCACAATGGTTATCCAAATCAAGAGGTCCAAAGATTGGAAGCCACAATGGTTATCCTTCATCAACCAAAGAATAAGGTAGTCACAACCCTCGCAAAGCAATTAAGACAAACAGTGTCACACGATTTGTTCAAAAAAAATGAAAAGCCCGCTAAGTCGAAACTTGAAAACAAGCGACTTAGGCAAAAATTAGGGCATCCCGCTGGACTTCACAATCAAAGATTCACAAGAATCAGTCCAGGAAAAAGTTAGGGATAAGCAAAATAATGCGAAAGCGAAAGACGAAAAGTATTACACAAGAAAGATCCTTAAGCAAGAATAAAGTCGTGTGGCACAGACACGAAAGACAAAGGGGTGACTGACTCCAAATAACAACTTGATTGGTGCCTAAACCGATAGCAGCAATGGTTCCTCGACCGATACAAAACTCTTGTGAAAGGTGAGTGCTTGTGAAAATTAGCTGAACATAGGAATGAAGAATATCACGAAGAGGGGCGAGCACAAATAATTTCAAGCCTATATCCTTTGTTTCTATAACCGTGAACCGGGCCACGATACAACCCTCAAACGTCCTAACTGAAACAGGGTTAATTTGAGAGCGTACTACCACGAGATGGCGTTCCTGACTCCTATGAGTTGTGCTAAAAGACCTTGTTGGTATTGCACGTGCATGCGTTCTTTCAATAAAAAATAATGTCGTATCTCAACCAGTGATTTGCTCACAAAGGTTTGCGACCCCTTTTCAAAACTTCAAGATTATCATGTGTGTTGCATTAGAATTTCCATTCTCTGAATAAACATTTTCTGCCTGCATACATTTGTTTGACATCATAAAAATCTCACATGCGGTAATTCAGTCCAGAAGCATAAGCTTTCCAAGTTGAGAAGTCTAAAACTTCTGAAAGACAGTCACGTCGAGGTGCACTTTTCCGAGAAAACTCCATTGAGTAAGGAATTTCCTAACCAGTCATGATAAGAATCAGCCAACCTGGGGCAATCACTCGAGATTCAGATCTCTCCTAGAGCAATTAGTCAAAGACTCATACTGGGGCAAGCCACACAATCGCATGAGGATTCATTCTTTCCCGAAGACAAATAATCGGAAGTTCAGAATACCGGGGCAATTATACTCCTGAAGAGTTTAAAGACGCCAAGTCTTTTGTAAAATCCTCTTAAGGTAAAGTCCGGATAAAAGAAAATGATCCCTAGCACGAAACAACGAGAAGTCTCTCCTCCTCAGCAAGACGTATTTTAGTTTCGTTATGCCCAACAGGCGCATGGAAGGTATCCCCAACAAAGTCGCCAAACCCTTCTTCAACAGTTTTCCTTGATCTTATTTCCCAGCAGATCTCAAACCAAGTCTTTCTCTTCCCCAGTAGAGCAATAAGGATTATCCCTAGCAAGAGTCATCTTCCCGTAATAAAGAACTTCTTACAAGAATCCAGAAATTCCCGACAGTTAGCTGAACGGTTCCCTTCCCCATAGAGGTTTGGAAAATTCAGGTAGACAAGAGATTTCTCCTCAGTAGAGCCTTGACAGGTCTTCTTCCAGCTAAGTCGAAAAGTTGTCGATTCCCCAACGAAATCTGTGGGGTGAGATTCAATCCCCAACAGTTGAGGCATCCCCTAGCAGGGCCTCCAAATATAAAGTCCAATTTGTTTTTGGCAAAGGTAATAAGTCGAGACAGACTAGTCACACTCTTCTCCAACAGAAATATCGACAATCATCTGTATTCCCCACAGAGTCAGTAATGATTTGTTATTTTCGCATCAGGAATTCCCTTTGTACCTATCCCCCAGTGTCATGGGGCATCATGTTATACAGTGCAACATATGTATGCTCAATCCAAGTTTTATATCCAAAGTCCACCAGCAGCGTGACAACTTATCCAAAGTTCAACCGTAGATTGGCCAAAGTCCATCCTCTGGGTGGAAAATTCTTAAAGTCCAGCCGCAAACTGGCAAAAGTCCATCCTCTGGGTGGCAAATTCTAAAGTCCCCCGTAGTAGGCCAAAGTCTCCCGTAGTGAGCAATCAACCCCCGTAGTGTGGCAAAATATTGAAGTCCCCCGTAGTGTGGTGAATTTTCAAAGTCTCCCGTAGCTGAGCAATGTGCCCCTGTAGTGTGGCAAGATTTCCAAAGCCCCCACAGTGTGGCAGAGTATCCCCGCAGAGTGAGCAAACGTCCATTCTCAGGGTGGCAAGGTATCAAAAGTCTCCCGTAGTGAGCAGAGCGCCCCTGTAGTATGGCCGAAATAAAAGTCTCTCGTGGCGAGCAGTGACCCCCGTAGTGTGGCAAATAATTCAAAAGGCCACCTGTTGTGTGACACGTCATTATTAGCCCAGCAAAAGTCCACCCGTAGCATGGAAAATCAACAATCTCCCAGTGTTATTCCAAAACATTCACCAGTTCACTATTCTTTACATCAAGATTCTCCCCAAGCAGAGTTCAGATGGTTGGGTTTATTTCCCTTGTCTTCTTCCACCGAGTGCAAATTTTCTGGTTGTTTTTAGTATTCAATCCCTGCATACTTCAAACATCTAAAAGCGATTGCTATCATTCATTCAAGTCTACAATGATTGAATAGGGGCAGCTGTAACACCCCCAAATTTACCCTCTTATTTATTATCAAGCTCGAGCGATTTACGCTTCATTCCCGTATCATTCTGCATATCATTGCATCGCATTTGAAAAATAAATAAATAAATAAATCATCATCCTTTGCATACGCATGAGGTGTGTGGTCGATCGAGGCTTGTCAAACATTGGAGTTCAAGAGAAAAATAATATACCAAAAATAATCCAAACCACTTCCAAGCTAACCAACCAAAAAAAGGAAGATTTCACATTTCCCTTCGTTTTCCTTCCACTTTCCTTCCACATTTCCTTTCATTTCTTCCCCTCTTATTTTTTCCACTTCAATTTCACTCCTTTTCCCTTGGATGCTTCTACCATGTTCTACAACCTTCTAGAGTATTCCATGGAATATTCCATCTCCAACCCTAACCCTAACTAACTACAAACCTAACTCCATTCCTAAACCTATTTCCATTCCCAAACCTAGCTCCAAGCCTAGCCTCTATATAATCATTAATCACTTCAATGCAAAAGGTTCCCAAGTTTTTTTCCCAATTTTTCACTCTCTCATAATTTCTAGAATCACTTTTTCTCTCTCACTTTCTTCATTTCCCTTTTCACCAAAGCTTTTTTTGAAGAAGCTCTTAAAGTTTCACATTGAAACTTGAAGATCTTAAAGCTTAACCTCCAATCTCCATTGATTTGGACATTATAGAAGAAGAAGCTAATGATTTGTGTGAAGATTTCGACTTATCGGAAACACAAGAAGTATCAAGCATCAAGAACGCATTTATTTTGCGCATTCGCGGATTCTTCGGATTTCTCTTAGATCAAGCTCCGATTCTTGCAACATTTACCTGTAACACGGTGGGAGAACTGACTTTAGTTAAATGTTGCGGATAGCAAGAGTCGCCACCGACTTTTATTTTATCCAAAGGAAAAGGCATAAAAGAACAGGAAAGACCTTAAAAGATTTTTGGGTTCGGGGGGGTAGGTTATGTAAAGGGAAGGTGTTAGCACCCTTTACATCCATGGTTATCCATGGGCTCTTAGTTACTTAGCTCACTTTAAAATGTTTTTGAAAAGTGTAGTGTGTGATTAGAAATTTTCTTAAGTACTTTATAATGATCCATGTACGGATATATATAAAGACTTTGTTTTGAAAATTATTTGAAATGTGAAGTGTTTTTGAAATGTTTTGAAAAGGTGAGCAAGTACATAAGAGAAACCTACCCTAAGTTAAATCTTTTCTGTTCTTAAATATCCTTTAAATGGTAAGACTATCCCTATTATTAAGGAATAGGTAGTCATTACCTTGGATGTTGTGAGGGACAAGTGAAGGGACATCTGTGATTAGGCAATTGTAAGGTGTATTTAGCAATTCGAAGGGACTTATCATCTTTTATTCGAAAGGGACAAGATCATTTACGAAGGCAACCATGAAGGGATTTGATCTTATAATTATTTAAAGGGACAAGATGATATTTAATAAGATAAGCGACTTTGCTTTATACACCTTACTTAACCTTTTATTTAGGCAACATGAGAGGTAACCTTAAGAATGTAAGATGGCGATCAAAGATCGACTTATGTGTGTGCGTGTACAAATTCAAGTATTTATCTTACAAATTAGTGATCTAAATTCAATTTTAAATACAAACATGTTTACACTCCCTATTTTACGAACCATGGCAATTAAAAATAAATAATAAGAAATTGTACAACTATTACATAATGTGTACAATTACATTATAATAATAAAATAACTTAAATAAATAAGCATATAATAAATAAATAAATAGGTTAGTAATAATAAACAAAATAAATATATAAGAGGTTAGTATAATAATATAATATAGAAAATAAATTAAAAGTTCAAATTTAAATAAATAATCATTTTTTAAGAATTTTAGGAAAAATAAATAATAATAATTATATACTAAATAATATGATTAATAGTTCTAATAATTTAATTATATATACATATTAAAAATATTTGTTAATTATAATTAAATAAGCATAAGAATAAGAAATTAAAATCATAAAATAAAATTAGGGTTTTGAATTGTTTAGAAAAATAAATTAGGGTTAATTACTTAATCTAAACTTAATTAAATAATAATATAAACAAAATATAAAATAAATATATATAATTAAAATTTACAAACAAATAAATTAAGATTTATAAC
Organism: Lathyrus aphaca; assembly: GCA_963966055.1. Taxonomy (NCBI): domain Eukaryota; kingdom Viridiplantae; phylum Streptophyta; class Magnoliopsida; order Fabales; family Fabaceae; genus Lathyrus; species Lathyrus aphaca. The sequence continues at coordinate 107,784,626 of OZ014524.1, read as the reverse complement.
ATAATTAGGATTTATAAAGAAAATTAGGGTTTTAAGTGAAAGTATTTTAATTAGATACCTAATATTAATTTAATTATTTAAACAAATATATACACACTTTAATTCAAATAAATAACAAATTATATTTTTCAAAAAAAAAATTTAGAATGAACATTTATATATTAATTTGAATTTATGGAAATAAGATTTAATTAAAAAAAACATTTATAAATATGATTTTAGACATTTAATTTGATTAAAGAATATTAATAATAAATTAAATAAACAACTAAACCTAAAAACAAGAAGAAAAAAAAAAACAGGACCTGGGATTTGAACCCAGGTCCTTTACCTGGAAACATGAGAGATTCACCACTGGGCCAGCCTGCGCACGTGTGCTAAACAGACAACATAATATTGTTTTATTCTAATCCTGCAAAACAAAAGAAATTAAAACAAAAATCGTCTCTGGCTGGATTCGAACCATGGTTTCCACCCTTATACGCATACCTGCCTTACCAACTGAACTAACAGCGCGCTGTGATATATGTATGAAACAAATAAATAATGAAATAAGTGAAATATTTGAATTTGAAATTCGCGCCATTCAGATCATCTTCTTCCTCAAGACCTGCAAAAATACCTGCGAAAATTGTTACGAATTTTCTTGCGAATTTAGTTTCGCAACAGAACCTATGTTTCTCCAATCATCATGAAACCTGTAAAATCTTAACAAATTGATTACGCAATAATGATCCTTATATCATACACAATCCAACCATGTTGTTAGAATTCATTTATATCACTCTAATCGTAAAACCCCAAATCGGGAGCTTAAACCCTAACAATGGCTGTAACACGGTGGGAGAACTGACTTTAGTTATGTTGCGGATAGCAAGAGTCGCCACCGACTTTTATTTTATCCAAAAGGAAAGGGCATAAAAGAACAGGAAAGACCTTAAAAGATTTTTGGGTTCGGGGGGTAGGTTATGTAAAGGGAAGGTGTTAGCACCCTTTACATCCATGGTTATCCATGGGCTCTTAGTTACTTAGCTCATTTTAAATTGTTTTTGAAAAGTGTAGTGTGTGAATAGAAATTTTCTTAAGTACTTTATAATGATCCATGTACGGATATATATAAAGACTTTGTTTTGAAAATTGTTTGAAAATGTGAAGTGTTTGAAATGTTTTGAAAAGGTGAGCAAGTACATAAGAGGAACCTACCCTAAGTTAAATCTTTTCTGTTCTTAAATATCCTTTAAGTGGTAAGACTATCCCTATTATTAAGGAATAGGTAGTCATTACCTTGGATGTATGAGGGACAAGTGAAGGGACATCTATGATTAGGCAACTGTAAGGTGTATTTAGCAATTTCGAAGGGACTCATCATCTTTATTCGAAAGGGACAAGATCATTTACGAAGGCAACCATGGAGGGACTTGATCTTTTTATCTTTTAAGGGACTAGATGATATGAGAGAAGGGACTTTGCTTTACACCTTACTTGACCTTTTGTTTAGGCAACTTGAGAGGTAACTCTTAAGAAGTGAGATGGCGATCAAAGATCGACTTACGTGTGTGCGTGTACAAGTTCATATATTTATCTTGCAAATTAGTGATCTAAATTCAATTTTAAATACGAACATGTTTACACTCCCTATTTTACTAACCATGGCAATTAAAAATAAATAATAAAAATTATTCTACAACTATTACATATTGGATACAATTACATTATAATTAAAATAATTAAAATAAGCAAATAAATAATTAAATGGATTAATAGAAATAAACAAAAATAAATAAATATAAGAGGGTTAGTAATAATAAACAAAAATAAATAAGTATGAGATGAAGAAATTAGCATAATAATAAATAATAAGTTAAAAGTTCAATTTTAAATAAATAATTATTTTTTTAAGATTTTTAATAAGAGAAATAAATAATAAATATTATATACTAATAAAATATGATTAATAGTCTAATTATTTAATTTTATATACATATTATAAAAATATCTAATTATAATTAAATAAGCATATAAAATGAAATTAGGTTTTTTTTAATTATTTAGAAAAATAGATTAGGGTTTATGAGTTTAGAAAATAGAATTAGGTTTTTTTTATAAAAAATTAGGGTTAATTAATTAATTAAATTATTTACATATAAAAACTATATACAAATTATATACATAATTAAAATTTATATACAAATATATTAATAAAAATAATTAGGGTTTAAAAAATTAGGTTTTGTATGAAAATATTAGAGTTTAGTATTTAATATAAATATAATTAAATTATTTGTGCAAAATATATAATATTAATAATATACAATAAAATAAATGTTAAATAATAAAGTTTAATTTTTTTGAAAATATAAGTTTGAAATATATACAAGAAAATAAAATAACAATTTAATTTTAAACATTTATCATTAAAGAAATTAATTAAATATATTATAAACAAAACAAAATAAGAGAAAATATGAAAAAATAACATACCTGGGGCTGGGATTCGAACCCAGGCCCTAGGCTTTGCAACCTCCAAGACTAACAAACCAACCACTGGGCTACGCGCGCGCAGGTGATATGGAATGAGCACCATTACGTTTTGTTTCTTCACCTGTAAAAAAATCATAAAAAACAAAACAATACAAAATGGCCTGGGGGGAATCGAACCCAGGACCATTCATTTAATAACAAACGCGCATACCAACTGAGCCAACCATGCATCTGTGAAATAAATTACAAACAATTTCATAAAATATTAAATCAAAAATTCAAATCCCAGCTGCGCGCCAAGAAACTTCATCTTCTTCATGGTACCTGCAATATTTCCTACGAATTTTCTTGGGCAATTTCCTGCGAATTTCAACATGTACAGGACCTACGAAATTCAAACATCAACAAAACAGTGAAATTTCTTCAAATTGATTAGTGCGTTATGATCCCCAGAGCTCATTCAATCATTCTATGTCCTTAAAATTCATTTATATTTGGTTTATCATGAAACCCTAAAAGCTTTGCCGAAACCCTAACAATGGCTTCTCATGTTTCCTGCATCCAATCTTCAATCGAACCATCCAGAATCATTCTAAACATCATTGTAAACATTAATCAACCATCAAATATTATTTAAAACAAAGATATATACGAAATCGAAAAAATCAAAATACAAGAACAAGTGTGATTCGGTTTATGCAATATGGCATGATTATGATGCTTTTGAGGATTGGAATAGGTTCAGTGATGTCCAAGGAGTGTTTTGCAACCTTTAGAATGCCTTGAGAGAGCCTCTAACCAAGAATCCGAATCGAGAGTTTTTGATGAATTTTGAAAGTTTGGAACTTGTTCTTGAGGCAGCAAAATCGTGTCCTTTGTGTTTGGATGAGTTATACATATATAGTAGAACATAATTAGGTCAAAACATTGTAGGATTATTTGGACTTTTTGATCATTGAAGATTGAAAAAGATCATGTCTTAAAATTCAAATATTTTTTGATATAACATTGCTATTTTAAGACAATCACCATAATTTTCATATCAATCTGATCCAAACAAGGTTTATGACTTTCTAGAAGCAATATCCCCTTTTAAATATTTGATTTCATATTTTATTTTAATTTAAATGACATTTTAATGAATAAAATTCAAATAAATATAAAATAAAAAATAAAAATTCAGAATATAAGTGGGTTGGGTCGTGCTTGATGTTTTCATAAAGATGGGATGGCAATTTGGTGGGCTCATTTAGCAAAAATTTGATTTTAGGCCTTATTTACTTCATAAATCTCCCTAAAATTTCCCAACTTTGCAAGGGCATAAATACTTCAATTTTAATGCTATGAGGGGTTTATTGGACATTTTGGAAAGCTTAAAGAGTCCTCTAACCAACCCCATTTGTTTCATGTCCATATCTTTTACCATTCTCAAGTTATGCTCCTTTGAAGTTGTTGACTTTTTGTTGACTTTCAAAAGGACCTATAATGTCTTAGCTCATACCTTCCAAATGAAGCATTTTTGGGCTTGGCTTGTGAGACACAAAGTTGTAGAGAATTCAATTTCCTTAAAAATGAGCTTTGGATGGGAAAAAAATTGATGAAGCATGTGAAAGTTATGGCTGGTCAAAGTTCAGTTGACTTTTACTAAGGAAACCCTAATTTAGAAACTCCTGATTCTTGATGATCTGAAATCTCCTTGATGAATCATGATCAACCCTTGATAAAATGATGAATTTTACTTCACATACTTGATATTGGCAAAAAATCATGAAGTTTGACTCTGGTTTGACCATAGTTGACCTCAGTTTGACTTTTTAACTACTTTGACTGATTTTGACCTATCTAATCATCTGACTGAGCAAACCTTTGGGAAAAGTCTTGAAACTTGTCATGGGGATTCTTGAACACATATAAGATGTTATGAAGCTCACTTGAAGTCTTGGAAGTCCATTTAGCCTGATTAAAGTCAAAACCCTAGTTTAGGATGCATTGCTTAGGAGGATGCATTGTCTGAGGGAATTGTCAAATCTTATGACTAATTGTGAACTTTGTGAACCTCATGAAATGTCTTGTGAATATCATAAGAGGTCTTGTGAACCTTGTGAACCTTGTGAACCTCTTAGTACACAAAGTCTTATCTTGTGAGGGCAAATTTTGGGGTGCAACAGCTGCCCCTGTTCAATTTTCTGAAACCTGAGGGGTTAGATTGGTATATGTGCCAGTCGTGACCTGGAAGGTTGAAGGGGATTGAACATAAAAGCCCAAAAATTTGCACTCACCGGTGCGTAATGTAATACTGATGATTAGCTGTATATGCTTGAGTGGGCTTGAAGATGCCACTTGGAAGGAACTGGAGATGGGCTTAGAGATGCCATCAGGATGAACTGGAGATGGGCTTAAAGATGCCATCTGGAGAACAGTTCTTCAAATATACTTCTTGGAGAATAAGGCAGTCCAAAGTATGAAGATATAGCTTTGGCAATGATATAACTTTTGGGAAGATAAACGACGACCCAAAGTGATAATAGCGTACTTGGGAAGATAAACAACGGCCCAAGGCAATGATATAGCTTTTGGGAAGATAAACAACGGCCCAAAGTGATAATATAGTACTTGGGAAGATAAACAACGGCCCAAGGTAAGGGTATAACTTTTGGGAAGATAAACAACGGCCCAAAGTCATGATAGGGTACTTGGGAAGATAAACAACGGCCCAAGGTAAGAATATGACTTTTGGGAAGATAAACAACGGCCCAAAGTCATGATAGGGTACTTGGGAAGATAAACAACGGCCCAAGGTAAGGATATGACTTTTGGGAAGATAAACAACGGCCCAAAGTCATGATAGCTTTCAGGAGGATAAACAACGTCCCGAGGTATAAGTTGTTGATGTTGTTTTACCTGCATATAATTATCCTGTAAGGAAAATATTAGTTTATGCACTATGTATGCATGCATAGTATGATGCACTGAAGTAATGTACTATGTACTTATGGATATGTATGTTATGGTATGATGTAAATGATGTATGTATGCATCATGCAGCCTGAAGCGTCTGAATATCTTCGTATAACAACTGCTGGCCAGGGAAAATAAATCCCGATTTGTTGCTGAAGAATATGAGGAACTCGTCTTGTTTGATAATACAGTGAAGAATATGAGGAACTCGTTCCCGTCTCGTTTGATAACATAGTATTCATAACCTCCCGTCTTCGTTTGATAGTATGGTATCCATAACCTCCCGTATTCGTTCGTCGTATTCTTATTGAAAGAATAAATTCCCGACTATCCGTCTGAGGATAAAAGAGATGGATATAAATTCCAGGGGAGATGTGACTTGAAGTATTTATGAAGATGGATTTGTCCTACTGGGGGACTTGTAACTGTCTGGTGGGGATGAACCGGCGAAGCTTCGTTGAATTCCTTCCCTCGTTCTTCCTTAGTAAATACTATTACTGCATTTTCATGCATTTCTGGTAAACATCAATCATATTAAGCATTTATGCATTTCTGGTAAACATCAATCATATTCAAAAGCATACATACATTCAAACACAACCAATGGACGTTTCGCTTATGTAAATAGGGTAAAAGTAAATCTGGATTCAAAGATGGAATTTTATTTATATCACAAAGTGACCTAAACATAGGCAAGTTTGTACAAGGAGACAGAAATCCTAGTAAGAGGAATTCGTCATAAAATTTTTACAAAACAAAGAAAATCAGCTATGTGGGAAATAATCCTATTGAGTTTTAATTCTACTATTGCCATTATCTTCGAGTATCTCATCTTCTGCTGTTGAGATGGAAACGATTGGATTGAGCTTTATCTGTTCGAGTTTGAGTAAGTAGCACAACTGGTCGTAGTTTCATGGGTGATCCAAACGCGACATAGTCATACGCTTTAATCCCTAACTTTTGCCTGGATTGCCCTTTCATGTTTTCAATCCACCGGGATACCCTTTTTTTCCCAAGCCGCCTTTTCAGGTTTTCGACTTGCCGGGTGTACATTTTTTATATATATCCCTAATTTTTGCCCGAACCCTTTTGGTTCGCCGGGATGCCCTTATTTTTGCCTAGGCCAGTCAACCTAGCGGGTCTCTTTTTATGCGTAGTATTTTTTAACTATGTCTGCGTTTACAGGTTGTGGGAAGTCTTCACCATCCATAGTAGTAAGTATCATGGCACCTCCTGAGAATACTGTTTTGACCACAGATGGTCCTTCGTATGTTGGAGTCCACTTGCCCCTAGGATCACCCTGTGGTAGTATGATACGCTTGATTACCAAGTCATCAATCTGATATACCTTTGGCTTAACCTTCTTATTAAAAGCTTTGATCATCCGTTTATGGTACATCTGACCATGACAAACAGCTGCTAACCTCTTCTCATCAATCAAATTTATCTGGTCGAGTCGAGTCTGAATCCACTCATCTTCATCCAAGCCTGCATCCTTCATAATTCTTAAGGAAGGGATCTGAACTTCAATGGGCAGAACTACTTCCATACCATAGACTAAGGAGAATGGGGTTGCCCCTGTTGAAGTATGTATTGTAGTACGATAGCCATGAAGAGAAAATGGTAACATATCGTGCCAATCCTTGTAAGTGACAGTCATCTTCTGTAGAATCTTCTTGATATTCTTATTAGCAGCTTCTACTGCCCCATTCATCTTTGGACGATACGGAGAAGAGTTGTGATGTTTAATCTTGAACTGCGTACAGAGATCAGTAATCATGGTGTTGTTCAGATTAGAGCCATTGTCAGTAATAATCCACTCAGGGATGCCATACCTACATATGAGATTATTCTTAATGAATCGAGCCACCACATTCTTAGTAACGGATGCAAATGAAGCTGCCTCCACCCACTTTGTGAAGTAATCAATGGCAACCAGGATGAAACGATGTCCATTAGAAGCAGTAGGCTTGATCTCACCAATCATATCAATGCCCCACATGGCAAAAGGCCAAGGAGCAGTCAACACATTCAATGCTGATGGAGGTATATGTACTTTATCAGCATAGATTTGACACTTATGACACGTTCTGGAATGTTGATAGCAGTCAGCTTCCAAGGTAGACCAATAGTAACCTGCTCTCAATATCTTCTTTGTCATAGTATGACCACTAGAATGAGTGCCAAAGATACCATCATGCATATCTTCCATAATCTCTGTTGCTTCCTTCTTATCCACACACCGAAGCATAGTTGAATCATGATTGCGCTTGTACAAAATGCCATTACTCAAAAAGAACTTAGCAGAAAACCTCCTCAGAAACTTCCTATCTTTGACAGATTCCCCTTCAGGGAACTCCTGAGCTTCAAGATATCTTTTTACTTCATAGAACCAAGGCTTCTCCTCTGCTTCTTCAGTGTCAATCTCATTGCAGTATGCAGGCTTCTCAAATCTATCAATAGTAATCTTGGGAGCTTCATCATCCCAGCTGATCTCAAACATAGATGCCATGGTGGCTAATGCATCTGCCAACTGATTTTCTCTTCGTGGAATATGCCCAAAGGTAATCTCTTTGAAATGTGGGATCAAAGACAACACATACTCTCTGTAAGGAATGAGATTATCATGCTTGGTATCCCAATCTCCTTTGATCTGACTTACTACCAGGGCTGAATCTCCATATACGTCAAGGAACTGAATCTTCATATCAATAGCAGCTTTGATACCCAGGATACATGCCTCATACTCAGCCATGTTATTGGTGCAGTAGAAACAAAGTCTGGCAGTAATCGGGGTATGACAACCTTCAGGGGAACTAATCACAACACCAACACCATTACCAAGTGCATTAGAAGCTCCATCAAAAACCATAGTCCATCGGGATCCTTGTTCAGGTCCGTCACATTTTCCAGGTTCTTTGGAAATAATCATAATGTCTTCATCAGGGAACTCAAAACTCATTGACTGATAATCATCCACTGCTTGATAAGCCAAATGATCAGCCACAACACTTCCTTTAATGGCCTTCTGAGTAATGTATTGTATATCATATTCTGTTAGGATCATTTGCCATCTCGCTATCTGTCCGGAGAGAGCAGGTTTCTCGAATATGTACTTGATTGGGTCCATCTTTGAAATCAATAAGGTAGTATGGGTCAACATATACTGTCTTAGTCGGCGAGCAGCCCATGCCAAAGCGCAACAAGTTTTCTCGAGCAGTGAGTATCTTGTTTCACAGTCGGTAAACTTTTTGCTAAGGTAGTATATTGCCTGCTCTTTTCGACAAGACTCGTAATGTTGCCCCAACACACACCCCATTGAGCTGTCTAATACTGTTAAGTACATAATCAAGGGTCTTTCATCAACTGGTGGCATCAAAATTGGAGGTTCTAGGAGATATCTCTTGATTTCATCAAAGGCTATCTGGCACTCGTCATTCCATTCCATTACCTGATCTTTCTTCAACAACTTGAAGATTGGCTCACAGGTAGCTGTTAATTGGGAAATAAATCTTGCAATGTAATTCAATCGTCCCAAGAAACCTCTAACTTCCTTCTCAGTACGGGGAGCTGTCATCTCTTGTATAGCTTTCACTTTCGCAGGATCCACTTCAATACCTTTTCCACTGACAATGAAACCCAAGAGCTTACCAGACCTAACTCCAAAAGTACACTTGTTTGGGTTCAATCTCAACTTATATTTCTTCAACCTCTCAAACAATTTATGCAGATGATCAAGATGTTGCTCTTCATTTTGGGACATGGCTATCATATCATCCACATACACCTCTATCTCATGATGAATCATATCATGAAACAAAGCCACCATAACACGCTGATATGTTGCCCCTGCATTCTTCAAACCAAATGGCATCACCTTATAACAAAAAGTGCCCCACTGTGTAACACATGTTGTCTTCTCCATATCTTCAGGAGCCATCTTGATTTGATTGTAACCAGAGAAACCATCCATAAAAGAGAATACCTTATGCTGAGCGGTATTGTCTACCAGAACGTCAATATGAGGAATTGGAAAGTCATCTTTGGGGCTGGCCTTGTTTAAATCCCTGTAGTCTACACACATACGTACCTTACCATCTTTCTTAGGTATCGGTACTACATTTGCAACCCACTGAGGATAAAAAGTCACAGCTAAGAACCCTGCATCAAACTGTTTCATTACCTATGCCTTAATCTTCTCTGACATTTCAGGAAGCATGTGACGAACCTTCTGTTTCTTTGGACGACAATCTTCTTTTACTGGTAAACGGTGAACCACAATGTCTGTATCCAACCCTGGCATATCTTCATATGACCAAGTGTTGCACCCCAAAATTTGCCCTCACAATACAAGACATTGTGTGCTAAGAAGGTTCACCAGGTTCACAAGGTTCACAATGCTTACAAGACCTTTCATGAGATTCATGAAGTCTACAAGTCACTTTATGAAGTTCACAAGGTTCACAAGATTCACAATGCTTACAAGACCTTTCCTGAGGTTCATGAAGTCTACAAGTCACTTTATGAGGTTCACAAGGTTCACAAGGTTCACAATACCTCCCATAAGGTTCACAAGACATTTTATGATGGTTCACAAGGTTCACAAAGTTCACAAATAGTCAAAAGAGTTGACAATTCCTCCAGACAATACACCTCCTAAGCAGTGTATCCAAAACTAGGGTTTTGACTTTAATCAGGCTAAATGAACTTCTAAGACTTCAAGTGAGCTTCATAGCATCTTATATGTGTGGAAGAACCCCTATGACAAGTTTCAAGACTTTTCTCATAGGTTTGCTCAGTCAGATGATCAGATAAGTCAAAATCAGTTAAAGGAGTTAAAAAGTCAAACTGAGGTCAACTATGGTCAAACCAAAGTCAAACTTCATGATTTTTTTGCCAACATCAAGTATATGAAGTAAAATTCATCATTTGATCAAGGGTTGATCATGATTCATCAAGGAGATTTCAGATCATCAAGAATCAGGAGTTTCTAAATTAGGGTTTTCTCAGTAAAAGTCAACTGAACTTTGACCAGCCATAACTTTCACATGCTTCATCACCAAGTATCCATCCAAAGCTCATTTTGAAGGAAATTGAATTCTCTACAACTTTGTGTCTCACAAGCCAAGCCCAAAAATGCTTCATTTGGAAGGTATGAGCTAAGACATTATAGGTCCTTTTGAAAGTCAACAAAAAGTCAACAACTTCAAAAGGGCATAACTTGAGATTGGTAAATGATATGGACATGAAACCAGTGGGGTTGTTTAGAGGACTCTTCAAGCTTTCCAAAATGTCCAAGAACACCCTCATATCATTAAAATTGAAGGATATGTGCCCTTGCAAAGTTGGGAAATTTTGGGTTGGTTCATGAAGAAAAAGGAGGTCTAAAACCAATTTTTTCCAAATGGGCTTGCCAAATAATGACCCAATCCACTTCATAACATCTTGCACGAAATTAAATTAATTTATTCATAATTTTATTTATTTTGTTTTTATTTATTATGATTTTTATATTAAAAAGTCATCTTAAATTCAAATAAAATATAAAATCATGAAAATTAATTTTAATTTTGCTTCTAGAAAGTTTTAAATCACATTTAAACTTGATTGATACAAGAGTTATGAAAATCCTCTCAAAATAGCAAGGGTTTATGCAAGATATTTGATTTTTAAAAGGCCATCTTTTTGAATCTTTTTAGATCAAAATTTCCACACAAGTGATGAATGTTTCTGACCTAATACATCCTCCTATAAGTACTTAACATAACCCTAACCAAAGCCACGAATTTACACAGCCTCAAGAGTAAGTTCCATAAGTCAAAAAAACCTCTCAAAACTCACATTCGGATTCATTGATATAAGGTGTTTGAAGGTAATCTAAAGACATAGCAATGTTCCTTGGACATCCATGAAGCAATACCAATACTCATATGCATCAAAACCATGCCATATCATGCTAACCGAATCGATTTTGTTCTTCAATATTGTGTTTTTCGATTTCATACATTTAACCACTAATAATTGATTTTGTTGTGTGATTCGTGTTAGTTAGGACCTAGGGATGCTTTCTGGACCAATTGATTGAAGCTTCACTGCCTAGAATGGATTCGGCCATAGCTAGGGTTCTTGATTCAAATTTGGGATCTTTTGATTTCACTAATATAAATTAATCCTAAGACATGTATTTGGACTGTATGATGTCTGGGGATTACGAATCTGTGATCAATTTGGCAAAATTATACATATTCATAGTGATACGAAAATTGCAGGATTTGTACGCAGGAAAAAGCCCAGGAAAATTCCCAGGAAATTTCGCAGGAAAACCTGCGAAATCCCAAGGAAGAAGACGAAGCTGGTTCGCGCGCGTTCTGGGAATTTGAATTTCGTTTTAAAATATTATGATTGAATTCCTGTTTTATTTCACAAGCGTGCAGCTTGTCCCAGTGGTAAAACCAGCGTGCGTATTATCCAAGGACCTGTGTTCGAATCCCGGCTGTGACAATATTTTTGAGCTTTTCCCTTTTATTCACTGGATATAATATATTATCAAATGTTGTTGATTTAATATCAGGTTCGCTCATCTAGCTTGGTTGGTAGTATGCCTGTGTGTTTGCTTGAGAGGTCCTGGGGTCGATTCTCCCCCAGGCCTTTTGCTTTTTCATTATTTTTGTGATTTTCCAGGATATAGCACAAAACCAATTAGACTCATTCCTCTAGCACACGTGCGTGGCTGGCCTGGTGGTGGGATTTGCTGCTGGTAAACATGGTGACTTGGGTTCAAACCCCAGCCAGGTAGGTTTTGTTATTTTATTTATTTATTTTGTTTAATTGATTTTGGTTTTATTAATAATCATGTATATAATTAAATAATTATATAAATGTATATTCAATGTTTTCTAATACTCTAAAATTATTTTTTAATTCAAAAATTATTCTTTTTATTATGTATGTATATATTTATTAAAATAATTTTGTATATTAGATTATAAACCCTTAAATATTTTTCTAAACAAACCCTAATATTTGACAAACCCTAATTCATTTTTCTAAACAATTATTAAAAACCTAATTTTATTTTCTAATTTTTTGTAAATATAATTATTATGTATATATTTTATTTAATATAATTACAATTAATCCTATTTTAATATATAAATATTCTATCATTGTTTATAATTAATTATATATAAAAATAATTTCTAAAAAATTGCAAATTTAATAATTTCTCATAATATGTTTATAATTCATTTAATTTGTTTATAATCTTAAATTTTATAATTTAATTGTTTATATTTTTCTATTAATCACTAAAATTTTGTTTATTATTATTACTAACCATGTTTATTACTAATCCATTTATATTTAAATTATGCTTATTATTATTATTTCACTAACCCCATTAATTTTAATTATTATTATTACTAACCCCTATTATAATTATTATTGCTTATTTATTTATTATTTATATTTTGCTTATCTATTTATTTTTGCTATTTTTTTAAATTGCTTTATTATTATGTAATTGCTCCTCGGTGTAATTTTTTGTAAATATTTAAATTATTTAATTTGCATGCTATGGTTAGTAAAAATAGGGAGTGCAACATGTATTTGTATTTAAAATTTAATTTAGATCATTTAAAATTATAAGATAAATATTAAAATTAAACACTCACACACGTAAGTCGATCTTTGATCGCCATCTCACTTTCTAGGGTTGCCTCTCAATGTTGCCTATTCAAAAGGTCAAGTAGGGTGTACAAAGCATAAGTCCCTTAAAAGAAAAGTCATCTAGTCCCTTCATGATCAAAGATCAAGTCCCTTAATGGTTGCCTTTCAATATGATCTTGTCCCTTTCAAATAATGATGACAGTCCCTCCAAAATGCTTAATACACCCTACAGTTGCCTTCATTAAACAAATATCCCTCATATGTCCCTTACATCCAAGGTAATGACTACCTATTCCTTAGTAATAGGGATAGTCTTACCATTTAAAGGATAAAGAACAGAAAGACTTAAACTTTAGGGTAGGTTCCTCATAGTTACTTGCTCACTATTTCAAAACAAATTTCAAATACTTCACACATTTCAAACAATTTTCAAACACAAGTTTTTTACGCATCCGTACATGGATCATTATCAAACTCTTATGAAAATTTCTATTCACACACTTCACATTTTCAAAAAACAATTCAAAGTGAGCTAAGTAACTAAGAGCCCATGGATAACCATGGATGTAAAGGGTGCTAACACCTTCCCTTTACATAACCTACCCCCCGAACCCAAAAATCTTTTAAAAGGTCTTTCCTGTTCTTTTATGCCTTTCCTTTGGATAAAATAAAAGTCGGTGGCGACTCTTGCTATCCGCAACATAACTAAAGTCAGTTCTCCCACCGTGTTACAGAACTGGCGACTCTGCTGGGGATTTAAATTAAAGAGGGGTACCCTTAGGAATTAGATCACTTTAAATTGTTTGCCTTGTTTGCTTTATATTACTTGTTGGGCTTTATGTGTGAAAGATCCTAACCCGGATCTAGTGTACCTTAGGTAAATGGCAATAGACCAAGGAAACTGTACGACGTATATCGATACGGTTGATCTGGTGGCCATAGTTAGTGTGACTTCTTGGTTGGTGCTTATGTTCCTTAAGTCAAGTTGAGGATAATATGAGGCTGCCATATGTTGTCAATGCACTAACTAACTTTTAGAACCCTAGTCATCCCATCTTGGCCTTTAGAAAGTAGTGAGGTAACCGGCTTTGGTGCAGACTGAAGTTGGTTGACACTCGATACTACACTCATTGAGATCTTAAACTTGGAGGGTTTTGGTTGGCAAGTAAGTTGCCTACTGAACAACCACCCTTGTGAAGGATCAATGATATTGAGATCCCTTAGAACCTGGTTACTTTTGTAGGATAGGATGAACCATCTAACTTCAGGGGAGGGTATTTACCTTTGAACCTCATGCAAGCCTTTAAACCTAGGGCTATTGTGTGACTTGTTTGTGTGTGCCACATGTTTGTGATTGAGCATAACATCATGACATCATCATGCATCATAAGCATAGCATTTTCACTAACCATTTCAAGGACCAAGGGATTTATCTTTGTTCTTTGTTGCAGGTCATGGCTTCAGCTCGTAGAAACACCATCAGGATCAACTTTGTGGGCATACCTGCTAAGCTTAAAGAGTTGGTTTCTCAGGTGTCTGATCATTCCCAGTTCATTAAGAGACATGGTCACCTATTGGATCTAGTCACATCAGGGTTCAATGAAGACATGATGAGTGTCCTGTTTCAGTTCTTTGATCCTAAGCACCATTGCTTCACATTCCCCGACTACCAGCTGGTTCCAACCATGGAGGAGTTCTCTAAACTTCTGGGCATACCTGTTCTTGATCAGAAACCATTCACAGGTTTGGAAAGAGAGCCTAAACCTGAGGTCATTGCTGCAGCTCTACATCTGAAGAAGTCTGATATTGTTTTAGAAACGAGAAGCGGAGTCAAAGGTGTTCTTGCTAAGGTATTGGTAGAGAAGGCTCAAATATTCTTGAAGGCCATGAGCTATGATGCTTTTGAGGATATCTTAGCCTTGCTGATTTATGGCTTAGTGTTGTTCCCCAATCCAGATCAGTTCATAGATGTTCATGCCATCAACATTTTCCTGAGTCACAATCCAGTGCCTACGTTGCTTGGAGACATACTACACTCTCTTCACACCCATACTACAAGGGCAAGAGGAACTTTGATGTGCTGCATACCTTTACTTTCTAGGTGGTTTATTTCTCACCTTCCTCGCTCAGTGATGAAGAATGAGCAAGGGTTCAGATGGTCCAAGAGGATCATGTCACTCTCACATTCAGACATCCATTGGTGCTCCAGATCTATGGAGAATGTCACTATCATTGACCGTTGTGGGGAGTTTCCTAATGTGCCACTTCTAGGCATAAGAGGAGGCATCACCTACAACCCCTCACTAGCTTTACGACAGTTTGGTTACGCTCGGAGTGATGGTCCACATGACATGTTGATTCAGGGCATTGTATTTGACTACGACAACGATCTTCAAGGTTACCGTCAGAGATTCATACGAGCATGGGGAAAAGTAAACAGGGTTGACAGCAAGACACTGGAGCCTAAGTACACTATTCCTATGGAAGCTTATCTCAGATGGGTACGATCTCGTGCTCAAACTCTTATGATGCCATATCCTGCCATCCTGCCAGTTACCATGGAACCTGTTGCTGAAGGAGATACTGCTTATACTATCCTTCACCCAGACATGCCTACTGACACGGAAGACTTGCAGAGATCTTGGATCCAATTGAAGGAGCAAAGGGATACTTTCGAGGCTCATTACAAAGCAAGCCAAGAAAGAATCCTGGAACTAACAAAGCAACTTCACGAGGAGCGGAATCTCAACTCATACCTCAACATAAAGAGGAAACTTCCATGGGAGACTTAAAACCCCATCTTTTGTACTTATTTCATTTCATTTTCTGTAAGCCCAAGAGGCAAAACAAATTTATTACTAATAAAAGTTTACCTTCTTGTTTGTTTAAGCAAATTTAAATCCTGCGGTCCTTGAAAACATTGCATACGCATTAAAACATCATATCATTGCATCACAGGTTTATTTGTGCACAGGTTTCTCATCTTCTCGCTGTTTATTTCAGCAATGGCTCTTGAACAATCAGTTAAGGATCTCCAGGCACAAAATGCACAGTTCCAAGAGCTGATCCTGAACCTATCCAAGGGGCAGGATGAATTGAAGACACTGCTGGCCAAGAAGACTAAGAAGACTAGAAGGTCAGGTGGCCTGCTCAACATGGGAAGAAGGTTCAGAGGTCCTGTCAAGACCAAAGAACAGATTGAAGACTATGAATCTGAGGAATCTGAGAAAGAGGGAGGCAGTCTCCACAACACTATGGGGGACTCTGATTCTGAGGCTAATTACTACCATGATCCTAATGAAGACAAATTCAAGATACTGGTGGATAGAATGGATGCTATGGAATTACAGAAGTCTTCTGGGCTGGATTTTGAAGATTTGAGTCTGATATCTGGGGTTGTCATACCCATTGGTTTCAAGGTTCCTACTTTTGTTGTTTATGACGGGGTCTCTTGTCCCAAGTTGCATTTAAGGTCTTATGTCAGAAGAATCCAACCTCACACTGCTGACAAGAAGTTGTGGATCCACTTTTTCCAAGAGAGCTTATCTGGAGCTCAGTTGGAATGGTATTATCAATTGGAGAGTGTCAACATCAGGGATTGGAATGATCTTGTTGAGGCTTTCTATAAGCAGTATCAATACAATGCTGACTTAGCTCCCACTCGCATGCAGCTGCAAAGCATGTCCATGGGTGCCAAAGAAAGTTTTAAGGAGTATGCTCTGAAATGGCGAGATTTAACTGGAAGAGTTCAACCCCCTTTGACTGACAGGGAATTGGTTGATATGTTCATGTCTACGCTGAATGGTCCGTTTTACAGTCATCTCATTGGAAGCTCATCATCTGGCTTCACTGAGTTGATCATGACAGGAGAGCGTGTAGAGAATGGTATCAAGAGTGGTAAGATCCAAGTGGGTACTTCTTCATCAGGTGTTGCAAAGAAGCCTCCCACTGGGAAGAAAGAGTCAAATGCTGTTTATGGTCAACCTGATCGTAATAGAAGGCATCAGTCTGTAAGTGCGGTCCATATTTCAAATCCAACCCCTGCAACAACAGAGCAGCCACAGGGCAACCAACAGAGGGCTAGAAGGCAGTTCACGAAGATCAACATGTCAATGGCTCAGGCATTGCAACACTTGTTGAAGGTTGAGCTCATTACTCTGAAGGAGGCTCCTCAGAATCCTAATGTCACCTCTCCCAGGTACAATCCCAATGCACGATGTGCATATCATTCAAACTGTCAAGGTCATGATACCAATAACTGCTGGGTCTTGAAGAACAAAATTCAAGATATGATTGAGGCTGGAGAGATTGAGTTTGACCCTCCGGGTACTCCAAATGTGATTACTGCTCCAATGCCAAATCACGAGAAGACTGCCAATGCCATTGATGAAGATTTACATGTCTATTCAGTTGCAGAGTTGACCACACCATTGTCTGTCATCAGAAAGAAGTTAGTACAAGCTGGTTTCTTTCCGGGTTGTCGTGAAGATTGTGTCTATTGTGAGTATAATCCAGAAAAATGTTGGAGGTTGAAGGACGGAATTCAGCGTCTCATGAATAATTACACTATAGTGTTTGAAAGAAGACCACCTTCTGTGGAGAGTATGGTGGAGCATATTACAAGAGATAAGAAGATTGAAGAGGTTTATATGGTTGACAAAGTGCCGGTGAGAATCACTTCAAAGGGACCTATTAAAATCACCCATCAGGGTCCAATCAAGATTACTGCTGAAGGTCCTGTAAGAGTTGTTGCTGAAGCCAGAGTGGCTCCTCTGGTCATTACCACTCCTGGTCCTATTCCGTACACGTCTGATAAAGCTGTGCCTTGGCACTATGGGTCTGATGTTTATATCCATGGTGTTAAGCAAGAACCATTAGCTGATGTGCCTGTTGATGTTGACAATATTGCTGGATCTAGTAAGATCACACGTAGTGGAAGAGTCTTCTCACCTCCAGTTACTTCCAAGAATGCAGTTACTCCTGCTGCTACCTCCACCACTGATGCTCGGGGCAAAGGTCCTGTTATTGAGCCTATACCTGCTGATATGCCAGCTGCTGATGATCTCTCCAAGCAGATGGAAGAAGTATTGAAAATCATTCACAAGAGTGATTATGACATTGTTGATCAGTTGGGGCATACTCCCTCAAATATTTCCATGCTATCCTTGTTGTTATGTTCTGAAGCTCATGCAAAAGCTTTGATCAAGTTTCTGAAGACTGCTCATGTACCCAATGCAATTTCTGTTGACCAGTTTGAGAATTGTGTTGCCCACCTGACCTATGATAATGGGTTGGGATTTTCTGATGCTGATTTGACCCCTGCCAAGAGGGATCATAACAGGGCTCTGCATATCTCAATTGAATGCAGGGGCACTACCCTGTCCCATGTATTGATAGACAATGGTTCCTCCCTGAATGTGCTGCCCAAGGAAGTCCTGAACAAGCTGAGTCCTGAAGATGCTGTGCTGAAACCCAGTAATATAGTGGTAAAAGCTTTTTGATGGTTCTAGAAGAGTGGTACATGGAGAAATTGATCTGCCCATCAAAGTTGGTTCTCAAATTTTTAATGCTACATTCTATGTGATGGATATTCGTCCTTCGTACTCTTGTCTGCTTGGTCGTCCCTGGATCCATGGGGCAGGTGCTGTAACTTCTACATTACATCAGAAGCTAAGATATCCGGTGGAAGGAAAGGTTGTTACTGTCTATGGAGAGGAAGAATACTTTGTCAGCCATGTAAACACTTTCAAGTATCTGGAAATGGAAGGTGAATACATTGAAACTCCGTGTCAGACATTTGAAGTGGTCCCTTGGATTGTGAATGATTATGTAGCTCCTCCTGTTGCGAAGAAAGTTCCTGTGGTCACCAGAAAACCTCCAACAATGGCAATGGCCTCCCTCAATGATGCTAGAGCTGTAGTGGATGAAGGTGGTTGCACTATTTGGGGTCAGCTTCCTGATATCCCATACAAGTCTGACAAGTTTGGTTTGGGTTTCACTGCAGAGTCCCAAAAGGCTGTTCGTCGTGCTCGTGCTGTTCGTATCACCAATCAAGGGGTTATGAAAGATCAGATCAATGCTGTGGGAGACTATGATGAAGACTACAACTTGGATGCTTGGATTTTTCCTACCGTGGGTTCTGGACTCAATAATTGGAAAGCTGAAGATGTTATCCCTATCTCCTTTAGTCAGGAGTAAATACTGTTACTGTGTTTTTTTTTTTAAGTCTGTAATTTCTTGAACAATTAAAACTTTCAAGCCTTGTGCCTTACCCGGGGCACAATGGTGTGCTTGTTACGGGCTGTCATTTCATTTGCATACTTCATTCAATAAAATCAGTGGACGTTTCGTTTTAGTAAATATTGTGTTCCTTGTCTTTCTTTTCTTTTATTTTTGCTTTATCAGCTATGTGTTCTTACACACACCCACATCACTAAAATGCAGATCCTCATCCACTCTGGATCCTGTTGATAACAGTTCTACTATTGCCAATTATAATTTCGAGAATCCGATCTATCAAACTGAAGACGGAAATGAGGACGATTGTGAAGTACCTGTAGAGCTTGCTAGGTTGTTACAACAAGAAGAGAAAGCCATACAGCCACATGAAGAGCCAGTCGAAGTTGTGAATTTGGGAACTGAAGAAAACAGGAAAGAAGTCAAGATAGGGGCTGATTTAGAGGATAGTGTCAAGAGCAGGTTGATTCAGATGTTACGTGACTACGTGGAGATCTTTGCTTGGTCTTATGAAGATATGCCAGGGTTGGATACAGACATTGTGGTTCACCGTTTGCCGGTAAAAGAAGATTGTCGTCCAAAGAAGCAGAAGGTTCGTCGTATGCGTCCCGAAATGTCAGAAAAGATCAAAGCAGAGGTAATGAAACAGTTCAATGCAGGGTTCTTAGCTGTGACTTCTTATCCTCAGTGGGTTGCAAATGTGGTACCGGTTCCTAAGAAAGATAGTAAGGTACGTATGTGTGTGGACTACAGAGATTTGAACAAGGCTAGCCCCAAAGATGATTTTCCACTTCCTCATATTGATGTTCTGGTAGACAACACTGCTCAGCATAAGGTATTCTCTTTTATGGATGGTTTCTCTGGTTACAATCAAATCAAGATGGCACCTAAAGATATGGAGAAGACAACCTTTGTTACACAGTGGGGCACTTTTTGTTATAAGGTGATGCCATTTGGTTTGAAGAATGCAGGGGCAACATATCAGCGTGCTATGGTGGCTTTGTTTCACGATATGATTCATCATGAGATAGAGGTATATGTAGATGATATGATAGCCAGGTCCCAGAATGAAGAGCAACATCTTGATCATCTGCATAAGTTGTTTGAGAGGTTGAAGAAATACAAGTTGAGATTGAATCCAAACAAGTGTACTTTCGGAGTCAGGTCTGGTAAGCTCCTGGGTTTCATTGTCAGTGGAAAAGGTATTGAAGTAGATCCCGCAAAAGTAAAAGCTATACGAGAAATGCCAACTCCCCGCACTGAGAAGGAAGTTAGAGGTTTCTTGGGACGATTGAATTACATTGCAAGATTTATTTCCCAATTAACTGCCACCTGTGAGCCAATCTTCAAGTTATTGAAGAAAGATCAGGTGATGGAATGGAATGATGAGTGCCAGACTGCCTTTGATGAAATCAAGAGATATCTGCTAGAACCTCCAATTTTGATGCCACCAGTTGATGGAAGACCCTTGATTATGTACTTAACAGTGTTAAACAACTCAATGGGGTGTGTACTGGGGCAACATGACGAGTCTGGTCGAAAAGAGCAGGCAATATACTACCTTAGCAAAAAGTTTACCGACTGTGAAACAAGATACTCACTACTCGAGAAAACTTGCTGCGCTTTGGCATGGGCTGCTCGCCGACTAAGACAATATATGTTGACTCATACTACCTTATTGATTTTGAAGATAGATCCAATCAAGTACATATTTGAGAAACCTGCTCTCTCCGGAAGAATTGCAAGATGGCAAATGATCTTGACAGAATATGACATACAGTATACTACTCAGAAGGCCATTAAAGGAAGTGTTGTTGCTGATCATTTGGCTCATCAAGCAGTGGATGATTACCAGTCAATGAGTTTTGAGTTCCCTGATGAAGACATTATGATTATTACCAAAGAACCTGGACAATATGACGGACCTGAACAAGGATCCCGATGGACTATGGTTTTTGATGGTGCTTCCAATGCACTTGGTAATGGTGTTGGTGTTGTGATTAGTTCCCCTGAAGATTGTCATACCCCGATTACTGCCAGACTTTGTTTCTATTGTACCAATAACATGGCTGAATATGAGGCATGTATCCTGGGTATTAAAGCTGCCATTGATATGAAGATTCAGTTCCTAGATATGTATGGAGATTCAGCCCTGGTAGTTAGTCAGATTAAAGGAGATTGGGATACCAAGCATGATAACCTCATTCCTTACAGAGAGCATGTGTTATCTTTGATCCCACATTTCAAAGAGATTACCTTTGGACATATTCCACGAAGAGAGAATCAGTTGGCAGATGCTTTGGCCACCATGGCATCCATGTTTGAGATCAGCTGGGATGATGAAGCTCCCAAGATTACTATTGATAGATTTGAAAAACCTGCATACTGCAATGAGATTGACACAGAAGGGGCAGAGGAGAAGCCTTGGTTCTATGAAGTGAAAAGATATCTTGAAGCTCAGGAGTTCCCTAAAGGGGCATTTGTCAAAGATAGGAAGTTCCTGAGAAGGTTTTCTGCCAAGTTCTTTCTGAGTAATGGGATTTTGTATAAGCGCAATCATGATTCAACTATGCTTCGTTGTGTGGATAAGAAGGAAGCTACAGAAATTATGGAAGAGATGCATGATGGGACCTTTGGCACTCATTCTAGTGGTCATACTATGGCAAAGAAGATATTGAGAGCAGGTTACTATTGGTCTACCATGGAAGCTGATTGCTATCAACACTCCAGAACTTGTCACAAGTGTCAAATCTATGCTGATAAAGTACATATACCTCCATCACCATTGAATGTGTTGACTGCTCCTTGGCCCTTTGCCATGTGGGGCATTGATATGATTGGTGAGATCAAGCCTACTGCTTCTAATGGGCATCGTTTCATTCTGGTTGCTATTGATTACTTCACGAAATGGGTGGAGGCAGCTTCATTTGCATCTGTTACCAAGAATGTTGTGGCTCGATTCATTAAGAATAATCTCATATGTAGGTATGGCATCCCTGAGAGGATTATTACTGACAATGGCTCTAATCTGAACAACACTATGATTACTGATCTCTGCACGCAGTTCAAGATTAAGCATCATAACTCTTCTCCGTATCGTCCAAAGATGAATGGGGCAGTTGAAGCTGCTAATAAGAACATTAAGAAGATTATACAGAAGATGACTGTTACTTACAAGGATTGGCATGAGATGTTACCATTTGCTCTTCATGGCTATCGTACTACAATACGTACTTCAACAGGGGCAACCCCATTCTCCTTAGTCTATGGCATGGAAGCAGTTCTGCCCATTGAAGTTCAGATTCCCTCCTTAAGAATTATGAAGGATGCAGGCTTGGATGAAGATGAGTGGATTCAGACTCGACTTGACCAGATAAATTTGATTGATGAGAAGAGGTTAGCAGCAGTTTGTCATGGCCAGATGTACCAGAAACGGATGATCAAAGCTTTTAACAAGAAGGTTAAGCCAAAGGTATATCAGGCCGGTGACTTGGTAATCAAGCGTATCATATTACCACAGGGTGATCCTAGGGGCAAGTGGACTCCAACATATGAAGGACCATTTGTAGTCAAGACAGTGTTCTCAGGAGGTGCCATGATACTGACTACTATGGATGGTGAAGACTTCCCACAGCCTGTAAACGCAGACATAGTTAAAAAATACTACGCATAAAAAGAGGCCCGCTAGGTTGACAGGCCTAGGCAAAAATAAGGGCATCCCGGCAAACCAAAAGGGTTTGGGCAAAAATTAGGGATATATATAAAAAGATGTACACCCGGCAAGTCGAAAACCTGAAAAGGCGGCTTGGGCAAAAAAGGGTATCCCGGTGGATTGAAAACCTGAAAGGGCAGTCCAGGCAAAAGTTAGGGATTAAAGCGTATGACTATGTCTCGTTTGGATCACCCATGAAACTGCAACCAGTTGTATTACTTACTCAAGCTTGAACAGATAAAGCTCAATCCAATCGTTTCCGTCTCAACAGCTGAAGATGAGATACTTGAAGATAATGGCAATAGTAGAATTGAAACTCAATAGGATTATTTTTCACATAGCTGATTTTCCTTGCTTTGTAAAAACTTTATGACAAAATCCTCTTACTAGGGTTTATGTCTCCTTGTACAAACTTACCCATGTATGGGTCACTTTTTGATAAATTCCATCTTTTGAATCCAGATTTACTTTTACCCTATTTACATAAGCGAAACGTCCATTGGTTGTGTTTGAATGTATTATGCTTTTGAATATGATTGATGTTTACCAGAAATGCACGTATGCTTAATATGATTGATGTTTACCAGAAATGCATGAAAATGCAGTAATAGTATTTACTAAGGACGAACGAGGGAAGGATTTCAATGAAGCTTCGCCGGTTCATCTCTACAAAGCAGTTACAAATCCACAGTAGGACGAATCCATCTTCATAAAGTCATATCTCCCCTGGAATTTATATCCATCTCTTTTATCCTCATACGGATATATGGGAATTTACTTTCCAATAAGGGTACGACGAACGAAGACGGGAGGTTATATTTACCCTACTGTCAAACGAAGACGAAGGTTATATGTACCTTACTATCCCCAGCATACGGGAGGTTATATATACCTTGCAATCCCCAGCAAACAGGAGGTTATATATACCTTGCTATCCCCAGCAAACGGGAGGTTATATATACCTTGCTATCCCCAGCAAACGGGAGGTTATATATACCTTGCTATCCTCAGCAAACGGGAGGTTATATATACCTTGCTATCCCCAGCAAACGGGAGGTTATATATACCTTGCTATCCCCAGCAGACAGGAGGTTATGTATACCTTCTTATCAAACAAGACAAGGACGAGTCCCTCATATTCTTCAACAACGAATCAGGATTTATTTTCCCTGGCCAGCAGTTGTTATGCGAAGATATCCAGACGCTTCCGGCAGTATCATATCATACATACATCATTTACATCATACCATAGCATACATATCCATAGATACATAATACATCACTTAGGTGCATCATATTATACATGCATACATAACACATAAGCTAATATTATCATACAGAATGCTACCTTGTTTTCAGGTTAATTCTCCAGCAAACAAACTTCATCAATAATTTGTGACTATCAGGATTGCTCTATCCTCCTGAAAACTATCATCAATATCAGGACTGCTTTATCCTCCTGATAGCTTCTTATTACATCAGGACTGCTTCATCCTCCTGAAATCACATCATTACCTCAGGACTGCTCAATCCTCCTGACAGCTTATTACTACATCAGGATTGCTTTATCCTCCTGACAGCTTATTACTACCTCAAGACTGCTCTATCCTCCTGACAGCTTATTACTACCTCAGGACTGCTCTATCCTCCTGACAGCTTATTACTACATCAGGATTGCTCTATCCTCCTGACAGCTTATTACTACCTCAGGATTGCTTTATCCTCCTGACAGCTTATTATTACCTCAGGATTGCTTCATCCTCCTGACAGCTATCATCATTACATCAGGATTGCTTCATCCTCCTGAAAGCATATTATCAATATCTCAAGACTGCTTCATCCTCTTGAAAGCATACTACTACATCGGGATTGCTTTATCCTCCTGAAATCATATTACTACATCAGGACTGCTTTATCCTCCTGAAAGCTATCATTATACCTCCATACTTTGGACTGCTTTATCCTCCAAGAAATGTATCTGAAGAACTTTTCTCCAAGTGGCATCTTTAATCCCACTAAAGCATATTCAACTAGCCATCAATACCACTCTCTGCACTGGTGAGTGCAAATTTTTGGGCTTTTGTGTTCAATCCCCTTCAACCTTCCAGGTCACGACTGGCAAATATACCAATCTAACCCCTCAAGTTTCAGAAAATTGAACAGGGGCAGCTGTTGCACCCCAAAATTTGCCCTCACAATACAAGACTTTGTGTGCTAAGAAGGTTCACAAGGTTCACAAGGTTCACAATGCTTACAAGACCTTTCATGAGATTCATGAAGTCTACAAGTCACTTTATGAAGTTCACAAGGTTCACAAGATTCACAATGCTTACAAGACCTTTCCTGAGGTTCATGAAGTCTACAAGTCACTTTATGAGGTTCACAAGGTTCACAATACCTCCCATAAGGTTCACAAGACATTTTATGATGGTTCACAAGGTTCACAAAGTTCACAAATAGTCAAAAGAGTTGACAATTCCTCCAGACAATACACCTCCTAAGCAGTGTATCCAAAACTAGGGTTTTGACTTTAATCAGGCTAAATGAACTTCTAAGACTTCAAGTGAGCTTCATAGCATCTTATATGTGTGGAAGAACCCCTATGACAAGTTTCAAGACTTTTCTCAGAGGTTTGCTCAGTCAGATGATCAGATAAGTCAAAATCAGTTAAAGCAGTTAAAAAGTCAAACTGAGGTCAACTATGGTCAAACCAAAGTCAAACTTCATGATTTTTTTGCCAACATCAAGTATATGAAGTAAAATTCATCATTTGATCAAGGGTTGATCATGATTCATCAAGGAGATTTCAGATCATCAAGAATCAGGAGTTTCTAAATTAGGGTTTTCTCAGTAAAAGTCAACTGAACTTTGACCAGCCATAACTTTCACATGCTTCATCACCAAGTCTCCATCCAAAGCTCATTTTGAAGGAAATTGAATTCTCTACAACTTTGTGTCTCACAAGCCAAGCCCAAAAATGCTTCATTTGGAAGGTATGAGCTAAGACATTATAAGTCCTTTTGAAAGTCAACAAAAAGTCAACAACTTCAAAAGGGCATAACTTGAGATTGGTAAATGATATGGACATGAAACCAGTGGGGTTGTTTAGAGGACTCTTCAAGATTTCCAAAATGTCCAAGAACACCCTCATATCATTAAAATTGAAGGATATGTGCCCTTGCAAAGTTGGGAAATTTTGGGTTGGTTCATGAAGAAAAAGGAGGTCTAAAACCAATTTTTTCCAAATGGGCTTGCCAAATAATGACCCAATCCACTTCATAACATCTTGCACGAAATTAAATTAATTTATTCATAATTTTATTTATTTTGTTTTTATTTATTATGATTTTTATATTAAAAAGTCATCTTAAATTCAAATAAAATATAAAATCATGAAAATTAATTTTAATTTTGCTTCTAGAAAGTTTTAAATCACATTTAAACTTGATTGATACAAGAGTTATGAAAATCCTCTCAAAATAGCAAGGGTTTATGCAAGATATTTGATTTTTAAAAGGCCATCTTTTTTAATCTTTTTAGATCAAAATTTCCACACAAGTGATGAATGTTTCTGACCTAATACATCCTCCTATAAGTACTTAACATAACCCTAACCAAAGCCACGAATTTACACAGCCTCAAGAGTAAGTTCCATAAGTCAAAAAAACCTCTCAAAACTCACATTCGGATTCATTGATATAAGGTGTTTGAAGGTAATCTAAAGACATAGCAATGTTCCTTGGACATCCATGAAGCAATACCAATACTCATATGCATCAAAACCATGCCATATCATGCTAACCGAATCGATTTTGTTCTTATATATTGTGTTTTTCGATTTCATACATTTAACCACTATTAATTGATTTTGTTGTGTGATTCGTGTTAGTTAGGACCTAGGGATGCTTTCTGGACCAATTGATTGAAGCTTCACTACCTAGAATGGATTCGGCCATAGCTAGGGTTCTTGATTCAAATTTGGGATCTTTTGATTTCACTAATATAAATTAATCCTAAGACATGTATTTGGACTGTATGATGTCTGGGGATTACGAATCTGTGATCAATTTGGCAAAATTATACATATTCATAGTGATACGAAAATTGCAGGATTTGTACGCAGGAAAAAGCCCAGGAAAATTCCCAGGAAATTTCGCAGGAAAACCTGCGAAATCCCAAGGAAGAAGACGAAGCTGGTTCGCGCGCGTTCTGGGAATTTGAATTTCGTTTTAAAATATTATGATTGAATTCCTGTTTTATTTCACAAGCGTGCAGCTTGTCCCAGTGGTAAAACCAGCGTGCGTATTATCCAAGGACCTGTGTTCGAATCCCGGCTGTGACAATATTTTTGAGCTTTTCCCTTTTATTCACTGGATATAATATATTATCAAATGTTGTTGATTTAATATCAGGTTCGCTCATCTAGCTTGGTTGGTAGTATGCCTGTGTGTTTGCTTGAGAGGTCCTGGGGTCGATTCTCCCCCAGGCCTTTTGCTTTTTCATTATTTTTGTGATTTTCCAGGATATAGCACAAAACCAATTAGACTCATTCCTCTAGCACACGTGCGTGGCTGGCCTGGTGGTGGGATTTGCTGCTGGTAAACATGGTGACTTGGGTTCAAACCCCAGCCAGGTAGGTTTTGTTATTTTTTTTATTTATTTTGTTTAATTGATTTTGGTTTTATTAATAATCATGTATATAATTAAATAATTATATAAATGTATATTCAATGTTTTCTAATACTCTAAAATTATTTTTTAATTCAAAAATTATTCTTTTTATTATGTATGTATATATTTATTAAAATAATTTTGTATATTAGATTATAAACCCTTAAATATTTTTCTAAACAAACCCTAATATTTGACAAACCCTAATTCATTTTTCTAAACAATTATTAAAAACCTAATTTTATTTTCTAATTTTTTGTAAATATAATTATTATGTATATATTTTATTTAATATAATTACAATTAATCCTATTTTAATATATAAATATTCTATCATTGTTTATAATTAATTATATATAAAAATAATTTCTAAAAAATTGCAAATTTAATAATTTCTCATAATATGTTTATAATTCATTTAATTTGTTTATAATCTTAAATTTTATAATTTAATTGTTTATATTTTTCTATTAATCACTAAAATTTTGTTTATTATTATTACTAACCATGTTTATTACTAATCCATTTATTTTTAAATTATGCTTATTATTATTATTTCACTAACCCCATTAATTTTAATTATTATTATTACTAACCCCTATTATAATTATTATTGCCTATTTATTTATTATTTATATTTTGCTTATCTATTTATTTTTGCTATTATTTTAAATTGCTTTATTATTATGTAATTGCTCCTCGGTGTAATTTTTTGTAAATATTTAAATTATTTAATTTGCATGCTATGGTTAGTAAAAATAGGGAGTGTAACATGTATTTGTATTTAAAATTTAATTTAGATCATTTAAAATTATAAGATAAATATTAAAATTAAACACTCACACACGTAAGTCGATCTTTGATCGCCATCTCACTTTCTAGGGTTGCCTCTCAATGTTGCCTATTCAAAAGGTCAAGTAGGGTGTACAAAGCATAAGTCCCTTAAAAGAAAAGTCATCTAGTCCCTTCATGATCAAAGATCAAGTCCCTTAATGGTTGCCTTTCAATATGATCTTGTCCCTTTCAAATAATGATGACAGTCCCTCCAAAATGCTTAATACACCCTACAGTTGCCTTCATTAAACAGATATCCCTCATATGTCCCTTACATCCAAGGTAATGACTACCTATTCCTTAGTAATAGGGATAGTCTTACCATTTAAAGGATAAAGAACAGAAATACTTAAACTTTAGGGTAGGTTCCTCATAGTTACTTGCTCACTATTTCAAAACAAATTTCAAATACTTCACACATTTCAAACAATTTTCAAACACAAGTTTTTTACGCATCCGTACATGGATCATTATCAAACTCTTATGAAAATTTCTATTCACACACTTCACATTTTCAAAAAACAATTCAAAGTGAGCTAAGTAACTAAGAGCCCATGGATAACCATGGATGTAAAGGGTGCTAACACCTTCCCTTTACATAACCTACCCCCCGAACCCAAAAATCTTTTAAAAGGTCTTTCCTGTTCTTTTATGCCTTTCCTTTGGATAAAATAAAAGTCGGTGGCGACTCTTGCTATCCGCAACATAACTAAAGTCAGTTCTCCCACCGTGTTACACCAAGCAAAGATCTCCACATAATCATGTAACATCTGAATCAGCCTGCTCTTGACACTATCCTCTAATTCAGCCCCTATCTTGACCTCTTTCCCGTTTTCTTCAGTTCCCAGATTCACAACTTCGATTGGCTCTTCAAGTGGCTGTATAGTTTTCTCTTCTTGTTGTAACAACCTAGCAAGCTCTACAGGTACTTCACAATCGTACTCATTTCCATCTTCAGCTTGATAGATCGGATTCTCGAAATTATAATTGGCAATAGTAGAACTGTTATCAGCAGGATCCATAGTGGATGAGGATCTGCATTTTAGTGATGTGGGTGTGTGTAAGAACACATAGCTGATAAAACAAAAATAAAATAAAAGAAAGACAAGGAACACAATATTTACGAAAACGAAACGTCCACTGATTTTTATTGAATGAAGTATGCAGATGAAATGACATCCTGAAACAAGCATACCATTGTGCCCCGGGTAAGGCACAAGGCTTAAGAATTTAATTGTTCAAAATTACAAACTTAAAGGTAACAACACAGTAATAGTATTTACTCCTGACTAAAGGAGATAGGAATAACATCTTCAGCTTTCCAGTTATTGAGCCCAGCACCCACAGTAGGAAAAATCCAAGCATCCAAGTTGTAATCTTCATCATAGTCACCCACAGCATTGATCTGATCTTTCATAATCCCCTGATTGGTGATACGAACAGCACGAGCACGACGAACAACCTTCTAGGACTCTGCAGTGAAACCCAAACCAAATTTGTCAGACTTGTAAGGAATGTCAGGAAGCTGACCCCAAATAGTACAACCACCTTCATCCACCACAGCTCTAGCATCCTTGAGGGAGGCCATTGTAGGAGGTACTCTGGTGACCACAGGAACTTTCTTGAAAGCAGGAGGAGCTTCATAATTATTAACAACCCAATGAACCACTTCGAACGTCTGGCACGAAGTTTCAACATATTCACCTTCCACTTCAAGATATTTAAAGGTGTTCACATGGCTGACTATATATCCTTCCTCTTCGTAAACAGTGACAACTTTTCCTTCTACTGGATATCTCAGCTTCTGATGTAAGGTGGAAGTTACAACACCTGCCCCATGGATCCAGGGACGCCCAAGCAAACAAGAATACGAAGGACGAATATCCATTACATAAAAAGTAGCATTGAAGACCTGAAAACCTACTTTGATTGGGAGATCAATTTCTCCATGCACCACTCTTCTCGAGCCATCAAAAGCCTTTACCATTATATTACTGGGTTTCAACACAACATCTTCAGGACTAAGCTTATTCAGAACTTCTTTGGGCAACACATTCAGCGAGGAACCATTGTCTATTAACACATGTGACAGGGTAGTGCCCCTACATTCAATAGAGATATGTAGAGCCCTGTTATGATCCCTTTTGGCAGGAGTTAAATCAGCATCGGAGAAACCTAACCCATTATCATAGGTCAAGTGTGCAACACAATTTTCAAACTGATCTACAGAAATTTCATTTGGTACGTGAGCAGTCTTCAAAAATTTAATCAAGGCTTTGGCATGAGCCTCAGAACACAATAGTAAAGACAACATAGAAATCTTGGAGGGAGTATGCCCTAATTGGTCAACAATATCATAATCACTCTTGCGAATGATCTTCAATACTTCTTCCATCTGCTTAGAAAGATCATCAGCAGTTGGCACATCAGTTTGCACAGGTTCAATAACAGGACCTTTGCCCCGAGCATTAGCAGTGGAGGTAGTAGCTGGAGTAATTGTATTCTTGGAGGTAACTGGAGGAGAGAAAACTCTTCCACTTCGTGTGATCTTACTAGATCCAGCAATATTATCAACATCCAGATTTTCACCAACAATAGGTGCATCAGCCAAGGATTTTTGCTTAACACCATGGATATAAACATCGGACCCATAATGCCAAGGCACCGCTTTATCAGAAGTATATGGAATAGGACCAGGAGTGGTAATGATCATAGGAGCCACTCTAGCTTCAGCAACAATCTTCACAGGGCCTTCAGCAGTAATTTTAATTGGACCCTTACGAATGATTTTTACAGGTCCCTTGGAAGTAATCCTTACCGGGACTTTATCAACCATATCTACCTCTTCAACCTTCGCACCTTTAGTTATATGTTCAACCATGCTCTCCACAGAAGGTGGGGTCCTTTCAAACAATATTGTGTAATTGTCCATGAGGCGTTAAATTCCGTCCTTCAATCTCCAACAACTATCCGGCTTATAAGCACAATATAAACAATCTTCACGACAACCTGGAAAGAACCCAGCTTGTACCAATTTCTTCTTAATAACAGACAATGGTGTAGTTAGATCTGCAACTGAGGAAATATGTGAAACTTCATCAATGGAATTGACAGTCTTTTCATGATTTAGCATGGGAGCAGTAATCACATTTGGAGTACCCAGAGGGTCAAACTCAATCTCTCCAGCATCAATCATATCTTGAATCTTATTCTTCAATATCCAGCAACTATTGGTATCATATCCCTGACAATTTGAATGATATGCACATCGTGCATTAGGATTGTACCTGGGAGAGGTAACATTGGGATTCTGAGGAGGGTCCCTCAAAGTGATAAGTTCACCCTTCAACAAGTGTTGCAAGGCTTGGGCCAGTGACATGTTGAGCTTAGTGAACTGTCTTCTAGGCCTCTGTTGATTGCCCTGTGGTGGCTCTGGTGTTGTAGGAGTTGGATTGGAGATATGAACTACACTCACAGATTGGTGCCTCCTACTACGATCAGGTTGACCATAAACAACATTTGACTTTTTCTTCCCACTAGGAGGCTTCTTTGTAGTACTTGATGAAGAAGCACCCACTTGGATCTTGCCACTCCTTATACCACTTTCTACGCGCTCTCCTATCATTATCAACTCAGTGAAGCCAGATGACGAGCTTCCAATGAGATGACTGTAAAAAGGACCATTCAACGTACACATGAACATATCCACTAACTCCCTGTCAGTTAGAGGGGGTTGCACTCTATCATCCAAGTCTCTCCACTTCTGGGCATACTCCTTGAAATTTTCTTTAGCACCCATAGACATGCTCTGTAGTTGCTTGCGGGTAGGGTCTAGATCAACATTGTATTGATATTGCTTATAAAAGGCCTTAGCAAGATCATTCCAATCACAGATGTTGGCACTCTCCAACTGATAGTACCATTCCAATTGAGCTCCAGATAAGCTCTCTTGGAAGAAATGGATCCACAACTTCTTATCAGCAGTATGGGGTTGGATTCTCCGGACATAAGATCTCAGATGCAGCTTGGGACAAGAAACACCATCATACACTACAAAAGCAGGTACCTTGAAACCAATGGGTATAACCACCCCAGATATCAAACTCAGGTCTTCAAAATCCAGCCCAGAAGACTTTTGCAATTCCATAGCATCCATTCTATCCACCAGCATCTTGAACTTATCTTCATTAGGCTCATGATAGTAGTTAGCTTCAGAATCAGAATCCCCCATTGTATTATGGAGACTGCCTCCCTCTTTCTCAGACTCTTCAGACTCATAATCTTCAACCTGTTCTTTGGTCTTGACAGGACCTCTGAACCTTCTTCCCATGGTGACCAGGCCTCCTGACCTTCTAGTCTTCTTAGTCTTTTTGGCCAGCAGTGTCTTCAATTCATCCTGCCCCTTGGACAAGTTCAGGATCAGCTCTTGGAACTGTGCATTTTGTGCCTGGAGATCTTTAACTGTTTGTTCAAGAGCCATTGCTGAAATAAACAGCGAGAAGATAAGAAACCTGTGCACAAGAAACCTGTGATGCAGTGATATGGTATATAAATGCGTATGCAATGTTTTCAAGGACCGCAGGATTTAAATTTGTTTAAACAAACAAGAAAGAAAACTTTTATTAGTAATAAATTTGTTTGCCCCTTGGGCTTACAATAAAAATGAAATGAAATAAATACAAAAGATGGGGTTTTAAGTCTCCCATGGACGTTTCCTCTTTGTGTTGAGGTATGAGTTGAGATTCTGCTCCTCGTGAAGTTGCTTTGTTAGCTCCAGGATTCTTTCTTGACTTGCTTTGTAATGAGACTCGAAAGTATCCCTTTGCTTCTTCAACTGGATCCAGGACCTCTGTAAGTCTTCCATGTCAGTGGGCATGTCTGGGTGAAGGATGGTATAAGAAGTATCTCCTTCAGCAACAGGTTCCATAGTAACTGGCAGGATGGCAGGATATGGCATCATAAGAGTCTGAGCACGAGATCGCACCCATCTGAGGTAAGCTTCCATAGGAATAGTGTACTTGGGTTCCAGAGTCTTGTTGTCAACCTTGTTCACTTTTCCCCATGCTCGTATGAACCTTTGACGGTAACCTTGCAGATCATTGTCGTAGTCAAACACAATACCCTGAATCAACATGTCATGAGGACCATCACTCCGAGCGTAACCAAACTGTCGTAAAGCTAGAGAAGGGTTGTAAGTAATTCCCCCTCTTATGCCAAGGAGTGGCACATTAGGGAACTCCCCACAACGGTCAATGATAGTAACATTCTCCATAGATCTGGAGCACCAATGGATATCTGAATGAGAGAGTGACATGATCCTTTTAGACCACCTGAACCCTTGTTCATTCTTCATCACTGATCGAGGAAGGTGAGAAATAAACCACCTAGATATTAAAGGTATGCAGCACATCAGAGTTCCTCGTGCCTTCGTAGTACGGGTATGAAGAGAATGTAGGATGTCTCCAAGCAATGTAGGCACTGGGTTATGAGTCAGGAATATGTTGATGGCATGAACGTCTATGAACTGGTCTGGATTGGGGAACAACATTAAGCCATAGATCAATAGGGCTAAGATCTCCTCAAAAGCATCATAACTCATAGCTTTCAAGAACACTTGAGCCTTCTCTATCAACACCTTAGCAAGAATACCCTTAACTCCGCTTCTCGTTTCTAGAACAATGTCTGATTTCTTTAAATGGAGAGCTGCAACAATAACCTCAGGTTTAGGCTCTTTTCCAAGCCTGTGAATGGTTTCTGATCAAGAACAGGTATACCCAGAAGTTTAGAGAACTCTTCCATTGTAGGAACCTGCTGATAGTCGGGGAATGTGAAGCAATGGTGCTTAGGGTCAAAGAACTGAAACAGAACACTCATCATGTCTTCATTGAACCCTGAAGTGACTAGATCCAGTAGGTGACAATGTCTCTTGATGAACTGGGAGTTTTCAGAAACTTGGGAAACCAATTCTTTAAGCTTAGGAGGTATTCCTACAAAGTTGATCCTGATAGTGTTTCTACGAGCAAAAGCCATGACCTGCAACAAAGAACAAAGATAAATCCTTTGGTCCTTGAAATTGTTAGTGAAAATGCTATGCTTATGATGCATGATGATGCTATGATGTTATGCTCAATCACAAACATGTGGCACACACAAACAAGTCACACAACAGCCTTATGTTTGAAGGCTTGCATGAGGTTTAAAGGTAAGATACCCTCCCCTGAAGTTTAGTTGGTTCATCCTGTCCTACAAAAAGTAACCAGGTTCTAAGGGATCTCAATATCATTGATCCTTCACAAGGGTGGTTGTTCAGTAGGCAACTTACTTTCCAACCAAAACCCTCTAAGTTTAGGATCTCAATGAGCGTAGTATCGAGTATCAACCAACTTCAGTCCTCACCAAAGCATACAGATTGAAGGGCATATTCCTTTGAGATCAGATATGTTATATCCTAATGCAGTTGGATATTTCTTTAAGGCATCTAAAAGTTTCTTTGTTTCAATTGTTCCTAAACTGGAATTGATTATAACTGGTCTTGTACATTCAGTGTCCAAGAATTCGTATCTTAGGTTCTTAGGTAAAGTTTTTAACCCTAACGTAGGTTTATCCTTACTTGGCATGGGATCCGGTGTAAGTGCTAAACTTTCGCTTAGACTATCATCCTGATATGGTTCACGCCAATTATCATCTTCGAAAATCGGAGGGATTTGAATTTTCATAATTTCAGAATAGGTAGTTTCTTTCATTTCCATTTCTCTTACGCATTCGGCAATTACGTCCAATAGATAACATGTATCCTCTATAGCTGGTGATTGTAAGAATTGTGTTAAAATGAATTCAACTTTCTCTTCACCTACTTCAAAGGTTAGCTTTCCTTTCTTTATGTCTATAATAGCTCTGGCGGTAGCTAAGAATGGTCTTCCTAGTATGATAGGTGTAGTGGAGTCTTCAGAGATGTCCATGATTATGAAATCAGTAGGAATATAGAACTGTCCTATACGTACTGGGACGTTTTCTAGTATGCCTACAGGATATTTAACAGAGCGATCGGCTAGTTGAACAGACATTTTAGTTGGTCTTAGGTCTCCCATGTCTAGCCTTTTGCAAATCGTTAAGGGCATAACACTGATACTGGCTCCTAAATCGCATAGAGCTTTGTCAATGACGAATTTTCCTATTACACAGGGTATAGAGAAACTTCCTGGATCTTTTAGCTTAGGAGGCATATTATTCTGAATTATTGCGCTACACTCAGCAGTAAGTGTAACGGTTCCGTTATCCTCTATCTTTTTCTTATTGGATAAGATTTCTTTTAAAAACTTAGCATACGAGGGCATTTGAGTGATAACTTCTGTAAACGGAATAGTAATATTCAACTGTTTCAGAAGTTCAACAAATTTCTTAAACTGGCCCATCATCTTGGAATTGGTTAATCTCTGAGGGTACGGAATTGGTGGTTTATAGGGTGGTGGAGGCACATAAGGCTTTTCTTTCTTTACTGCCTCTTGATTATCATCTTCCTTTTCTTCTGGATCATTCACCATTTCAGTCGGTTTATCCGGTTTTTGGTACATGGCTGGATTGTCAAGTCTTGGATCGGTAGGTCCGTCAAGTTCCTTGCCACTTCTTAATATCACAGCATTGGCCTGTCCTTTCGGATTAGGTTGAGGTTGTCCAGGAAATACTCCAGCTGGTGCAGCGGTAGGTGCTTGTTGTTGAGCTACTTGTTAAATCTGAGTCTCAAGCATTTTGTTATGTGTAGCTAATGCATCTACTTTGCTCACTAATTGCTTAATCTGCTCACTAATGTGTATGTTTTGGTTTAAGAAGTCCTTGTTTGTTTGAGATTGGTTAGCTATGAAGTTCTCCATCATCAATTCAAGGTTCGATTTTCTAGGGACATTAGGAGCAGTCTTTTGATATCCTGGTGGTGTAGTTGGTGCTTGACCTGGTGCGTATAAAGCATTGTTGTTCTTATAGGAGAAGTTCGGATGATTCTTCCAACCTGGGTTGTATGTGTTTAAGTACGGGTTTCCTTGAGCATAATTCACTTGATCTGTGGGAATTCCTGTTAAGAGTTGACAATCAGGAACATCATGTCCTGGAACTCCATATAACTCACAGTTAGGTGTTACTGCAGCCACGGTGGCTGTTGGTGTTATGGCCAAGTTGTCAATCTTTTGGTTTAGTTGGTCAAACTTTGCATTGACTTGGTCCATACTACTCACTTCGTACATACCTCCTTTTGTTGGTTTCTCAGTTGCGACTCTCTTGCTTCCCCATTGGTAATGGTTTTGAGCCATACTCTCGATAAGTGCATATGCATCGTTATATTCTTTGTCCATGAGTGCACCGCCTGCGGCAGCGTCAATTGTCATTCTTGTATTGTACAAGAGTCCATTATAGAAGGTATGGATGACCATCCATTCTACTAATCCGTGATGTGGACAAAGTCTCAGCATATCCTTATAGCGTTCCCAAGCTTCGAAAAGTGATTCGTTTTCCTTTTGCTTAAATCCGTTGATCTGAGCTCTCAGCATAGCTGTCTTGCTAGGTGGGAAATATCTGGTCAAGAAAACTCTCTTTAGTTCCTCCCACGTAGTTACTGAATTCGAAGGCAGAGATTGAAGCCAGGCTCTCGCTCTGTCTCGAAGTGAAAAAGGAAAAAGACGTAGTCTAATAGCTTCTTGGGTAACTCCATTGGCTTTTACGGTATCTGCGTATTGCACAAAGATCGAAAGATGAAGATTCGGATCCTCGGTAGGATTTCCGGCGAATTGATTTTGTTGCACGGCTGATATCAGCGAAAGTTTCAGTTCGAAATCGTTTCGGTTGATAGCCGGTGCGACAATGCTGGAATGCGGTTCAGCTTGCGAAGGACTAGCGTAATATTTGAGTGGGTGATTCTGTTCTTCAGCCATCTCTGCGTCCTTTGATGTTACGA
The DNA here is from genome assembly GCA_963966055.1 of Lathyrus aphaca. Taxonomy (NCBI): domain Eukaryota; kingdom Viridiplantae; phylum Streptophyta; class Magnoliopsida; order Fabales; family Fabaceae; genus Lathyrus; species Lathyrus aphaca. The sequence goes on along the minus strand of OZ014524.1, from coordinate 107,747,124 downwards.
CTGGTTTAGGTGGATCTATTTGAAGATCTGGAATGTTGAAATTTTGTTCATAATCGAATATCCGTCTTCTTACGTGTAAGAAGCGTTCCGATTCTGGGATTAGAGGTTGCAAGTCTTCGCCTTGAGAGCGAGTACTTGGCATACACTCGGGAATTTAGATTAAGAAAAGAAAATAGTTGTTACCTTAGTCTAGACAATGCTACCCTAAAGTGCACTAGTAACTAAATTAAGGTCCCCGGCAACAGCGCCAAAAACTTGATGGGCTAAAGACGTATTCTAATTATGTGTCTAGCGGTATCTTAACTGCAAGTGCACAGCCTATCGAAGTAATATTTAAGATTATCGATCCACAGGGACTTTATGATTACTTAGTGCTAGAGGATTTACTAGTTTAGCTAAGGTGAAGGGTTGTCACGATTTTTGGTTGTTTTTAAAGATTAAAGGCGGGAATTAAATCTAAGTTTAATTAAATAATACTAAGGCGGTCAGTATGTAATTATGTTAACTTAGGCGGGTCAATCTAACCTAGGCTTATAAAGATGGTTCACTTAATCTATTCTGTAGAGGTTACCAGTTTGAATATCTTTAACTCACACTCTCGTGGTCTTATCTCAGATCTTACCTCTAAAGTCCTATTCCTGCTCTCGCTAGCCCATAAGTGTTTAGAAATAATTTTTGGAAACTTAGTAATTCTAATTCATTTTAAAGCGCTCTCGCTGTGTTTAAATTAAATGCCTAACTTTAGCTATCTGGTTAAAATCTCACACTCTCGTGGTCTTGACCTAACCTAATACACTTTCCTTACTCTCGTAACAAAAAGGTTGATTTTATAATAAAAAGTCTCAGCCAGAATTTTAAGCTCTTAATTATTTTAAACCTGGAGTTGATTTTACCGATTTAGTTTATTTTAATTACATACCGCCCTAAGGTGTTTAGCTACTCATTATTGTTGATCCAGACAGAGGCAGAGAAATATAAAATAAAATATGCATAACAGAAAAATAAATACTTAACATTAATATAAATGCAATTTAAATAAAAACCTGAGTAACAATTAAAATAGTAGACTCCTTCTTCCACAGTCTGAAAGCTTGGAGTACGGACCGGAATCGGAAATAAAACTTCTAAAAGAATTCTGAAGGTTTTGAAACAAATTAAATTATAACAATTTCCTAATGTTGGAAATTGTTATATGGTTGGTTGGGATACAGAAAATTAAAGCAAGTAAAATAAATGCTGGAAAAATAAAGGGTGCAAATAAAAACGGCAGAGCTTCCGCAAGAAAATTAAAATCAAAACTCTGTAAATTGTTCTTTGAAGCTAGAATATTTATAGGAAACACTTTGGGCTTGGCAGTTGGAGTTGGTGCATGGGCCTCGTAGAGACTGAGAAAATCCAGGGAATAGTTGGAATACTTGGTCTGCGGGAAAATAGGCATGTTGGATTCACGTAGCGTACACGTTCATGACCAAGTCTCATCAAAATACCCTAAATTCCCTTTTTCACGTTCGTGACAAGGGTGTCACGTTCGTCTTCCGTGTCTTATGCGCGTCACGGTCATGAGGGACTTGTGACGACCGTGACTGCTCCTTTTAGCGTGTCACGGTCGTGACTCCTAGGTGACGATCGTGACTGTTACAAAAAATGCAGGTTATGCAGAATTCCTCCTTTCTTCATCTTTTAATGGTTGATTTTGCTCATTTCACTTGTGGCTCATGATTTAGCTCTGTATATGATGTACCTGCAAAATGGCAAAGAAAACTCGAGGAATCGGGTGTTAAAACGACAAATATGCGATAAAACGACATTGAAACATAGCAATATAACCGATACTTTTTCTCGTTATCAAACTTCCCCAAACTTAAACCTTTGCTTGTCCTCAAGCAAATAGTCGGTTGGAAATTGTCGGACAAGTTTTCATCGACGCACACACATATCAAACCGTACGAAGGATCGTTTATCAGATAAACCGGTACTTTGATAAAACACTAACGATACACTAATGACACAAGCAACAAGCTAAGTCGTCGACTTCCCGTTAAACGAAACATTCGGTAATTGCGTTACGATTCCACCTAGAGTCTTTCGATCTTATTTCGCCCGGTTTCATTCTAGCGCAATCACATTAAGCCCTTTGCCTTAGCACGCACATAGTGGAGTAGTCGGTTAGCGACTTTGATCCTTTATAAGCACGGGGTCTGGTACACGAATGTGGTAACCCTACATACATTATCCGATTTGGAGGTTGTGGGGGATCGAGCCGTAGCACGCCCTACCAAGTTCAGAACCAGTACCTCTGAACCAACCCGCAATGGACTCCTTCTCATATTTCTCGTTTCTTATATGCGACCGTGTACTTTGGTGCAATTTATTTTCATTGGCATCGAGATATGAAGGATCATTATAGATTAGGCATCAAACACTTATATTCATCGGCTCCCCACGTGGTTTGTGCTCAGACGGTGCTGACTGCTAGTATAAACTACTAGGGGTTACTTTTGAACTGAAACTTAAGGTGTAGTCGTAACAATTATCGGAACGGAATTGCTTAAGTGGGAAGTCTAAGGTGTCAAGACTGTATTGATCTTGTTGAATCGTTCTCAGCTTCCTAATTATGATTTCGTAGGTAAGTCGGGTAATGCGAAGAATAAATTAAAGATTTTTTTCGGTATGGCTAAATAAACGGGGAAAGTTCGAAACTAAAGAAAATAGCACAAATATTGCTCTGTTTCATTAAAATACGAAAAGGAATTACAACGGAAAGGAAAGTGCGGAAAGGGAAAATGCGGAAAATGAAAGGTACCTCTCCCACACTATATCAGACATTGTCCTCAATGTTGTGATATAATAGCGGTGAAAGTACAATACAAACAACGGAAATGGAAAAACATAAACAGAAACTAAAACTAAGGCTGCTGATGACCACGGCCTCGGCTTCTGGTGCGGGAGCGTCTGGTCGGAGTCGCTTCAGGATCAGAACTGGTGCCGGTGATAGCAGTGATATCAATGCGCAAAGCCTCTAGCTCGCTAAAGATCTCTCCGAGCTTCTCATCAGTAGTCCTCTGGTTGGCGGCAACAGTTGAAAGTAATGCATCATGTTGCTCTTTTTGCCTTCGCTCCAATGCGGCACTCATCTGGTTCTGCTGATGAATCGCACGGAGGACGTCTTCAAGTGTGAATTCTTGTGCAGGTGGCTGTCGGGTGGAGGACTCAGGAATGTCCTGGACAGGCTCAGCTGCATCCATGGTGTCTTGCATCTCGTCCACTAGTGGATCGGCCTGCTCATCAATAATGGGGGCGTGGCCGGCAGCATCCGGTAAAGCAAATAGCCAGTTGGTTCGGTTGGACGGATCGATGCGGTCACGGCACGACAAGATGATGTGGTGATAAATAGTGCCTTGGATAACAGGGCTAAACCTGCCATCCTCTCTCTGAGCAATCAAGTGGGCGGACCTTCAATAATTCTTCGTTAGGAACTCTGCGGCTCTGCGAGGCAAATTGATGACCAAGTCACCAAGCTCCAGCTGAATGGCGATGGTAGTGACAATGCCGCATATGTAGAAGGGGGTTGCGCCTCTTTCCGCTATGGACTGGATATGGGATAGCATGAATGGGGCAGCATTGATGCGCTCGTCATTTAAGGCGCAGTGCAAGAATAAGAGCTCCTTGGAGTTAAGCTTGTGGTTGCTCTCTCTTGCAAAGATGGTGTTGCAGATGATGCGATGAAAGTATATGATCGCCGGGTTGTGGATATGCGTAGCATTCAGGCTCTGAAAGGCTGAGGCACAGGTGTTGGTGATGTCGTGCCATAAGGTGAAAGCGGTTTCACTGAAGTTGTCCGGCACGCGGAGATGAGCATCATCGCCGTGATCGAAGCCTAGCAGCTCGACGATCCTTGTTTGTGTAACTTCGAACTCCCGGCCGAGTAATCTGAACTTAGCAACGCCGGTGAGTTGACTTTGTGAACCGATAGGAGTGATATAGTGAAATGAACTCAAAAATTCCAATGTCAGGAGTTCGAATGTAGGCTGGGGTTGACTGCATAGATGCCACAAACCAACCTTCTGAAGCAGGAGCTTCACACTGTTGAGCATTCCCAACTCTCTCAAACATTCAGTGTCGACATATCGCGTGGGTTGAACACCACGGTTCTGGAATCTGATGAACCTCTGTCTCTGATTTTCTCCATGCTCACCATCTCTAAACTGAATTTCTTCCATTGCATGCAAGTACAAGAGTGGGAGATGAGAGGTTTTTGAGGTTTTGTGAGAAAAGTGTAAAATGAGAGGAAATTGGTTCGGATTATAATGCAAGATGAGAATGTGATAGGTTTGGAGTAAATGGAGAGGTTAATGGAGTTTAATTTGGGTAATGGGAGGTTACGGGAGTTGGAAGAGATAATGGGGTTTTTTGAATGTTATGGAAGTTGAAAAAGGAAGAGGTTTCGAAGAAGAACAATTCTGTTTCTCAGAATTCCTATAATAGAGGTCGTCACGGTCGTGATGAGGGGATGACGGTCGTGACGCGCTAATTGGCTTGTCACGATCGTTAGAGGATGATGAAGACCGTGAGGGATTAAAACTTAGAATATTTTCCAGAATGCATTATCTCTCACACGTTCAATATAATTTATATATTTTTATGATCACTCCTCATTTTATTTTAAACACAAACAATATATAATATATAATATCAACATAAATTTGTAAATTTCATCACACGGGAAATTATATAAAACATTAATCAATTTAATATAACAGTAAATGAATTGAAGGCATATAAATTGATTAAATTGGAAAAATTTGTAAACTAGAAGTGCTTTGCTTTTGATAATTGAAGGGAAATTACATTAATAAAAATAAAGTACGAAAATGTTTGCGAAATTTTAAACTAACTAGAAACGAAAACAATAAGTAAAATAAGTTAGATCACTACAGCATTTTCAAAAGTGTTTCTTCAAATCTTCGATTGCAGAGTTCAGGTGGTAGAATTGCTTACATGTTATGTCAGTTAAACCTATAATGTCCAATCGCATGCTTTTAATCTCATCCTTAACAGTATTTATATCGGCTTGGTAAGCTTCAAGAGTGTTCATGATTTTCTTTAAGTTGTCAGCATATTCTACTTGATTCACTTCAGGGGTTTCAATCACTTCGTCAGTGTGGTCAATGTCATGGTAACCAGGAGGTGTCTCAGGGTCACTTTCTACATCGGTCATTATATCATCCCTTATCTTGTAGGATTGAGGTGTTTCAGGAGTAGATGGATAGTCAGGAGGGGTTAGCTCATAAAGCCAATTATCCTTATTGTGAACACTGACTCTAGCATGGTTTGGTAGTGTGAACAGGGTTACTACTTCATTCCTGATTAGGTACTCGAAAGGTGGTTGTCCTAAATTCCTTATGATATGGCGGTTAAAGCAAAAGTTAAGATTCATAGGATGGATGGTACCCAAACGGTTACACCTGTGTAATTGGTATCTAAGTCCTAAGGCATCAGCAATCATGGTGACAAGACCTCCTACTAATATGGGTAGATCAGGTTCTTCTTGGATTCGGGTGAAGGTTTGCATCATGAAAGGCACACCATTGACTGGCTGTCCATTAGTCACACATGACATAATGAATATCTCATCTTTAGATACTCCAGTAAGGTTTTCTTCTTTTCCAAAGAAGGTGTGGGCAAGGATCTTATGGAAGTAACGGATAGCAGGGTTATGTATCTCATCATTGTTCATGTTATTTGGTTCAGGATGGTAATTTCCGGTTAAGGTTCCCCAAAAGAAATCCAGCTCAATGTCCATCAATTCTACCTGTGTGGTAGTAAAAGCAAAGGGTCCACTAGGGAATCCTAATAAGTCAGCTAGTTCTCTATGGTTAAAGTCATATTCTATTCTAAATAGGCGGAAACTGATAAATCCTTTCCTGAATCCAAAACCGCGCTCGGGTAGGTAAACTAAGGAGCTGAGGAACTCAAGGGTGAGCTCGCGGTAAGTCACAAACTTTTGTTTAATCAGTGCATTCTCCCATCCAAGTCGGTTAAACAAGTATAGGATGCTATCATGTATACCTAAGGTTTCCATAGTCAGATCATCCAGGTACAGAGTCAAATCCATTGGTCTCTGTGATAACTCTTCAAATTTCATTCTTTGGTTCCTACCTCTAAATTTGGTTTCCATAAGGTTTATCGGTTGGTTAGCCATAGTTAGTGTAAATACGGAGGAAACAAATCAGGGGGAGAAGGAAAGTGGAAAAGACTTTAGAAAATCTGTAAAAGTGATTTAAAAATTAAAATAAGGAAAAATAAGAAAATAAATGCATAAATAAAAGCAATAATAGTAATGAAATAAAACAATAATAAAATGACAAAACAAATAAACGAATAATAAAATGATAAATGACAAAATAATAGAATGATCAAAATGATTTAAATGATTAAATGGGTTGCCTCCCACTAAGCGCTGTTTTTATCGTCAAAGGCCTGACGTAATGCTTAGGTTAGATTAATCAGGGAAATTAGTGGACAACTCTAAAAGCCTTATACTATTTGCATAGTCTCTATTTTCAACTTTATGATAATGTTTTAAACGTTGTCCGTTTACTGTGAATGGTTCACTATTCCTACCCTTAATTTCTATCGCTCCGCTTGGGAACACTCTAGTTATTTCAAAGGGTCCTGACCATCTAGATTTTAATTTTCCAGGAAAGAGCCTAAGTCTTGAATTAAAGAGGAGTACAACGTCTCCCACACTAAATTCTTTCCTAGATAGGCGTTTATCATGCCATCGCTTAGTTCTTTCTTTATATATCTTAGCATTCTCATAAGCATCTAACCTTAACTCTTCTAATTCGTTAATGTCTAGGATTCGCTTTTCTCCTGCAGCATTATAGTTTATATTGAGAGTTTTGATCGTCCAATAAGCTTTGTGTTCTAGTTCTACCGGGAGATGACAAGATTTTCCATATACTAAATTGAAAGGTGTAGTTCCTATGGGTGTCTTCTAAGCTGTCCTATAAGCCCATAAAGCTTCATTAAGTTTAGATGACCAATCTTTCAGAGATATGGCGACAGTCTTTTCTAAGATTTGTTTGATTTCTCTGTTTGAGACTTCGACTTGTCCACTTGTTTGTGGATGGTATGGTGTTGCCACACAGTGTCATACTCCATACTTAGATAGTAATTTGTCAAAGATTTTTGAAATGAAGTGTGAGCCACCGTCACTTATGACGAGTCTAGGCACACCAAATCTGGGAAAGATTATATTTTTGAAAAGCTTTATTACTACTCGTGTGTCATTTGTAGGAGAAGCTATAGCCTCAATCCACTTTGAAACGTAATCGACAGCTACGAGTATGTAATTATTACCGAAAGATGATGGGAATAGTCCCATGAAATCTATTCCCCAAACGTCAAAGACTTCTACTTCCAATATTCCTTTTTGGGGCATTTCATCTCTTCTTGAAATATTACCGGTGCGTTGACACCGATCGCAATTTATAACAGCGATGTGGACATCTTTCCATAGATTAGGCCAGAATAGGCCGGCTTGTAAGATTTTTGCACAAGTCTTGGAAGTGCTTGCATGTCTACCATAAGAGGATGAATGGCAGTGAGCAATGACATCTTCTATTTCTTCTTCGGGAATACATCGACGAAAGATTTCGTCGGGTCCTCTTTTGAACAATAATGGTTCATCCCAATAGTAATGTTTGAGATTGTGAAAGAATTTCTTTTTCTGCTGATAGGTTAAATCAGGTGGAAGAGCTCCTGCAGCTAGGTAGTTGACAATGTCAGCGTACCATGGCAGTCCTACAGTTGTTTGGATTGTTTCCACGGGTTCTGGTTCATCTATGTCTAACTGAACTGGGTCGCTTCCTATTTGTGCTATCAGCTGTGCATACGGAAAATCATCGTTGATCAGCACTTGTTCTGGTTTAATACCTTCTATTCTAGATAAATGGTCCGCTACGACGTTTTCAGTACCTTTCTTATCTTTTATTTCAAGATCAAACTCTTGTAAGAGTAGAATCCATCTCAAGAGTCTTGGTTTAGCATCTTTCTTAGTTAATAGATATCTGATAGCAGCGTGGTCTGTGTAAACGATTATTTTCGCTCCTACTAGGTAAGAACGGAATTTGTCAAGCGCAAAGACAACTGCTAACAATTCTTTTTCAGTAGTGGCGTAGTTCATCTGAGCAGAATCTAAGGTTCTACTGGCATAGTAAATCGCATGAAGTTTCTTTTCCTTCCTCTGGCCTAGAGCTGCGCCTACAACATAGTCACTCGCATCGCACATGATTTCGAAAGGTAATCTCCAGTCAGGGGGTTGCATGATTGGTGCGGTGATGAGGGCTGTTTTTAGAGTTTCGAATGCTTTAAGACAATCTTCATTAAATATGAACTCAATGTCTTTCATTAATAAACCGGTAAGAGGTTTAGTGATTTTCGAGAAATCTTTGATGAATCGTCGGTAGAAACCGGCGTGTCCTAAAAAGCTTCGTATTTCTCGAACGGTTTTAGGGGGTTGAAGATCTTTAATGACTTCTATTTTAGCTTTATCAACTTCAATTCCCTTGTCAGATATAACGTGTCCTAGTACGATTCCTTCTCTGACCATAAAATGACATTTCTCCCAGTTAAGCACGAGGTTTACTTTTACACATCTTTCTAACACCATTTCTAAATTTGATAGACATCCTTCAAAACTTTGCCCGCATACAGAGAAGTCGTCCATGAACACTTCCATGATGTTGTCTATAAAATCTGCGAAGATTGACATTATACATCTTTGAAAGGTTGCAGGAGCGTTGCATAATCCAAAGGGCATTCGTCTATAAGCGAACGTTCCATAAGGGCATGTGAATGTAGTCTTCTCTTGATCATCTGGGTGGATAGGGATTTGGAAAAATCCTGAGTAACCATCAAGATAACAGAAATATGAATTCTTGGCTAATCGTTCTAACATTTAATCTATAAAAGGTAGCGGGAAATGATCTTTTCGAGTGGCTTTGTTTAGTTTACGATAATCGATGCACACTCTATGTCCTGTCACTACTCTTTGTGATATCGATTCGCCTTTAGCGTTTTTCACAACAGTGATACCTCCTTTCTTTGGTACTACATGTACTGGACTAACCCATTTACTATCAGAGATTGAATATATTATTCCGGCATCTAGTAGTTTCTTAACTTCTTCCTTTACTACAGTGCTAAGGATTGGGTTAATTCTTCTTTGAGATTCTCTGGAGGTTTTGCAATCTTCTTCTAGCAGAATACGATGCATACAGATTGAAGGGCATATTCCTTTGAGATCAGATATGTTATATCCTAATGCAGTTGGATATTTCTTTAAGGCATCTAAAAGTTTCTTTGTTTCAATTGTTCCTAAACTGGAATTGATTATAACTGGTCTTGTACATTCAGTGTCCAAGAATTCGTATCTTAGGTTCTTAGGTAAAGTTTTTAACCCTAACGTAGGTTTATCCTTACTTGGCATGGGATCCGGTGTAAGTGCTAAACTTTCGCTTAGACTATCATCCTGATATGGTTCACGCCAATTATCATCTTCGAAAATCGGAGGGATTTGAATTTTCATAATTTCAGAATAGGTAGTTTCTTTCATTTCCATTTCTCTTACGCATTCGGCAATTACGTCCAATAGATAACATGTATCCTCTATAGCTGGTGATTGTAAGAATTGTGTTAAAATGAATTCAACTTTCTCTTCACCTACTTCAAAGGTTAGCTTTCCTTTCTTTATGTCTATAATAGCTCTGGCGGTAGCTAAGAATGGTCTTCCTAGTATGATAGGTGTAGTGGAGTCTTCAGAGATGTCCATGATTATGAAATCAGTAGGAATATAGAACTGTCCTATACGTACTGGGACGTTTTCTAGTATGCCTACAGGATATTTAACAGAGCGATCGGCTAGTTGAACAGACATTTTAGTTGGTCTTAGGTCTCCCATGTCTAGCCTTTTGCAAATCGTTAAGGGCATAACACTGATACTGGCTCCTAAATCGCATAGAGCTTTGTCAATGACGAATTTTCCTATTACACAGGGTATAGAGAAACTTCCTGGATCTTTTAGCTTAGGAGGCATATTATTCTGAATTATTGCGCTACACTCAGCAGTAAGTGTAACGGTTCCGTTATCCTCTATCTTTTTCTTATTGGATAAGATTTCTTTTAAAAACTTAGCATACGAGGGCATTTGAGTGATAACTTCTGTAAACGGAATAGTAATATTCAACTGTTTCAGAAGTTCAACAAATTTCTTAAACTGGCCAATCGTCTTGGAATTGGTTAATCTCTGAGGGTACGGAATTGGTGGTTTATAGGGTGGTGGAGGCACATAAGGCTTTTCTTTCTTTACTGCCTCTTGATTATCATCTTCCTTTTCTTCTGGATCATTCACCATTTCAGTCGGTTTATCCGGTTTTTGGTACATGGCTGGATTGTCAAGTCTTGGATCGGTAGGTCCGTCAAGTTCCTTGCCACTTCTTAATATCACAACATTGGCCTGTCCTTTCGGATTAGGTTGAGGTTGTCCAGGAAATACTCCATCTGGTGCAGCGGTAGGTGCTTGTTGTTGAGCTACTTGTGAAATCTGAGTCTCAAGCATTTTGTTATGTGTAGCTAATGCATCTACTTTGCTCACTAATTGCTTAATCTGCTCACTAATGTGTATGTTTTGGTTTAAGAAGTCCTTGTTTGTTTGAGATTGGTTAGCTATGAAGTTCTCCATCATCAATTCAAGGTTCGATTTTCTAGGGACATTAGGAGCAGTCTTTTGATATCCTGGTGGTGTAGCTGGTGCTTGACCTGGTGCGTATAAAGCATTGTTGTTCTTATAGGAGAAGTTCGGATGATTCTTCCAACCTGGGTTGTATGTGTTTGAGTACGGGTTTCCTTGAGCATAATTCACTTGATCTGTGGGAATTCCTGTTAAGAGTTGACAATCAGGAACATCATGTCCTGGAACTCCACATAACTCACAGTTAGGTGTTACTGCAGCCACGGTGGCTGTTGGTGTTATGGCTAAGTTGTCGATCTTTTGGTTTAGTTGGTCAAACTTTGCATTGACTTGGTCCATACTACTCACTTCGTACATACCTCCTTTTGTTGGTTTCTCAGTTGCGACTCTCTCGCTTCCCCATTGGTAATGGTTTTGAGCCATACTCTCGATAAGTGCACATGCATCGTTATATTCTTTGTCCATGAGTGCACCGCCTGCGGCAGCGTCAATTGTCATTCTTGTATTGTACAAGAGTCTATTATAGAAGGTATGGATGACCATCCATTCTACTAATCCGTGATGTGGACAAAGTCTCAGCATATCCTTATAGCGTTCCCAAGCTTCGAAAAGTGATTCGTTTTCCTTTTGCTTAAATCCGTTGATCTGAGCTCTCAGCATAGCTGTCTTGCTAGGTGGGAAATATCTGGTCAAGAAAACTCTCTTTAGTTCCTCCCACGTAGTTACTGAATTCGAAGGCAGAGATTGAAGCCAGGCTCTCGCTCTGTCTCGAAGTGAAAAAGGAAAAAGACGTAGTCTAATAGCTTCTTGGGTAACTCCATTGGCTTTTACGGTATCTGCGTATTGCACAAAGATCGAAAGATGAAGATTCGGATCCTCGGTAGGATTTCCGGCGAATTGATTTTTTTGCACGGCTGATATCAGCGAAAGTTTCAGTTCAAAATTGTTTCGGTTGATAGCCGGTGCGACAATGATGGAATGCGGTTCAGCTTGCGAAGGACTAGCGTAATATTTGAGTGGGTGATTCTGTTCTTCAGCCATCTCTGCGTCCTTTGATGTTACGACTGGTTTAGGTGGATCTATTTGAAGATCTGGAATGTTGAAATTTTGTTCGTAATCGAATATCCGTCTTCTTACGTGTAAGAAGCGTTCCGATTCTGGGATTAGAGGTTGCAAGTCTTCGCCTTGAGAGCGAGTACTTGGCATACACTCGGGAATTTAGATTAAGAAAAGAAAATAGTTGTTACCTTAGTCTAGACAATGCTACCCTAAAGTGCACTAGTAACTAAATTAAGGTCCCCGGCAACGGCGCCAAAAACTTGATGGGCTAAAGACGTATTCTAATTATGTGTCTAGCGGTATCTTAACTGCAAGTGCACAGCCTATCGAAGTAATATTTAAGATTATCGATCCACAGGGACTTTATGATTACTTAGTGCTAGAGGATTTACTAGTTTAGCTAAGGTGAAGGGTTGTCACTATTTTTGGTTGTTTTTAAAGATTAAAGGCGGGAATTAAATCTAAGTTTAATTAAATAATACTAAGGCGGTCGGTATGTAATTATGTTAACTTAGGCGGGTCAATCTAACCTAGGCTTATAAAGATGGTTCACTTAATCTATTCTGTAGAGGTTACCAGTTTGAATATCTTTAACTCACACTCTCGTGGTCTTATCTCAGATCTTACCCCTAAAGTCCTATGCCTGCTCTCGCTAGCCCATAAGTGTTTAGAAATAATTTTTGGAAACTTAGTAATTCTAATTCATTTTAAAGCGCTCTCGCTGTGTTTAAATTAAATGCCTAACTTTAGCTATCTGGTTAAAATCTCACACTCTCGTGGTCTTGACCTAACCTAATACACTTTCCTTACTCTCGTAACAAAAAGGTTGATTTTATAATAAAAAGTCTCAGCCAGAATTTTAAGCTCTTAATTATTTTAAACCTGGAGTTGATTTTACCGATTTAGTTTATTTTAATTACATACCGCCCTAAGGTGTTTAGCTACTCATTATTGTTGATCCAGACAGAGGCAGAGAAATATAAAATAAAATATGCATAACAGAAAAATAAATACTTAACATTAATATAAATGCAATTTAAATAAAAACCTGAGTAACAATTAAAATAGTAGACTCCTTCTTCCACAGTCTGAAAGCTTGGAGTACGGACCGGAATCGGAAATAAAACTTCTAAAAGAACTCTGAAGGTTTTGAAACAAATTAAATTATAACAATTTCCTAATGTTGGAAATTGTTATATGGTTGGTTGGGATACAGAAAATTAAAGCAAGTAAAATAAATGCTGGAAAAATAAAGGGTGCAAATAAAAACGGCGGAGCTTCCGCAAGAAAAGTAAAATAAAAACTCTGTAAATTGTTCTTTAAAGCTAGACTATTTATAGGAAACACTTTGGGCTTGGCAGTTGAAGTTGGTGCATGGGCCTCGTAGAGACTGAGAAAATCCAGGGAATAGTTGGAATACTTGGTCTGCGGGAAAATATGCATGTTGGATTCACTTGTGGCTCATGATTTAGCTATGTATATGATGTACCTGCAAAATGGCAAAGAAAACTCGAGGAATCGGGTGTTAAAACGACAAATATGCGATAAAACGACATTGAAACATAGCAATATAACCGATACTTTTTCTCGTTATCAGTAACTCTTAAGAAGTGAGATGGCGATCAAAGATCGACTTACGTGTGTGCGTGTACAAGTTCATATATTTATCTTGCAAATTAGTGATCTAAATTCAATTTTAAATACGAACATGTTTACACTCCCTATTTTACTAACCATGGCAATTAAAAATAAATAATAAAAATTATTCTACAACTATTACATATTGGATACAATTACATTATAATTAAAATAATTAAAATAAGCAAATAAAATAATTAAATGGATTAATAGTAATAAACAAAAATAAATAAATATAAGAGGGTTAGTAATAATAAACAAAAATAAATAAGCATGAGATGAAGAAATTAGCATAATAATAAATAATAAGTTAAAAGTTCAATTTTAAATAAATAATTATTTTTTTAAGATTTTTAATAAGAGAAATAAATAATAAATATTATATACTAATAAAATATGATTAATAGTCTAATTATTTAATTTTATATACATATTATAAAAATATCTAATTATAATTAAATAAGCATATAAAATGTAATTAGGTTTTTTTAATTATTTAGAAAAATAGATTAGGGTTTATGAGTTTAGAAAATAGAATTAGGGTTTTTTTATAAAAAATTAGGGTTAATTAATTAATTAAATTATTTACATATAAAAACTATATACAAATTATATACATAATTAAAATTTATATACAAATATATTAATAAAAATAATTAGGGTTTAAAAAATTAGGTTTTGTATGAAAATATTAGAGTTTAGTATTTAATATAAATATAATTAAATTATTTGTGCAATATATATAATATTAATAATATACAATAAAATAAATGTTAAATAATAAAGTTTAATTTTTTTGAAAATATAAGTTTGAAATATATACAAAAAAATAAAATAACAATTTAATTTTAAACATTTATCATTAAAGAAATTAATTAAATATATTATAAACAAAACAAAATAAGAGAAAATATGAAAAAATAACATACCTGGGGCTGGGATTCGAACCCAGGCCCTAGGCTTTGCAACCTCCAAGACTAACAAACCAACCACTGGGCTACGCACGCGCAGGTGATATGGAATGAGCACCATTACGTTTTGTTTCTTCACCTGTAAAAAAATCATAAAAAACAAAACAATAAAAAATGGCCTGGGGGGAATCGAACCCAGGACCATTCATTCAATAACAAACGCGCATACCAACTGAGCCAACCATGCATCTGTGAAATAAATTACAAACAATTTCATAAAATATTAAATCAAAAATTCAAATCCCAGCTGCGCGCCAAGAAACTTCATCTTCTTCATGGTACCTGCAATATTTCCTACGAATTTTCTTGGGCAATTTCCTGCGAATTTCAACATGTACAGGACCTACGAAATTCAAACATCAACAAAACAGTGAAATTTCTTCAAATTGATTAGTGCGTTATGATCCCCAGAGATCATTCAATCATTCTATGTCCTTAAAATTCATTTATATTTGGTTTATCATGAAACCCTAAAAGCTTGGCCGAAACCCTAACAATGGCTTCTCATGTTTCCTGCATCCAATCTTCAATCGAACCATCCAGAATCATTCTAAACATCATTGTAAACATTAATCAACCATCAAATATTATTTAAAACAAAGATATATACGAAATCGAAAAAATCAAAATACAAGAACAAGTGTGATTCGGTTTATGCAATATGGCATGATTATGATGCTTTTGAGGATTGGAATAGGTTCAGTGATGTCCAAGGAGTGTTTTGCAACCTTTAGAATGCCTTGAGAGAGCCTCTAACCAAGAATCCGAATTGAGAGTTTTTGATGAATTTTGAAAGTTTGGAACTTGTTCTTGAGGCAGCAAAATCGTGTCCTTTGTGTTTGGATGAGTTATACATATATAGTAGAACATAATTAGGTCAAAACATTGTAGGATTATTTGGACTTTTTGATCATTGAAGATTGAAAAAGATCATGTCTTAAAATTAAAATATTTTTTGATATAACATTGCTATTTTAAGGCAATCACCATAATTTTCATATCAATCTGATCCAAACAAGGTTTATGACTTTCTAGAAGCAATATCCCCTTTTAAATATTTGATTTCATATTTTATTTTAATTTAAATGACATTTTAATGAATAAAATTCAAATAAATATAAAATAAAAAATAAAAATTCAGAATATAAGTGGGTTGGGTCGTGCTTGATGTTTTCATAAAGATGGGATGGCAATTTGGTGGACTCATTTAGCAAAAATTTGATTTTAGGCCTTATTTACTTCATAAATCTCCCTAAAATTTCCCAACTTTGCAAGGGCATAAATCCTTCAATTTTAATGCTATGAGGGTATTCTTGGACATTTTGGAAAGCTTAAAGAGTCCTCTAACCAACCCCATTGGTTTCATGTCCATATCTTTTACCATTCTCAAGTTATGCTCCTTTGAAGTTGTTGACTTTTTGTTGACTTTCAAAAGAACCTATAATGTCTTAGCTCATACCTTCCAAATGAAGCATTTTTGGGCTTGGCTTGTGAGACAAAAAGTTGTAGAGAATTCAATTTCCTTCAAAATGAGATTTGGATGGGAAAAAATTGATGAAGCATGTGAAAGTTATGGCTGGTCAAAGTTTAGTTGACTTTTACTAAGGAAACCCTAATTTAGAAACTCCTGATTCTTGATGATCTGAAATCTCCTTGATGAATCATGATCAACCCTTGATCAAATGATGAATTTTACTTCACATACTTGATGTTGGCAAAAAATCATGAAGTTTGACTCTGGTTTGACCATAGTTGACCTCAGTTTGACTTTTTAACTGCTTTGACTGATTTTGACCTATCTAATCATCTGACTGAGCAAACCTTTGGGAAAAGTCTTGAAACTTGTCATGGGGATTCTTGAACACATATAAGATGTTATGAAGCTCACTTGAAGTCTTGGAAGTCTATTTAGACTGATTAAAGTCAAAACCCTAGTTTAGGATGCATTGCTTAGGAGGATGCATTGTCTGAGGGAATTGTCAAATCTTCTGACTAATTGTGAACTTTGTGAACCTCATGAAATGTCTTGTGAACCTTGTGAACCTCATAAGAGGTCTTGTGAACCTTGTGAACCTCTAGTACACAAAGTCTTATCTTGTGAGGGCAAATTTTGGGGTGCAACAATGGCATTAAATGATTCTGGCCATAAAACTTCAAGAACTCGTGCAGAAACAATCTAAGCATTACCACAAACAACAATATCAGATCAAAATTTGTTAATAATGTGCAAATTAATGGAATCGAAAATAAGAGTTCAAGAACATTGTTTGATTCGGTTTAAGCAATTAGAGGTGTTTTAGATGATGTAAGTGATGCAATGATGTTCAATGATCATCAAGGAATGCTTTGCTGCCCTTAATTTACCTAAAAAACCACAAAACTTAAGAATCCGAATTTGACTTTTTCTCCAAAATTTTGAAAGCTTGAATGTTGTTCTTAGAGGCTGCATTCCGTCTCTTGCTTGTGTTATGTTCTATACTTATAGGTGAACAGAATTAGGTCAAAAAAAAGTGATTGTTCTTTGGGCTTTTTGGGTGCCTTGATGATGAAGAAATCTCATTCCAAATTTTGCCAAAAATCCAATCTTTTCATGATCTAAAGAGTGTGCATGAATTTGGACAATATATACTCATGTTAAATGGCTTTTATGATTTTCTAGAAGAAGAATCATACTTAAATATTGATTTTTTGATTTTATTTTGATTTAATATGTATTTAAATGAATAAAATTCAAATAAATATTAAATAAAATAAAAAAAATCAGAAATTGCATGGGTTGGGTCGTGCTTGGTGTTTTTGTAAAGATGGGATGGCAATTTGGTGGGCTCATTTGGCAAAAATTTGATTTAAAGCCTTATTTGCTTCATAAACTTCCCTAAAATTTCCCAACTTTGCAAGGGTACAAATCCTTCAATTTTAATGCTATGAGGATGTTCTTGGACATTTTGGAAATCTTAAAGAGTCCTCTAACCAACCTCTTTGGTCTCATGTCCATATCTTTTACCATTCTCAAGTTATGCTCTTTTGAAGTTGACTTTTTGTTGACTTTTAAAAGGACCTATAATGTCTTAGTTCATACCTTCCAAATGAAGCATTTTTGGGCTTGGCTTGTGAGACACAAAGTTGTAGAGAATTCAATTTCCTTCAAAATGAGTTTTGTATGGAAATTTTTTGATGAAGCATGTGAAAGTTATGGCTGGTCAAAGTTCAGTTGACTTTTCCTATGAAAACCCTAATTTAGAAACTCCTGATTCTTGATGATCTGAAATCTCCTTGATGAATCATGATCAACCATTGATCAAATGATGAATTTTACTTCATATACTTGATGTTGGCAAAAAATAATGAAGTTTGACTTTGGTTTGACCACAGTTGACCTCAGTTTGACTTTTTAACTACTTTGACTGATTTTAACCTATCTGATCATCTGACTGAGCAAATCCTTTGGGAAAGTCTTGAAACTTGACATGGGGATTCTTGTACACATTTAAGATGTTATGAAGCTCACTTGAAGTCTTGGAAGTTCATTTAGCCTGATTAAAGTCAAAACCCTAGTTTAGGATGCAGTGCTTAGGAGGATGCATTGTCTGAGGGAATTGTCAAATCTTCTGACTAATTGTGAACCTTGTGAACCTCATGAGATGTCTTGTGAACCTTGTGAACCTCTTAGCACACAATGACTTATCTTGTGGAGGGCAAATTTTGGGGTGCAACATTACCGAAGCACTTTTCCGCTTCGTAGGTTGGTGAACTAAAACCATGCTAGCTTTAAATTATTCCCTTCATCTCGCTATTTTGGCATTCTTTAAGTGGTTTTCGCTACTTATGGTTGATTACGTTTTCGTTACGTTTTGCTAGCGATTTGTGGAGTTTAATGGATTAGAAGTTAGGTTGTAGCTTGTTATAGGTTCTAACATGTGTTAATAAGCCCTAATTGAGTAGAAATTCGTGTTAACATGATTAGATGTGTGTTAGGGTTGTTTAGAAGTAAGTTTGTGGCCAAAAGCACTTATTTCAAAGCAAATTTTCACTTTCTGTTCAGCATTAACCGGTTAACCATTTGGTTAACCGGTTAACGCGTGCGTTTTGCCACAAATTAGTGTTGTCTGGGGTCCGTTAACAGGTTAACCAATTTGGTTAACCGGTTAACGCTGTTGGGTTTTGGTTTTTTAGCTTATTTGCTTGATTTTTCTTGCCTCTTTGTGCCTCTAATGTTCATGCATTTTTAGGTACTAATTTTAGGGAATTTTCTAGGTTGGTTTCAACATCTCATTCCCCCATTTCGAGTCGTTTCAATGCGTTTCAATTCATGTTGCATATTATGCGTTTATGTTTTCATTTGTGTATAATTTGACTCATTGCATTTTGTTGCTATGTGTATGCATCATTTGGCATGTAAATAATCATGTTGCATTCTGTTTTTGCATCTTCTGCACAATTCGTTAACTCATTTGCATTTCATTGTATCTATATATATGTTGCATTTCACATAACCATGTATGTATGTGCATTTGGTTACATGTTTGATCATATCATTAACATCAATTCAATTCTAAATTTTGCATTAAGCTTGGCATTTTTATTGATCTATCATGTTGCATATTCATGATCAATGCTCATTATGTTCATATGCCATGTTCATGTGCCATATTTTGCATACTTGTTGCATAATCAATCATGTGGTGCATTCTTGAATAATTCTCCCAAAATAATTATGTCACTCATTTGTGTATGTTGATCTATGTTCAAATGCATATTCATGATTAATAGGTACATTTTTCATTAAGTTTGTGCATTAAAAAATGAAAATAATCAAATCTGCATTTTACATTTCATAGCTGACTTTGCATATAGGTTCTGTAAAATACATGCTGTTTGTTATGTTGTTCATGCTGTATGTAACTTTCTACACCTATCTTTTCATGTTGTATGCTGGCTGTAGATAGTTGTCTTGTGTTGTGCATTGTTTTCATAGCTATTTGTGTATTAGGGGTAATAGTAGGTGCTGAATTTTTGTTTTAGCATTTTTTTAGTTCTTTTAGAATTAAGATAGAGTTTAGATTGAGTCCTAGAGTTATTAGGATTTAATTGGTGTATGTTTGCTTTATTATTTTAAATAAAGTACAACACTAATCTTTGTTTTGTAGGAAGGAAAAAGTAAGTTTCTTTACCTTTATCTTTTTATTTTTTATGCATTTAATTTGATTTTTACCTCTATACTTGTGATTGGTAGGATTCCCCTTTGTTAGGATCAACTTATCTTCTTTACGAAGTAAGTTGCATCCTTTTTCTTTTTCCTTTCATTTTCTTCCTTAGGAATAAAAAAACCTCATAAACTATTACGATCTCCCTTTTGTGCATAATAAATAACTTAGGGTTGGTCTTAGTCCCCCTTAGTTTTTTGTCCTTTTCCGATTTGAGTCTTCTTCTCTCATCTTCAAACAAAATCTAAAAGATATTTAATAAAGGATTGAAATAGTCTCTTATGCATAGCCTTATTCCATGGGGCACTCATATTCATTCCATCTTGGAATAGTGTGGGCTTGTCTAGCATGAAGTACAAGTCTAATCATGAGACTATCTTCACAAACAATAAACTCCAAAACATTTCTCATAAAAGACAACCAACAAAGACATCGTGTCTTCTCTTCTCATCTCCTAATCTTTGTGGACGAATGCGACTTGTCTCGACAGTTCAAACAGCGATACGGTAAACACCCCCGAGTCAGAGCCGGTAAAACCTGAGCTAGAACTATGGCAAGGTCATCCTAAAAAAGACAAATAGTTCCCGCCTTAGTTAGACGAACTACGTCGACTCTAATCCTCATTTTCTCGATGAGGTACGTAGGCAGCGGGGTAGGCCCCGTTCAAACACATTCTTTATTTTCCCTATATTTTCCCCCATTCTCTCTTTCCATTCTCTTTTCCGATTCCCTTTCTCATTTCCATTTCCAGTTTGCAGTTCATTTGTTCAGCAACACTCGTATTTTCTCACCCTTTGAAACAAACAAGCAAACGTGAATCCCGTCGGGTACGACGAACGATCTGGAGTGCTAATACCTTCCCAAGTCGTAACCGACTCCCAAACCCAGATCTTTGGTTCGCAAGGCCTCGTCCTTTCCTTCTTCCTCAAGTTTGTGCAACATTACCTTTCCCATTCATTTGGGATAAAAATGTCTGGCTGACGACTCTACTTTTTTCGCGTCACTTTCGCGTTTATATTAGGATGAAAATCCCGGGAGCGACAGCTGGCGACTCTGCTGAGGATTGAACCTAGAATCTCTGGTTTCCCTTGTAGAGTCAATTCTAGCGCTTGTTTTTTTTTTATTTCTTTGGGTGTTTATTTGTTTGTTGTGTGCTTTAGTTTAGCTTTACTATTTTCATTTACAACTTTATTTACTGCTTTCAGCATTTATTTTCCATGCATCATATACTGGACTGTGCTGGTTTCATTTTTTCTATGGGATGGGTTTACTGTAATATGAGCTCGTAACCGGAGCTCGAGTGCACCCTAGGACTTAGAGTGGTTCCACTTTGGCTTCATGGCATCTTGCTATGTTGGTAGTAGTGAGTTCCACACCCAGACTTGCAACCTTCTCGGAAATGTATTGATACCAGAATCTTTCTGGGGCAATACACAACCTTGATAGTTATGTGCAGTCAGGGGACCGATCATTGAGAACCTTTATGGAAACATCCCTCTCCAGTGATGACAGTGGCAGACCACATTTGTTGGCAAACCTACTCACATCCGAGGGCCCACAGGGAACTCGCATAGGATGGCCTGGTTCTTTCATGGGAATCCAGTTAAAGCAAATTATCCGTATGACGATAGTATTGTACCCTTCGGGATGAATGTACTATTGTTTCTCGATTCAGTGCTTGAAGTTGAGGACTTATGAGGGATGCTTGTTTCCTTGGACTCAGCTGAGACCACCCTGAGTAATACATAATGCCAAACCGATTCCCTGATTTGGTCATGAGCCATTTCTCGGAAATGGTGAACGTATTATTGCTATTCTGCTTTGAGAGTCCGTGATGTTGAGCCGAGTAGCACACCCGTGAGATTGGGAGGGGTTTGCAGATTTGTAGGAACCCAGAAACTTCCAACATACCCACTTTGCCAGCATTATTTAGTATTATGATCAGGTTCCACATGGTCCTTTGTTTTTGAGATTCGGGACTTTTGTGGCAGTGTTATTATGACTCTTCACCAGCACATGACTGTCTTCTCAGCACCAACATTTGACCAGTGATCGCCAAACCTTTGATCATATGTCAGTGCATTGCATAACATCCTCCACATGCTTTCATTAATAACACATGCTTACTCATTTGTAGGGTCGCATCTCGCATCCTCATGAACATATCATACCCATTTACTGCATGATTTGCATATTTTGGATTTTTACAGGTTATTCGGACTTCCTAACTTATTCAACTTTAGGCAATATAGCTGGTCAACACGTTCACCGGTATCCAACAAAAAGAAACCGAGTGAGAATGGCTGAACGAATGCAGACTGTTCTCAATGAGCTCCGACGGAGGATGGATCAGTTCATGGAAATGATGACCGACATTGCTCAGAATCAAGAGCATCTTAGGTTGATGGTTGAGCAACCCCATGTGAATGCTAATACTAGAACACCGATTGAGAATTTGGATCCTAACGTTACCTGTAACGGAGGGCCAAATCTAGATGGGACTGTGGCCCGTAATGAAGACACGCAAGAGGACCGGTTCACTCTACTGAATGCTAATATGGGTAATATGAATGAGGTCAACAATCGAAGGTATGAAGAGCTGGCGGAGAAGATTAAGGCCATGGAATGTCAGAATTCCCTGGGCATCGATATAACCAGTCTTGGGTTAGTGCTAGGAGTCAGAATCCCTCCTAAGTTCAAGGTGCCATCATTTGACAAGTACAACGGCAACACGTGCCCTAGAACTCACATTCATGCATACTTTGGAAGAATCTTGACTCACACTGATGACAAGAAACTTTGGATCCATTTCATTCAAGATAGTCTATCTGGAGCTTCATTGAGTCGGTACATGAAGTTGAGCAGGGTCTCTATCCGATGTTGGAAAAATTTAGCTGAAGCTTTTCTCAAGCAATATCAATACAATATTGATATGGCTCCAAACCACACTCAGTTGCAGAATTTGTCTCAAGGACCCAAGGAAAGTTTTAAATAGTATGCTCAGAGGTGGCGTGAGCTGGCCGCACAGGTTCAACCTCCATTGCTCGATCAGGAAATGGCAGACATGTTTATGGGCACCTTGCAAGGTGCATACTTGGATCATCTAGCCGCTTGCTCGTCCATCGGTTTTGCTGATATTGTCATCGCTGGAGAAAGGATAGAAAATTTCCTGAAATTAGGAAAGATCCAGGATGCAAGCAGTGTTGCTTCTTCTGGTGTGAAGAAACCTTTTGGCAATGGCCAAAGACGAAGAGAAGGCGAGACCAATAATGTGTATAGGGGCCGAGACAGAGGTTGTTCACAAGGTTACTACCAAATAGCTGTAGTGACTATTACACCACAGGTTCAACCACAACCTCAAGGTCATCAATATCAGGCACAAAGACCAAATCAGGAAAGAACAAGAGCGACCACTTTCGCGTTTGTACCAGGATGAAAATCTCGGGAGCGACACCATCTGGTAAAACAACCGTGACACCGGATCCGTTGTGATTAGGCATTGGATTTTGGAGTACATTTGTGGCGCGAAAAAGGTAGAGTCGCCAGCCATGCATTTTTATCCCGAAAGAATGGAAAAGGTAATGTTGCACAAACCTGAGGAAGAAGGAAAGGACAAGGTCCTGCGAACCAAAGATCTGGGTTTGGGAGTCGGTTACGACCTGGGAAGGTATTAGCACCCCAGATCGTCCGCCGTACCCGACGGGATCCACGTTGCTTGTTTGGTTTCAAAGGGTGAGAAATAACTGCTGCTGAATAAAATTGCTGACTGGAATGAGAATGGAAATGAGAAAGGGAAACTGGAGAAAGAGAACAGAAAGAAAGAAAAGGGAAAATGTAGGGAAAATAAAGAATGTGCTCGAACGGGCCCTACCCTGCTGCCTACGTACCTCATCGGGAAAATGAGGATCAGAGTCGACGTAGCTCGCCTAACTAAGGCGGGAACTATTTGTTTGTGTTTTTTACAGCGGGAATTGCGTATGTCTATGATCAGGTGTTGCAGGCTCGTCTGGTACGAGTACGTTTACCGTCTTGCATGCGAGACAAGTCGTCGCAAGTTCGCGTTCAGAATGAATGAGATGAGAAAAGAAGTTCCCGCAGGATAGTCGCTTATTGTTTGTTTTTGTCTTTTAAGAGAAATGTTTTTTGAATTTGTTTGTGAACATTCTCATACTAAGACCTATCCATCGCGGGAAGTACTTACACCTCGCCCCGAAACAGGACGCGTATAAGCACTACGCAACAAAGTCTCGTGTTGTACAAGAAAGTTTGATTTTTATTAAGTGTTTTATGGCTTTTATTTGTGAGGTGAGAAAGAAAGACTCAAGTTGCAAAAGGACGAACTAAGGGGGACTAAGACACAACCCTAAGTTATTTATTATATACAAAAGGTGATCCTAATGGTTTATGAGGTTTTCTAATCCTAAGGAAGAAAAGAATAGAATGCAAGTTACTTCCTAGAGAAGTTAAGTTGATTCTACAAAAGAGGGGGAAATCCTACCAAACACAAGTATGAAAAGAAGGAAATGAATTAAATGCAAAAGAAAATGCATAAAAATAAAATAAAGGATAAGGTATGGAAACTTTCCTCAATCTTTCCCTCTACAAAACAAAGGTTAATGTGCATTTTTTTATTTAAAATAACAAGGTAAACATACCCTAATTAAATCCTAATGACTTTAGGACTCAATCAAAATTCTATTTTAATTCTAAAGAAACTAAAAAAATGCTAGGACAAAAATACAGCACCTATTACAGCCCCTAATACACAAACAGCTATGAAAACAAAGCATAATTCAAAGCAGCTTTTTACAGTCAGCATGCAGCATGAAAATGTAGGTGTAGAAAGTCACATACATCATACAAACATAGTAAACCACATGTATTTTACAACACCTATATTAACAAACAGCTACGAAAACATGGGACATATTTGATCATTTTTATTTATGTGCACAAAGTGAATGATAAACAACACATTAATGTCACTTAACATGAATCTACATGCATCACAAAATGAACTCAAACATGTGAATTTATTTACATCATTTATTTGATTAAAAATGACAATGATCAATCAAGAACAAACATACTTTTTCATGTTGCACAAATGAGCATTTTATCATGACATTGAACAAGTATCACTACAAGCATCAATTGTTACACATGCATGGCATAAAAATCAGAATTGAACTCATGTTAAGATATGATCAATTAAGCACAAGAAACTTGCATGAACATGTGAAGTATTTAATCACTTTTGGCAAAAATCAACATGGTATTTAATCACTTTATCAATCAAGCAAGCAATGACAATAATCATGAAGCATATGTTGAATTTAAGCAAGCAATTAACATGTGAAACAAATGATTAAAGTGTAGCAAAACAACATCAAGAATCACTTATATCACATTTGCGCATTTAACACAACATAGAAAAGTGAACAGAATCATGTCGAAACGACTCGAAACAAATGAATTGGCTACTGGAAATAGACTCAAAAATTCCCTAAAATCAATACCTAAACATACATGAACCACAGAAGCACTAGGAAACAAGATTGAGCAAGAAAAAAAGCTAAAAATCCAAAAATGAACAATGTTAACCGGTTAACCAAATCGATTAACCCGTTAACGGACCCTGGACAACACTAAAAATGGCCAAAAACGCATGCGTTAACCGGTTAACCAAATGCGTTAACTGGTTAACGCTGAACAGAAAGTGAAAAATGCTTTTGAAATAAGTGCTTTTGGCCACAATATTCCTTCTAAACAACCATAACCCCCACCTAATCATGCTAACATGATTTTCTACTCAATTAGGGCTTATTAACACATGCTAGAATCTATAACAAGCTACAATCCTAACTTTTAATCCATCAAAACCACAAATCGCAAGCAAAACTTAACGAACACGTATTCAAACATAAGCAATACGAAAAGCACTTAAAGAATGCCGAAATGGCGAGATGAAGAGAATAACTTAAAGGAAAAGTGATTTAGATCACCAACCTACGAAGCAGAGAAGTGCTTCGGTGAATGTTGCAAGAATCGGAGCTTGATCGAAGAGAAAACCAAGAAAACCACGAAACCGCAAAATAAATGCGTTCTTGATGCTTGAACCTTCGTGTGCTTCCGATAAGTCGAAACCTTCACCAAAATTCAGTAGCTTCTTCTTCCACAATCCACAAAATCAATGGAGGTTGGGGCTAAGCTTCAAGATCTTCAAGTTTCAATTTGAAACTTGAAGAGCTTATTCAAAAAGCTTTGGTGAAAAAAGGGAAATGGAGGAAAAGTGAGAGAGAAAAAGTGATTGTGAGAGAATGAGAAATTTGGAAATGAAAATTGTGTAAGTTTTTTCCTTTGGTTTGGATGAAAAAGGATTAAATATGGCTTAGGTTTGGGGCCCAAAAACTAGGCTTGGGATCCAAAATTATGGTTTGGTAATGAGGTTAGGATTTAGCAATGGAGTTAGGTTAGGAGAAGGAACATTCTAGAAGATGGTAGAACATGGTAGAAGTTTCCAAGGGAAATGGAGTGGAATTGAAATGGAAAAACAAGAGGGAAAGAATGAAAGGAAGTGTGGAAGGAAAGTGGAGGAAAATGTAAAACCAACCACTTTTCAAATGATTTTTCTTTGATTTTTATTTTATGATTCCTCCATCATTTCTTAACCAAATTTGAACCATAGGATCATTGTAACTCTAATTTCATGATATCGATCTTAAAAGTCAGGAATCGACCCTTTTTACCTAGCTTAGTTGCTTTTTCCCCGATTCCTCGATTTTCCGTCGTCTGGCCAGTCGAACCCCTTCCAAAATGAATTTGTGGACGAGAATTGAACCATATGCCTTTGAAATCATATATAATACAAAGGAATCCTATTTGAATTGAAACTTCATGAAAAAGCCCATTAGAAGTGAAACCCTAATTTGACCCTTTTCATCAGGAGATGTTGCACTGCTTGCCTCCTTTAATTAAACCCCATCTTTCCATGGTTCGTGGCTTTAAGTGAAGACTTGTGGGATGTTGTGAACCCTTCACACCAGGTTGAGAAGCTTTGTGGTCATGCGATTGCCTTTGTAATGCACTCAGTTGCTCCAATCATTGATCACATACCCATGCCTCAAATATGATATACATGATGCAATGTTTTTGGTTATTTTATGAATTTATGAATGCAAAATGCTATGCAAAATACTGAGGAAATGAGAGGGAAAATTTTGAGGTATTACAGATGGTCCATGCTAAACTGGAATCTTCAAAAAGCAAATAAAGCCATCAGTATTCAGATACTCTCACCAATGGCAATTGTTTGTGTCGCTCCCGAAGATTTGCATCCCGGTACAGGCGCGAACGGTCGGTGAAAGGAGAAAACTAAATGAAGATGAATAGAGTCGCCAGCTAGGCATTTTTATCCCGGAGGAAAGGTAATGCTGCATAAACCTAGAAAAAGATGGATAAGACGGTTGCGAACCAGAGAAACTGAGAAAGGGGATTGGTTACAACCTGAGAAGGTATTAGCACCCAGATTGTCCGTCGTACTCGACGGGATCCACGCTTGAAAGTTTGTGTCTAAAGGGGTAGTGTCTGTGCTATCTGTGTGCAGAAACTGGAAAAGAATATAGTAGTGTCGGTGCAAGAAAGTGAAGTGAATTGCTCAGGAATGAGGCTTAAAAGAAATGCTGGAAGAGGGGGGAAGACACAAAGACTTTTGTTCGATAACAGTTAAGTTATGCCTACGTATCCTCTCGTGCAATGAGGAAGTCCGAACATCGTAGTTCGACTCAAAGAGACTGAAAGATAAATTGACTGATGAACTGCTTGCTTGCCTATGCTCAAGTGTATGACTCGTCTGGCTCGAGTGCTAACTGTCTTGCATTAGACGGAAGAAGCAAGTTCTCGTTTATGGGTGAGGATGATGAGAAAAGAATCCCGGAGGAGACGATTATTATTTGTTTTTGGTGTTTTCAATCTTTTATTGCTTTTTGTGTTTGTCATAAGTTAATGAGCTTAAGCCTAAACGAGGGGTTAGTAAACTCATCATATCCTCCCTTTGATTAGGGATAATGAGAATACCTTAAGTATGAAGTAAACACCTCAAACTTAATTACCATGATGATGTAAGATTAAGATCATTAACCTACTTGTGATTATTTAGATGTTTTTTTTGAGTTTTTGTTTAGTGTTAAGTAATGAGTTTAAGCCATAATCAAGGATTAGTGGACCCATTACACAATCCTAATAGAAGGATAATAGATGAGCACACTTAAGCTGAGGAAGATACCTCAACTTAATCCATGATTAGGGATTAACCTCATGACAAAACAAACCTTTATTAAAGTGGATTTTAATTAAGGGTGAGATTAAGAAGTGAATTTTATGGTTTGTAAGACAACTTGAGGGGGACTTGTCCATTAACACTAGGGTTAGTCCTTCTTAACCAATAAAGGAAGAATTAGAACCCTAATGCAAGGCCCAAGTTACAAGCTATTGTCTTAGTGATTATTAAGATGGATTTATTAATAGGTTTAAACAAATTAAGGGTTTAATACTTAGGATTAAAGTTATACACTCCATCCTAATAGAAGGATGCAGGCATAACCCTAATCACAAAGTCTTAAAACCTTTAAGGTTTAGTCTCTGATTATGAGATGAGAAGAGAGACACAAAAGAAGACACCAAGGTAAAAACCAAAGGGGGACTAATCAAAACCCTAATTATTTTCATGCTTGGGTGTTCCTATGGTTTGTAAGGCTTGCAAGAGATCTTCAAAGAAGCCACCAATGGAAGAAGCAGATGAAAGGAGGAGAAGCAGAAGAAACAAGTTACTTACTTCACTGAAGAAGATAAGTAACTTGGAGAAAGAAAGTGAATGATGAAAATGAATGAGCAAGCTCACTCTAAAGCAAAGAAAAATGCAGCAATGATGCATAAGAAGAATGAGAATAGAAGTGATAAGTGAAGGCAAATTCACTTCTCAAGTTACTTACCACCTGAAAAGGTTAGCATAAAGGAAAGAAATGAAATGAAAATGAAACATATGCAAAGGTAAAAACAAAACTAGAAGCATATACATGATGAAAATGATTCTATGAGATGATGTAAAAGCATGTCAAGTGTTATGGATGTTCATATAAGAGATGGAATGCAAAGGAAGCATGCTTTGAAGTTTGAAAGTTCATGAAAGTTCATGGAATGAAATGAATGCACATCATGGAAAATGAATGAAGGAATGTTCAAGCATGATTCTAATATGCCCTAAGATGTCTTATATGTCATATGAATGCAAGAAATGTCATGGCAAGTTCATGAATGGATACATATGCAAGATGTATGCAAATGAACATGAGAAATATGGGTTTTAAGGCAACATGAGATGCAAGAGTCAAAAACAGAAGCAAAACATAAGATAAAAAATTGAAAATGAACTCAAAGGAACCCTAACCCCATATGATATCACACCCCAAAGGATAAGTTCTAACTCTTAACCTAAAGAAAGTTGTGATTTTTCTAAGTTATCTAGGGTTTTAAGGTACCTCAAGAGGAAAAATGCAAATCAAATGGAAAATGCAAGATAAATTTGTGACAAAAATATGCTAGATACTACATGCTATATGAAGATAAATGCAAAAAAGAACCAATGTCAAACCCTTCATGGTTAGGCAGAAAAGAAT
Organism: Lathyrus aphaca; assembly: GCA_963966055.1. Taxonomy (NCBI): domain Eukaryota; kingdom Viridiplantae; phylum Streptophyta; class Magnoliopsida; order Fabales; family Fabaceae; genus Lathyrus; species Lathyrus aphaca. The sequence continues at coordinate 107,717,822 of OZ014524.1, read as the reverse complement.
TCTTGAAGTTAGGGTTCAAAAATGGGATTTTATGAACCCTAAATTCAAGAAAAATGTCAAGATTGAGTCAAAACCAAAAAGAAATTTGTATGAATGGTTTGAAAATGTTTCTAAATGTCCTAAGATGCAATGTGAATTTTTTTTGGAATTTTTAGAAACCTAAATGATATCTTAATTAATTAATTTCCATTAATTAATTAAAATAAACATTTAAATACTTTAAAAATGGTTTTTTAATGCAAAAAATAAAAATAAAAATGTTTTTGGGTGAAGAAACATATTTGAATTAAAAATGCAGAAGGGCAATATTTTTGGAATTTTTTAAGTATTTTAAATAAATTGTACAAGATAAATGCAATAAAATGAATTAAAAATATGAATAAAAGAAAGTCAACTGATCCAATGGATCAGATTTGAATCTGGGCTGACTGCGCGCGCAGATGAGTAGGAAGGATTGAATCTGACTTAATTATATAATTAACTTAATTAATTAATAATTAATCTTAAGTGAAATGATCTGAACCATTGTCGCTCCCGATAAATGGGAAATGGCCCAGATAAAGGTACAGACGCGAACGGTCGGCGAAAGAGATGCGAGAACACACAGGAGTGAACTCACAGGGAATGAATAGAGTCGCCAGCTAGACATTTTTATCCCGGAGGAAAGGCAATGCTGCATAGACCTAGAAAGAGATGGATAAGACGGTTGCGAACCAGAGAGACTGAGAAAGGGGGTTGGTTACAACCTGGGAAGGTATTAGCACCCAGATTGTCCGTCGTACTCGACGGGATCCACGCTTAAAAGATTTGTGTTTTAAAGGGGTAGTGTCAGTGCAACTTGTGTATAAAAGAGCTGGAAAAGGATGTACAGGTGTTAATGTAAAGAAATGTGAAGTGTATAAATGTACAGTGTCAGTGTAAGAATGGAATGCTCAAGAATATGAGGCTAAAGAATGAGGCTAGAAGGAGGGGGAATATACAGAGACTTTTGTTCGATAACTGTTAAGTTATGCCTACGTATCCTCTCGTGCAATGAGGAAGTCAGAACACCGTAGTTCGACCCAAAGAGACTGAAAGATGAATTGACTTGTGAACTGCTTACTTGTCTATGCTCAAGTGTATGACCTGTCTGGCTCAGGTGCGAACTGTCTTGCATTAGACGGAAGAAGCGAGTTCTCGTTTAGGAGTGAATGAGATGAGAAAAGAATCCCGGAGGAGACGATTATTGTTTATTTTTGTATTTTCAGTCTTTTATTGCTTTTTGGAGTTTGTCATAAGTTAATGAGCTTAAGCCTAAACCAATGGGTTAGTAAACTCATCACATCTTCCCTCTGATTAGGGGTAATGAGAATACCTTAAGTGTGAAGTCAGCTTCTCACACTTAATCACCTTTGATGCAGGATTAAGATCATTAACCTACTTGTGATTATTTAGATGTTTTTGTTATTTTTGTTTAGTGTTGAGTAATGAGATTAAGCCATAATCAGGGATTAAACAGACTCATTACACCATCCTAATAGAAGGATAATAGATGAGGGTGTTTAAGCTGAGGAAAGCTCCTCAACTTAATCCATGATTAGGGATTAAACTCATGACAGAACAAAGCCTTTGATTAAGTGGATTTTATTTAGTGATATGATGATGAAGTGAGTTTTATGATTTGTAATACAACTTGAGGGGGACTTGTCCATTAACACTAGGGTTAGTCCTTCTTAACCATTTAAGGAAGAATTAGAACCCTAATGCAAGGCCCAAGTTACAAGTGTGATGTCTTGATGATTATTAGATGGATTGATTAAGAGATTTAAACACATTAAGGGTTTAACACTTAGGATTAAAGTTATACACTCCATCCTAATAGAAGGATGCAGGCATAAGCTTAATCACAAAGCCTTAAAGCCTTTAGGGTTTAGTCTCTGATTATGAGGTGAGAAGAGAAGACTCAAGGAGACACAAAGGTAAGAAACTAAGTGGGGGACTAATCAAAACCCTAATCATTGCCATACTTGGTTGTTCCTAAGGTTTGTGAGGTTTACAAAGGAAGTCTTCAGAGGAACCACCAGGAAGCAGATGAATGGAGCAAAGAGAAGCAAAGTAACTTGCTTCATTGGAGAAGACAAGTCACTTGAAGAAAGAAAGTAAGAAGAAGGAGTATGAACAAGCTCAAACTCAAACACATAACAAAAATGCAGCAAGGATGCATGAAAGAGATGAAAAGAAATTGTGAGAAGTGAAGGCAAATTCACTTCTCAAAGTTGCTTACCACCTGAAAAGTTAGTAAAGGAAATGCAATGCAATGCAAAATGAGATGAAATGACATGATGTAAACCAAAACCAGAAGCATATACATGATGATAATGATGCTATGGGATGATGCAAACATGAAACAACACATGGGGATTATCATACAAACTTATGGATGCAAATGAAGCAAGTTTAGAACCATGATCATACATGAAAAGTTAGGAAGTGCATATGGCATACAACATGGCAAATGCAAAATGCAATGATAAAACATGCTTACCATATGTCTTGAGATGTCAAATGAATCAAATGGATGCACAAAAGCTATGGCAAGTCAAGGTATGCAAGCAAATGCAAGAGGGATGCACATGGAAGCCCAAATTAGGGTTTATGATCAAAGCATCAAACAAAAACCAAAATCAGAAGCAAACATCAAGATAAAAAATTGAAAATGCACTCAAAGGATCCCTAAACCTATACTAAATCACTTCCCAAAGGAGAGGTTCCAACTCTTAACCTAATAAAAGTTATGAATTTCCTAAAATTTCTAGGGTTTTAGGGTTCCTTAACAAGAAAAAATGTCAAACAAATGGAAAATGAAAGATCAAATCATGCCCATTTAATCTCACAAACTATATGATATGCTAAACACAATGCAGAAAGAATCAAAGTCCAACTCTCAATGGTTAGGCAGAAATGATTTTTGGAAGTTTGGATCAAAATAATGCCTTGAAATGATTTAATTCCATGAAAAACTCTCAAAATGCATCAAGATCAAAAAAGAAATTTGGTTTGAGGGTTGGACAATGTTTCTAAATGGTTTTAAATGTTTCATGAATTTTTTGGTGATTTTTAAATACCTAAAAGCATTTTTAATTAATTAATTCTCATTAATTAATTAAAAATAAACTTTTAAATATTTAAAAATATTTTTTGAATGCAAAAAATAAAATAAAAATGTTTTTGGTTTCTGAAATTAAATAAAAATGTGTATAAAAAATTTCAGAATTTTTGAATATTTTTTGCTATTTTAAAATAAATGGACAAATTAAATGAGAAAAATTGAAATAAAAACTAATAAAAATGAGAAGTAATCACATCCAACGCATCAGATTCAAAGTTGGGGGGAGGCTGTTGACTTGGCGCGTCTTTTAAAGGCCAGGATGGACTCTGATTTAATTAAACTAATTAAACTTAATTAATTTAATAAACATGGATTAGGGCTAAGTGAACGAATCTGGGCCCTTGAACACGCGAGGGAATGGACCAAGTCAACTCATCCAACGCTCACAATTCAAACTCTCATTAATGACAGGATTAAACCCTAATTATTTTCAGGTGGCCGGAGAAGACCTCCGGTCGTCTTCTCCGGTGGGAACCCCACCTGAAAATTTCCAAAACCCTCAAAACTTCACTAAAATGAAATCTAAAAGAACATAAATCATCCCCACATCCCCCTGAATCAAAACCCTAACTCAAAACTCATTTATCTTTCATCAGTCGCATGAATCGAAAGCAAACATTTTTAGGTCAGAAAAGTTTCAGAGTAAGATTAAATGCTTATTTCTCAACTATTTTCAAAACCAAGAACATCAGAGTGATCAGCAAGACATGAAGAACAACTTAGAAACTTAAAAATCCATTTCTGGAAAAAATGTTCATGAAGCTACCTGAGTTTGAAGCCTTTCAGTTTGCAACTTTCTGACCTCTTTTCTTTGTGCAATCCACTCCTTTTAGGCCCCTGATGAAGTCTTGATTCTTAGGAAGAGTTTATGATGGCTGGTTTGAGAGTTTGCAGCAGTTCTGTTCAAGGTGGTGTGAGAATCGTGTTTTTGATTCAGTGGCTTTCAGGCTGCTTTGAAGGTTGGTTTGGGTTCAGTGAAGCATGGTGAGATGATTGGTGAAGTTGGTTTGTGTGTTTGTGGCCTGTGGAGAGTGTTTCGAAGGAAAATGCAAGTTGGAGAGATTTTGTGAATGCTGAGTTGTGGTGTGTTTCAGGCTTGCTTCTTCTTATGTTTAGCTTGCATTTGATTAACATAAACAATTCCCATTGGTCAGATGACATGACATGTCCTTTATTGATTGGTATGGGTGCTTTTGCTAAAATGTCAACTTTGTGTAAGAAGGGCATGGGCAACTTGCTAGCCTAGTACAAGGGGGTGTGCTGCGCAGCATGATGAGGGAAAAGGGGTAGGGTGGTTCAGCAAACTAGCCAGCAAGTGGGTGAGGAGCTATGATGACTTTTGCAACTTGGTTCACTTTGGTCCTTATGAAAGAAACTTGACCCATGGGCCATGAAACATGTGATTCCTTGGGTGCATTCTGAACTTTAGATGTTGTGTGATCATGTTGTGTGGATTAGAAGCCCATTTGATGACTTAATTGGCCTTGAGAAGTGAATTTGCAACTTTGCTTCTTTGGTGCATGACTTGAAATTTAGTGATTTTTGCCAACTTTGACAAACCATAACTTTTGATCCAAAATGAATTAGGTCATGTTCTTGTACTTTTTGAAAAGGGAATGATCTATTCTACAACTTTCATGACCAAAGTTTTTCCATTTGAAGCTTTTTTGAATCAAAAAGTAAGGGTTGAAAAGTTGCCTAAAATGACAAATTCATTAAAAGTCAAACTTGCCCAAAAAGTCAACTTTGCAAAAGACTTCAAATTCTCCAATTTTGTGAACTTCCAACCTCTTCTATGATCAAATAAAGATCATATACAATCAAAATGATGAAGAACACCCTTTGGTTGGGTCATTGGGGGCCTCAGATGCCCTGATTTTGCACTGACTTGCTTGAAAAGTCAACTCTTGATCAGATGCCTTCCCCATGGAATTTCTTCATGAAAATTGATATGCATACTCCCTATACCATATAGAGACCAATAGAAACAAGAATGACCAAAAATTTTGGAGTTATGGCCTCTGAAACCAAAACCCTAATTTTAGGTCATCTGTGCAGTCAAACCTGGCTCTGCTTCCATACCATTTTCAGTTCTTGTGATTCTCTGACATTCTTGACTTTGGGAGGATATAATATGATACTTGAACACACATGGACCCCTTTGGAGTGATTGATGACCTTTGGAGTGGCTCAACAAGCTCTTGGATTGCTCAGATCACAAACCCTAGATGCAGATGACTTTGAAACAATGCAATGAATCAAAAATGTAATATGGGCTGCTATGATTGAGTTTATGCATATGAAATGATCACAAGCCATGGTGTGAATGGGTGAGGGAAAATTTGGGGTGTTTACAGCTGCCCCTATTCAATCATGAGTTAGTTGTGCAGGATGTAAGCTACGGCTTAACAGGCAAACAAGATAACTTGTGGTTGAATACCAAAGACAGTCCAAAATTTGCACTCACAGAATGAAGAAGAAAAGGGATATAGATTGTAAAAGAAAAATAAAGTATATTATAAAGTGCGGGCGACGGAGGACGACCGTCGAGCAGATGACGACTGCGGGGAAAGAGACAATGACGGGGACGGCCGACATGCTGGGAAAAGTGCGGGAAATAAAGAAATGACGGGGACGGCCGACATGCTGGGGATAACAGGGTTATGATGGGGACGGCCATCAAGATAAAGTTGTAAAATTCTCTGGGGATTAATGAAAAAATGATGGGGACGACCATCAAATTCATAAAGTAAAGCAAGCAACGATGGGGACGGCCATCGAGCTAAAAAGAAAAGGGACCACGACGGGGACGGCCACCGGGTTAAAGAATAAATGAAATAAACAGATGATGAGGTACGGTCATCAAAGGTGAAGGGCGATCACCTAGCAGGGGACGGCTGCTCTGTTGGGGTTAAGATGAGGGACAGTCATCTAAGGTGGAGGACGACCACCTGGCAGGGTACGACTGCCGAAAATATTGCGACATAGGACGAATGCCGGATAAAAGGTCAACGATGGGGACGGCCATCGGATGAGCATGATGGAGGACGACCATCAAGAGGTGGAGGACGACCACCTAGCAGGGGACGGCTGCTCTCAAGGTTTACCATGACATAGGACGAATGTCAGATAACCAAAATCAACAATGGGGACGACCATTGGATAAAATGATGAAGGAAAATCATCAAAAGGTGAAGGATGATCACCTAGCAGGGGACGGCTGCTAAATATCACGACATAGGACGAATGTCGGGTAAAAGGTCAACGATGGGGACGGCCATCGGATGAGCATGATGGAGGACGACCATCAAGAGGTGGAGGACGACCACCTAGCAGGGTACGGCTGCTCTCAAGGTTTATCATGACATAGGACGAATGTCAGATAAAAAGAAAGTTGCTTTACTGGGAAATAATAAACACGGACGAGTGTTTACATCCAAGAAGTAAAAGGTATAAGTGTTTGGATGTTTGTATATAGATTAAAGATGCGGACGAGCATCCCTAAGACTATGATACGGACGAGTATCGAGTAGAAACAAATACTGACACGCGTTCAGAGATGATGATACGGACGAGTATCAACTGGTTAACAAAGAACACGGACGAGTGTTGAATCTGAGGGGGCTCTTCTGGGGAATAGTAGACACAGACGAGTATCTATATTCAAGAAGACAAAAGTGTTTGACACAGTGTATGGGTTAAAGATGCGGACGAGCATCCTTAAGACTATGATACGGACGAGTATCATGTAGAAACAAACGCTTGACGCATGTTCTGAGATGATGGTACGGACGAGTACCAACTGGTTAATAAAGAACACGAACGAGTGTCGAATCTGCGGGAATGTAAATGGTGTATATAAGATACGGACGAGTATCTGCATAAGTGAAATGAGAGTGAAAAGTGTATATTTGAGTGTTCCGCCTGCTGGGGGGAGTGACACGGACGAGTGTCAAAAGGAGAAAAGTAAAGTATAAATAAATATCTGATATACAAAGTGTTTATGTTACTGTGCTGGGGAAAGTGACATGGACGGATGTCAAGGAAATTATATATATATGTATCTGTGAGTGCAAAAGGGATACTTTGGCTTTCTGCTGGGGATGAGACACGGACGGGTGTTGAGAAGTATCTGTAATATACGAGTGTTTGTTTGCAAAGAAAAGCTCGGGCGACTTTACCGGGGAATGATGATATGGACGGATGTCATGAGGAGTGTGTACTTGTATTGGTGAATGTGAGGCAACTGCTTTTGCTGGGGAATCTGGGGTGTTCTGTATATTGTTGATGAGTTGATAATATTCACAGGTGTTTGATTCAGGACATGGCTTATGATTATGCAATATGTTTGATTTTTGCCGTAATGCTCCGTGTTAAAACGGAATGCTACGCTTTGTGGGGTGAATATGATGCGAATGCTATGATTAAACAAAAGATACTAATCCGGGATTCGGATCCCGTTGTTGTGAAGATCTCTGGTTGATCTGTTTGAAGTGAACATCCCAGCTGGGGATGAGATCGTTGGTAGATCTGATGAGATGATTCTGCTTGGGGAAATGGGTCAATGATAGACCTATTCCAGTAAATGAAGGACCCAGTTGGGGTTTATAGAAGCCTTCGTCACTCTGTTGTGATTCCTTCGTGTGCTGCTCTTCTGGATAGAGGCTGAGACTCTGTGGGGAAGTGGTTCCCTGGCTTTTATACCTGGCTGAGGTATGATGGATGGCAACTCAGCTGGGGAGAAAATAGCAAGTGGCAACTCAGCTGGGGAGAACACTTTGGGTGCTAAGACTGAGTGAGTGTTGATTTGCCAGCTTGCTGGGGTGAAGCTTTCATGCCCCATGTTGCGCTTTGGATACCTGCAATCCTGAAAAGACAGAGAAACGCACAAGTAGTCCCGAGGTATCCCTTACCGGATTCCGTCATAGGGGTTAGATACTCCCGAGAGTAAGTATATTTTTTGCAAGCACGTAGTTTTTATTTTTGAAGATAAACATCTGTATTCATGCAATCAGTTTTCTTTAAGACATCAGACATTTTTGCAAATAAAATGAAGTGTACGAGGTGAAACTTGACTGAAAATCTGTTTTTATTAATTCATGTGCCCTGAATTGGCAAGATACAGTCAAAGAAACATATCCCCTGGAATGAGGAGATTGTTACAAATTGAGAAACAAAAGAAGTTGGAAATGTTGACGACGCTTTGAGGAGCTTCCCTCTTGCTATGACTCGTATGACATTTGACGTTCTTCTCGTCTTGCTTTCTGAAGAAGGCTGATTCTGATAGAAGCTTGATCCTTTTGAAGCTTACCAAGTTGTAAGTGATACAGACGAATTCAGAATGCAGTTGTTCGCTTATTCCCTTATTTTGCATGGATCGCCCTTTCGGGTTTTCGATCCATCGGGATACCCATTTTTGCCTGAGTTGTCCAATGCGGCTTTTCAACTCAGCGGGTGTACATTTTTTATTTATTTCCCTTATTTTTGCCCAAGTCTTTTATTCTGTTTTTGACTTGCTGGGATGCCCTATTTTTGCCTGGACTTGCATTCTGTTTTTATGCCCAGCGGGTCATTTTATGCGAAGTATTTTTTAACTGCATCTGAATTCACAGGGGACGGGAAATCTTCACCATCCATGGTGCTGAGCATCAGTGCTCCACCTGAGAAAACTTTCTTCACCACGAATGGTCCTTCATAGTTCGGAGTCCATTTGCCCCTGTGATCTGTATGAGGAGGGAGGATTCTTTTCAGCACAAGATCCCCTACTTGGTACTCTCGGTGCCTGACTTTCTGATCGAAGGCTCTCTTCATTCTTTTCTGATACAACTGCCCATGACAGATTGCAGCCAACCTTTTCTCTTCAATCAGACCCAGTTGCTCGTATCGGGATCGGACCCATTCTGCTTCGTTCAGCTTAACATCCATCAATACCCGCAAAGAAGGTAACTCAACTTCAACGGGTAGGACTGCCTCCATACCATACACAAGCTGATACGGTGTTGCCCCAGTGGATGTCCTGATTGACGTGCGGTACCCATGCAAGGAAAACGGTAGCATCTCATGCCAGTCTTTGTACGTAACTACCATCTTTTGCACAATCTTCTTGATATTCTTGTTAGCTGCCTCAACAGCGCCGTTCATCTTAGGCCTGTAAGGAGAAGAATTGTGGTGTTGGATCTTGAAGTCCCGGCATAACTCAGCCATCATTTTGTTGTTTAAGTTGGAACCATTATCAGTAATGATTCGCTCGGGAACTCCGTATCGACAGATGATATCTCTCTTCAGAAATCTGGCTACCACTTGTCTTGTAACGTTCGCATAGGAAGCTGCTTCGACCCACTTGGTGAAATAGTCAATGGCGACCAAGATGAATCTGTGGCCATTCGAAGCAGTCGGTTCGATCTTGCCAATCATATCAATGCCCCACATGGCAAAGGGCCAGGGTGAAGACATCACATTCAGAGGATTTGGAGGCACATGCACCTTATCCGCATAAATCTGGCATTTATGGCATTTTCTGGCGTAGGCACAACAGTCGGCATCCATTGTGATCCAGTAATAACCTGATCTTAGCAATTTCTTAGCCATGGCATGCCCTCCAGCATGGGTACCAAAGGATCCTTCGTGCACTTCATGCATCAACAAGTCTGCTTCTGTTCTATCAACACATCTGAGGAGTACCATATCAAAGTTTCTTTTGTACAGGGAGCCATCAGTGTTCAGAAAGAAACTACCAGCAAGCCTTCTCAAAGTCTTCTTATCATTGGAAGATGCCCCAGATGGGTATGTTTGATCCTCCAAGAAGCACTTAATGTCATGGAACCAAGGCTTATTATCTTTGACAACGTCTGCTGCAAATACATATGCCGGTCTGTCAAGTCTGGACACTGAAATCTGAGGTACAAAGTTGGCAGCTTGAACTTTGATCATAGATGAAATGGTAGCCAGAGCATCTGCAAACTGATTCTCGTCCCGAGGGATATACTCAAGCTTGACCGTTGTGAAAAACGTCAATAGCCTCCTTGTATAGTCCCTGTAAGGTATCAGATGATCCTGGTGGGTGTACCATTTGTCGTTGGTTTGATTGACTACCAGAGCTGAATCTCCGAATACAGTCAATGTCTTGATCCTGAGGTCAATGGCTTCCTCAAGACCCATAATGCAAGCTTCGTATTCAGCTTCGTTGTTAGTGCAGTTAAAGGTGAGCTTTGCCGAGAAAGGCATGTGAACTCCCTTAGGCGTAATGAGCACTGCACCAACACCACGACCGTTCATATTAACAGCCCCATCAAACATCATAGTCCATTCTTCTTCCGGGTCAGGCCCTTCAGTGTGAATAGGCTCTTCATGATCTTTTGCTTTTATGAACATGATGTCTTCATCAGGGAAGTCAAATCTCATAGGCTGGTAATCATCAATGGGTTGCTCAGCGAGATATTCAGACAATACACTGCCCTTGATGGCTTTCTGAGATGTGTATTGGATGTCATATTCCGTGAGAATCATTTGCCATCTTGCAACCCGTCCGGTAAGAGCTGGCTTCTCGAAAATGTACTTAACTGGATCCATTTTTGAGATCAACAAGGTAGTGTGGGTCAACATATACTGTCTCAGTCGGCGAGCAGCCCACGCTAAAGCACAACAAGTTTTGTCGAGCAGTGAATAACGTTGTTCACAGTCGGTAAACTTTTTGCTCAGGTAGTAAATTGCATACTCTTTTCGACCAGACTCGTCATGCTGGCCCAGCACACACCCCATTGACTCTTCTAATACTGTCAAGTACATTATCAGAGGTCTTCCTTCGACTGGAGGCATAAGGATTGGAGGTTCTTGCAAGTACTCCTTGATCTTGTCAAAATCCCTTTGGCAGTCTTCGTTCCACCTGACCGTCTGTTCTTTTCTTAACAGCTTGAACAAGGGTTCACAGGTTGCTGTAAGATGAGATATGAACCTTGAGATGTAGTTCAATCTACCTAGAAACCCTCGAACTTCTTTTTCAGACTTCGGTGCAGGCATTTCTTGAATGGCTTTGACTTTATCAGGGTCGACCTCAATCCCTTTCTCGCTTACAATAAATCCCAGCAGCTTACCAGATCTCACCCCAAATGTGCACTTGTTGGGGTTCAGCTTCAATTGGTACTTCCTCAGACGCTTGAATAGTTTCAGCAGGTTTACCAAGTGGTCTTCTTCTGTGAGGGACTTGGCAATCATGTCATCCACATAACACTCGATTTCTTTATGGATCATATCGTGGAATAATGTTACCATAGCCCGTTGATATGTTGCACCAGCGTTCTTCAATCCGAACGGCATCACCTTGTAACAGAACGTGCCCCAAGGTGTGATGAAGGTTGTCTTCTCCATGTCTTCAGGTGACATTTTGATCTGATTGTATCCTGAAAATCCGTCCATGAAGGAGAATACCGAGAACTGAGCCGTATTGTCAACCAGTACATCAATGTGAGGTAATGGGAAATCATCTTTCGGGCTGGCTCTGTTCAGGTCCCGGTAGTCAACACACATTCTTACTTTACCGTCCTTCTTAGGCACAGGTACTATATTAGCAACCCATGGTGGGTAGCTAGTTACAGCAAGGAACCCGGCGTCCCACTGCTTTTGTACCTCTTCTTTGATCTTCATTGCCATGTCTGGACGAGTACGGCGCAGTTTCTGTTTAACCGGTGGGCAATCTTCCCTCAAAGGCAGTCTGTGCATAACAATGTCGGTGTCTAACCCTGGCATATCCTGATAAGACCAAGCAAACACATCCACATATTCTTGAAGCAGGTCAATCAGTTGTTTCTTCACTGAGTCTTGTAAGCAGGCCCCGATTTTAACTTCCTTCACATCTTCATCTGTACCAAGATTAATCGTTTCTACCTCCTCCTGATGAGGAGTGATAACCTTTTACTCTTGTCTTAAGCACCTGGCTAGCTCTTCAGGAAGCTCGTAATCTTCTTCAACCCCTTCATCAGCTTGATTGATCGGATTGTCAAAGTCATACGAAGTCATAGCCGTGCTGTTGTCGGTGCTGTCTGGAAGGCACTCTCTGCAAGGGTTCAATTTGTTCATTTTAGTGATTGATTTTAATCTTGTTTAGAAAAGTGAAATAAAGTTGTCATTTTGAAAACATTGCCATTTATTTTTTTTGTACAAAAAGAAAAATGGAAAAACAGTGAGCGAAAAAGAAAAAGACTCATTTGCAAAAGATGTCTGATTATCATTGATTGATCTTGTTTGCACAAAAATTACAGATCGCCCGATTACAAAATGAGTCTTGTCATCTTGGGCAAGATGCAAGACTTGATGCATGCTTAAAATATACAGGAAATAATAATTACTCTGCAGGAGTAACCCTTATAATTTCCTGGGAAGACCAGTTTGAGATACGGCTCCCCGGGATCCTTGGACGAATCCAGCTTTCCAGGTTGCGTTCATCTTCCGACTCATCTTCCAAGTTGTTGATAGCATCAGGGGTGAGCATCCCCCCACTAACAAAGTTGGACTCCTTAGCAGCCTCTGCTTGATCTTGTTGAGTTGGTTTGTAACCCAACCCAAATCTATCTTCTTTCTTCTCCACAGGCAACAGTTTGCCCCAGCCTTGAGCATTCCCTTCCTCAACAACCTTCCGGGCTTGTTGGTAGGACGTCATAGAAGTCCCAAGTACAGTAGAGGTTTCATTAATATTCAAGGCCTCAAACCCTTGACTCATCGTTTCGTGGATCTCCCCATCCATCTCAATGTATTTATAAGTAGCCAGATGGCTAACAAAAATGTCTTCCTCTCCACAAATAGTAACGACTTGGCCTTCCCACTCGAATTTTAACTTCTGGTGAAGGGTTGAGGTCACGGCGCCAGCGGCGTGAATCCATGGTCTACCCAACAAACAGCTGTAGGCAGGCTGAATGTCCATCACGTAGAAGGTCGTTTTGAAAGTTTGTGGGCCAATCGTTACAGGCAACTCAATTTCTCCCAGAACCAATCTCTTAGAACCGTCAAAGGATCTCACTACTAAGTTGCTGGGACGTAATGCCAATCCATCATATTCCAGCTTCACAAGGGCTTTTTTAGGTAAGACATTGAGGGATGACCCTGTGTCTACCAGTACATGAGAAAGAACTGCACCTTTACACTCCATGGTAATGTGCAAAGCCTTGTTATGATTGCGGCCTTCCGTAGTCAAATCAGTGTAGGTGAACCCTAGTCCATTACTAGCATTAACATTTCCAACCACAGCTTCCAACTGATTGACGGTGATCTCTTCTGGCACATAAGCTGCGTGCAAGACTTTGAGTAGTGCGTTCCGATGAGCCTCGGAGCACATGAGCAATGATAGAATGGAGATCTTGGAAGGCGTCTGGTGAAGCTGGTCCACTATCTTGTAATCACTTTTCTTGATGATTCTCATGAATTCATCAACTTCTTGATCAAAAGGGGTTTTCAAAGCTTCTCTACCAACTTGATCTTCTTGCACCGTGCTTTTCCCTTTTGCCTTGGCAGCAGCTTCTGCTTCAGCAGTGGGTTTTTGAATTTGCGGGGCAAAGAGACGTCCACTTCGAGTGAAGCCTCCGCCTCCCCCCACATTGTCTATTTGTGGTGAAGAAGTTGATGATTCAAGAGTGATTTTCTGTCCCTCGCAGTATAGATCAGAGCCGTAATGCCAAGGGATGGCATTACTGCTTTCATAAGGTACTGGCCCAGGCACTGTGATAGTGACTGGACTGATGGCAGCTGCAGAAGGGACCATGATGGTCTGTGGATCATAATATATTGTGACTGGTGCTCTGATAGGAGTGGCACTTTGTGAGTTGTAGGCAGAATCATTGACAGGATCATAATAAATTGTAACTGTTGAGACACTTTCATTGTTGGCTGCTGATGTTGTAGGAGACATTGTTGGAAGGATGGGTGTTGTTGTTGTAGGAGACTCTGAATGGAGGGGTGCTGAAGTTGTAAAAGGGATGTTTGCTGATATTTGGTCCATTGAAGTAACAGATGAAGCATTTTTTGATGAAACCGAAGAGTTGTTTGGAACAATGGTTGTTGCATTTGTAGGAGATTCTGAAACCGTTGTTAAGGAGATTGCTGGATTGGTAGGTACTAATGTGGTAATTTGAAGCAGGCCACTCTGGATGAGACCATCTATGCCATCCCTCAAGTTATCACAACCATTCACTGAAATGTTGCAATAAGCACACCCTAGCTCACATCCCGGGAACATTTGACATTCGAGGAGTTGAGCTTTAATCTCCACCAAGGGAGTCCGAATCTGACCCACACTGGTTATCAAGTAAGACGGCTTGTCTTCTTCAATAGCATTGATTCGGGGTCCTCCGTGGTGTGGCATAGGGTTCTTGTTGACATTTGGTGGTGGTGCAAAGTTTAGAGCCTTGGAATCCACTAGATCCTGTACTTTCATGTGCAAAGCTCTGCACTTCTCCGTACTGTGACCAGGTGCATTTGAGTGAAAAGCACATCTGGCGCTGGCGTCGTAATTTCTGGGCAGACTGGCAGGATCTGGAGGTGCCAATGTCCTTAGCTCAACCAGGTTGAGTTTTAGGAGTTGTGGCAATAGTGTGGCATAGGGCATAGGAATCGGATCGATCACCCTATTGGCCTGAGAAGGTCTCTATTGATATGGCCTTTGTTGATTGTTGTTGTTGGTGTTGTTGTTGTTATAATTTCTCTGAGGAGGATACTGAGTTTGTTGCTGGTAATTTTGTTGCTGTGGTTGATAAGCTGGTTGTGGATGAATTGGAGCGGGAATGGTGACTGCTGCCACAGACCTATGAACATACTGGGGTCTGCCCCTGCTGGTGTGGATAGCATTGGTCTCACCAGCTCTTCTTGGGCCTGCAAAAGGCTTTCTTGGGTTGCTGGACGAGCTTGCACCGTTGTCAGAGATCTTACCCATCTTTAATAGGCTTTCAATTCTTTCCCCAGCTATAACGACATCTGCAAAGCTGGTAGAGGAAAAGGCAGCTAGCCTATCAATGTATGTCCCTTGGAGGGTGTTCATAAACATATCAGCCATCTCCCTCTCTGACATGGGTGGCTGGACAGCAGCAGCAAGCTGTCTCCACCTTTGAGCGTACTCCCGGAAGCTTTCCCTGGATGACTGAGACATTCCCATCAGGAGGGTCCTGTTGGGAGCCATATCCAGGTTGTACTGGTACTGCCTAATGAAGGCCTCTTCCAAGTCCTTCCAGCATCTAATGGTCGCTCTAGTCAAGTGGGAGTACCATTCCCTTGAAGCTCCTGTTAAGCTATCCTCGAAATAAAACATCCATAGCTTTTCGTCCATGGTATATGCCTTTAATCTCCCCAAGAAGGATTGCAAGTGGGTTCGGGGACAGGAAGTCCCGTTGTATCTCTCAAAACATGGTGGTTTAAATTTGTGGGGAATCCTGACCCCGTCCACTAGACCCATGTCCATAACATCAAAGCCCAAAGAATTTTGGGACTCCAAGGATCTCAGTTTCTCAGCAATCTCATCTAGCCTTCTGTCATAGGCTTCTTCCCCAACTCCCATCACTGTGAACTGATCTTCCTGGGGGTCTTCTTGCAGCACTCTGCCTGCAGTGGCAGTCCCTTGTACATTAACAGGAATGTTAATCTCCGGATGAAGGTGGGGTCCATAGACTGGGGGATTAACATGAGGTTGGACTCTCTCATTGTTGCTTGTCCCAGCAGTCCCTGGATGAGGGTCTTCCTGATTCCTTCCCTCTACCAGTGCTCTTAACCTCTCCTGGATTTGAGCCATATTATTCATCACCTCCATAAATTGTGTCATTTGATTCCTCATTTCCAACCTCTCGTTGGCCATTTGGGTTCTGACCTCTGTAAGGTCCTGCTGTACCTGGTCCATCTGTATGCCTGGAAGGTTGTTGCGGGTGGGATATCTGTGTGGACGGTTTAGTGGAAACACCCGACGTCGAGCAATAGTTCCTGAAGTCACAACAGAGTTAGTAACAATAAAACAAAAACCTACAAAACAAAACAAAAGTTTAGTATGCAATGCAATATGCTTATTCGTTTCCAAGGTATCCGGCTTGGCACTTGGTTTTGACCTTTCCAGACCCCTGAGGAAGATGCTTGTGATGTTGCTTTGAAAGAACTCAGATAAAACAAACCAGCACATATATTACAAAAAGTAAATGATACATAGTTTGTTTCTTCTTACAATACATGCCCTCCGAGGGGTCAAAAATACAACATAAAGAAAAGTACATGAAAAGAAGGCAACAACAAGCAAAAGTCAGACACCAAGACCACACTCATCCTCCTGAACTTCCTTTAGAAGTGCTTCAGTCACAGGGTCAGCTGGGTGCTCTGTGAGATTCCTGATGAGAAGATTCCTGGTAGCAATAGCTGCAGCTAGCTTCTTGTGTTGACTCTGGTCCTTTGACCTCTTCACACCAGCTCTAATCTTCAACTCTGAGATCTCCCTTTGGGCTGCTGCCAGGGCTTCTTGTTGCTCCTTTGTACTAGCTTCCAGCTGCTCAATCTTATCCTGAGTCCTTTTATCCTCCTGAGTACGAGCTTCGGTGATCCTAACCCACCTAGCTTGACTCTCCTTCAGGTAAAGATCAGTCCTAGCTCTCTGGAACTGTGCCTCTTTACAGGCATTCTTTTGAATCTGTTCTCCAGCCCTTGACTTCTTGATATAGTCTTCTGACTTTTCAATCTTGGCCAGATGCTCTTCCTTTAGCTTTTCCAATCTTTCAATGTCCAGTCGACCATCACTCCTCTCCCAGAGGGTTCTCTTCAAGGCTTCAGACAACTTCTCATTCCTCTCCTTGAGCTTTTCAAACTCTTCCAGGCTGACAGTTGCTGGAGGTGGTGCTGTGGAGGGTCCAGGTACATCTTCAAGGGTAAAGGGCATCCCAGAAATTTGAGCCCGGGCATGAGACCACTCATAGTACTGAGCTGAGGCCACATTGTTGCATCTTCCAAGAATGGTTACTCCCTTAGTCTGTACATTGTCCCAAGCCCAGGATGCTTGCCTGACAATAGCCAGATTAGGCTTGATCTCACAATAAAGGGTCTCAGCTAGATCCTGTGCTTTAGGAGGGTGGACTAGTGCATAGCCCAGTTGTCTTTTGAGTAACAAAGGGTTGTAGTTGATGCAACCCTTCACCCCTATCAGAGGCACATTGGGAAATTGCCCACAACTAGTAACAATGTCTCTGCCCTTAGTGCTCTGAGTGCACCACCTGATATCATCTGAGGTCAGGGCTACAAGCCTTCTAGCCTAGTTCTTCTGCTGGTGAGGGTTCAAGAATGAATCAGTCTTTGGCAAATGTTTTAGCAGCCATGTATGGAACAAAGGAGCACAGCATCTCACCAGTCTTCCCCTTTGCTTTTCATTCCTTTGATGAACAGAGTAGTAAAGATCTCCCAGTAAGGTGGGCACTGGGTTCCTCAGGATGAAAAGATGGATTTCATTCTTGCTAATGAACTTAGGCTCATCTGCAAAGAGTATGATCCCATATATGCTAAGGTCCAATAAAGCACAAACTGCCCTCCACTCTCCCAGAGAAGCCTTCAGAGTAGCCTGAGAGGTCAAGAAATCCAGATAAAAACCAGAGACTCCAGCTTTGGTAGTCATATTCTGCCCAATCAGAACTGGTTCCAGATACAAGGCTTTTGCTATTTCTTCATTACTAGGAAAAACCATCTCAGGGTTGAAGGGGACTCCACCCCTGATAGGTACACCAACCAATGATGAATACTCCTCCAATAAAGGCCCCAACTGAAAATCCTGAAAAGTGAAACACCTAAGAGGGGGATCATAGAACTGCAGGCAAGTATGAATCAGGCTCCTCTGTGAAGGGTCCAAATCCATAACCACATCAAGTATACCTCCATAGTGTTCTCTGAATAGTGGTATATGGTCTGGAGTAATCAGGGTCTGAATCCTCCTGATGCTAGCTAGCTCAGGCTCAAAGAAGTGATAGGAGATGTTACTCTTCTTAGGTGCCATGTTGCTGAAGAACAGGTGCTGATGATGATGACTGAGAATGACACTGAAGATGGGCCACTGATAGGCTGAGACTGATGATGCAGGTGACTGAAGCAGGTAGCTGATAGCTGAAGTGCTGATGAAGATAGGTCTATGCTGATGAAGGGGTCAAAACCAAGCCAAAATGTAGGATGGATACCCTGAAAAACAAATAAACACATGTTAAAATGATGCAATGATGATGTATGCAAATGATATGCAAGGGTTTGTGACTGAGCTGGATCTGATTAAGTGCCTTGATATAAGTCCATGTATGTTCAAGAAATCCAGATGGAGGTTCATAGGTCCAGTAACCAAGGTGGGGGACTCAAATAAAGAGTCACATGTCCTGGGTTAAAATCACAAGAACTGTTCCAAAATGGAGTACTCTTAACAAAACACAGTAACAGGGTATGTTGAGGTCAAGGGTACCTGCAAACTTGTAAACAGCCCAACCCCCTCACAGGTGATGTTCTAAAACAAGGATCCTCAGACTTGGATCAGTTATGAGAAGTGTAAGCACTTCTAACCCGGAGGTACAGTGTTTACAATAACCATAAAAGATCCTCCTCTAATTCACCTCAGCTTCTGAAGGTCAATACTAAAGGTCATCCAGACTTAGCAGGCTTCCCAGATAGCCCTAGCACTACAGGAAATCTGTAGCACAGAGTTCTCAAGAAGAAACCCATATCTGAACCGTGTTTCATATTCCCGCACCAGACCAAAATGGAATGGGAAAGAACATGAACCACTCTAGCCTAGGTGTCACTCAGGTCCCAGGTATAGGACCTCAACTCTCAGTAGAACACCCACCCACAACAAGAACAGATCCAGCCAGCACAGTATGATAGTATGATATATGTAAAGCTATAAAGAAAGCAATAAAACAACTGTACATAAAGCAATAAATAAAACAAATACATAAGCACAAATAGCACATAACACCCCAGTAAACACAAATCAAACAAGCGCTAGGAGGAACCCACAAAAAGAACCAGAAGCCCTGGTTACAGTATAAGGGTCCCCAGCAGAGTCGTCAAGCTGTCGCTCCCGATAAATGGGAAATGGCCCAGATAAAGGTACAGACGCGAACGGTCGGCGAAAGAGATGCGAGAACACACAGGAGTGAACTCACAGGGAATGAATAGAGTCGCCAGCTAGGCATTTTTATCCCGGAGGAAAGGCAATGCTGCATAGACCTAGAAAGAGATGGATAAGACGGTTGCGAACCAGAGAGACTGAGAAAGGGGGTTGGTTACAACCTGGGAAGGTATTAGCACCCAGATTGTCCGTCGTACTCGACGGGATCCACGCTTAAAAGATTTGTGTTTTAAAGGGGTAGTGTCAGTGCAACTTGTGTATAAAAGAGCTGGAAAAGGATGTACAGGTGTTAATGTAAAGAAATGTGAAGTGTATAAATGTACAGTGTCAGTGTAAGAATGGAATGCTCAAGAATATGAGGCTAAAGAATGAGGCTAGAAGGAGGGGGAATATACAGAGACTTTTGTTCGTTAACTGTTAAGTTATGCCTACGTATCCTCTCGTGCAATGAGGAAGTCAGAACACCGTAGTTCGACCCAAAGAGACTGAAAGATGAATTGACTTGTGAACTGCTTACTTGTCTATGCTCAAGTGTATGACCTGTCTGGCTCAGGTGCGAACTGTCTTGCATTAGACGGAAGAAGCGAGTTCTCGTTTAGGAGTGAATGAGATGAGAAAAGAATCCCGGAGGAGACGATTATTGTTTGTTTTTGTATTTTTCAGTCTTTTATTGCTTTTTGGAGTTTGTCATAAGTTAATGAGCTTAAGCCTAAACCAATGGGTTAGTAAACTCATCACATCTTCCCTCTGATTAGGGGTAATGAGAATACCTTAAGTGTGAAGTCAGCTTCTCACACTTAATCACCTTTGATGCAGGATTAAGATCATTAACCTACTTGTGATTATTTAGATGTTTTTGTTATTTTTGTTTAGTGTTGAGTAATGAGATTAAGCCATAATCAGGGATTAAACAGACTCATTACACCATCCTAATAGAAGGATAATAGATGAGGGTGTTTAAGCTGAGGAAAGCTCCTCAACTTAATCCATGATTAGGGATTAAACTCATGACAGAACAAAGCCTTTGATTAAGTGGATTTTATTTAGTGATATGATGATGAAGTGAGTTTTATGATTTGTAAGACAACTTGAGGGGGACTTGTCCATTAACACTAGGGTTAGTCCTTCTTAACCATTTAAGGAAGAATTAGAACCCTAATGCAAGGCCCAAGTTACAAGTGTGATGTCTTGATGATTATTAGATGGATTGATTAAGAGATTTAAACACATTAAGGGTTTAACACTTAGGATTAAAGTTATACACTCCATCCTAATAGAAGGATGCAGGCATAAGCTTAATCACAAAGCCTTAAAGCCTTTAGGGTTTAGTCTCTGATTATGAGGTGAGAAGAGAAGACTCAAGGAGACACAAAGGTAAGAAACTAAGTGGGGGACTAATCAAAACCCTAATCATTGCCATACTTGGTTGTTCCTAAGGTTTGTGAGGTTTACAAAGGAAGTCTTCAGAGGAACCACCAGGAAGCAGATGAATGGAGCAAAGAGAAGCAAAGTAACTTGCTTCATTGGAGAAGACAAGTCACTTGAAGAAAGAAAGTAAGAAGAAGGAGTATGAACAAGCTCAAACTCAAACACATAACAAAAATGCAGCAAGGATGCATGAAAGAGATGAAAAGAAATTGTGAGAAGTGAAGGCAAATTCACTTCTCAAAGTTGCTTACCACCTGAAAAGTTAGTAAAGGAAATGCAATGCAATGCAAAATGAGATGAAATGACATGATGTAAACCAAAACCAGAAGCATATACATGATGATAATGATGCTATGGGATGATGCAAACATGAAACAACACATGGGGATTATCATACAAACTTATGGATGCAAATGAAGCAAGTTTAGAACCATGATCATACATGAAAAGTTAGGAAGTGCATATGGCATACAACATGGCAAATGCAAAATGCAATGATCAAACATGCTTACCATATGTCTTGAGATGTCAAATGAATCAAATGGATGCACAAAAGCTATGGCAAGTCAAGGTATGCAAGCAAATGCAAGAGGGATGCACATGGAAGCCCAAATTAGGGTTTATGATCAAAGCATCAAACAAAAACCAAAATCAGAAGCAAACATCAAGATAAAAAATTGAAAATGCACTCAAAGGATCCCTAAACCTATACTAAATCACTGCCCAAAGGAGAGGTTCCAACTCTTAACCTAATAAAAGTTATGAATTTCCTAAAATTTCTAGGGTTTTAGGGTTCCTTAACAAGAAAAAATGTCAAACAAATGGAAAATGAAAGATCAAATCATGCCCATTTAATCTCACAAACTATATGATATGCTAAACACAATGCAGAAAGAATCAAAGTCCAACTCTCAATGGTTAGGCAGAAATGATTTTTGGAAGTTTGGATCAAAATAATGCCTTGAAATGATTTTAATTCCATGAAAAACTCTCAAAATGCATCAAGATCAAAAAAGAAATTTGGTTTGAGGGTTGGACAATGTTTCTAAATGGTTTAAAATGTTTCATGAATTTTTTGGTGATTTTTAAATACCTAAAAGCATTTTTAATTAATTAATTCTCATTAATTAATTAAAAATAAACTTTTAAATATTTAAAAATATTTTTTGAATGCAAAAAATAAAATAAAAATGTTTTTGGTTTCTGAAATTAAATAAAAATGTGTATAAAAAATTTCAGAATTTTTGAATATTTTTTGCTATTTTAAAATAAATGGACAAATTAAATGAGAAAAATTGAAATAAAAACTAATAAAAATGAGAAGTAATCACATCCAACGCATCAGATTCAAAGTTGGGGGGAGGCTGTTGACTTGGCGCGTCTTTTAAAGGCCAGGATGGACTCTGATTTAATTAAACTAATTAAACTTAATTAATTTAATAAACATGGATTAGGGCTAAGTGAACGAATCTGGGCCCTTGAACACGAGCGGGAATGGACCAAGTCAACTCATCCAACGCTCACAATTCAAACTCTCATTAATGACAGGATTAAACCCTAATTATTTTCAGGTGGCCGGAGAAGACCTCCGGTCGTCTTCTCCGGTGGGAACCCCACCTGAAAATTTCCAAAACCCTCAAAACTTCACTAAAATGAAATCTAAAAGAACAGAAATCATCCCCACATCCCCCTGAATCAAAACCCTAACTCAAAACTCATTTATCTTTCATCAATCGCATGAATCGAAAGCAAACATTTTTAGGTCAGAAAAGTTTCAGAGTAAGATTAAATGCTTATTTCTCAACTATTTTCAAAACCAAGAACATCAGAGTGATCAGCAAGACATGAAGAACAACTTAGAAACTTAAAAATCCATTTCTGGAAAAAATGTTCATGAAGCTACCTGAGTTTGAAGCCTTTCAGTTTGCAACTTTCTGACCTCTTTTCTTTGTGCAATCCACTTCTTTTAGGCCCCTGATGAAGTCTTGATGCTTAGGAAGAGTTTATGATGGCTGGTTTGAGAGTTTGCAGCAGTTCTGTTCAAGGTGGTGTGAGAATCGTGTTTTTGATTCAGTGGCTTTCAGGCTGCTTTGAAGGTTGGTTTGGGTTCAGTGAAGCATGGTGAGATGATTGGTGAAGTTGGTTTGTGTGTTTGTGGCCTGTGGAGAGTGTTTCGAAGGAAAATGCAAGTTGGAGAGATTTTGTGAATGCTGAGTTGTGGTGTGTTTCAGGCTTGCTTCTTCTTATGTTTAGCTTGTATTTGATTAACATAAACAATTCCCATTGGTCAGATGACATGACATGTCCTTTATTGATTGGTATGGGTGCTTTTGCTAAAATGTCAACTTTGTGTAAGAAGGGCATGGGCAACTTGCTAGCCTAGTACAAGGAGGGTGTGCTGCGCAGCATGATGAGGGAAAAGGGGTAGGGTGGTTCAGCAAACTAGCCAGCAAGTGGGTGAGGAGCTATGATGACTTTTGCAACTTGGTTCACTTTGGTTCTTATGAAAGAAACTTGACCCATGGGCCATGAAACATGTGATTCCTTGGGTGCATTCTGAACTTTAGATGTTGTGTGATCATGTTGTGTGGATTAGAAGCCCATTTGATGACTTAATTGGCCTTGAGAAGTGAATTTGCAACTTTGCTTCTTTGGTGCATGACTTGAAATTTAGTGATTTTTGCCAACTTTGACAAACCATAACTTTTGATCCAAAATGAATTAGGTCATGTTCTTGTACTTTTTGAAAAGGGAATGATCTATTCTACAACTTTCATGACCAAAGTTTTTCCATTTGAAGCTTTTTTGAATCAAAAAGTAAGGGTTGAAAAGTTGCCTAAAATGACAAATTCATTAAAAGTCAAACTTGCCCAAAAAGTCAACTTTGCAAAAGACTTCAAATTCTCCAATTTTGTGAACTTCCAACCTCTTCTATGATCAAATAAAGATCATATACAATCAAAATGATGAAGAACACCCTTTGGTTGGGTCATTGGGGGCCTCAGATGCCCTGATTTTGCACTGACTTGCTTGAAAAGTCAACTCTTGATCAGATGCCTTCCCCATGGAATTTCTTCATGAAAATTGATATGCATACTACCTATACCATATAGAGACCAATAGAAACAAGAATGACCAAAAATTTTGGAGTTATGGCCTCTGAAACCAAAACCCTAATTTTAGGTCATCTGTGCAGTCAAACCTGGCTCTGCTTCCATACCATTTTCAGTTCTTGTGATTCTCTGACATTCTTGACTTTGGGAGGATATAATATGATACTTGAACACACATGGACCCCTTTGGAGTGATTGATGACCTTTGGAGTGGCTCAACAAGCTCTTGGATTGCTCAGATCACAAACCCTAGATGCAGATGACTTTGAAACAATGCAGTGAATCAAAAATGTAATATGGGCTGCTATGATTGAGTTTATGCATATGAAATGATCACAAGCCATGGTGTGAATGGGTGAGGGAAAATTTGGGGTGTTTACAACCATCCACACGCGCGGGAACTAAGATCCTATGGCTGACATTTAAACCTGGCCACTAAACCCTAATTAGGGTTCTAACCACTTTCAGGTGACCGGAGCTAGCTCCGGTCATCTTCTCCGGCCACTCAATCTTGCTATCACTCTCAAAACGCAAAATAAACTCACCAAACTCTCCAGAAATGATCCCCACCTCATTCTAAACAAGAATCAACCAACAAATTTCATTTATTTCACATGAACATCAAGATTCGAAGCAAAACGGAAAATCACACAGAAATTTCAGAAGCTTCATACATGCTTGTTTCTCACTCATTTTCAAAACAAAATAGATCATGATGATCAGCAAAGCATACAGAAAATTTCTATAACCTAAAATTACATTTCTGGAAAATTTGTTCTTGAGGATACCTGAAGTGGAGCTTTCTCAATCTGAGCTATCTGACCTCCTCTTTGGTTCAAAACGACTCCAATGATCCTCCTGGTGATGTTTTGATGCTTGGAGGAAGTTTATAATGGTTGGATTGTGTGATTTCACTTCAACTGGCCAGAAATCGTGTTTCAGTTTCCGGGGCTTTGAAGCTTGTTTGATGGTTGGTTTATGCTCTATGGATCATTTCTGAATGAATGGTGAAGTTTGTTTTGGAGTTTGATGGTTGGACAGAAAGTTTCGAAGGTTTTTGCTCTTGGGGTGATTTTATGGAACTTGGTGATTCTGAAGTGTTAGGCTTGTGTAATGTGTGTTATGAGCTGTGTTTGATCCACATAACAAGCTTTGATAGGTCAGAGAAGTTGTTGTGGCCTATGGTGATTGGTATGGGCAAGTTGCCAAAATGTCAACATAACTTGTACTTGAGATATGGGCTCATGTTGCAGCTGGCTTTTGGCTTGTCCTGGCTCAAAAAAGATCAAGGAGAACCGTGGAATTGGTTTTATGGTGATTCAACAAGTTTATGAGAGGTTTTGTGCCCTTTTGCAAATTTGAGGAAGTTTGGCCCCTTTTGGATTTCTTGAAGTTCAAGGCATGAAATGAGGTGATTCTTTGGGCAATTCTGATTTTTAGGCAATGTTCTATGTTTGTATGATGCATAGAATTGTATTAGAAGTCACAAAATGGCTTGGCAAGTGGTTTTGTAAAAATCCCTCTTTGGCATGAAAGTGAAAATTATGTGATTTTTGCCAACTTTACCAAGCCATATCTTGAGTTCCATAATGAATTAGGACTTGTTCTTGTACTTTTTGAAAAGGGAATGATCCAATCTACAACTTTCATGACCAACAATTTTTCATTTGAAGCATTTTTGGTTGAGAAAGAGGAGGTTGAAATACTTTCCTAAAATGGAAAGTTTCCATTACAAATCATTACCATTTTTGGCAACTTTTGGTTTAGCTCAATTTTATTCCATTTTGTGAACTTCCAAGCACTTCAATGATCAAATAAAGATCATATAACTTCAATTTGGTGAAAAATCCACTTTTGTTCCATTGTTGGGGGCCTCAGATGCCCTGATTTTGCTCTGACTTGCTCAAGAAGTTACCCAATGAACAGATGACTTCCACAATGAATTTCTTCATCAAACTTGGTAGACATGATCCCTATAATATATTGAGACCATTAGAAACAAGAATGACCAAAAAATTTGGAGTTATGGCCTCTGAAACCAAAACCCTAATTTCAGGTCATCTGTGTAGTGAAACCCTAGCTCTACTTCCATGCTTTGCCAGTTCTTGTGATTTTTTGACTTCCTTGATATTTGAGGGATATAATATGATGATTGAACATACATGTACCCTCTTTAAATGATTGGAGACCTTTGGAGTGGCTCAGATGGACCCTTGGATTGCTCAGATCACAAACCCTAGATGCAGATGAACTTGAACTAATGCAGTGGAACAAAAATGCAATATGAGATGGTATGCTTAAACTAATGCAAATATGAAAGATCACAAGCCATGGTGTGAACTTAGTGAGGGAAAATTTGGGGTGTTTACAGCTGCCCCTATTCAAACATGAGTTAGCTGTGCCAGATGTAAGCGTCTGGCTTAACAGACAAACAAGATAACTTGTGGTTGAATACCAAAGACAGTCCGAAATTTGCACTCACTGGGGAGAAGAAGAAAAGGGATATAAATTGTAAAAGAAAACATAGTATGATTTATAAAATGCGGGCGATGGAGGACGAACATCGAGCATAGGACGACTGTTGGGGATAAAGCAATGACGGGGACGGCCGACAAACTGGGGAAAAAGAAATCATGATGGGGACGGCCATCGGGTAAGGAAACAAGATTATCTGGGGATAAAACAAAGGCAATGATGGGGACGGCCACTAAGCTTGGAAAGTAAAAGTAAACAACGATGGGGACGGTCATCGGGTTAATGAATAAATGAAATAATGATGAGGGACGGTCATCAAAGGTGAAGGACGATCACCTAGCAGGGGACGACTGCTCTTTATCATGACATAGGACGAATGCCAGATAGAAAAGGTCGACAATGTTAGACGTTGTGGCTAGTGATATAGAGGGGGGGTGAATGGATCACCTCCTTGTTAACAAGGTTTTAAAAGATTTTTCAGAGTTTTTAAAGATTAGCGGAAAAACACGGTCCCTAATCAACTTTCGTCTATTCTGGACCAGCCACTAGAAAACCGGACATGTGATAAAGTGGTGGATTTGCAATTGAGATGTTAAAGACTTAAACACATAAGCTGTAAAAGTATTGAATGCACCTATCACAAAAACTATTTCCAATGAATCAAAGCCGATTAAAAACGTAAATAGAGATGGAGAAGGAATACAATACACAGAGATTTGATAAGGAAGTTCCCCACGTTCGTCCTCGCGTGTGGGTACGTCTCCCTCTCAATTTCAAACCAAAATTGAGAACTTTTATATTGATATTGCTGAAATCATCGTTTACAAGGTTGCTATACAAAAACCAGAAATCTATACACCTAGATCTTCCTATTGTAAGAACCTTCACTTGATCTGAGCCAAATCAAGATTCCCCTGCAAGTAATACAAACAATTCACCGGTTCCACGATCTATTTGCGAAATCTCCCAATTTCCAAACCTTACGCTGCGGCTGAATCTGTTTTGTAAACGTGACTGACAAACCTTCAAGAACACACCCGTTCTTGAAGGACAAACCAGATGGTTTTTCCTTGAAACCTTCTTTCACTCTTCAACTCAGCTAGATCATCGATCGTTCCGCTGAACGTTATCTCTTGATCCTCTAATTCAAAGAACATCAATGATTATATGTTGATGTTCTTAAATCACAGTGATTGAGAAGATGATGAAGATGAATTTTCTCTTAGGTTTCAACACTGCTCACAATTGAATGCACACCCAAAAACTTCTTTTCTTGATTGTGTTCTTCAATTATCTTGACCTTGAATTCACTTACAATGTCTCACTCACATTGCACTAACAGAAAACATATATATACTTGACAAAGTCTGTTAGAAATAGAAACAGATTAATGCATCGATACGAAGTGCGAATGTATCGATACATGATGGTTTTTACACTGTTATGTATCAATACATAATGGAATGAATCGATACATACTGAACAAATGCAAAAGAAATAGAGAAATGAAAACATAATGAATCGATGCATGTTGCGAATGTATCGATACATAGCAGATATTCCAGAATCATATCTACATCATGTATCGATGCATGTTGCGAATGTATCGATGCATTTGACTTAATTCAGAATTTCAAGGAAATTATGTATCTATACATCTTGCGAATGAATCGATACATACAGAAGCAAAAGTCAAATATTTTGTTTAAAACAAGAAATGTGTTGATACAAAAACTCATGTATCAATGCATACATGGATAAGGTAGTTTTTTAAGCTTGCAATGCCAATTCAATACAAAGAGTATGTTAAAAGCACAAAAGCATAAAATTTACTATCATACAAAACTAAAGAGTTGCTCACAAACTCCCCCTTTTTGATGATGGCAAATTTTTGCAGAAGTGTGAGAACCACTCCCCCTGAGTTTGTTCATGCTGTCATTTTTCACACTCAAGCCTTTCTCCCCCTTTGTCAACATCAAAAAAAATAGTATAGGTGAAGCAATATTCAGCAATAAGAAGATATATAAGCTAATCACTCACAAAGAGTGAAACCAATTAATCGTAAACAACAAACAAGCATAGGCATTTAATTGGTCTAGTAGAGTTAAGAATTATAAAAGCAAACCAAACGTATACAATGTTTAAACATAAAATCAAAAGAAACTTAAGCATCAAGAAAAAAAAGGAAATGATGTAATGCAAATATGAAATGCTGCGTTAGTGAGGATAGTAGCCACCACAAGACTCAGCATCATCTCTATCGGGATCTCTGAAACTTGGAGGAGGAGGTGGAGGAGGCATCTCATCAGGATTTTGCCCCATGAAGTTGTAATGCCTGAACCGATTCTGAACCTCGGTGCTTCTGAATCTGTCCATAATACCCGGATGTGCACGACAATCATCCATGAAACCAGACATCTCATTGTAGAAGACTTGATGCCACTTGACCAAGTTTGTGTGCCATGAGTGTTGGTTATGATACATCCTAGTGTGTTCATCATGCCACTCTCGGTGCTCTTTGTGCCACTCCATTTGTTGTACATGCCACGCACGGGCTTCTTCATGTCGGGCATTATTGGCAATTTCCATTTGCTCAAACATTTGAGTTAGATATGCAGGAGGAGTAGTAGATGATGTTGGTGGAACAGATGGAGGAACCGGTTCATAGTTAGTAGGAGACCATCTTTGTGGCACCCACTCACCCCAAGCAGTGTTGACATGTGCTTCAGGGGGATTTTCTTCATTTACATCCTCCATATTTTCATCTCTTTGTTCTTCAACAAAAATCTGTTTAGAAGGTGTATCAAAGTTATAAATTCTGGTTCTAGAGCTGTGTTCAAAGAAGTAATAGCATCGACGCTCTGTGTCCCACCTATATCCCATATGAGAAAGAGTAGCACTATTGAATTCTTGAACAGTAGATGAAGATAAAAGAGGAACAGGGGGTACGACCACCTTCCAGAACTTAATGATCCTCATAATCTGTGAGGCATAAGCAAGAGTGATGTTCTTCGAACTATTCCTTGTAAGAAAAATACGCTTCACAAAATAATTGGGCCAATTCAACGGAATCTTCTTCTGCAGAATATACAAGAGATTTATGTCTGGCTTATCCAATCTAGAGTGCCCACCGGACCTATGACGCAAAATATGCGAGAGAATCCAATGCAGAATTCTGGGGACACTCTTAATCATTCTAGAAGTTAAATGCTCATCAACACCTAGAGGCCTTTCCAGTTTTGAAATAGATGCACAATATTCCTTCAGATTAAACTTAGTTTCAAATTTCTGATCATGCCACATCTGCAACTCAGGCATCGGGGATGGCATTTGGAACACCTTGTTCCAATCACCAGCCTCAAAACAATAAGTCCTTGTTCCAATAGAGCACTTGAACATGTACCATTTACCAGATTGTACACCCGCATAAAAGGCACGAATGAAGTCCTCATGATAGTCATCATTAACAGTTAAAAAGGACCCAAGTTTTTGTGCGTCAATCAAATCAGCAATTTCAACTAAGCATAGAGTATGCACATCTTGAGTATTGAAGACATGGGGCTTCATTACTAACCTTGTCTTGAAGGAATCCTCAAACTCTTCAACAATGGCAGGATGGAGAATGGATGACCCAGTGGGAGGAATTTTTGGAGCAGGCGGAGCTTGGTGTGAAGCCTCAACAGGTTCTTTCCCTTTACCTCTACTTTTTGCTCTAGGAAGCATGACTCTTGGAGGCATGATGATGAAGTTAGGGTGTTGGAAGAAAAAGGGTTTTGTGGTGTTAGGGTTATGTAACCGTAAATGATGCAAATGGGATGAAGAAGGAGATAAAATAGAGAATATGACTGATGCAATAACTGCTGCTGATGTGTCGAAATTTTTTATTATATCAGTAGGCATCAATACATAACCGTATGCATCGATTCATGTTGCGAAATTTTGGATTTTCAAGTTGCTATGTATCGATACAAACCACGAATGTATCGATACATACTGTAACAATTTTGACAATTTTAAAAGAAATTTAACATGAATCGACACAAAATGGATATGCATCGATACATATTGCGAAATTTTGGATTTTCAAGTTGCTATGTATCGATACAAACCACGAATGTATCGATTCATACTGTAACAATTTTGACAATTTTAAAAGAAATTTAACATGAATCGACACAAAATGGATATGCATCGATACATAGACCTTATGTATCAATACATGAGACTAAAAAAAAATTAATGCAGAATGCATAGTGAATCATAACATTTTAATGATGCTTAAGAATACTTTACAAACTAATTATTAAAGCTCAAACAATCATATGTAAAGAAGTACATATAAGTGAGAAATAATTGCTCAAACATACATTTATCACACAATATCAACAAGATGTAGAGAGGAACAATATTACCTTCGTCGTAGTAATCTCATGAAGTACGAGTGAAGTCTACATTCAAATCTCAGTAAACACAATGAGATAAATATAAACTAGATCAAACAAACTTAAGACACCAATGCGGAGATATCAAGAATCCCTAATTCACGACGAATGTTGAAGAATGGTTCAGTTGCCAATGGTTTAGTGAAAATGTCAGCAAGTTGATTTTTAGTATCAACATGCTCAAAAACAACATCTCCTTTTTCAACATGATCGCGAAGGAAGTGATGTCTAATCTCTATATGTTTGGTGCGTGAGGTTAAAACAGGATTCTTAGTGAGATTAATGGCACTAGTGTTGTCACACTTTATTGGAATACGTTTAAGTTGAATATCAAAATCTTGTAGTTGTTGTCTTAGCCACAAAATTTGAGCGCAACAGCTACCGGCTGCAACATACTCAGCCTTTGCAGTAGACAACGCCACAGATACTTGCTTTTTGCTATGCCAACTTATTAAAGAATTTGAAAATAGATGACATGTACCACTAGTGCTTTTCCTATCTGATTTGCAGCCAGCAAAATCAGAATCAGAGTAACCTACTAAGCTGCAATCGCTCCCTTAGGAATACCAAAGCCCGTATTTAGGTGTTCCATGAAGATACCTAAATATACGCTTGACTGATTTTAAGTGAGATTCCTAAGGATTTGATTGATATCGTGCACACATACAAACACTAAACATGATGTCCGGTCTAGAAGCAGTTAGATACAAGAGAGACCCAATCATACCTCTATACCTTTTGACATCGACACACTTACCATGTTCATCTTTGTCCAAGTTTCCGTTGGTAGGCATGAGAGTGTCGATTGATTTTGAATTATTCATTCCAAAACGCTTGAGCAGTTCTCTGCAGTATTTTGTTTGACATACTGCTGTACCTTCATCGAGTTGCTTTATTTGGAGGCCTAAGAAGTAGTTCAACTCCCCCATAAGACTCATCTCAAACTCACCCTGCATAACATTAGAAAACTCTTCGACCAAGTGTATGTTAGTTGAACCAAAAATTATATTATCTACATAAACTTGAACTAAAAGAATGTGCTTTCCTTTATGTCTAATGAAGAGTGTATTATCCACTTTACCTCTAGAATATCCATGATCAATTAGAAATTTACTAAGTCTTTCGTACCACACACGAGGTGCTTGCTTAAGACCATATAAAGCACGCTTTAATATGTAAACATGATCTAGATATTCAGAATTTTCAAAACCTGGAGGTTGTGAAACATATACTTCTTCATTTATGACACCATTTAAAAACGCACTTTTTACGTCCATTTGGTAAAGCTTGAAATTCATAGAACACGCATAAGCAAGCAAGAGACGTATAGCTTCAAGGCGAGCCACTGGAGCATAAGTCTCCTCATAATCTATGCCTTCCTCTTGGTTATACCCTTGTGCTACCAAGCGTGCCTTGTTCCTAGTTATCACTCCGTTTTCATCAAGTTTATTCCTAAACACCCATTTAGTACCTATGATATGATGATCTCGCGGACGAGGGACAAGTTCCCAAACGTCATTTCTTTTAAATTGATTAAGCTCTTCTTGCATGGCCATTAGCCAAAATTCATCAATCAAGGCCTCTTTAGCATTTTTAGGCTCTACTTGTGATACAAAAGCGAAGTGAGAACAAAAGTTACTTATCTTAGAATGAGTCAACACTCCCTTTGAAATATCTCCCAATATATTGTCTATAGGGTGGTCTTTAGAGGATTTCCAAGCTGGTGGAAGTTCATTCACTTCAGATGTTCCTTCCGCTTTATCTTTTTCATGACTAATATCTTCCTCCTTCTCATTTTCAGCAGTTTTAGATTGATCAATTTCCGTAACAACTTCTTTGAGTATGTCTTCTGTAGATACACCTGCATCATCAAAAGAGATACCTTTTCCGACATTTTTTTGGATAAGACTCATCAAAAGAAACATGGACAAATTCTTCAACAGAAAGTAAACGCCTATTATACACTCTATATGCTTTACTTGATTGAGAATATCCAAGGAAAATACCTTCATCAGCTTTGGCATCAACCTTCCCAAGGTTTTCCTTACCATTATTTAAAACAAAACACTTACAACCGAACCCATGAAGATGAGACAAGTTTGGCTTTCTACCTTTTAAAATTTCATAAAGGGTTTTAACCAAAATAGGACGAATTAAAATCCTGTTCAGAACATAACAAGTTGTGCTAATTGCATCAGCCCAAAAATATTTTGGTAATCCACCCTCATTGAGCATTGTTCTTGCCAATTCCTCTAAAACTCGATTTTTGCGCTCCACAACACCGTTTTGTTGTGGAGTTCGAGGAGCTAAAAAGTTGTGCTCAATGCCATACTTGTCACAATACTTATCAAAGAGATGGTTTTGAAATTCACCTCCATGATCGCTTCGAATTGTAACTATTTTAGAATTCATTTTGTTTTGGGAAAGTTTTGCAAAACTTTTAAAAGCAGAAAAAGTTTCATCTTTGCTATGAAGGAATATAGTCCAAGTGAATCTAGAGTAGTCATCTACTATTACGAAACCATAATAGTTTCCACCTAAGCTCTTTGTTCTAGATGGTCCAAAGAGGTCCATATGGAGAAGCTCAAGGGGTCTTGAAGTTGAAATTATGTTTTTAGATTTAAAAGAGACCCTTGTTTGTTTTCCCATTTGGCAAGCATCACATAGGTGGTCTTTTGAAATTTTTATTTTTGGAAGGCCTACTACTAGATCCTTAGATACAACCTTATTAAGCAAATCGAAATTAACATGCGATAAGCGTCTATGCCATAGCCATGAATCATCATTTAGGGCAATTAGACATTTAATGCTTGTTAAAGATACATCCAAAAGATCAAGCATATATATGTTGTTTACTCTTACACCTTTAAACACAACATTATGTTCAGTATGTTCAATTTTGCAACAAGTTTTTGTGAAAGAAACTTTATAACCTTTGTCGCATAATTGACTTATACTCAACAAATTGTGTTTAAGTCCCTCTACAAGATGGACATCAGAAATAATAGTGGTAGAGGGATTACCTACACTACCTTTGCCAAGTATAGCTCCTTTGTTATTGTCTCCATAAGTGACAAACCCCTTCTTCTTTGCTTTGAAGTCAATAAAAAGTGATATGTCACCCGTCATGTGCCTTGAACACCCGCTGTCCAGAAACCATCTTCTTTTCACGGATGCAAGACACTCATCCTACAATATCAAAAGAGAGAGGTAGGTACCCAATTTTTATTGGGTCCAAGTGGATAAGTGGTAACATGGTTGTCTTTAGGCTTCCATTGATAAATGCCTTTAGGCACTAGGAATCTTCTAAATTTGCATTTTTCAATGGTATGGCCAGCATGACAACAATAATGACATACACTACGACAATGTTGTTGTTTATGTTTGGTCCTTAAATCCTTTGGAATAAAAGAGTATTTTGCATATGGTGGATTTAATGACTTTTTAAACAACCTAGTGTCAATGGCATAAGTAATCTTAGGTTGTAAAGCTTTTTCCAATTTGACCTTAAGAGAAATGACCTCTTGTTGCCAAATGTGACAAGCTTCACAATGACTCATTTTACTACAACCATCAATATCAATAGCTTTTGAATTTTCTGCAATGCTAGCTTTCAAGTACTCTATATCTTGTTCAGCATGGAGTACTTTACCTTCCAAGTATGAAAAAATTCGTTTATCAGAAGATAATCTTTTAAACACTTCTATAACTTCATTATGCAGTTTTTCAAAAGCTATTTTCAATTCAGAAAAGGACATAGAAGAGAAATTGTTATAGTAAGCTTGTTTTACCCTTTTATCATCAATTTTCTTCTTGTGGTGGGACTGATTTTTGGTGTGAGCCATAAGACACAAATTTGCGGTTTCATCGCTATCACTTGAGCCTTGTGTACTTGATGAATCACTATCACTTTCCCAAGCAATGTAAGCTCTTCTTTGCTTATTGCACCTTTTTGGTGGAGCTTTTCCTTTATCCTTTTTCTTCAAAGGAGAATCCGTCTTATAATGTCCGGACTTACCACAATTAAAACAAGACCCTCTTTCTCTATTCTTCTTAAACTCTTCCTGTTTTGAATCTATAGATTGTCTTCTAAACTTTATGAGATTTTTGTCGGAATGCTTGATTCCATTCTTTCGAATGAATCTATTATATCTCCTAACAAAAAGTCCCATTTCTTCGTCACCGGAGTCTTCGTCACTACTTGACTCATTGTTGCTTAGCTCCTTTTGTGAGGACTTTGAGTTAGAAGCCACAAGAGCTATAGGCCTCTTCTCACCCTCTTTGTCTTTATTCTTCTCCTTTCCCTTTTTACTCTTGTTCTCAAACTTTTCTAGACTTTCTAGTTCTTGCTGATGTTCCTCCAGCTTTCCAAACAAAGTAGTCATTGAGAGTGTCGTTAGATCGTTGGCTTCCTTGATAGCTGTTACTTTAGGTTGCCATTCCCTGCTAAGACATCTCAGAATTTTATTAGTAGCAATTTCATTGGAAACAGGTTTTCCAAGAGCATTCAAACGATTGATGAGATGAACAAATCTCGTTTGCATGTCGGGGATAGATTCTCCTTGTTTCATGCGAAATAGTTCGAACTCTTGATTAAGTGTGTTAATACGGGACTGTTTTACTTCAGTTGTACCTTTATGTGCAATTTCTAAAGCGTCCCACATTTCTTTAGCTGTCGAGCAATGGGATACTCGATAATACTCATCAGCACTAAGTGCTGAAATTAGCATATTTCGAGCTCTCCAATCACTTGACCACTTTTTCTCATCTTTCTCATCCCAATCATCTTATGGTTTAAGTACTATGGCGCCTGCCTCATTCATCATGGTGATTTGAAAAGGACCATTTTGAATGGAATTCCATATGCGCCTATCCACATAATTTATGTGAACTCACATGCAGTCTTTCCAGTAGCCATAATTTTCACCATTGAAAACAGGAGCTCTATTATACGCCCCCTTTGGTTCAGAATCCATATCGTTACAGGCAGCCACAAAGCACCAGCGAACCGGTGCTCTGATACCACTTGTTAGACGTTGTGGCTAGTGATCTAGAGGGGGGGTGAATGGATCACCTCATTGTTAACAAGGTTTTAAAAGATTTTTTAGAGTTTTTAAAGATTAGCGGAAAAACACGGTCCCTAATCGACTTTCGTCTATTCTGGACCAGCCACTAGAAAACCGGACATGTGATAAAGTGGTGGATTTGCAATTGAGATGTTAAAGACTTAAACACACAAGCTGTAAAAGTATTGAATGCACCTATCACAAAAACTATTTCCAATGAATCAAAACCGATTAAAAACGTAAATAGAGATGGAGAAGGAATACAATAACCAGAGATTTGGTAAGGAAGTTCCCCATGTTCGTCCTCGCGTGTGGGTACGTCTCCCTCTCAATTTCAAACCGAAATTGAGAACTTTTATATCGATATTGCTGAAATCGTCGTTTACAAGGTTGCTATACAAAAACAAGAAATCTATACACCTAGATCTTCCTATTATAAGAACCTTCACTTGATCTGAGCCAAATCAAGATTCCCCTGCAAGTAATACAAACAATTCACCGGTTCCACGATCTATTTGCGAAATCTCCCAATTTCCAAACCTTACGCTGCGGCTGAATCTGTTTTGTAAATGTGACTGACAAACCTTCAAGAACACACCCGTTCTTGAAGGACCAACCATATGGTTTTTCCTTGAAACCTTCTTTCACTCTTCAACTCAGCTAGATCATCGATCGTTCTGCTGAACGTTATCTCTTGATCCTCTAATTCACAGAACAACAATGATTATATGTTGATGTTCTTGAATCACAGTGATTGAGAAGATGATGAAGATGAATTTTCTCTTAGGTTTCAACACTGCTCACAATTGAATGCACACCCAAAAACTTCTTTTATTGATTGTGTTCTTCAATTATCTTGACCTTGAATTCACTTACAATGTCTCACTCACACTGCACTAACAGAAAACATATATATACTTGACAAAGTCTGTTAGAAATAGAAACAGATTAATGCATCGATACGAAGTGCGAATGTATCGATACATGATGGTTTTTACACTGTTATGTATCAATACATAATGGAATGAATCGATACATACTGAACAAATGCAAAAGAAATAAAGAAATGAAAACATAATGAATCGATGCATGTTGCGAATGTATCGATACATAGCAGATATTCCAGAATCATATCTACAACATGTATCGATGCATGTTGCGAATGTATCGATTCATTTGACTTAATTCAGAATTTCAAGGAAATTATGTATCGATACATCTTGCAAATGAATCGATACATACAGAAGCAAAAGTCAAATATTTTGTTTAAAACAAGACATGTGTTGATACAAAAACTCATGTATCAATGCATACATGGATAAGGTAGTTTTTTAAGCTTGCAATGCCAATTCAATACAAAGAGTATGTTAAAAGCACAAAAGCATAAAATTTACTATCATACAAAACTAAAGAGTTACTCACAGACGATGGGGATAACCATCGGATAAGCATGATGAAGGACGATCATCAAGAGGTGAAGAACGATCACCTAGCAGGGTATGGCTGTTCTCGGGGTTTATCACGACATAGGAGGAATGTCAGATAACAAAATCAACGATGGGGACGGCCATCGGAAAAAATGATGAAGGCCGATCATCAAAAAGGTGAAGGAAAATCACCTAGTAGGGGACGACTGCTAAAATATCACGACATAGGACGAAGGTCGGATAGAAAGGGGTTCCAATAATGGAGACTCCGCTGGGGAAAGGGATGAGGGACGGTCATCCAGAGGTGAAGGACGATCACCTGGCAGGGTACGGCTACCGAAAGTATCATGACATAGGACGAATGTCGGATAAGAGAAAGTTGTTTTGCTGGGGAATGGTAAACACGGACGAGTGCTTACGCTTAAGAAATAAAAGGTATAAGTGTTTTGACGTTGTGTATAGATTAAAGATGCGGACGACCATCCTTAAGACTATGATATGGACGAGTATCAGTAGAAACAAACGCTGACGCATGTTCAGAGATGATGATACGGACGAGTACCAACTGGTTAACAAAGAACACAGACGAGTGTCGAATCTGTGGGGAATAAGTGTATATATGAGATACGGACGAGTATCTGTATAAGAATGAGTAAGGATTGTGAGGTAGGAACAAGACACGGACGAGTGTTCAACTTGTTGGGAAAAGGTGTGACACGGACGAGTGTCAGAAGAGAAAGTGTATAAGTTATGAACTTACGAGTGTAAAAAAGGTATTCTGGAACCCTATGGGGATAGGATGACACGGACGGGTGTCAAGAGAGTGTATATAGGTTTTTGTATTCAGAGAGGATATTTATGGCTTATCTGCAGGGGATGATATGACATGGACGAGTGTCAAAATAGTGTATAGGGACATGTATCTGTGTTGGAGAGTGCAAAGGGGGCACTTTGGCTTTTTACTTGCAGGGGGTGTGAGTCTTTATATATATTGCTGATGAGATACTGTTGGCATTTACAGGTGACTGGTTCGAACCTGACTTGTGATCATGCAAATGTTTGATTTTTGCCGTAATGTTCCGTATTAGACGGAATTCTACGCTTTGTGGGGAAAGATGATGCAAATGCTATGATTATGCAAAAGAAACCAATCTGGGATTCGGATCCCGCTGCAGTGAAGATCTCTGGCTGATCTGCTTGGAAGGACATCCCAGCTGGGGATGAGATCATTGGTAGATTTGATAAAACATATGGTTCTGCTTAGGGGACTAGATCACTGATAGATCTATCTGGTAGTGAGAAAACCCAGCTGGGGACGAGGAAGCTTCCGTCACTTTGTTGTGTGAGGACTTCAGGCATTGCTCTTCTGGGGAGAGGCTGGGACTATGCGGGGGGATAGTTCTTCCGTCTTTGAGACCTGGCACTCTGTTTGGGAGAGGAAAGATCACTGAAAGATCTTCCTAGAAATTTCTGTGGGGATCCCGGTTGGGGACGAGGAGGCTTTGATAACTCTGTTGGGGAGAAAGCATTTCAGATGCTGCTCGGAGAAGATGTGTTGGGAAAGTGATGCCTGGCATGCCCCATGTTGCATATTTGAATACCTGCAACTTGTTAAGACGAAGAAATGCACAAGTGTCCCGAGGTATCCCTTACCGGATTCCGTCATAGGAGTTAGATATACCAGAGAGTAAATACATTTCCTGCAAGCATTTATTAATAATGGCTTATTTGTTTTACGCAAATATTATATCATGGATACTGGACATTTTGCAAACGAAACAAAAATGTACGAAACAAGGTGTGACTGAAAATCTGGTTTTATTAATCTGGGTGCCCTGAATCGGCAGATACAGTCAAAGAAACAGATCCCCTGAAATGAGGAGATTGTTACGAATTGGGAAAAGTAAAGGTGTTGGCAATGTTGACGACGCTTCAGTGAGCTTCCTTTGCTATGACCCGTATGACCTTGACTTTCTTCTTATCTTGCTTTTTGAAGAAGGTTGACTCTGACCGATGCTTTAACCTTTCTAATCTTGCCATGTTGTAAGTGATACAGACGAATTCAAAATGCAGTTGTTCGCTTATTCCCTTATTTTGCGTGGATCGCCCTTTCGGGTTTTCAATCCACCGGGATACCCATTTTTGCCTGAGCTATCCAATGCGGCTTTTCAACTCGGCGGGTGTACATTTTTTTTCAATCTTCCCTTATTTTTGCCCGAGTCTTTTATTATATTTTTGACTCGCCGGGATGCCCTATTTTTGCCTGGACTTACATTCTGTTTTTATGTCCAGCGGGTCATTTTATGCGAAGTATTTTTTAACTGCATCTGAATTTACAGGGGACAAGAAATCTTCACCATCCATAGTAGTGAGCATCAGTGCTCCACCAGAGAAAACCTTTTTTACTATGAACGGACCATCATAATTTGGAGTCCATTTGCCCATGTGGTCTGTATGAGGAGGAAGAAGTCTTTTCAGCACAAGATCTCCTACTTGGTATTCCCGAAGCCTGACTTTCTGATCGAAGGCTTTCTTCATTCTTTTTTGATATAATTGCCCATGACAAATTG
This sequence comes from Lathyrus aphaca, assembly GCA_963966055.1. NCBI lineage: Eukaryota > Viridiplantae > Streptophyta > Magnoliopsida > Fabales > Fabaceae > Lathyrus > Lathyrus aphaca. The sequence goes on along the minus strand of OZ014524.1, from coordinate 107,678,048 downwards.
CAGCTAATCTCTTCTCTTCGATCAGATTCAATTGATTGTACCAGGAACGGACCCACTCTGCTTTGTTCAGTTTGACATCCATCAGTATCCGTAAGGAGGGTAATTCAACTTTAACAGGTAGGACAACTTCCATACCATACACAAGCTGATAAGGTGTTGCCCCAGTGGATGTTCTGATTGAGGTACGATACCCATGCAAGGCAAATGGTAGCATCTCATGCCAGTCTTTATAAGTAACCACCATCTTTTGCATAATCTTCTTAATGTTCTTGTTAGCTGCCTCAACAATGCCATTCATCTTTGGCCTGTAAGGAGAAAAGTTGTGATGTTGGATTTTGAAGTCCCGACACAGTTCTGCCATCATTTTGTTGTTCAAATTGGAACCATTATCAGTAATGATTCGCTCGGGTACTTCATATCGACAGATGATGTCTCTTTTCAGGAATCTGGCTACCACTTTCCTGGTGACATTTGCATACGAAGCTGCTTCGACCCATTTGGTGAAGTAATCAATGGCTACCAGGATGAATATGTGGCCATTTGAAGTAGTCGGCTCATTCTTTCCAATCATGTCAATGCCCCACATGGCAAAGGGTCAAGGTGAAGACATTACGTTCAAAGGATTTGGAGGCACATGCACTTTGTCTGTATAAATATGGCATTTATGACACTTCCTGTCATAAGCACAACAGTCTGCATCCATTGTGATACAGTAGTAGCCTGATCGTAATAATTTCTTAGCCATTGCATGTCCTCCAGCATGGGTACCGAAAGATCCTTCATGCACCTCGTGCATCAACAAGTCTGCCTCTTTCTTATCAACACATCTGAGAAGAACCATATCAAAGTTTCGCTTGTATAATGATCCATCAGCATTAAGGAAGAAACTACCAGCCAGCCTTCTTAATGTCTTCTTATCATTGGATGATGCCTCAGACGGGTATGTTTGATCTTCTAAGAAGCATTTGATGTCGTGGAACCAAGGCTTGTCATCTTTGGCAATGTCCACGGAGAATACGTATGTTGGCCGGTCAAGTCTGGATACCGAAATCCGAGGCACAAAATTGGCAGTCTGAACCTTGATCATGGAGGAAATGGTAGCTAAGGCATATGCGAACTGATTTTTGTCTCGAGGGATATACTCAAGTTTGACTGTTGTGAAGAAAGTCAATAATCTCCTCGTGTAGTCACGGTATGGAATCAGATCTCTTGATGAGTGTACCATTTGTCGTTGGTCTGATTGATTACCAGAGCTGAATCTGCGAATACAGTTAAAGTTTTGATCCTGAGGTCAATGGCTTCCTCAAGACCCATGATACAGGCTTCGTATTCAGCTTCGTTGTTAGTGCATATAAAGGTGAGTTTTGCCGAGAAAGGCATATGAACTCCTTTAGGTGTAATGAGCATTGCACCAACTCCACGACCATTCATGTTGAAAGCCGCATCAAACATCATTGTCCATTCTTCTTCTGGGTCAGGCCCTTTAGTGTGAACGGGTGTAACACGGTGGGAGAACTGACTTTAGTTAAATGTTGCGGATAGCAAGAGTCGCCACCGACTTTTATTTTATCCAAAGGAAAGGGCATAAAAGAACAGGAAAGACCTTAAAAGATTTTTGGGTTCGGGGGGTAGGTTATGTAAAGGGAAGGTGTTAGCACCCTTTACATCCATGGTTATCCATGGGCTCTTAGTTACTTAGCTCACTTTAAAATGTTTTTGATAAGTGTAGTGTGTGATTAGAAATTTTCTTAAGTACTTTATAATGATCCATGTACGGATATATATAAAGCCTTTGTTTTGAAAATTGCTTGAAAATGTGAAGTGTTTTGAAATGTTTTGAAAAGGTGAGCAAGTATATAAGAGGAACCTACCCTAAGTTAAATCTTTTCTGTTCTTAAATGTCCTTTAAATGGTAAGACTATCCCTATTATTAAGGAATAGGTAGTCATTACCTGGGATGTATGAGGGACAAGTGAAGGGACAACTGTTATTAGGCAACTGTAAGGTGTATTTAGCAATTCGAAGGGACTTATCATCTTAATTCGAAAGGGACAAGATCATTTACGAAGGCAACCATGAAGGGACTTGATCTTTTTATCTTTTAAGGGACTAGATGATATGAGAAAAGGGACTTTGCTTTACACCTTACTTGACCTTTTTCTTTTAGGCAACATGAGAGGTATCCTTAAGAATGTGAGATGGCGATCCAGGATCGACTTACGTGTGTGCGTGTACAAATTCAAGTATTTATCTTACAAATTAGTGATCTAAATTCAATTTTAAATACAAACATGTTTACACTCCCTATTTTACTAACCATGGCAATTAAAAATAAATAATAAGAAATTCTACAACTATTACATAGTGGGTACAATTACATTATAAGAATAATAAAAATAATTTAAATAAGTAAGCATATAATAAATAAATAATTAAATTGGTTAGTAATAATAAACAAAAATAAATATAAGAAGGTTAGTATAACAATATAATATAGACACAAATTAAAAGTTCAAAATTAAATAAATAATTATTTTTTTAAGAATTTTAATAAAAGAAATAAATGATAATAATTATATATTAATAAATATGACTAATAATTCTAGTAATTTAATTTTATATACATATTAAAAAATATTTGTTAATTATAATTAAGTAAAAATAATAAATTAAACTCATAAAATAAAGTTAAGGTTTTTAATTATTTAGAAAAAATAAATTAGGGTTAATTACTTAATCTAATCCTAATTACATTATTTATATAAAAAAAACTACATATAATAATAATATAAACAAATTATAAATAAATATATACAATTAAAATTTTCAAACAAACGTAATTAGGGTTTATGAAGTAAATTAGGGTTTATAAAAAATAATTAGGTTTTTTTTTTACATATAAATTTTTAGGGTTTATAAATTAATCTAAATGTAATTACATTATTTATATAAAACATATAATATTAATAATATACAATAAAATAAATATTGAATAATTTTATTAATAAAGTTTAATTTTTTTTGAAAATATAATTTTTGAATTATATACAAGAAAATAATATAACAATTTTATTTTAAACATTTATCATTTATTAAATTAATTAAAATATAAACAAAAATCAAATAAAATGAAAAAAATGAGAAAAAAGAACTTACCTGGGGCTGGGATTCGAACCCAGGCCCTAGGCTTTGCATCTCTAAGACCAGCAAGCTCTCCACCAGGCCAGCGCGCGTTTGGTGATAATGAATGGATACGAATCATTATATTTTAAACCTGGAAAATAAATGGATAAAACACAAAAAATTGGTGAAGCTGGGATTTGATCTCTTGACCTTTGCCTCACACGCGCATGACTCCTACCACTGGGCCAACTGCTTTCTTTGTGATTATGAGGGAAATCAAACATAATAAAATAAGACAAAATTTAAAATTCCAAATTCGCGCGCAGACTTCATCTTCTACCTCTGGATCTACGAATTTTGCTGCGAAATTAGATACGAATCTTCCTGCGAATTTTCTTGCCTTTTCAACCTGCGATTTTCAAACACCACATGACCAGTACAATCAAATCAAATTAAAGACACCATTGGACTCCTTGTGACCTGTACACTTCAATTATGTCATCAAAAATCATTTATATTATGTGAATCGAAGAACCCTAATTTGAAGCTTGAAACCCTAAGTATGGTGTTTTACGTTTTCGGCCATGAAACTTCAACCTAAGTATCCAGAATCCATCTATGAGCATCAACAAACATTAATACATAATCAAAATTCATTATAAACGCATAAATTCAATGAATCAAACAAAAATAAATTGAGAGCACGTATGCTTCGGGTTATGCAAATGAGGATGAATTAGAGGCATGTAAGGGGTGGTTTAGATTCAGGGAAGCTCAAGGAAGCTTCTTGTGTCCTTAGAATACCTTGAAAACTCCTGCAAAGATGAAACCGAAAATTGATTTTTGATGTATTTTGTGAAGTTTGAAATAGGTCTTAGAGGCTGCCAAAATTCGTGTCTTTGGTTGTGATATGTTCCTCTATATGTAGTGAATCAAATTAGGTTAAAAAGTGTTATGGTTCTTTGGATTTTTTGATCATTTGAATATTGAGAAAGAAATGTCATAAAATTTGAATATTATTTGATCTAACCTTGCTATTTTAAGACAATCCTCATAACTTGTGTATCAATCTGATCCAAATGTCATTTATAACATTCTAGAAAAAAAATCCCTTTTTAAATATATGATTTTATATTTTATTTCAATTTAAATGGTATTTTAATGAATAAAATTCAAATAAATATGAAATAAAAAAATAAAAATCAGAAAATAAGTGGGTTGGGTCGTGCTTGGTGTTTCTATAAAGATGGGATGGCAATTTGGTGGGCTCATTTAGCAAAATTTTGATTTTAGGCCTTATTTGCTTCATAAACTTCCCTAAAATTTCCCAACTTTGCAAGGGCACAAATCCTTCAATTTTAATGCTATGAGGGTGTTCTTGGACATTTTGGAAAGCTTAAAGAGTACTCTAACCAACCCCATTGGTTTCATGTCCATATCTTTTACTATTCTCAAGTTATGCTCTTTTGAAGTTGTTGACTTTTTGTTGACTTTCAAAAGGACCTATAATGTCTTAGCTCATACCTTCCAAATGAAGCATTTTTGGGCTTGGCTTGTGAGACACAAAGTTGTATAGAATTCAATTTCCTTCAAAATGAGCTTTGGATGGAAAATTTTTGATGAAGCATGTGAAAGTTATGGCTGGTCAAAGTTCAGTTGACTTTTCCTAAGGAAACCCTAATTTAGAAACCCCTGATTCTTGATGATCTGAAATCTCCTTGATGAATCATGATCAACCCTTGATCAAATGATGAATTTTACTTTATATACTTGATGTTGGAAAAAAAATCATGAAGTTTGACTTTGGTTTGACCACAGTTGACCTCAGTTTGACTTTTTAACTGCTTTAACTGATTTTAACCTATCTGATCATCTGACTGAGCAAACCTTTGGGAAAAGTCTTGAAACTTGTCATGGGTATTATTGAACACATATAAGATGTTATGAAGCTCACTTGAAGTCCTGGAAGTCCATTTAGCCTGGTTAAAGTCAAAACCCTAGTTTAGGATGCATTGCTTAGGAGGATGCATTGTCTGAGGGAATTGTCACATCTTCTGACTAATTGTGAACTTTGTGAACCTTGTGAACCTCATGAGATGTCTTGTGAACCTTGTGAACCTCTTGAGACACAATGACTTGTCTTGTGGAGGGCAAATTTTGGGGTGCAACAACTGCCCCTGTTCAATTTTCTGAAACCTGAGGGGTTAGATTGGTATATGTGCCATTCGTGACCTGGAAGGTTGAAGGGGATTGAACACAAAAGCCCAAAAATTTGCACTCACCAGTGCATAGAGTAATATTGATGATTAACTGTATACGCTTGAGTGGGCTTAAAGATGCCACTTGGAAGAATTGGAGATGGGCCTAGAGATGCCATCCAAAATGAACTGGAGATGGGCTTAGAGATGCCATCTAAAATGAACTGGAGATGGGCTTGGAGATGCCATCTAAAGTATCAGGATGTGATGATGTCTTTATGTTGATACTGGATATCAGTACTGGGTCTTTGTATAAGCCGTCTCTGAATCATTTATGCAATATGATTTGAATTGTTGAATGGACCAGTAGAAATGAATCTTGTGATAATTATCTCTTCTGGAAGTATTTTGGATTAGGGAATGGGTCTTTGTACAGACCGTTTGCCTACTCTCCAACGTCAAAAGAACGTCAGGATTAGTTCTTCTAAAAAAATATCTTGAACCAGGGAATGGATCTTCTTACAGACCGTTTCCCTGCTATTCAAGGGGCCAAAAGAACGTCAGGATCTGTTCTTAAGGGTCAAAAGAACGTCGGGATTTGTTTTTCTGAAAAAGTCTTGAACAAGGGGCCAAAAGAGCGTCAGGATTTGCTCTTAAGGATCAAAAGAACGTCAGGATTTGTTCTTCTGAAAAAGTCTTGAACAAGGGGCCAAAAGAGCGTCAGGATTTTCTCTTAAGGGTCAAAAGAACGTCAGGATTTGTTCTTCTGAAAAAATCTTGAACAAGGGGCCAAAAGAGTGTCAGGATTTGCTCTTAAGGGTCAAAAGAACGTCAGGATTTGTTCTTCTGAAAAAGTCTTGAACAAGGAGCCAAAAGAGCGTCAGGATTTGCTCTTAAGGGTCAAAAGAACGTCAGGATTTGTTCTTCTGAAAAAGTCTTGAACAAGGGGCCAAAACAGCGTCAGGATTTGCTCTTAAGGGTCAAAAGAACGTCAGGATTTGTTCTTCTGAAAAAGTCTTGAACAAGAGGCCAAAAGAGCGTCAGGATTTGCTCTCAAGGGTCAAAAGAACGTCAGGATTTGTTCTTCTAAAAAAGTCTTGAACGAGAGGCCAAAAGAGCGTCAGGATTTGCTCTTAAGGGTCAAAAGAACATCAGGATTTGTTCTTTTGAAAAATGTCTTGAACCAGGGAATGAATCTTTTTACGGACCGTTTTCCTGCTATTCGAGGACATCTTGAGTAGTGTATGGATCATTTCTGACCCGTTGTAAGTTGTTGATATTATTTTACCTGCATACAACTATCCTGCAAGGGAAATATTAGTTTATGCACTATGTATGCATGCATAGTATGATGCACTGAAGTAATGTATTATGTACTTATGGATATGTATGTTATGGTATGAAGTAAATGATTTATGTATGCATCATGCAGCCTGAAGTGTCCGGATATCTTCATATAACAACTGCTGGCCAGGGAAAATAAATCCCGATTGGTTGCTGAAGAATATGAGGAACTCGTTTTGTTTGATAATATAGTGGAGAATATGAGGAACTCATTCCTGTCTCGTTTGATAACATAGTATTCATAACCTCCCGTCTTCGTTCGATAGTATGGTATCCATAACCTCCCGTCTTCGTTTGATGGTATGGTATCCATAACCTCCCATCTTCGTTTGATGGTATAGTATCCATAACTTCCCGTCTTTCTTTGTCGTACTCCTATTAAAGGAATAAGTTCCCGACTATCCGTCTGAGGATAAAAGAGATGGATATAAATTCCAGGGGAGATGTAACTCGAAGTATCTATGATGATAGATTTGCCCTACTGGGGGATTTGTAGCTGTCTTGTAGGGATGAACCGGCGAAGCTTCGTTGAATTCCTTCCCTCGTTCTGGTAAACATCAATCATATTCAAAAGCATACAGACATTCAAACACAACCAATGGAAGTTTCGCTTATGTAAATAGGGTAAAAGTAAATCTGGATTCAAAGATGAAATTTTATTCATATCACAAAGTGACCTATACATAGGCAAGTTTTTACAAGGAGACAGAAATCCTAGTAAGAGGAATTTGTCATAAAAGTTTTTATAAAACAAAGAAAATCAGCTATGTGGGAAATAATCCTATTGAGTTTCAATTCTACTATTGCCATTATCTTCAAGTATCTCATCTTCTGCTGTCGAGACAGAAATGATTGGATTGATCTTTATCTGTTCGAGCTTGAGTAAGTAGCACAACTGGTTGTAGTTTCATGGGTGATCCAAACGAGACATAGTCATACGCTTTAATCCCTAACTTTTGCCTGGATTGCCCTTTCAGGTTTTCAATCCACCGGGATACCCTTTTTTGCCCAAGCCACCTTTTCAGGTTTTCGACTTGTCGGGTGTACATTTTTTTTATATATATATCCCTAATTTTTGCCCGAACCTTTTTGGTTCGCCGGGATGCCCTTATTTTTGCCTAGGCCAGTCAACCTAGCGGGTCTTTTTTATGCGTAGTATTTTTTAACTATGTCTGTGTTTACAGGCTGTGGGAAGTCTTCACCATCCATAGTAGTAAGTATCATGGCACCTCCTGAGAATACTGTTTTGACCACAAATGGTCCTTCATTTGTAGGAGTCCACTTGCCCCTAGGATCACCCTGTGGTAATATGATACGCTTGATTATCAAGTCACCAGCCTGATATACCTTTGGCGTAACCTTCTTATTAAAAGCTTTGACCATCCGTTTCTGGTACATCTGGCCATGACAAACTGCTGCTAACCTCTTCTCATCAATCAAATTTATCTGGTCAAGTCGAGTCTGAATCCACTCATCCTCATCCAAGCCTGCATCCTTCATAATTCTTAAGGAGGGAATCTGAACTTCAATGGGCAGGACTGCTTCCATACCATAGACTAATGAGAATGGGGTTGCCCCTGTTGAAGTACGTATTGTAGTACGATAACCATGAAGAGCAAATGGTAACATCTCATGCCAATCCTTGTAAGTAATAGTCATTTTCTGTAGAATCTTCTTAATGTTCTTATTAGCAGCTTCTACTGCCCCATTCATCTTCGGACGATACGGAGAAGAGTTGTGATGCTTAATCTTGAACTAAGTGCAGAGATCAGTAATCATAGTGTTGTTCAGATTAGAGCCATTGTCAATAATAATCCTTTCAGGGATGCCATACCTACATATGAGATTATTCTTAATGAATCGAGCCACCACATTCTTAGTAACAGATGCGAATGAAGCTGCCTCCACCCACTTTGTAAAGTAATCAATAGAAACCGGGATGAAACGATGCCCATTAGAAGCAGTAGGCTTGATCTCACCAATCATATCAATGCCCCACATGGCAAAAGGCCAAGGAGCAGTCAACACATTCAATGGTGATGGAGGTATATGTACTTTGTCAGCATAGATTTGACACTTGTGACACGTTCTGGAATGTTGATAGCAGTCAGCTTCCATGGTAGACCAATAGTAACCTGCTCTCAATATCTTCTTTGCCATGGTATGACCACTAGAATGAGTTCCAAAGATCCCATCATGCATATCTTCCATAATCTCAGTTGCTTCCTTCCTATCCACACAACGAAGAAAAGTTGAATCATGGTTGCGCTTGTACAAAATTCCATTACTAAAAAAGAACTTAGCAGAAAACCTCCTCAGAAACTTTTTATCTTTAACAGATGCCCCTTCAGGGAACTCCTGAGCTTCAAGATATCTTTTCACTTCATAGAACCAAGGCTTCTCCTCTGTTTCCTCAGTGTCAATCTCATTGCAATATGCAGGCTTCTCAAATCTATCAATAGTAATCTTGGGAGCTTCGTCATCCCAGCTAATCTCAAACATGGATGCCATGGTGGCTAATGCATCTGCCAATTGATTCTCTCTTCGTGGAATGTGTCCAAAGGTAATCTCTTTGAAATGTGGGATCAAAGACAACACATACTCTCTGTAAGGAATGAGATTATCATGCTTGGTATCCCAATCTCCTTTGATCTGACTTACTACCAGGGCTGAATCTCCAAACACGTCAAGGAACTGAATCTTCATATCAATGGCAGCTTTGATACCCAGGATACATGCCTCATATTCAGCCACGTTATTAGTACAATAGAAACAAAGTCTTGCAGTAATCGGGGTATGACAACCTTCAGGGGAACTGATCACAACACCAACACTATTACCAAGTGCATTAGAAGCTCCATCAAAAACCATAGTCCATCGGGATCCTTGTTCAGGTCCGTCATATTGTCCAGGTTCTTTGGTAATAATCATAATGTCTTCATCAGGAAACTCAAAACTCATTGACTGATAATCATCCACTGCTTGATGAGCCAAATGATCAGCTACAACACTTCCTTTAATGGCCTTCTGAGTAGTATACTGTATGTCATATTCTGTTAAGATCATTTGCCATCTTGCTATTCGTCTGGAGAGAGCAGGTTTCTCGAATATGTACTTGATTGGATCCATCTTCGAAATTAACAAGGTAGTATGAGTCAATATATACTGTCTTAGTCGGCGAGCAGCCCATGCCAAAGCGCGGCAAGTTTTCTCGAGCAGTGAGTATCTTGTTTCACAGTCGGTAAACTTTTTGCTAAGGTAGTATATTGCCTGCTCTTTTCGACCAGACTCGTCATGTTGCCCCAACACACATCCCATTGAGTTGTCTAACACTGTCAAGTACATGATCAAGGGTCTTCCATCAACTGGTGGCATCAAAATGGGAGGTTCTAGAAGATATCTCTTGATTTCATCAAATGCTGTCTGGCACTCATCATTCCACTCCATTACCTGATCTTTCTTCAACAACTTGAAGATTGGCTCACAGGTAGCAGTTAGTTGGGAAATAAATCTTGCAATGTAATTCAATCGTCCCAAAAAACCTCTAACCTCCTTCTCAGTACAGGGAGTTGGCATCTCTTGTATAGCTTTCACTTTTGCAGGGTCTACTTCAATACCTTTTCCACTGACGATGAAACCTAGAAGTTTACCAGACCTAACTCCAAACGTACACTTGTTTGGGTTCAATCTCAACTTGTACTTCTTCAACCTTTCAAATAACTTATGCAGGTGATCAAGATGTTGTTCTTCATTCTGAGACCTGGCTATCATATCATCCACATACACCTCTATCTCATGATGAATCATATCATGAAACAAAGCCACCATAGCACGCTGATATGTTGCCCCGGCATTCTTCAAACCAAATGGCATTACTTTATAGCAAAAGGTGCCCCACTGTGTAACAAATGTTGTCTTCTCCATATCTTCAGGTGCCATCTTGATTTGATTGTAACCAGAGAAACCATCCATGAAAGAGAATACTTTATGTTGAGCAGTGTTGTCTACCAGAACATCAATATGAGGAAGTGGAAAGTCATCTTTGGGGCTAGCTTTATTCAAATCCCTGTAATCCACACACATACGTACCTTACCATCTTTCTTAGGTACCGGTACCACATTTGCAACCCACTGAGGATAAGAAGTCACAGCTAAGAACCCTGCATCAAACTGTTTCATTACCTCTGCCTTAATCTTCTCTGACATCTCAGGACGCATGCGACGAACCTTCTGCTTCTTTGCACGACAATCCTCTTTTACCGGTAAACGGTGAACCACAATGTTTGTATCCAACCCTGGCATATCTTCATAGGACCAAGCAAAGATCTCCACATAATCATGTAACATCTGAATCAACTTTCTCTTGACACCATCTTCTAATTCAGCCCCTATCTTGACCTCTTTCCTGTTTTCTTCAGTCCCCGGATTCACAACTTCGATTGGCTCTTCATGTGGCTGTATAGCTTTCTCTTCTTGTTGTAACAACCTAGCAAGCTCTACAGGTACTTCACAATCGTCCACATTTCCATCTTCAGCTTGATAGATTGGATTCTCGAAATTATAATTGGCAATAGTAGAACTATTATCAACAGGATCCAGAGTGGATGAGGATCTGCATTTAGTGATGTGGGTGTGTGTAAGAACACATAGCTGATAAAATAAAAAATAAAAGAAAGACAAGGAACAAAATATTTACGAAAATGAAACGTCCACTGATTTTTATTGAATGAAGTATGCAAATGAAATGACATCCCGAAACAAGCATACCATTGTGCCCCGGGTAAGGCACAAGGCTTTAGAGTTTAATTGTTCAAAAATTACAAACTTAAAAGTAACGACACAGTAATAGTATTTACTCCTGACTAAAGGAGATAGGAATAACATCCCCAGCTTTCCAATTATTGAGCCCAGCACCCACAGTAGGAAAAATCCAAGCATCCAAGTTGTAGCCTTCATCATAGTCACCCACAGCATTGATTTCATCTTTCATAATCCCTTGATTGGTGATACGAACAGCACGAGCACGACGAACAGCCTTCTGGGACTCTGCAGTGAAACCCAAACCAAATTTGTCATACTTGTAAGGAATGTCAGGAAGCTGACCCCAAATAGTACAACCACCTTCATCCACCACAGCTCTAGCATCTTTGAGGGAGGCCATTGTAGGAGGCACTCTGGTGACCACAGGAACTTTCTTGACAACAGGAGGAGCTTTATAATTATTAACAACCCAAGGAACTACTTCAAACGTCTGACATGGAGTTTCAACATATTCACCTTCCACTTCAAGATATTTAAATGTGTTCACATGGCTAACTATATATCCTTCCTCTCCGTAAACAGTGACAACTTTTCCTTCTACTGGATATCTCAGCTTCTGATGTAAGGTGGAGGTTACAGCACCTGCCTCATGGAACCAGGGGCGTCCAAGCAAACAAGAATACGAAGGACGAATATCCATTACATAAAAGGTAGCATTGAAGACCTGAGAACCTACTTTGATTGGGAGATCTATTTCTCCATGCACCACTCTTCTTGAACCATCAAAAGCCTTCACCACTATATTATTGGGCTTCAACACAGCATCTTCAGGACTAAGCTTTTTCAGAACTTCTTTGGGCAACACATTCAGCGAGGAACCATTGTCTATTAACACATGTGACAGGGTAGTGCCCCTACATTCAATAGAGATATGTAGAGCCCTATTATGATCCCTCTTGGAAGGAGTCAAATCAGCATCGGAGAAACCTAACCCATTATCATAGGTCAAGTGTGCAACACAATTTTCAAACTGGTCTACAGAAATCTCATTTGGTACGTGAGCAGTCTTCAAAAATTTGATCAAGGCTTTAGCATGAGCCTCAGAACACAACAATAAAGACAGCATGGAAATCTTGGAGGGAGTATGCCCCAATTGATCAATAATGTCATAATCACTCTTGCGAATGATCTTTAGTACTTCTTCCATCTGCTTAGAAAGATCATCAGCAGTTGGTACATCAGTTTGCACAGGTTCAATAACAGGACCTTTGCCCCGAGCATCAGTAGTGGAGGTAGTAGCTGGAGTAACTGTATTTTTGGAGGTAGCCGAAGGAGAGAAAATCCTTCCACTTCTCGTGATCTTACTAGATCCAGCAATATTGTCAACATCAAGGTTTTCATCAGCAACAGATGTCTCAGTTAAGGGTTCCTGCTTAACACCATGAATATAAACATCGGAGCCATAATGCTAAGGCACCGCTGTATCAGAAGTATACGGAATAGGACCAGGAGTAGTAATGATCATAGGAGCCACTCTAGCTTCAGCAACCATCTTCACAGGGCCTTCAACAGTAATTTTAATTGGACCCTTACGAGTGATTTTTACAGGTCCCTTGGAAGTAATTCTTACCGGCACTTTATCAACCATATCCACCTCTTCAACCTTCGCACCTTTAGTTATATGTTCAACCATACTCTCTACAGAAGGTGTCCTCTCAAACAATATGGTGTAATTGTTCATGAGGCGTTGAATTCCGTCCTTCAATTTCCAGCAACTATCCGGTTTATAAGCACAATAGAAACAATCTTCATGACAACCTGGAAAGAACCCAGCTTGTACCAACTTCTTCTTAATAACAGACAATGGTGTGGTTATATCTGCAACTGAGGAAATATGTGAAACTTCATCAATGGCATTAAAGTCTTCTCATGAGTTGGCATGGGAGCAGTAATCACATTTGGAGTACCCGGAGGGTCAAACTCAATCTCTCCAGCATCAATCATATCCTGAATCTTATTCTTCAATATCCAGCAATTATTGGTATCATGTCCCTGACAATTTGAATGATATGCACATCGTGCATTAGGGTTGTACCTGGGAGAGGTAACATTGGGATTCTGAGGAGGGTCCCTTAAAGTGATGAGTTCACCCTTCAACAAGTGTTGCAAGGCTTGGGCCAGTGACATGTTGAGCTTGGTGAACTGTCTTCTAGGTCTCTGTTGATTACCCTGTGGTGGCTCTGGTGTTGCATGAGTAGGATTGGAGATATGAACTGCACTCACAGATTGGTGCCTCCTATTACGATCAGGTTGACCATAAACAACATTTGACTCTTTCTTCCCACTAGGGGGCTTCTTTGTAGTACTGGATGAAGAAGCACCCACTTGGATCTTGCCACTCCTTATACCACTTTCTACACGCTCTCCTGTCATTATCAACTCAGTGAAGCCAGATGATGAGCTTCCAATGAGATGACTATAAAAAGGACCATTCAACGTACACATGAACATATCCACTACCTCCCTGTCAGTTAGAGGAGGTTGTACTCTACCAGCCAAATCTCTCCACTTCTGGGCATACTCCTTGAAATTTTCTTTAGCACCCATAGACATGCTTTGGAGTTGCATGCGAGTAGGGGCTAGATCAGCATTGCATTGATATTGCTTATAAAAGGCCTCAGCAAGATCATTCCAATCACGGATGTTGACACTCTCCAACTGATAGTACCACTCCAATTGAGCTCCAGATAAGCTCTCTTGGAAGAAATGGATCCACAACTTCTTATCAGCAGTATGGGGTTGGATTCTCCGGACATAAGACCTCAGATGCAGCTTGGGACAAGAGAAACCATCATACACTACAAAAGTAGGAACCTTGAAACCAATGGGTATAACCACCCCAGATATTAAACTCAGGTCTTCAAAATCCAGCCCAGAAGACTTTTGTAATTCCATAGCATCCATTCTATCCACCAGTATCTTGAACTTATCTTCATTAGGATCATGATAGTAGTTAGCTTCAGAATCAGAATCCCCCATTGTATTATGGAGGCTGCCTCCCTCTTTCTCAGACTCCTCAAACTCATAATCTTCAACTTGTTCCTTGGTCTTGACAGGACCTCTGAACCTTCTTCCCATGTTGATTAGGCCTCCTGACCTTCTAGTCTTCTTGGACTTCTTGGCCAGCAGTGTCTTCAATTTATCCTTCCCCTTGGACAAGTTCAGGATCAGCTCTTGGAACTGTGCATTTTGTGCCTGGAGATCTTTAACTGTTTGTTCAAGAGCCATTGCTGAAATAAACAGCGAGAAGATAAGAAACCTGTGCACAAGAAACCTGTGATGCAATGATATGATGTATAAATGCGTATGCAATGTTTTCAAGGACCGCAGGATTTAAATTTGCTTAAACAACCAAGAAAGTAAACTTTTATTAGTAATAAATTTTTTTGCCCCTTGGGCTTACAATAAAAATGAAATGAATACAAAAGATGGGGTTTTAAGTCTCCCATGGACGTTTCCTCTTTGTGTTGAGGTATGACATGAGATTACGCTCCTCGTGAAGTTGCTTTGTTAGCTCCAGGATTCTTTCTTGACTTGCTTTGTAATGAGTCTCAAAAGTTGGTCTTGATAGTATTCCTACGAGCAGAAGCTATGACCTACAACAAAGAACAAAGATAAATCCTTTGGTCCTTGAAATGGTTAGTGAAAATGCTATGCTTATGACGCATGATGATGTTATGATGCTATGCTCAATCACAAACATGTGGCACACACAAACAAGTCACACAATAGCCCTAGGTTTGAAGGCTTGCGTGAGGTTTAAAGGTAAGTACCCTCTGTAACACGGTGGGAGAACTGACTTTGGTTATGTTGCGGATAGCAAGAGTCGCCACCGACTTTTATTTTATCCAAAGGAAAGGCATAAAAGAACAGGAAAGACCTTTTAAAAGATTTTTGGGTCCGGGGGGTAGGTTATGTAAAGGGAAGGTGTTAGCACCCTTTACATCCATGGTTATCCATGGGCTCTTAGTTACTTAGCTCACTTTGAATTGTTTTTGAAAATGTGAAGTGTGTGAATAGAAATTTTCATAAGAGTTTGATAATGATCCATGTGCGGATGCGTAAAAAACTTGTGTTTGAAAATTGTTTGAAATTATGAAGTGTTTGAAAAGTTTCTGAATAGTGAGCAAGTAACTATGAGGAACCTACCCTAAAGTTTAAGTCTTTCTATTCTTGAATCCTTTAAATGGTAAGACTATCCCTATTATTAAGGAATAGGTAGTCATTACCTTGGATGTGTGGGGCACGTGAGGGACATCTGTTTAATGAAGGCAATTGTAGGGTGTATTAAGCATTTTTGAAGGGACTGTCGTCATTATTCGAAAGGGACAAGATCTTTATGAAGGCAACCATTTAAGGGACTTGATCTTTTGATTATGAAGGGACTAGATGACTTTTCTTTTAAGGGACTTTTGCTTTATACACCCCACTTGACCTTTTGATTAGGCAACATTGAGAGGTAACCTTAGAAAGTGAGATGGCGATCAAGGATCGACTTACGTGTGTGAGTGTTCAATATTAATATTTATCTTATAATTTAAGTGATCTAAATTCAATTTTAAATATACATACATGTTACACTCCCTATTTTTACTAACCATGACATAAAATTAAATAATTTAAATATTACAAAAAAAATTACATCCAGGAGCAGTTACAATAATGATAATAAAGCAATTTAAATAAATAGCAAAATAATAAATAAGCAAGAATAAATAAATAATAATTATAATAGGGGTTAGTGAAAATAATAATAATAATCATAATTTTAAAAATAAATGGGGTTAGTAATAAACACGGTTAATAATAATAATAAACAAAAAGATTATAATAAACAAAATTTTAATGGTTAATAGAAAAATATAAACAATTATAAAATTTTAAGTTAAGTATAAATTTATAAAATTAATTATGGACATAATTAAATTAGCAATTTTAATACATATAATAGAAATTATTTTCATGTAAAATTAAAGTATAAACAATTGTAGAATATTTACAAAATTTAATTGTATTAAATAAAATATATATATGATTAAAAAAAAATGTGATCATACAATTAAATTTACAAATTTAAAAAATTATAGTAAAATTTTATTCACTAATTAAAATATAAACAAAAATTATAATTAGGTTTTTTTTTTAAAAAAAAGATATTTTTTGGGTTTATAAATTTATAAAAACAAAATTAGGGTTTTTAATTGTTTGGAAAAAATAAATTATCTCATATAAATTAATTATACAAAATTATTATTTACATACAACAAGATAAATTTTAAATAATTTCACTAATAAGATTTATTTGAAAAAAATTGAATTTTAAGTTATAGGAAAAACAGAAATAATATAAACATATTTTTATTATTTTAAATTCATTTAATTCTAACATAAACAAATAAAATAGAAAAAACAGAAAGAGGTAGTAAAAAGAACTTACCTGGCTGGGATTTGAACCCAGCACC
This sequence comes from Lathyrus aphaca, assembly GCA_963966055.1. Taxonomy (NCBI): domain Eukaryota; kingdom Viridiplantae; phylum Streptophyta; class Magnoliopsida; order Fabales; family Fabaceae; genus Lathyrus; species Lathyrus aphaca. The sequence goes on along the minus strand of OZ014524.1, from coordinate 107,661,100 downwards.
TTTGGCTTGCCAAGAACAAAACACACCACCAGGCCATCAGCGCGCGTGTGATAATGAAATGGATCCAATTTGTTTTATGCAATAAACCTGAAAAAATCACAAAAATAAGAAAAACCAAAAGGCCTGGGGGATCGAACCCAGGACCTTACCAACAAACACACAATCACGTTACCAATCCTGCTGGGTGAGCGAACCTGTCATCATAATGACCACAATGCATAATATATTATATTGGCTAAATGTCTGGAAAAATAAGCAAAAAGGACTGAAGCCAGGATTCGAACCCCTGCCCTCTCATAATACGCGTGCCTGACTTTCCACTGGGACAAGCATGTGCTTGTGAAATACAAACAAAATCAATTCATAATATTTCAAAACAGAAATTCAAATTTGAAATTCGCGCCAGTCAGCTTCATCTTCTTCCTTGGTTCATACGAAATTACCTGCGAAATTATGTACGAATTTTCCTGCGAAATTCAATCTGCAGCAAAACCTATGAAATCTAAACAGCATCAAAACCATGAAATCACATCAAATTAATGGCACAAACAAAGTCTAGAGGTCAATTCGAATCAATCTGTGGTTTTAGAATTCATTTAGGCTGGATAAATCAGAAAACCCTAAAGCTCATCCGAAACCCTAATCATGGTGGATTTCGTTCTAATTGATAGAACTTCACGAAACTTGCCCAGAAACGATCTATGACATACCACAAACACAAAGCATTAGTTAAAATTCATTAAAAAACAGCCATTATTCAGAATCGAAAAAATGAAATGTGATGAACAATTTGAATCGGATTATGCGAATGGAGAGGGTTTTGATGCAAGTAAGCACTAGTTTCGACTCAATGATGTCTAGTGATCATGGTTGTGTTCTCAAATTACCTTCAAATGCTTTGTATTATTGAAACCGAATTTGAGTTTGTGAGGGATTTTTTGGTTTGCAAACTTACTCTTGGGGAGGCTGGAAAATCGTGGCTTGTGCTAGGGTTGTGTTAAGTACTTATAGGATGATCAATTGAGGCTGAAAAATTAGGTCATTGTGTAGAAGATTTGATCCAAAAAGATTCACAATGATAAGCTTTTAAAGTTCAAATATTTTTGTATAAACACCTTCTATTTTAGGCAAATCAACATGATCTTCTTTCCCCTTCAATTCCAATCATATTTATGATTTTCTAGAAGCTTAATCCAATTTAAATCTTAGACTTTTATATTTTATTTTTATTTAAAATGATTTTTAATGAATTAAATCAAAATAAATAAAAATAAAATAATAAAAAATATGATTTTTATTGACTTGGGTCGTGCATGAAGTCATAGTGTGGATTGGGTCATCATATGGCAAGCCCATTTGGAAGAAATTGGTTTTAGACCTCCATTTTCTTCATAAACCAACCCAAAATTTCCCAACTTTGCAAGGGCACACATCCTTCAATTTTAATGCTATGAGGGTGTTCTTGGACATTTTGGAAAGCTTAAAGAATCCTCTAAACAACCCCACTAGTTTCATGTCCATATCATTTACCAATCTCAAGTTATGCCCTTTTGAAGTTGTTGACTTTTTGTTGACTTTCAAAAGGACCTGTAATGTCTTAGCTCATACCTTCCAAATGAAGCATTTTTGGGCTTGGCTTGTGAGACACAAAGTTGTAGAGAATTCAATTTCCTTCAAAATGAGCTTTGGATGGAGACTTGGTGATGAAGCATGTGAAAGTTATGGCTGGTCAAAGTTCAGTTGACTTTTACTATGGAAACCCTAATTTAGAAACTCCTGATTCTTGATGATCTGGAATCTCCTTGATGAATCATGATCAACCCTTGATCAAATGATGAATTTTACTTCATATAATTGATGTTGGCAAAAAATCATGAAGTTTGACTTTGGTTTGACCACAGTTGACCTCAGTTTGACTTTTTAACTACTTTGACTGATTTTGACTTATCTGATCATCTGACTGAGCAAACTTTTGAGAAAAGTCTTGAAACTTGTCATGGGGGTTCTTAAACACATATAAGATGTTATGAAGCTCACTTGAAGTCTTGGAAGTCCATTTAGCCTGATTAAAGTCAAAACCCTAGCTTTGGATGCACTGCTTAGGAGGTGCATTGTCTGAGGGAATTGTCAACTCTTCTGACCCATTGTGAACTTTGTGAACCTTGTGAACCATCATAAAATGTCTTGTGAACCTCATGGGAGGTATTGTGAACCTTGTGAACCTTGTGAACCTCATAAAGTATCTTGTAGACTTCATGAACCTCATGAAAGGTCTTGTAAGTGTTGTGAATCTTGTGAACCTTGTGAACCTTCTTAGCACACAAAGTCTTGTATTGTGAGGGCAAATTTTGGGGTGCAACAGCTGCCCCTGTTCAATTTTCTGAAACCTGAGGGGTTAGATTGGTATATTTGCCAGTCGTGACCTGGAAGGTTGAAGGGGATTGAACACAAAAGCCCAAAAATTTGCACTCACCAGTGCATAGAGTGATACTGATGTTTGGTTGTATATGCTTGAGTGGGCTTAAAGATGCCACTTGGAGAAAAGTTCTTCAAATACATTTCTTGGAGGATAAAGCAGTCCAAAATATGGAGGTATAATGATAGCTTTCAAGAGGATAGAGCAGTCCTGAGGTAATAATGATAGTTTTCAGGAGGATGAAGCAGTCCTGAGGTACAAGAGGCTTTCAGGAGGATGAAGCAGTCCTGATGTAATAATATCTTTCAGGAGGATAAAGCAACCCTGAGGTAATGATGATAGTTTTCAGGAGGATAAAGCAATCATGAGGTAGTGATGAGCTATCAGGAGGATTAAGCAATCCTGAGGTAATAATATGCTTTCAGGAGGATAAAGCAATCCTGATACAGTGATAAGCTTTCAGGAGGATAAAGCAACCCTGAAGAAATAATAAACTTTCGGGAGGATAGAGCATTCCTGAGGGATGATAGGCTTTCGGGAGGATAAAGCAGTCCTGAAGAGATAATAAGCTTTCAGGAGGATAAAGCAGTCCTGATGTAGTGATATGCTTTCAGGAGGATGAAGCAGTCCTGAGGTACAACAAGCTGTCAGGAGGATAAAGCAGTCCTGAAGTAATAATAAGCTGTCAGGAGGATGAAGCAATCCTGAGGTAAGAGAAGCTTTCAGGAGGATAAAGCAGTCCTGAGGAAATGATAACTTTCAGGAGGATAAAGCAGTCCTGATAGATGATAAGTTATTGATGAAGTTTGTCTGCTGGAGAATTAACCTGAAAACAAGGTAGCATTCTGTATGATAATATTAGTTTATGTATTATGTATGCATGTATAATATGATGCACTTAAGTAATGTATTATGTATCTATGGACATGTATGTTATGGTATGATGTAAATGATGTATGTATGATATGATACTGCCTGAAGCGTCTGGATATCTTTGCATAACAACTGCTGGCCAGGGAAAATAAATCCCGATTCGTTGCTGAAGAGTATGAGGAACTTATTCCCGTCTTGTTTGATAATGAGGTATACATAACCTCCCGTCTGCTGGGGATAGCAAGGTATATATAACCTCCCGTATGTTGGGGATAGTAAGGTATATATAACCTTCGTCTTCGTTTGATAATAGGGTAGATATAACCTTCCGTCTTCGTTCGTCGTATCCTTATTGGAAAGTAAATTCCTGAATATCCGTATGAGGATAAAAGAGATGGATATAAATTCCAGGGGAGATGTGACTTTATGAAGATGGATTTATCCTACTGAGGTTTTGTAATTGTCTTGTAAAGATGAACCGGCGAAGCTTCGTTGAAATCCTTCCCTCGTTCGTCCTTAGTAAATACTATTACTGCATTTTCATGCATTTCTGGTAAACATCAATCATATTAAGCATACATGCATTTCTGGTAAACATCAATCATATTCAAAAGCATACATACATTCAAACACAACCAATGGACGTTTCGTTTATGTAAATAGGGTAAAAGTAAATCTGGATTCAAAAATGGAATTTTATTCATATCAAAAAGTGACCCATACATGGGTAAGTTTGTACAAGGAGACAGAAATCCTAGTAAGAGGAATTCGTCGTAAAGTTTTATAAAACAAAGAAAATCAGCTATGTGGGAAATAATCCTATTGAGTTCCAATTCTACTATTGCCATTATCTTCAAGTATCTCATCTTCTGCTGTTGAGACGGAAACGATTGGATTGAGCTTTATCTGTTCAAACTTGAGTAAGTAACACAACTGGTTGCAGTTTCATGGGTGATCCAAACGAGACATAGTCATACGCTTTAATCCCTAACTTTTTCCTGGATTGCCCTTTCAGGTTTTCAATCCACCGGGATACCCTTTTTTGCCCAAGCCGCCCTTTCGGGTTTTCGACTTGCCGGGTGTACATTTTTTTTATATATATATATCCCTAATTTTTGCCCAAACCCTTTTGGTTTGCCGGGATGCCCTTATTTTTGCCTAGGCCTGTCAACCTAGCGGGTCACTTTTCATGCGTAGTATTTTTTAACTATGTCTGCGTTTACAGGCTGTGGGAAGTCTTCACCATCCATAGTAGTAAGTATCATGGCACCTCCTGAGAATACTGTCTTGACTACAAATGGTCCTTCATATGTAGGAGTCCACTTGCCCCTGGGATCACCCTGTGGTAATATGATACGCTTGATTACCAAATCACCAGCCTGATATACCTTTGGCTTAACCTTCTTGTTAAAAGCTTTGATCATTCGTTTCTGGTACATCTGGCCATGACAAACTGCTGCTAGCCTCTTCTCATCAATCAAGTTTGTCTGGTCAAGTCGAGTCTGAATCCACTCATCTTCATCCAAGCCTGCATCCTTCATAATTCTTAAGGAAGGAATCTGAACTTCAATGGGCAGAACTGCTTCCATACCATAGACTAAGGAGAATGGAGTTGCCCCTGTTGAAGTGCGTATTGTGGTGCGATAACCATGAAGAGCAAATGGTAACATCTCATGCCAATCCTTGTAAGTAACAGTCATCTTCTGTACAATCTTCTTAATGTTCTTATTAGCAGCTTCAACTGCCCCATTCATCTTCGGACGATACGGAGAAGAGTTGTGATGCTTAATCTTGAACTGCGTGCAGATATCAGTAATCATAGTGTTGTTCAGATTAGAGCCATTGTCAGTAATAATCCTTTCAGGGATGCCATACCTACATATGAGATTATTCTTAATGAATCGAGCCACAACATTCTTGGTAACAGATGCAAATGAAGCTGCCTCTACCCACTTCGTGAAGTAATCAATAGCAACCATGATGAAACGATGCCCATTAGAAGCAGTAGGTTTGATCTCACCAATCATATCAATGCCCCACATGGCAAAGGGCCAAGGAGCAGTTAACACATTCAATGGTGATGAAGGTATATGGACTTTATCAGCATAGATTTGACACTTGTGACATATTCTGGAGTGTTGATAGCAATCAGCTTCCATGGTAGACCAATAGTAACCTGCTCTCAATATCTTCTTTGCCATAGTATGACCACTAGAATGAGTTCCCAAAAATTCCATCATGCATATCCTCCATAATCTCAGTTGCTTCCTTCTTATCCACACAACGAAGCATAGTTGAATCATGATTGCGCTTGTACAAAATGCCATTACTCAAAAAGAACTTAGCAGAAAACCTTCTCAGAAATTTCCTATCTTTGACAGATGCCCCTTCAGGGAACTCCTGAACTTCAAGATATCTTTTCACTTCATAGAACCAAGGCTTCTCCTCTGCTTCTTCAGTGCCAATCTCATTGCAGTATGCAGGCTTCTCAAATCTATCAATAGTAATCTTGGGAGCTTCATCATCCCAGCTGATCTCAAACATAGATGCCATGGTGGCCAAAGCATCTGCCAACTGATTTTCCTTTCGTGGAATATGTCCAAAGGTAATCTCTTTGAAATGTGGGATCAAAGACAAAACATGTTCTCTGTAAGGAATGAGATTATCATGCTTAGTATCCCAATCTCCTTTAATCTGACTTACTACCAAGGCTGAATCTCCATACACATCAAGGAACTGAATCTTCATATCAATAGCAGCTTTAATACCCAGGATACATGCCTCATACTCAGCCATGTTATTGGTACAATAGAAACAAAGTCTGGCAGTAATCGGGGTATGACAACCTTCAGGGGAACTAATCACAACACTAACACCATTACCAAGTGCATTAGAGGCACCATCAAAAACCATAGTCCATCGGGATCCTTGTTCAGGTCCGTCATATTATCCAGGTTCTTTGGTAATAATAATAATGTCTTCATCAGGGAACTCAAAAATCATTGATTGGTAATCATCCACCGCTTGATGAGCTAAATGATCAGCAACAACACTTCCCTTAATGGCCTTCTGAGTAGTATACTGTATGTCATATTCTGTCAAGATCATTTGCCATCTTGCAATTCTTCCAGAGAGAGCAGGTTTCTCAAATATGTACTTGATTGGATCCATCTTTTAAATCAACAAGGTAGTATGGGTCAACATATACTGTCTTAGTCGGCGAGCAGCCCATGCCAAAGTGCAGCAAGTTTTCTCGAGCAGTGAGTATTGTAGATGTCTAGAATTGGCAGAATTTTTGACCAACAAGAAATATTGAATTCAGTTCAGAATGTCCTATCAAATGTTGGGACATTATCAAACAGAGTATAAGAACTTATTTCAGGATGTCTCACCAGATGTTGGGACATTGTGTAAATGACTTAAGTTCAGTTTTTCAGGATGTCCCAACAGATGTTGAGACATCTCAAACCTGCTACCAGAATTAATTAATAACTAACTGATCTGAGATATTTAAGGAGAGTTATCTGGAATTAATTATGGCTGGATAAAAACAGAACAAGGCGCATCTATAGGGAGTGTTATTATGAGGATTCAGATTAATCAGAAGAACTAAAATCACCTAGAATTTAGGAAGTAACAAACCCTAAAATCAAGGTGGAAGTTGCATGCTTTTAGGACTGGATTAACCTACTGAAAGCCCAAATTACAAACACCTATTTAATCAACAGAAACTCACAGAATTGAGTAAGAATTCCAGAAGACCAAATAGGGTGTTTATTGTTTTAATAACAGGTTGTTTTATTGTACCACTTTATGAGCTTTTAAGCAAAAGTGCATTTGTGACTTGATTGAAACTGTGAAGTAAGATCAAGCTGTATTGTTTGAAGAATGTCTTCAATTTTATTAAACTTGTAAATTGATCACTGTGTGATTGAGGGGGAGTGAGTAGGGTACTCTTATCTAAGTTGTGTCTTAGGTAGAAATTGCATTGGGTAGTTATTAAGTGATAGATTAAACAGGGTGGTTTAAGTCTAGAATTAATATTACTTATAGTGGATTTCCTCCTGGCTTGGTAGCCTCCAGATGTAAGTGTGGTTATACACTGAACTGGGTTAACAAACTTCTGTGTTGTTTAATTTTCTTGCTATTTAAGTTTTGGTTAAATCTGTCAAGTGTTGGGACATCTCTTAGGACATCTCATACCTGATCACAGAATTTCAAGTATCTTGTTTCATAGTCGGTAAACTTTTTGATAAGGTAGTATATTGCCTGCTCTTTTCGACCAGACTCGTCATGTTGTCCCAACACACACCCCATTGAGTTGTCTAACACTGTTAAGTACATAATCAAGGGTCTTCCATCAACTGGTGGCATCAAAATTGGAGGTTCTAGCAGATATCTCTTGATTTCATCAAAGGCAGTCTGGCATTCATCATTCCCTTCCATCACCTGGTCTTGCTTCAGCAACTTAAAGATTGGCTCACAGATGGCAGTTAATTGAGAAATAAATCTTGCAATGTAATTCAATCGTCCCAAGAAACCTCTAACTTCCTTCTCAGTACGGGGAGCTGGCATCTCTCGTATAGCTTTCACTTTTACAGGATCCACTTCAATACCTTTTCCACTGACAATAAAACCCAGGAGCTTACCAGATCTAACTCCGAAAGTACACTTGTTTGGGTTCAGCCTCAACTTGTATTTCTTCAACCTCTCAAACAATTTATGCAAAAAGATTCTCAGAGGGATGGAAGGCAAATCCAATCCCAGTGGAAGATACACAAACTCTTCTGAGAACAAGAGACCTTATGATGCTAACAGAAGGTCAAATTATGCTGAAAAGACCAGTCAAGAAAAAGGAGTCAAATGCCATGGATGTGAAGGATATGGACACATCAGGAATGAATGTCCTACCTACTTAAAAAGGAAAAAGAAAGGACTCTCTGTGACCTGGTCTGATGAAGACTCAGGAGGTGATTCAGAAGAAGAATTAGCTAAGCATATCACTGCTTTAGCTGGACTATGTGAATCTGAAAGTGATTCCAGTGATGGGGAGCTTACTGTTGAAGAACTTGAGCAAGCCTACAAAGATCTGTACAAAAGAAGTACTGAAATATGCAGTGAGGTTATAAAGCTAAAGAAGCTGAATGAGGCACTAGAAGATGAAAAAGCAAGTGATCAAGAGATCATTGACACCTTGAAAAGTGAAGTAAGTCTTCTCAACTCCAAATTGGAACACATGTCCAAATCTGTTAGAATGTTGAACAGCAGCTCAAATACACTGGATGTTATTCTCAACAACAATAAGCATTCAGGGGATAAAAGTGGACTGGGATTTAACAGAGTTCATAAAGATGAAGCCAGCTCTAGCAAAACTACTTCAAAATCCATACAGTCAAACAAGATGTCCCAACAGATGCTTCAACATCAGGAAAAGAACACAAAGTCAAACATAATGTTCCAACAGATGTCTCAACATTCTGGAAAGAACAAAATGAAGAAGAAGTATCAAAGATGGAGATGCCATCACTGTGGAAGATTTGGACATATCAAACCTCATTGTTATAAGCTGCATGGATATCCAAATCAGATGTATCAGCAACCTTCTAAGCAGAAAATAGAAGTTAACAAGAAAGTGCTGCATAGACATCAAGGAAATCAACAACCTCCTAAGCAGAAGACAGAAGTCATCAAGAAGGTATGGAGACCAAAAACTAGCATTCAGGCTGATCAAAGCTACATACCCAAGAACAAGATCAACAATCAATCTTGGAGATCTGCTGATGAACAACACACAGGGCAGAGGCATCAAAAGAAATCTCAACTCAAATGGTCAAAGAAAAGTGCTACATATATAGCACATACATCACTAAGAGTATCAGCTAAAGAAGACTGGTACTTTGACAGTGGATGTTCAAGGCACATGACTGGATTGAAGAATCTGCTAGTAAACTTAAAGTCACATTCATCCAGGTATGTAACCTTTGGAGATGGAGCTAAAGGAGAAATCAAGGGAGTTGGGACCTTGGACTGTCAAGATGTTCCAAGACTAGATGATGTGCTGCTAGTTAAAGGTTTAACTGCTAACCTGATCAGCATAAGTCAATTATGTGATCAAGGGTACAGTGTAAACTTTACCAAAACTGAATGCATAGTGACTAACAAAGAACAAGAGGTTGTCATGAAAGGAGCCAGATCTAAAGACAACTGTTACATGTGGGAATCTCAAGACTTCAGTCTTACTTCAACCTGCTCCTTAGCTAAAGAAGAAGAAGTGAAACTATGGCACCAAAGGCTAGGTCATCTTCATTTCAGAGGCATAAAGAAGATAATATCTATGGATGCTGTAAGAGGTATTCCTAAACTGAAGATTGATGATGGCAAAATATGTGGTGAATGTCAAATAGGCAAGCAAACCAAGATGTCCCATCCAAAGCTCCAACATCTGACAACTTCCAAAGTTTTGGAACTATTGCATATGGATCTTATGGGACCTATGCAGGTTGAAAGTCTTGGTGGCAAGAGGTATGCCTATGTGGTGGTTGATGACTTTTCCAGGTATACATGGATAAATTTTATCAAAGAAAAGTCTGATGTATTTGATGTATTCAAAGACTTATGCCAAAGAATACAAAGGGAAAAAGCCAGCTGTGTGATCAGAATAAGAAGTGATCATGGAAAAGAATTTGAGAACCAAAAATTCTTAGATTTCTGTTCTTCAGAAGGAATCAATCATGAATATTCTTCACCAATCACTCCTCAACAGAATGGGATTGTTGAGAGGAAGAATAGAACTATTCAAGAATCAGCAAGAGCTATGATCCATGCTAAAAAGTTACCTTTGTACTTCTGGGCTGAAGCTATGAACACAACTTGTTACATCCACAACAGAGTTACTCTAAGAAAAGGAACTTTGTCCACAATCTATGAAGTCTGGAAGGGCAGAAAACCCACAGTTAAGTACTTCCATGTGTTTGGAAGTAACTGTTATATTTTGGCAGATAGGGAGCAAAGAAGAAAAATGGATCCTAAAAGTGATGAAGGGATTTTTCTTGGATACTCTATAAACAGCAGAGCATATAGAGTATTTAATTCTAGAACCAAGGTTATCATGGAGTCTATAAATGTGATAATTGATGATGCTCCTACAGATGTCCCAGAAGATGTTGGAACATCTGCTGATATCAAGATTGAAGCTGAAGAAAAGAGTGATCATTATGACTTCACTCAAACTGATGCAAGGACAGAACAATCCAGCAAACCTCCCTCCATCAGAATACAGAAGGATCATCCCAAAGATTTGATAATTGGTGATCCCAACAGAGGTGTGAGCCCTAGATCAAGAGAAGTGATTTCAGGTTCTTGTTTTGTTTCTAAAATAGAACCTAAAAACATCAAGGAAGCTCTTACTGATGAATACTGGATTTGTGCTATGCAAGAGGAATTAGGTCAATTCACAAGGAATGAAGTGTGGAATCTTGTTCCTAGACCTGATGACATAAATGTGATTGGAACAAAATGGGTGTATAAGAACAAGTCAAATGAACAAGGAGTTTTTACAAAGAACAAAGCTAGACTTGTAGCTCAAGGATACACTCAAATTGAAGGAATAGACTTTGATGAAACCTTTGCACCAGTAGCAAGGCTTGAATCAATCAGACTACTTTTGGGAATTGCTTGTATCTTAAAGTTCAAGCTATTTCAAATGGATGTGAAAAGTGCCTTTTTAAATGGCTATCTTAATGAAGAAGTATATGTAGAATAGCCTAAAGGATTTGTTGATCCAAGCTGTCCCAATCATGTATACAAACTAAAGAAGGCTCTTTATGGTCTGAAGCAAGCTCCAAGGGCATGGTATGAAAGATTAACTACTTTTCTTATCAAGCAAGGGTACAGGAAAGGTGGAATTGACAAAACCTTGTTTGTTAAAGATGAAGAAGGAAATGTCATGATTGCTCAAATATATGTTGATGACATTGTCTTTGGTGGGATGTCTGACAGGATGGTCAAACATTTTGTCAAGCAGATGGAATCTGAATTTGAAATGAGCCTAGTAGGAGAGTTAACCTACTTTCTTGGTCTACAAATAAAGCAAATGGAAGACTCAATGTTCATTTCCCAAAGCAAGTATACCAAGAACATAGTCAAGAAATTTGGAATGGAAAATGCTACTCATAAGAGAACTCCTGCCCCCACACATTTAAAGCTGACTAAAGATGAAAAGGGTGAGAATGTAGATCAAAGCTTATACAGAAGCATGCTTGGAAGCTTGTTATACTTGACTGCTAGCAGACCAGACATAGCATTTGCAGTAGGTGTATGTGCAAGATATCAAGCTGATCCAAAAGTCAGTCATCTCAATCAAGTCAAGAGAATTCTTAAATATGTTAATGGTACTTGTGACTATGGCATAATGTACTTTCATGGATGCAAACCAATTCTCACTGGCTTCTGTGATGCTGATTGGGCTGGAAGTGCTGATGACAGAAAAAGCACTTCAGGAGGATGCTTCTTTCTAGGAAACAATTTGATTTCTTGGTTCAGTAAGAAACAAAATTGTGTATCCTTATCTACAGCTGAAGCTGAATATATAGCAGCTGGAAGCAGTTGCTCTCAGTTGGTTTGGATGAAGCAAATGCTCACTGAGTACAATGTCCCACAGGATGTCATGACATTGTACTATGACAACTTAAGTGCAATCAACATATCAAAGAATCCTATTCAACATAGCAGGACCAAGCATATTGATATCAGACATCATTTCATCAGAGATCTTGTAGAAGAAAAGGTGATTTCATTGGAACATGTAGCTACAAATCTGCAGTTGTCTGATATCTTTACTAAAGCATTGGATGCTACACAATTTGAGAATTTAAGGGGCAAATTGGGAATCTGTTTATGTGAGATTTAGCAGTTAGTGAGATGTGCCAACATGTCATATGACATTGTATGGCATAAGTTCCAGATGGCAACACCAGTCTGGTCAAGAACCTTGTGTATTCCATTCCTAATAATTTGCAATGTAACGGCTACTTATTTAGTAACAGCTTATAATCAGCTATCAATATTCTCATCACACTATCAAAAGCGAATCATATTATCTAGCTGTTCTTCAGAAATCATCAACCCTAAAACTCTTCATCCATCTTCCTTGACAATGTCTCAAAACCCTAACACTCCTGAAGAAGTTCTCAACAAAGAAGATGTAGTTCATGCAACCCCCATCTCTGTGGTACCAATGAAATCAACCCCATTGGACGAAATCAGAGGAAGTGCTCCTCATGCTAAAAAGCCAAGAACTCCAAAAAGAGCTAAAGATCAAGTCTGCAGCAAATCCAAAGGCATTCCTTCACCAGCTAACATGCCCCCAAAATCTTCTGAATATGTGGATGCTTCCATCAAAGAGATAGTTAACAAGATTCTTTTTGAACAGAGAGTGGTTAGTGGGATTTTTGTTCCTCTGAACACCATGCCTGCCCCTCAAGAAGAACAAACTCAAGCTGCAAAGGACACTCCTGCTCAACAGGATGTCCCAATAGATGTTGGAACATCTGAGGATGAGAAGAAGACCTCATCTGATGCTGATATTGAACCAACTGAGGACCAGAAAAAGGCCTCAAATGAAAGTGATGAAGAAGAATCTGAGGATCAGACCAGAGCCTCAACTGAAGATCATATCTCTGCTGATCAACCAGCTGAAGAGGAGACTGATCAATCTCCTCCTGTGGTGAATCTTGAGCAGGATTCTGACACAGAGATCATAGCCTCTGTAAGACCTAGCATAGCCAAAAGGCTCAGGTCTAGGAAAGGAAAGATGCAAGCAGAACTTGAAATTCCTGAGAAGAAGAAAGCTACCCCAAAGAAAGACAAAGCTAAAGCTGCCTTTGGTCCAACAAAACAATGGAGTAAAGTCCAAACCCAGAAGAGGAAAGCTGTCACCCCTCCAGACTCAGATGTTGAAACAGATGTCCCAACATCTCCTCCCAAGAAGAAACCAGCACCATCTAGGGCTTCAACTGCTGTTCCAGAAGCTCCCTTGGACAACATCTCATTTCATCATGTTTCAAGTGTAAACAGATGGAAGTTTGTGTACCAAAGAAGGGTAGCCCTTGAAAGTGAACTGAGCAGTAATGCACTTGAGTGCACTGAACTGATTGATCTCATCTCTGCTGCAGGCCTCTTCAAAACAGTCTCAAATCTCTCTCCCTGCTATGAACTTCTTGTCAAAGAATTCATTGTCAATCTTCAGGAAGATTGTGCCAATGGTAAGTCTTCTGAATTTAGAAAAGTCTTTGTTAGAGGTAGGTGTATAGAGTTCTCTCCTCAGATCATCAACCAATACCTTGGAAGAGAAACAGATGGACCAAATGAGCTAGGAAAGACTGATAACCAAGTTTGCAAGGTTATCACTGCAAACCAGGTCAAGGCATGGCCAGTTAAAGGAAAGCTCTCAGTGAGCATGCTGACAAGAAAATATGCCATGCTGAACAGGATTGGTACAACAAACTGGGTGCCTACCAATCACACATCTTCAATATCCACTGGTTTGGGCAGGTTTATCTATGCTGTGGGAACTCAGACTAAGCTGGATTATGGTGCTTACATATTTGATCAGACCTTGAAGCATGTTAGCTCTTCTGCAACAAAGCTGCCAATAGCTTTTCCCTCCTTGCTGTGTGGTATAGTTCTAAGTCAATACCCTGGGATCCTCACTGAGAAGGACACAGTCTGCAAGAGAGAAAGCCCTCTGGCCTTTCATTACTAACTGTTCCTAAGTCATCATGCAGCAGATGTTGAAGCACCCTCTGGGACATCTGCAGGTCCTTCAACTGCTAAGACTCAAATCTCCAAGACTGCATTGATTGCTGAACTGAAGAGTACTTGCAAAGAACTTGAAGCAAGGAAGCTGAAACTTGAGGAAATCATCCAAAGGCTGGAGAGTGAAGGTGATCAGAAAGCTGCTTCTGATGAAGAAACTGAGGATGATGAAGAAACTGAAAGTGAAGAGTCTGAGTGATAATTGTATGTGAGGCAAATGTAATGACAGCACTGCATTGTAATTCTGGATTAGTGTCTTTGGCCCCAAAATTTGTGTCTAACAAGGGGGAGAACAACAACAACAAAATGTATTGCTGTTTAATTATGAATGAAATATCTGTTTGTGTCTGAACTGAATCAGTGTGTTTTGATAAATATTTCTGTTGCAACAAGACTGGATACATATATGTTTGAGGGGGAGTAATCTCAAATATGAATCAACAGAAAAGTAATGTTATACTCTGATAAAAGAACTTCTGCTGCACTCTGAAAACCATAAAAGATGTTAGCCAAAAATTAGCCAAAGGGGGAGTTTGTAGATGTCTAGAATTGGCAGAATTTTTGACCAACAAGAAATATTGAATTCAGTTCAGAATGTCCTATCAAATGTTGGGACATTATCAAACAGAGTATAAGAACTTATTTCAGGATGTCTCACCAGATGTTGGGACATTGTGTAAATGACTTAAGTTCAGTTTTTCAGGATGTCCCAACAGATGTTGAGACATCTCAAACCTGCTACCAGAATTAATTAATAACTAACTGATCTGAGATATTTAAGGAGAGTTATCTGGAATTAATTATGGCTGGATAAAAACAGAACAAGGCGCATCTGTAGGGAGTGTTATTATGAGGATTCAGATTAATCAGAAGAACTAAAATCACCTAGAATTTAGGAAGTAACTGTTAGGGGTGTTCGTGGGTTGGGTTGGGTCTAATTTGATTAAATCCAATACCCGACCCGGTCAATATTCTTTGGGTTGGGTTGAGTGTTCAACCCGTAATTTCAAGATTATACCCGAACCAATCCAACCCGTTTATCAATGGGTTGGGTTGGGTTGGGTTCGTAGGTCATCTACTAAACATAATTTTCAAATTCTAAATAAAATCTATCATTTAATTAACTTATTTATATTACAAAAAAATTAAATAAATCATAAACTTTTACTATTCAATTTGAATAAAATTTATTGGTTAATAAAAAATATACAAATGGTGTAAAGTATAATATAAAAATTAAGATATATCTCTCTTTGAATAGATAAAATTGATCTCTCAAATTTGATTTAGACTTATGTTTTTACAATTAATAAAAACTATAATTATATTAAAAAAAATATATGCATTCTAAGAATTATGCTAGATAATTTATAAATAAAATTAAATAAAAATAGTGTGAGATATATTAATGGGTTGGGTTCGCGGGTTCTTGGATTTAAAACTTCAAACCCGTTACCCGAACCAAACACCAATGGGTTTGAATGGGTTAGTTCGGGTTGGACCCGTGCATGATTGGGTTGGGTAAAAATAAGGGTTGGGTTGGGTTGGATGAGTGGGTTCGCGGGTTGGCCCGTACCCATGAACACCCCTAGTAACTGTCATACCCCAAATTTGTCCTACCATTTTATTTTACTGTCTCACCAAAAATATGCACCATTTTATTTTCTGTCTAACAAATATTCAAAATTAAAAAGATAATTTTATTTTCTGTCTAACAAATATTCAAAATTAAAAAGATAATTTTATTTTCTGTCTAACAAATATTCAAAATTCAAAAGATATGTATTACTTTTTTTTTTTTTTTTTTTTTTTTTTTTTTCTGTCTGATATTCGAGAAAAATCAAAAAAAATATGTCCCATTTTCTTTTATGTTTGATATTCGAAAAATCAGAAAAATATGTCATTTCCTTCATGAGCAAAGTCGAGTCGGTTTGAGTTTGTCTGTGTTTGTGTTATGCGGAGTCATTTTATCTGATTATAATTTCTTCTTTTTTTCTCATTAACTATTTTCTATAAAAAAATTCCTTAAAAAAAATTAATTAATTTCTCTTTTTATCTTTACTACTACCTCATTTACTATTAGTCATTCAAAAATACAAAAAGATTATTATTATTTGTTGATACTAGTATTGTTTTTTATTTTTATTAACTAACCTTTATCATCATTATTTTTAATTCTCATTTTTTATTACTATTATTTTAAATTGCATTTCCATTACCAATCTTTATTATTATTATTATTATAGCATTTGTTATTTTATTTACTACTTTTATGCAAAATACAAAAAACAATTAATGTAGTTTATAACATTTTTTTTGCAGCCTCCCACTAACTTGCAGCAACAAAACTACAGCCTGTCTAAATTTTTTTTTCTACACTTAGCAACCAATTTCATAACAGAATTTTCACAGCCTGTATACCAAATTCACAGCTCACAAAATCAAGAGATTCTTATCCAAAATCTTCATAACAAATTTCCAAATTACCCTCATATTTTTCTGCTATAAAAACCAACTCTTGATTCATCAATGAGGGGGCTTGAAACCATAAAAAAAATCTGTACAAAACTCAGCATCAAGCTTCACAAAAAATACCAAAAAATAGCCAAATAAACAAGTCATTACAACAACATTACGAACCCTTCCACACCATCACCAAACAAAAAAGATGAGATGAGTAGAAAATCAAATCACGGAAGATGAGAAACCAAATTTGAGAAATAATTGTGAAATCCGAACTCATTCTTCAAATCACAGAAAAACAAAATCAAGACACGCACCACTCTGCTTCATCATCACTATTACAAAACCGGATCTGGACTTCGAAACCCAACGAGAACCAGACACAAAACGCAGAAACACTATAAAACTCACGCAACCACCAAACGCCAGACCATCGACCCAAACCACCTCCATCACAATTTCACCCACCGCCGTGAACCGTAACCAAACCGTTACCGAAAATCCAAAAAAATCAAACCATCTGAAACTGTTTGCAAGCGTGAGACCGAAACTCGAAACCGGAAAAGAACCGATCGGAGAGTGTGCGAGATCTGCCGGCGAAAACGTGAAACAAGGGTGGGTCTCGTCTCTTTGATTTTCTGAAACTTTTTTACCGTGTTTTTGTTTTGCTTTACTTATAAAGTTAGTTTCTTTTGTTTTAAAAAAAAAATTTGAGTTGTGGCATCATTTAATTTTATTTTGATTTTAATATTAATATTCCTTAATGATAGCAATTACTCCTACTATTATTTTTTTTGTTTTGTCCATTGTCAAGATCCTAATTTTTCTCTTTATAATTAGTGGGGATTTGTTAGTTATGATGAGGCATATTTTGTGAAGATATAACCGAGTGGCTAACTTTTTTTTTTTCAATAAAAAGTTTTGTTTCTTTCACTTCTAATGTGTACTAAATAAATAATCAATTGAATTTACCTCTTTTTTTAAATAATTTTTTATTTATTAACTTTTCGTTGTATATTTTTTTTATATAGTATAATTTAGAAACTCTTGAGATTTAGTATTTTGTCATCTCATTTTATTCTTTCTTTGAATAGTGCATTTTCATTTAATAATATTAACATGTGAATTCATTTATTTATTTTTCCTCATTAGGTTAGTTATTTTAATAATATGTATTGGTGGAACATTATGATGTTGCTGATTCCATGTTTCGATTTCCACTTGGCCAAAAGAGATAGTTAAGTTCATCACCTATTTGAATAAATTTTAGTAAATATAGATACCTTAAGTTTTTTTATTATTAAATCCAAAAGTCCAAAAAAATAACTTAGCAGTAATTATAAAAAAGGAAAAATCTAAAAATAGTTTTTTTTATATATATAGTTTATTTTATCTTATTTTATTTTCAAATTTAATTCCTTAATATCCTTAAAAATATGAAAATATGCTTAATTATTTATTTTTTAAATTGTAACTACTTTTAGTTTGTTAATCATTTTGTTAAATATTTAAAAATATCAATAGTTTATTCTAAACTCAATTCGATCCTTTAGTCAACACAAATACTCAAAATCTTTTCATAATCAAATAACGGAAGAACTGAATTCTGGAGTCTCGCATTCCTCGAATTTTTGAATGAACGCTCCTGAGGCTCGCCCCACGGGACGTGGTTCATTTGACTTTCCGTAATTTAAAATATTTAATACACATATCAGATAATGAAAGAATTGAATTCTGGAATCTAGCATTCCTCGAATTCTCGAATAAACTCTCCTGAGGCCCGCCCCTCAAGACGCAGTTTATTTATCCTTTCATTCTAAAAAAAAACCTAATCGAATCAAGCATTTTTTCAAGCGAACTTTATTTAAATCCTTTCTATCTCAAACAAGCTAGCGCTTCAGCCTCCTATCGCGAGCAGACAAGCCAACGCTTAGCAGTTAGAATGCGATTTAAATACTCGTTCATTAAAACAAACCGATCAACCTTAGTACCATGAACTACGAAGCTCTGACTTTCCCATTGCACAAGGGAATACGTAGGCACACGGATCTTACTCCTTGCCGAGCACCCTAGGAACAAAATAACCCATTTTCCCTATTAACCTTATATTAGAATCGTTCGCATTTATTTTATTATTCGAAGAAAACATAAAGCAATTGTTAACATTAGATCGCAAGTCAAACTAAGAGGTTCCCGTTGAGTACAACGGTCGTAAGGGGTGCTAATACCTTCCCCTTACGGAATCGACTCCCGAACCTAGAATCTGGTTTCAAAGACCTTGTTCTATCCATCCGTTTTCAAAAAGGTTTCTCGATATTTTCCTTTTCCTTAATTGGAATAAAATAAGTTCGGTGGCGACTCTGTTGTTTTAATTTTCATCCGCGGTAATCTTTTATCGCGAGGTCGTATTTTTCGAGGTGCGACAGCTGGCGACTCTGCTGGGGAAAGTTAGAGAGTCAAGCCTAACTTAGTTTACTTTGCGATCAATGTTTATTTTGCTTACATGTTTTCTTCACGCTTTTTATTTATGCTTGTTTATTTGCTCTTCTTATTATGATCATTATCATACTTGCTTGTTGGATCCTGGGATGACATCTGAGTTTGCGAAAAGAAGAGAGAACACCTAGTTTAGAATTGGAAGTTATTAGTGTTAGTCTCCAAGGACTCGCTCCTTGCAAGCCTAGCATGAAAGCTCCCCCCAGAGAGTAGACCTATTCACAGATCTCGTCATAACGCAGCTAGCCTGTTGCATGACTTGGTTCATGAAGGGGCTGTGACTCTGGGACCCACTTTTAGAACCAGTTTCAATGGTGGCAGTTGCGTAGTGTTAGTCTCTGAGGACCCGCTCCTCATACGGCTAACATGAGAACTCCACTCAAGGTAGATCTTATCGTTATTATCGTCATAATACAGCTAGCCTGTGGCAGGACGTTACTACGATTAGCGTCCATGACCTTGAGTATCTTATGCATCACCATAGAAACTATCATGTGAGCGGTTTTACGGGTAAAGAATTTAGAACAATCCTATAAGAGCCTACTTGTTAAGGTTACTTTTATCAGAGATACCAGTTTATTTACTCGTTACTATGGTTCACCTCAGAGCAGATTATACTCGTGATCTTGGATCTTGCATTGCATCCATGCGCATATTCATTTCATTTGCATTATTTGTTCATCTTGCATTTCATTCCAAAGCCATAAACTTATTTCATGCTCCTCCATCTTCAGTGAATCAAACTGGTTTCCCGACGCCCGTATCGTGCTAGACGACCGTATCCAACTAGAGCCAACACTAGAAGACTGATGGACGTGATTCAAGAAGAGCAAGCTGCTATGAGGGAGGAGATTGACTCGGTCAAGAGCAAGATTGACCAGATTTATGAGACTTTGCAAGCTTTGGCAAGAATGGAAGAACGTCGCGAAGCTGCTGTCGCGGTGAACAATGCTCAAGTGCAAGGATCTACCTCACGAGCAATGCCTTCAGTTCCCATTCCAAATCCTTTGGTCTACGGTTTGCCTCCAGGCTTCACTCCTGCTGTTGAAGAGGTCACTTCCCAGCCAATGCCTGCTTCTGGTGTCACTGTTGGTGTTATTCCTCAAGCTCAACCTATTCCAACTCAAGTCCATTTTCCTCAAACTGAAGAGAATCATCAAGTTGAGTATGAGATGCATACTGCTGTTCCAATCACCAATTCTCATGCTGTTCAAGAATCTGAAGCTATGAAGATGTGTCGCGAGTTAGCTGAAAAACTCCGAATCATGGAAGGACACAACTCAACTTCTCTGAGTGCCTCAGACATGTGCTTAGTTCCAGATGTTGTGATCCCTGCTAAGTTCAAACTTCCAGAATTCGAAAAATACAAAGGCCTCAGCTGCCCTGAGCTCCATTTGAGGATGTACTGCAGAAAAATGGCCGCTCATGCCAAAGACGATAAGCTCATGATCCATTGCTTCCAAGACAGTCTGTCTGGAGCGTCTCTAGAATGGTACATGCAGCTCGAACGCAACAATGTTCGTACTTGGCTTGAACTATCTGACGCATTCAAAAAGCAGTACAAGTACAACACTGACCTTGCTCCTAACCGTACTCAACTTCAGAGTATGTCTCAAAAGGAGAGCGAATCCTTTAAGGAGTACGCCCAACGCTGGAGGGAGCTAGCTGCCAGAGTTCATCCGCCATTGGTTGACCGTGAATTGATCGATATCTTCATGGGTACCTTACAAGGGCAATACTACGAGAAACTGATCAGCAGTGTATCTTCTGGATTTTCAGATATGGTAATGGTAGGAGAAAGAATTGAAGAAGGTCTGAAAAGTGGAAAGATTCAAGGAGGTTCTAGCAGCCAATCTGGAACCAAGAAACCTTTCAACGGGTACAAAAAGGGCGAAACAAACGCCGTTTCTGCTGCAAATGGGAATTTTCAACAGAGTGCACCTGCGCCAGTTCCCTACTATCAGTACCCTTATGTTGCTGCTGCACAATATGCTCCGATGCCATATCAGCCAGTTCCTCCAATGCCTTATCAGCAGGCCTTTCAAGCTCTATTGCCGCCTCAGATGGCTCATCAACCACGTCCACCTCCTATGGTTGCAGTTGCGCAGTATGCGCCCAATCCATACCAGCAACAGGCTTATCAACCACGACCTGGTCAACAGCAACAACGCGCTCCTCAACAGCGTCCACCATATCAGCCAAGAAGGCCTGAAAGAACCTTTGATCCCTTGCCTATGACACATTCTGAAATCTTTAATCAGATGATGGCAAAGGGAACTCTTGTTTTAAAAGACTTGCCACCACAAACTGGTACTGCCCGAGACTATGATGCCAATGCCCGCTGTGAGTATCACAAAGGTGCTCCAGGTCACACGCTCGAGAATTGCAAATCTTTCAAGCACAAGATTCAAGATCTGATCGACTCTAAGGATCTCACCTTCACTCCGAGAAATCCAAATGTCCAGAACGATCCCATGCCGTCACACGGTACCAACAAGTAAAGACATTTGAAGGGGTTGTTGAAGACCAAGCTGAGTAGTCTCCAACTTTGAAGCATTCAATCAAGAGAAGTTCATTCCTCAAATCAAGGCAGCCATCGCCATTTATTTATTTCCGCATTCTTGTTGTTTTGTATTGTCTGTTTAAGTACTATTTGCTCTGAACATTATTATCATTTATATTTGGTTATGTTAATGTTTTGTTTATGCATGTTTTGAATCAATCTATTCGCATTCGCTCATCATTTATCATTTATCGCAAAAACACAAAAATATTCCCTCACTTCACTTTAGCAAATATTTGAGGGAGGATGATGAAAACGAAATACCCATAACTGTTGCGGTATGCTTTCGGATAAAAACTTTGTCAATGATGTACAGGCATTTGTTCAAATCCCCAAACACTGGAGATATAAGGAGTTAATCCCTAGTCAACCAATTCGAGCCTAGAAGTAGGAGCTTTCTTTCGGATACAACCCTTACATTTAACCCGGGGCAGGGTAGTTGTTCAGTTAACCTGACTACACCTTCGAATTGTAAGATGAGACATCCCGTCGGAAGACCATCAACAAATGACTTGGCAGTCACAATATTCAAGCAAAAAGAAAAATAAAAGAAAAAACCGCTAAGATGAGCACCCAAAGGGAGACTTAGTCGTGAAAAAAAAATCAAAAGAGGAGCTCGAATCCTCAGCAAAAGCAAAACAAATGTCAGTGACCACAAAATCAAGAATCAAAGGGTCACCAGCAAAATAAGATGACTGCCACTTTCAAGCGAACTTTAAAGCTTCATCTTCACTCTTGCAAAGTCAAAACAAATGCATGTGTAGAGTTAACTGAACATAGGACTGGAGAATATAACGAAGAAGGGATGGGCACAAATCAAACTTTGAGCCTTATATCTTTTGTTTCTCTAACCATTAACCAGACCACGTTACAACCCTCGAAAGTCCTAATTGAGGCAGGGTTTATTCTGAAAGCATGCTACCAACAAGGTTGCGTAATATGACTCCCATATATTTGCTAATCTTCAATCTTGATCGCACATTATTTTTGCTGCATCTTTCACGCACTTTCTAAATCAACACCTCGTTTGGGCTAACGGTCCATTCGTCACACTATCACAATCATTCAAATAAATTGACTTTTTCAAAACTTACATGAACTTTACATTAACACTACCATTTGTGTACGAATAATTTAATTGCAAATCAGTGCTTGGCATCATTACAATCCCAACAAGGGGCAATCAAAAGAGGAATTTGAATCAACATTTCTTCAACAGCCCAATCAGGGGCAAATTACCTTCAAAAGCTCAATCAGGGGCAGGTCATGTCGTGGCCATTGTCGAAGCTTCCCCACCAGATTTATTTCAAATACAGCTTAAGCAGGGGCAAGCAAACAAGGAGCAAATCTTCCTATCTCTTCTCCCCAGCTAAACCAGCAGATTTTGCTGGACGTTGGCAACCATTCAAAGCAAAATCAGTCATATGTATCAATTAAGTCGCTTTGCTCATCAGATTAGAGCTCTCAGATTCATCTTCTGATCATACATCGTCGAAGATCGAGTGTCGGGAAATCAGTCCCTCCATCCAAAGTCCAATCATTATTGGCAACTACCAGACCAAAAGTCCACCAAGCTGGCACCTTTCTTTTTTCAATCACTCATATGCATCATTGTGCATCATATGCAGTCATACGCATCATTACATCAATCATTTGCAACATATGCATCATATGCATGCCTAAATAAACCAGCTTTCCATGTCCCCAACATTATCGAATTTATATCCCAGTGCATAAACATTCGCATCGTATTTCCATCATTATGGGATACCATTTCAAAATTAGTCAAGCATAGTCGCATAACTCAGGATCCAGGATCAATCCAAGATTCCAGGCCTTTCCCCAGCAGAAGCCAGGATCCAGGGTCGGCCGAAGATTCCAAAGATTCGCCTACGTGTTATTTCCGTGGGCGTCCCCGGTGGTTATTTCTCTTTCAGATTATTTAATTTTTTGTTAGTCAACATCCTTTTGGTGTCGGGGTCGCCTTATCATCCTTTTGGTGATAGCGATTATTTAATTTTCTGTTACTCGTCATCCTTTTGGTGTCGGGGTCGCCTTATCATCCTTTTGTTGATAGCGAATATTTAATTTTTTGTCACTCGTCATCCTTTTGATGTCGGGGTCGCTTTATCATCCTTTTGGTGATAGCGAATATTTAATTTTTTTTTTTTTTTGTTACTCGTCATCCTTTTGATGCCGGGGTCGCCTTATCATCCTTTTGTTGATAGCGATTATTTAATTTTCTGTTACTCGTCATCCTTTTGATGTTGGGGTCGCCTTGTCATCCTTTTGGTGATAGCGATTATTTAATTTTCTGTTACTCGTTATCCTTTTGGTGTCGGGGTCGATTTATCATCCTTTTGGTGATAGCGATTATTTAGTTTTCTGTTACTCAGCATCCTTTTGGTGTCGGGGACGCTTTATCATCCTTTTGGTGGTAGCGATATTATTTTCAGTCTGTTGCCTTATCATCCTCTATTGATAGTGATTATTTAATTTTCTGTCTTTCGGCATCCATATCGACCTAGCTCGAGTGCCGAGTTCACCTATCATCCTCTGTTGATAGTGATTATTTATTTTATGTCACTTGGCATCCGTATCGACCTAGTTCGAGTGTTGGGGTCGCCTTATCATCCGTTGGTGATAGCGATTTATTTTACTTTCAGTCAACTTGTTTTTTCGCTGTGTCACCTGTTTTTCCAGTTTTAAATCATTAGCTTTTATCGTTACACATTTTCTTTTATCAGACAAATTTGGAGTCTGTTAGTATCTAATTATCTTATACCTTGAAATTTTGAACACGAGCCAGTTCATCTTACTCGGTCTAAGCCAATTCGATAGGGGCAACTGTCATACCCCAAATTTGTCCTACCATTTTATTTTACTGTCTCACCAAAAATATGCACCATTTTATTTTCTGTCTAACAAATATTCAAAATTAAAAAGATAATTTTATTTTCTGTCTAACAAATATTCAAAATTCAAAAGATATGTATTACTTTTTTTTTTTTTTTTTTTTTTTTTTCTGTCTGATATTCGAGAAAAATCAAAAAAAATATGTCCCATTTTCTTTTATGTTTGATATTCGAAAAATCAGAAAAATATGTCATTTCCTTCATGAGCAAAGTCGAGTCGGTTTGAGTTTGTCTGTGTTTGTGTTATGCGGAGTCATTTTATCTGATTATAATTTCTTCTTTTTTTCTCATTAACTATTTTCTATAAAAAAATTCCTTAAAAAAAATTAATTAATTTCTCTTTTTATCTTTACTACTACCTCATTTACTATTAGTCATTCAAAAATACAAAAAGATTATTATTATTTGTTGATACTAGTATTGTTTTTTATTTTTATTAACTAACCTTTATCATCATTATTTTTAATTCTCATTTTTTATTACTATTATTTTAAATTGCATTTCCATTACCAATCTTTATTATTATTATTATTATAGCATTTGTTATTTTATTTACTACTTTTATGCAAAATACAAAAAACAATTAATGTAGTTTATAACATTTTTTTTGCAGCCTCCCACTAACTTGCAGCAACAAAATTACAGCCTGTCTAAATTTTTTTTTCTACACTTAGCAACCAATTTCATAACAGAATTTTCACAGCCTGTATACCAAATTCACAGCTCACAAAATCAAGAGATTCTTATCCAAAATCTTCATAACAAATTTCCAAATTACCCTCATATTTTTCTGCTATAAAAACCAACTCTTGATTCATCAATGAGGGGGCTTGAAACCATAAAAAAAATCTGTACAAAACTCAGCATCAAGCTTCACAAAAAATACCAAAAAATAGCCAAATAAACAAGTCATTACAACAACATTACGAACCCTTCCACACCATCACCAAACAAAAAAGATGAGATGAGTAGAAAATCAAATCACGGAAGATGAGAAACCAAATTTGAGAAATAATTGTGAAATCCGAACTCATTCTTCAAATCACAGAAAAACAAAATCAAGACACGCACCACTCTGCTTCATCATCACTATTACAAAACCGGATCTGGACTTCGAAACCCAACGAGAACCAGACACAAAACGCAGAAACACTATAAAACTCACGCAACCACCAAACGCCAGACCATCGACCCAAACCACCTCCATCACAATTTCACCCACCGCCGTGAACCGTAACCAAACCGTTACCGAAAATCCAAAAAAATCAAACCATCTGAAACTGTTTGCAAGCGTGAGACCGAAACTCGAAACCGGAAAAGAACCGATCGGAGAGTGTGCGAGATCTGCCGGCGAAAACGTGAAACAAGGGTGGGTCTCGTCTCTTTGATTTTCTGAAACTTTTTTACCGTGTTTTTGTTTTGCTTTACTTATAAAGTTAGTTTCTTTTGTTTTAAAAAAAAAATTTGAGTTGTGGCATCATTTAATTTTATTTTGATTTTAATATTAATATTCCTTAATGATAGCAATTACTCCTACTATTATTTTTTTTGTTTTGTCCATTGTCAAGATCCTAATTTTTCTCTTTATAATTAGTGGGGATTTGTTAGTTATGATGAGGCATATTTTGTGAAGATATAACCGAGTGGCTAACTTTTTTTTTTTCAATAAAAAGTTTTGTTTCTTTCACTTCTAATGTGTACTAAATAAATAAT
Organism: Lathyrus aphaca; assembly: GCA_963966055.1. Lineage (NCBI taxonomy): Eukaryota > Viridiplantae > Streptophyta > Magnoliopsida > Fabales > Fabaceae > Lathyrus > Lathyrus aphaca. The sequence goes on along the minus strand of OZ014524.1, from coordinate 107,634,846 downwards.
CAATTGAATTTACCTCTTTTTTTAAATAATTTTTTATTTATTAACTTTTCGTTGTATATTTTTTTTATATAGTATAATTTAGAAACTCTTGAGATTTAGTATTTTGTCATCTCATTTTATTCTTTCTTTGAATAGTGCATTTTCATTTAATAATATTAACATGTGAATTCATTTATTTATTTTTCCTCATTAGGTTAGTTATTTTAATAATATGTATTGGTGGAACATTATGATGTTGCTGATTCCATGTTTCGATTTCCACTTGGCCAAAAGAGATAGTTAAGTTCATCACCTATTTGAATAAATTTTAGTAAATATAGATACCTTAAGTTTTTTTATTATTAAATCCAAAAGTCCAAAAAAATAACTTAGCAGTAATTATAAAAAAGGAAAAATCTAAAAATAGTTTTTTTTATATATATAGTTTATTTTATCTTATTTTATTTTCAAATTTAATTCCTTAATATCCTTAAAAATATGAAAATATGCTTAATTATTTATTTTTTAAATTGTAACTACTTTTAGTTTGTTAATCATTTTGTTAAATATTTAAAAATATCAATAGTTTATTCTAAACTCAATTCGAACCTTTAGTCAACACAAATACTCAAAATCTTTTCATAATCAAATAACGGAAGAACTGAATTCTGGAGTCTCGCATTCCTCGAATTTTTGAATGAACGCTCCTGAGGCTCGCCCCACGGGACGTGGTTCATTTGACTTTCCGTAATTTAAAATATTTAATACACATATCAGATAATGAAAGAATTGAATTCTGGAATCTAGCATTCCTCGAATTCTCGAATAAACTCTCCTGAGGCCCGCCCCTCAAGACGCAGTTTATTTATCCTTTCATTCTAAAAAAAAACCTAATCGAATCAAGCATTTTTTCAAGCGAACTTTATTTAAATCCTTTCTATCTCAAACAAGCTAGCGCTTCAGCCTCCTATCGCGAGCAGACAAGCCAACGCTTAGCAGTTAGAATGCGATTTAAATACTCGTTCATTAAAACAAACCGATCAACCTTAGTACCATGAACTACGAAGCTCTGACTTTCCCATTGCACAAGGGAATACGTAGGCACACGGATCTTACTCCTTGCCGAGCACCCTAGGAACAAAATAACCCATTTTCCCTATTAACCTTATATTAGAATCGTTCGCATTTATTTTATTATTCGAAGAAAACATAAAGCAATTGTTAACATTAGATCGCAAGTCAAACTAAGAGGTTCCCGTTGAGTACAACGGTCGTAAGGGGTGCTAATACCTTCCCCTTACGGAATCGACTCCCGAACCTAGAATCTGGTTTCAAAGACCTTGTTCTATCCATCCGTTTTCAAAAAGGTTTCTCGATATTTTCCTTTTCCTTAATTGGAATAAAATAAGTTCGGTGGCGACTCTGTTGTTTTAATTTTCATCCGCGGTAATCTTTTATCGCGAGGTCGTATTTTTCGAGGTGCGACAGCTGGCGACTCTGCTGGGGAAAGTTAGAGAGTCAAGCCTAACTTAGTTTACTTTGCGATCAATGTTTATTTTGCTTACATGTTTTCTTCACGCTTTTTATTTATGCTTGTTTATTTGCTCTTCTTATTATGATCATTATCATACTTGCTTGTTGGATCCTGGGATGACATCTGAGTTTGCGAAAAGAAGAGAGAACACCTAGTTTAGAATTGGAAGTTATTAGTGTTAGTCTCCAAGGACTCGCTCCTTGCAAGCCTAGCATGAAAGCTCCCCCCAGAGAGTAGACCTATTCACAGATCTCGTCATAACGCAGCTAGCCTGTTGCATGACTTGGTTCATGAAGGGGCTGTGACTCTGGGACCCACTTTTAGAACCAGTTTCAATGGTGGCAGTTGCGTAGTGTTAGTCTCTGAGGACCCGCTCCTCATACGGCTAACATGAGAACTCCACTCAAGGTAGATCTTATCGTTATTATCGTCATAATACAGCTAGCCTGTGGCAGGACGTTACTACGATTAGCGTCCATGACCTTGAGTATCTTATGCATCACCATAGAAACTATCATGTGAGCGGTTTTACGGGTAAAGAATTTAGAACAATCCTATAAGAGCCTACTTGTTAAGGTTACTTTTATCAGAGATACCAGTTTATTTACTCGTTACTATGGTTCACCTCAGAGCAGATTATACTCGTGATCTTGGATCTTGCATTGCATCCATGCGCATATTCATTTCATTTGCATTATTTGTTCATCTTGCATTTCATTCCAAAGCCATAAACTTATTTCATGCTCCTCCATCTTCAGTGAATCAAACTGGTTTCCCGACGCCCGTATCGTGCTAGACGACCGTATCCAACTAGAGCCAACACTAGAAGACTGATGGACGTGATTCAAGAAGAGCAAGCTGCTATGAGGGAGGAGATTGACTCGGTCAAGAGCAAGATTGACCAGATTTATGAGACTTTGCAAGCTTTGGCAAGAATGGAAGAACGTCGCGAAGCTGCTGTCGCGGTGAACAATGCTCAAGTGCAAGGATCTACCTCACGAGCAATGCCTTCAGTTCCCATTCCAAATCCTTTGGTCTACGGTTTGCCTCCAGGCTTCACTCCTGCTGTTGAAGAGGTCACTTCCCAGCCAATGCCTGCTTCTGGTGTCACTGTTGGTGTTATTCCTCAAGCTCAACCTATTCCAACTCAAGTCCATTTTCCTCAAACTGAAGAGAATCATCAAGTTGAGTATGAGATGCATACTGCTGTTCCAATCACCAATTCTCATGCTGTTCAAGAATCTGAAGCTATGAAGATGTGTCGCGAGTTAGCTGAAAAACTCCGAATCATGGAAGGACACAACTCAACTTCTCTGAGTGCCTCAGACATGTGCTTAGTTCCAGATGTTGTGATCCCTGCTAAGTTCAAACTTCCAGAATTCGAAAAATACAAAGGCCTCAGCTGCCCTGAGCTCCATTTGAGGATGTACTGCAGAAAAATGGCCGCTCATGCCAAAGACGATAAGCTCATGATCCATTGCTTCCAAGACAGTCTGTCTGGAGCGTCTCTAGAATGGTACATGCAGCTCGAACGCAACAATGTTCGTACTTGGCTTGAACTATCTGACGCATTCAAAAAGCAGTACAAGTACAACACTGACCTTGCTCCTAACCGTACTCAACTTCAGAGTATGTCTCAAAAGGAGAGCGAATCCTTTAAGGAGTACGCCCAACGCTGGAGGGAGCTAGCTGCCAGAGTTCATCCGCCATTGGTTGACCGTGAATTGATCGATATCTTCATGGGTACCTTACAAGGGCAATACTACGAGAAACTGATCAGCAGTGTATCTTCTGGATTTTCAGATATGGTAATGGTAGGAGAAAGAATTGAAGAAGGTCTGAAAAGTGGAAAGATTCAAGGAGGTTCTAGCAGCCAATCTGGAACCAAGAAACCTTTCAACGGGTACAAAAAGGGCGAAACAAACGCCGTTTCTGCTGCAAATGGGAATTTTCAACAGAGTGCACCTGCGCCAGTTCCCTACTATCAGTACCCTTATGTTGCTGCTGCACAATATGCTCCGATGCCATATCAGCCAGTTCCTCCAATGCCTTATCAGCAGGCCTTTCAAGCTCTATTGCCGCCTCAGATGGCTCATCAACCACGTCCACCTCCTATGGTTGCAGTTGCGCAGTATGCGCCCAATCCATACCAGCAACAGGCTTATCAACCACGACCTGGTCAACAGCAACAACGCGCTCCTCAACAGCGTCCACCATATCAGCCAAGAAGGCCTGAAAGAACCTTTGATCCCTTGCCTATGACACATTCTGAAATCTTTAATCAGATGATGGCAAAGGGAACTCTTGTTTTAAAAGACTTGCCACCACAAACTGGTACTGCCCGAGACTATGATGCCAATGCCCGCTGTGAGTATCACAAAGGTGCTCCAGGTCACACGCTCGAGAATTGCAAATCTTTCAAGCACAAGATTCAAGATCTGATCGACTCTAAGGATCTCACCTTCACTCCGAGAAATCCAAATGTCCAGAACGATCCCATGCCGTCACACGGTACCAACAAGTAAAGACATTTGAAGGGGTTGTTGAAGACCAAGCTGAGTAGTCTCCAACTTTGAAGCATTCAATCAAGAGAAGTTCATTCCTCAAATCAAGGCAGCCATCGCCATTTATTTATTTCCGCATTCTTGTTGTTTTGTATTGTCTGTTTAAGTACTATTTGCTCTGAACATTATTATCATTTATATTTGGTTATGTTAATGTTTTGTTTATGCATGTTTTGAATCAATCTATTCGCATTCGCTCATCATTTATCATTTATCGCAAAAACACAAAAATATTCCCTCACTTCACTTTAGCAAATATTTGAGGGAGGATGATGAAAACGAAATACCCATAACTGTTGCGGTATGCTTTCGGATAAAAACTTTGTCAATGATGTACAGGCATTTGTTCAAATCCCCAAACACTGGAGATATAAGGAGTTAATCCCTAGTCAACCAATTCGAGCCTAGAAGTAGGAGCTTTCTTTCGGATACAACCCTTACATTTAACCCGGGGCAGGGTAGTTGTTCAGTTAACCTGACTACACCTTCGAATTGTAAGATGAGACATCCCGTCGGAAGACCATCAACAAATGACTTGGCAGTCACAATATTCAAGCAAAAAGAAAAATAAAAGAAAAAACCGCTAAGATGAGCACCCAAAGGGAGACTTAGTCGTGAAAAAAAAATCAAAAGAGGAGCTCGAATCCTCAGCAAAAGCAAAACAAATGTCAGTGACCACAAAATCAAGAATCAAAGGGTCACCAGCAAAATAAGATGACTGCCACTTTCAAGCGAACTTTAAAGCTTCATCTTCACTCTTGCAAAGTCAAAACAAATGCATGTGTAGAGTTAACTGAACATAGGACTGGAGAATATAACGAAGAAGGGATGGGCACAAATCAAACTTTGAGCCTTATATCTTTTGTTTCTCTAACCATTAACCAGACCACGTTACAACCCTCGAAAGTCCTAATTGAGGCAGGGTTTATTCTGAAAGCATGCTACCAACAAGGTTGCGTAATATGACTCCCATATATTTGCTAATCTTCAATCTTGATCGCACATTATTTTTGCTGCATCTTTCACGCACTTTCTAAATCAACACCTCGTTTGGGCTAACGGTCCATTCGTCACACTATCACAATCATTCAAATAAATTGACTTTTTCAAAACTTACATGAACTTTACATTAACACTACCATTTGTGTACGAATAATTTAATTGCAAATCAGTGCTTGGCATCATTACAATCCCAACAAGGGGCAATCAAAAGAGGAATTTGAATCAACATTTCTTCAACAGCCCAATCAGGGGCAAATTACCTTCAAAAGCTCAATCAGGGGCAGGTCATGTCGTGGCCATTGTCGAAGCTTCCCCACCAGATTTATTTCAAATACAGCTTAAGCAGGGGCAAGCAAACAAGGAGCAAATCTTCCTATCTCTTCTCCCCAGCTAAACCAGCAGATTTTGCTGGACGTTGGCAACCATTCAAAGCAAAATCAGTCATATGTATCAATTAAGTCGCTTTGCTCATCAGATTAGAGCTCTCAGATTCATCTTCTGATCATACATCGTCGAAGATCGAGTGTCGGGAAATCAGTCCCTCCATCCAAAGTCCAATCATTATTGGCAACTACCAGACCAAAAGTCCACCAAGCTGGCACCTTTCTTTTTTCAATCACTCATATGCATCATTGTGCATCATATGCAGTCATACGCATCATTACATCAATCATTTGCAACATATGCATCATATGCATGCCTAAATAAACCAGCTTTCCATGTCCCCAACATTATCGAATTTATATCCCAGTGCATAAACATTCGCATCGTATTTCCATCATTATGGGATACCATTTCAAAATTAGTCAAGCATAGTCGCATAACTCAGGATCCAGGATCAATCCAAGATTCCAGGCCTTTCCCCAGCAGAAGCCAGGATCCAGGGTCGGCCGAAGATTCCAAAGATTCGCCTACGTGTTATTTCCGTGGGCGTCCCCGGTGGTTATTTCTCTTTCAGATTATTTAATTTTTTGTTAGTCAACATCCTTTTGGTGTCGGGGTCGCCTTATCATCCTTTTGGTGATAGCGATTATTTAATTTTCTGTTACTCGTCATCCTTTTGGTGTCGGGGTCGCCTTATCATCCTTTTGTTGATAGCGAATATTTAATTTTTTGTCACTCGTCATCCTTTTGATGTCGGGGTCGCTTTATCATCCTTTTGGTGATAGCGAATATTTAATTTTTTTTTTTTTGTTACTCGTCATCCTTTTGATGCCGGGGTCGCCTTATCATCCTTTTGTTGATAGCGATTATTTAATTTTCTGTTACTCGTCATCCTTTTGATGTTGGGGTCGCCTTGTCATCCTTTTGGTGATAGCGATTATTTAATTTTCTGTTACTCGTTATCCTTTTGGTGTCGGGGTCGATTTATCATCCTTTTGGTGATAGCGATTATTTAGTTTTCTGTTACTCAGCATCCTTTTGGTGTCGGGGACGCTTTATCATCCTTTTGGTGGTAGCGATATTATTTTCAGTCTGTTGCCTTATCATCCTCTATTGATAGTGATTATTTAATTTTCTGTCTTTCGGCATCCATATCGACCTAGCTCGAGTGCCGAGTTCACCTATCATCCTCTGTTGATAGTGATTATTTATTTTATGTCACTTGGCATCCGTATCGACCTAGTTCGAGTGTTGGGGTCGCCTTATCATCCGTTGGTGATAGCGATTTATTTTACTTTCAGTCAACTTGTTTTTTCGCTGTGTCACCTGTTTTTCCAGTTTTAAATCATTAGCTTTTATCGTTACACATTTTCTTTTATCAGACAAATTTGGAGTCTGTTAGTATCTAATTATCTTATACCTTGAAATTTTGAACACGAGCCAGTTCATCTTACTCGGTCTAAGCCAATTCGATAGGGGCAACTGTCATACCCCAAATTTGTCCTACCATTTTATTTTACTGTCTCACCAAAAATATGCACCATTTTATTTTCTGTCTAACAAATATTCAAAATTAAAAAGATAATTTTATTTTCTGTCTAACAAATATTCAAAATTAAAAAGATAATTTTATTTTCTGTCTAACAAATATTCAAAATTCAAAAGATATGTATTACTTTTTTTTTTTTTTTTTTTTTTTTTTTTCTGTCTGATATTCGAGAAAAATAAAAAAAAATATGTCCCATTTTCTTTTATGTTTGATATTCGAAAAATCAGAAAAATATGTCATTTCCTTCATGAGCAAAGTCGAGTCGGTTTGAGTTTGTCTGTGTTTGTGTTATGCGGAGTCATTTTATCTGATTATAATTTCTTCTTTTTTTCTCATTAACTATTTTCTATAAAAAAATTCCTTAAAAAAAATTAATTAATTTCTCTTTTTATCTTTACTACTACCTCATTTACTATTAGTCATTCAAAAATACAAAAAGATTATTATTATTTGTTGATACTAGTATTGTTTTTTATTTTTATTAACTAACCTTTATCATCATTATTTTTAATTCTCATTTTTTATTACTATTATTTTAAATTGCATTTCCATTACCAATCTTTATTATTATTATTATTATAGCATTTGTTATTTTATTTACTACTTTTATGCAAAATACAAAAAACAATTAATGTAGTTTATAACATTTTTTTTGCAGCCTCCCACTAACTTGCAGCAACAAAATTACAGCCTGTCTAAATTTTTTTTTCTACACTTAGCAACCAATTTCATAACAGAATTTTCACAGCCTGTATACCAAATTCACAGCTCACAAAATCAAGAGATTCTTATCCAAAATCTTCATAACAAATTTCCAAATTACCCTCATATTTTTCTGCTATAAAAACCAACTCTTGATTCATCAATGAGGGGGCTTGAAACCATAAAAAAAATCTGTACAAAACTCAGCATCAAGCTTCACAAAAAATACCAAAAAATAGCCAAATAAACAAGTCATTACAACAACATTACGAACCCTTCCACACCATCACCAAACAAAAAAGATGAGATGAGTAGAAAATCAAATCACGGAAGATGAGAAACCAAATTTGAGAAATAATTGTGAAATCCGAACTCATTCTTCAAATCACAGAAAAACAAAATCAAGACACGCACCACTCTGCTTCATCATCACTATTACAAAACCGGATCTGGACTTCGAAACCCAACGAGAACCAGACACAAAACGCAGAAACACTATAAAACTCACGCAACCACCAAACGCCAGACCATCGACCCAAACCACCTCCATCACAATTTCACCCACCGCCGTGAACCGTAACCAAACCGTTACCGAAAATCCAAAAAAATCAAACCATCTGAAACTGTTTGCAAGCGTGAGACCGAAACTCGAAACCGGAAAAGAACCGATCGGAGAGTGTGCGAGATCTGCCGGCGAAAACGTGAAACAAGGGTGGGTCTCGTCTCTTTGATTTTCTGAAACTTTTTTACCGTGTTTTTGTTTTGCTTTACTTATAAAGTTAGTTTCTTTTGTTTTAAAAAAAAAATTTGAGTTGTGGCATCATTTAATTTTATTTTGATTTTAATATTAATATTCCTTAATGATAGCAATTACTCCTACTATTATTTTTTTTGTTTTGTCCATTGTCAAGATCCTAATTTTTCTCTTTATAATTAGTGGGGATTTGTTAGTTATGATGAGGCATATTTTGTGAAGATATAACCGAGTGGCTAACTTTTTTTTTTTCAATAAAAAGTTTTGTTTCTTTCACTTCTAATGTGTACTAAATAAATAATCAATTGAATTTACCTCTTTTTTTAAATAATTTTTTATTTATTAACTTTTCGTTGTATATTTTTTTTATATAGTATAATTTAGAAACTCTTGAGATTTAGTATTTTGTCATCTCATTTTATTCTTTCTTTGAATAGTGCATTTTCATTTAATAATATTAACATGTGAATTCATTTATTTATTTTTCCTCATTAGGTTAGTTATTTTAATAATATGTATTGGTGGAACATTATGATGTTGCTGATTCCATGTTTCGATTTCCACTTGGCCAAAAGAGATAGTTAAGTTCATCACCTATTTGAATAAATTTTAGTAAATATAGATACCTTAAGTTTTTTTATTATTAAATCCAAAAGTCCAAAAAAATAACTTAGCAGTAATTATAAAAAAGGAAAAATCTAAAAATAGTTTTTTTTATATATATAGTTTATTTTATCTTATTTTATTTTCAAATTTAATTCCTTAATATCCTTAAAAATATGAAAATATGCTTAATTATTTATTTTTTAAATTGTAACTACTTTTAGTTTGTTAATCATTTTGTTAAATATTTAAAAATATCAATAGTTTATTCTAAACTCAATTCGAACCTTTAGTCAACACAAATACTCAAAATCTTTTCATAATCAAATAACGGAAGAACTGAATTCTGGAGTCTCGCATTCCTCGAATTTTTGAATGAACGCTCCTGAGGCTCGCCCCACGGGACGTGGTTCATTTGACTTTCCGTAATTTAAAATATTTAATACACATATCAGATAATGAAAGAATTGAATTCTGGAATCTAGCATTCCTCGAATTCTCGAATAAACTCTCCTGAGGCCCGCCCCTCAAGACGCAGTTTATTTATCCTTTCATTCTAAAAAAAAACCTAATCGAATCAAGCATTTTTTCAAGCGAACTTTATTTAAATCCTTTCTATCTCAAACAAGCTAGCGCTTCAGCCTCCTATCGCGAGCAGACAAGCCAACGCTTAGCAGTTAGAATGCGATTTAAATACTCGTTCATTAAAACAAACCGATCAACCTTAGTACCATGAACTACGAAGCTCTGACTTTCCCATTGCACAAGGGAATACGTAGGCACACGGATCTTACTCCTTGCCGAGCACCCTAGGAACAAAATAACCCATTTTCCCTATTAACCTTATATTAGAATCGTTCGCATTTATTTTATTATTCGAAGAAAACATAAAGCAATTGTTAACATTAGATCGCAAGTCAAACTAAGAGGTTCCCGTTGAGTACAACGGTCGTAAGGGGTGCTAATACCTTCCCCTTACGGAATCGACTCCCGAACCTAGAATCTGGTTTCAAAGACCTTGTTCTATCCATCCGTTTTCAAAAAGGTTTCTCGATATTTTCCTTTTCCTTAATTGGAATAAAATAAGTTCGGTGGCGACTCTGTTGTTTTAATTTTCATCCGCGGTAATCTTTTATCGCGAGGTCGTATTTTTCGAGGTGCGACAGTAACAAACCCTAAAATCAAGGTGGAAGTTGCATGCTTTTAGGACTGGATTAACCTACAGAAAGCCCAAATTACAAACACCTATTTAATCAACAGAAACTCACAGAATTGAGTAAGAATTCCAGAAGACCAAATAGGGTGTTTATTGTTTTAATAACAGGTTGTTTTATTGTACCACTTTATGAGCTTTTAAGCAAAAGTGCATTTGTGACTTGATTGAAACTGTGAAGTAAGATCAAGCTGTATTGTTTGAAGAATGTCTTCAATTTTATTAAACTTGTAAATTGATCACTGTGTGATTGAGGGGGAGTGAGTAGGGTACTCTTATCTAAGTTGTGTCTTAGGTAGAAATTGCATTGGGTAGTTATTAAGTGATAGATTAAACAGGGTGGTTTAAGTCTAGAATTAATATTACTTATAGTGTATTTCCTCCTGGCTTGGTAGCCTCCAGATGTAAGTGTGGTTATACACTGAACTGGGTTAACAAACTTCTGTGTTGTTTAATTTTCTTGCTATTTAAGTTTTGGTTAAATCTGTCAAGTGTTGGGACATCTCTTAGGACATCTCATACCTGATCACAGAATTTCAAGTATCTTGTTTCATAGTCGGTAAACTTTTTGCTAAGGTAGTATATTGCCTGCTCTTTTCGACCAGACTCGTCATGTTGTCCCAACACACACCCCATTGAGTTGTCTAACACTGTTAAGTACATAATCAAGGGTCTTCCATCAACTGGTGGCATCAAAATTGGAGGTTCTAGCAGATATCTCTTGATTTCATCAAAGGCAGTTTGGCATTCATCATTCCATTCCATCACCTGGTCTTTCTTCAGCAACTTAAAGATTGGCTCACAGATGGCAGTTAATTGAGAAATAAATCTTGCAATGTAATTCAATCGTCCCAAGAAACCTCTAACTTCCTTCTCAGTACGGGGAGCTGGCATCTCTCGTATAGCTTTCACTTTTACAGGATCCACTTCAATACCTTTTCCACTGACAATAAAACCCAGGAGCTTACCAGATCTAACTCCGAAAGTACACTTGTTTGGGTTCAGCCTCAACTTGTATTTCTTCAACCTCTCAAACAATTTATGCAAATGATCAAGATGTTGCTCTTCATTCTGAGACCTGGCTATCATATCATCCACATATATCTCTATCTCATGATGAATCATATCGTGAAACAAAGCCACCATAGCACGCTGATATGTTGCCCCTGCATTCTTCAAACCAAATGGCATCACCTTATAGCAAAAAGTGCCCCACTGTGTAACAAAGGTTGTATTCTCCATATCTTCAGGTGCCATCTTAATCTGATTGTAACCAGAGAAACCATCCATAAAAGAGAATACCTTATGCTGAGCAGTGTTGTCTACCAGAACATCAATATGAGGAAGTGGAAAGTCATCTTTGGGGCTAGCCTTGTTCAAGTCTCTGTAGTCCACACACATATGTACCTTACCATCTTTCTTAGGTACCGGCACCACATTTGCAACCCACTGAGGATAAGAAGTCACTGCTAAGAACCCTGCATTGAACTGTTTCATTACTTCTGCTTTGATCTTCTCTGACATTTCAGGACGCATACGACGAACCTTCTGCTTCTTTGGACGACAATCTTCTTTTACTGGTAAACGGTGAACCACAATGTCTGTATCCAACCCTGGCATATCTTCATAAGACCAAGCAAAGATCTCCACATAGTCACGTAACATCTGAATCAACCTGCTCTTGACCTTATCCTCTAAATCAGCCCCTATCTTGACCTCTTTCCTGTTTTCTTCAGTTCCCAGATTCACAACTTCGACTGGCTCTTCATGTGGCTGTATTGCTTTCTCTTCTTGTTGTAACAACCTAGCAAGCTCTACAGGTACTTCACAATCGTCCTCATTTCCGTCTTCAGTTTGATAGATCGGATTCTCGAAATTATAATTGGCAATAGTAGAACTGTTATCAACAGGATCCAGAGTGGATAAGGATCTGCATTTTAGTGATGTGGGTGTGTGTAAGAACACATAGCTGATAAAGCAAAAATAAAAGAAAAGAAAGACAAGGAACACAATATTTACTAAAACGAAACGTCCACTGATTTTATTGAATGAAGTATGCAAATGAAATGACAGCCCGTAACAAGCACACCATTGTGCCCCGGGTAAGGCACAAGGCTTGAGAGTTTTAATTGTTCAGAAATTACAAACTTAAAAAAAGCAACAACACAGTAATGGTATTTACTCCTGACTAAAGGAGATAGGAATAACATCTTCAGCTTTCCAATTATTGAGTCCAGCACCCACAGTAGGAAAAATCCAAGCATCCAAGTTGTAGTCTTCATCATAGTCTCCCACAGCATTGATCTGGTCTTTCATAACTCCTTGATTGGTGATACGAACAGCACGAGCACGACGAACAGCCTTCTGGGACTCTGCAGTGAAACCCAAACCAAACTTGTCAGACTTGTATGGAATATCAGGAAGCTGTCCCCAAATAGTACAACCACCTTCATCCACTACAGCTCTAGCATCTTTGAGGGAGGCCATTGCCATTGTTGGAGGTACTCTGGTGACCACAGGAACTTTCTTGGCAACCGGAGGAGCTACATAATCATTAACAATCCAAGGAACCACTTCAAATGTCTGACACGGAGTTTCAACATATTCACCCTCCACTTCCAGATACTTGAAGGTGTTCACATGGCTGACAAAATATTCTTCCTCTCCATAGACAGTAACAACTTTTCCTTCTACCGGATATCTTAGTTTCTGATGTAATGTAGAGGTTACAGCACCTGCCCCATGGATCCAGGGACGACCAAGCAGACAAGAGTATGAAGGACGAATATCCATCACATAAAATGTAGCATTAAAAATCTGTGAACCAACTTTGATGGGCAAGTCAATCTCTCCATGCACCACTCTTCTAGAACCATCAAAAGCCTTCACCACAATATTACTGGGCTTCAGCACAGCATCTTCAGGACTCAGCTTATGCAGGACTTCCTTGGGCAACACATTTAGAGAGGAACCATTGTCTATCAATACATGGGACAGGGTAGTGCCCCTGCATTCAATTGAAATATGCAGAGACCTGTTATGATCCCTCTTGGCAGGGGTCAAATCAGCATCAGAAAATCCCAACCCATTATCATAGGTCAGGTAGGCAACACAATTCTCAAACTGGTCAACAGAAATTGCATTGGGTACATGAGCAGTCTTCAGAAACTTGATCAAAGCTTTTGCATGAGCTTCAGAACATAACAACAAGGATAGCATGGAAATCTTTGAGGGAGTATGCCCCAACTGATCAACAATGTCATAATCACTCTTGCGAATGATTTTCAATACTTCTTCCATCTGCTTAGAGAGATCATCAGCAGCCGGCACATCAGTAGGTATAGGCTCAATAACAGGACCTTTGCCCCGAGCATCAGTGGTGGAGGTAGCAGCAGGAGTGACTATATTCTTGGAAGTCACTGGAGGAGAGAAGACTCTTCCACTTCGTGTGATCTTACTAGACCCAGCAATATTATCAACATCAACAGGCATATCAACTAAGGGTTCTTGCTTAACACCATGGATATAAACATCAGACCCATAATGCCAAGGCACAGCTTTATCAGACGTATACGGAATAGGACCAGGAGTGGTAATGACCAGAGGAGCCACTCTAGCTTCAGCAACAACTTTCACAGGACCTTCAGCAGTAATCCTGATTGGACCCTGATGGGTGATTTTAATAGGACCTTTGGAAGTGATTCTTACTGGCACTTTGTCAACCATATCAACCTCTTCAATCTTCCTAACTTGCGTAATATGATCCACCATACTTTCCACAGACGATGGAGTCCTCTCAAACACTATAGTATACTTATCCATGAGACGCTGGATTCCATCTCTCAATCTCCAGCAACTATCCAGTTTATTGGTACAATACAAACAATCATCACGACAACCTGGAAAGAGCCCAGCTTGCACTAACTTCTTCTTGATAACAGACAATGGTGTGGTCAACTCCGCAACTGAATAGACATGTAAATCTTCATCAATGGCATTGACAGTCTTCTCGTGATTTGGCATGGGAGCAGTAATCACATTTGGAGTACCCGGAGGGTCAAACTCAATCTCTTCAGCCTCAATCATATCTTGAATTTTGTTCTTCAAGACCCAGCAGTTATTAGTATCATGTCCCTGACAGTTTGAGTGATATGCACATCGTGCATCGGGATTGTACCTGGGAGAGGTAACATTGGGATTCTGAGGAGCCTCTTTCAGAGTGATAAGTTCAGCCTTCAACAAGTGTTGCAATGCCTGAGCCATTGACATGTTGATCTTAGTGAACTGCCTTCTAGCCCTCTGTTGGTTGCCCTGTGGCTGCTCTGGTGTTGTAGGAGTTGGATTTGAAATATGGACTGCACTCACAGACTGATGCCTTCTATTACGATCAGGTTGACCATAAACAGCATTGGATTCTTTCTTCCCAGTGGGAGGCTTCTTTGCAGCACATGATGAAGAAGCACCCACTCTGATCTTGCCATTCTTTATACCATTTTCCACTCGCTCTCCTGTCATTATCAACTCAGTGAAGCCAGATGATGAGCTTCCAATGAGATGACTGTAAAACGGACCATTCAGCGTACACATGAACATATCAACCAACTCCCTGTCAGTCAAAGGGGGTTGAACTCTTCCAGCTAAATCTCTCCACTTCTGAGCATACTCTTTGAAACTTTCTTTGGCACCCATAGACATGCTTTGCAGCTGCATGCGAGTGGGAGCTAAGTCAGCATTGTATTGATACTGTTTATAGAAAGCTTCAGCAAGATCATTCCACTCCCGGATGTTGACACTCTCCAACTGATAGTACCACTCCAATTGAGTTCCAGATAAGCTCTCTTGGAAGAAATGGATCCACAACTTCTTGTCAGCAGTATGAGGTTGGATTCTCCTGACATAAGACCTCAGATGCAGCTTGGGACAAGAGACCCCATCATAAACAACAAAGGTAGGAACCTTGAAACCAATGGGTATGACAACCCCAGATATCAGACTCAAATCTTCAAAATCTAGCCCAGAAGATTTCTGCAACTCCATAGCATCCATTCTATCCACCAGCATCTTGAATTTGTCTTCATTAGGATCATGGTAGTAATTGGCCTCAGAATCAGAGTCCCCCATAGTGTTATGGAGACTGCCTCCCTCTTTCTCAGATTCCTCAGATTCATAGTCTTCAACTGGTTCTTTGGTCTTGGCAAGGCCTTTGAACTTTCTTCCCATGTTGATCAGGCCACCTGACCTTCTAGTCTTCTTAGTCTTCTTGGCCAGCAGTGTCTTCAATTCATCCTGCCCCTTGGACAAGCTCAGGATCAGCTCTTGGAACTGTGCATTTTGTGCCTGGAGATCCTTAACTGTTTGTTCAAGAGCCATTGCTGAAATAAACAGCGAGAAGATGAGAAACCTGTGCACAAATAAACCTGTGATGCAATGAAATGGTATGTGAATGTATATGCAATGTTTTCAAGGACCGCAGGATTTAAATTTGCTTAAACAAACAAGAAGGTAAACTTTTATTAGTAATAAATTTGTTTTGCCTCTTGGGCTTACAGAAATGAAATGAAATAAGTACAAAAGATGGGGTTTTAAGTCTCCCATGGACGTTTCCTCTTTATGTTGAGGTATGAGTTGAGATTCCGTTCCTCATGAAGTTGCTTTGTTAATTCCAGGATTCTTTCTTGGCTTGCTTTGTAATGAGCCTCGAAAGTATCCCTTTGCTCCTTCAGTTGGATCCAGGATCTCTGCAAGTCTTCCATGTCAGTAGGCATGTCTGGGTGAAGGATGGTATAAGCAGTATCTCCTTCAGCAACAGGTTCCATGGTAACTGGCAGGATAGCAGGATATGGCATCATAAGAGTCTGAGCACGAGATCGTACCCATCTGAGATAAGCTTCCATAGGAATAGTGTACTTAGGCTCCAGTGTCTTGCTGTCAACCCTGTTTACTTTTCCCCAGGCTCGTATGAATCTCTGACGGTAACCTTGAAGATCGTTGTCGTAGTCAAATACAATGCCCTGAATCAACATGTCATGTGGACCATCACTCCGGGCGTAACCAAACTGTCGTAAAGCTAGAGAGGGGTTGTAAGTAATGCCTCCTCTTATGCCTAGAAGTGGCACATTAGGAAACTCCCCACAACGGTCAATGATAGTGACCTTCTCCATAGATCTGGAGCACCAATGAATGTCTGAATGCGAGAGTGACATAATTCTCTTGGACCACCTGAACCCCTGTTCATTCTTCATTACTGAGCGAGGAAGGTGAGAAATAAACCACCTAGATAACAAAGGTATGCAACACATCAAAGTTCCTCTTGCCCTTGTAGTACGAGTATGAAGAGAGTGCAGAATATCTCCAAGCAAAGTAGGCACTGGATTGTGACTCAGGAATATGTTGATGGCATGAACGTCTATGAACTGATCAGGATTGGGGAACAACACTAAGCCATAAATCAACAAGGCTAAGATCTCCTCAAAAGCATCGTAGCTCATAGCCTTCAAGAACACTTGAGCTTTATCCATTAGCACCTTAGCAAGAATACCTTTAACTCCGCTTCTCGTTTCTAGAACAATGTCAGACTTCTTCAGATGTAGAGCTGCAGCAATAACCTCTGGTTTAAGCTCCTTCTCCAAGCCTGTGAAGGGTCTTTGATCAAGCACAGGTATACCCAGAAGTTTAGAGAACTCTTCCATTGTAGGAACCAGCTGATAGTCGGGGAATGTGAAGCAATGGTGCTTAGGATCAAAGAACTGAAATAGGACACTCATCATGTCTTCATTGAACCCTGAGGTGACTAGATCCAATAGGTGACCATGTCTCTTGATAAACTGGGAATGATCAGACACTTGAGAAACCAACTCTTTAAGTTTAGCAGGTATCCCTACAAAGTTGATCCTGATAGTGTTTCTACGAGCAGAAACCATGACCTGCAACAAAGAACAAAGATAAATCCTTTGGTCCTTGAAATGGTTAGTGAAAATGCTATGCTTATGATGCATGATGATGTCATGATGTTATGCTCAATCACAAACATGTGGCACACACAAACAAGTCACACAATAGCCCTAGATTTGAAGGCTTGCATGAGGTTTAAAGGTAAGTACCCTCCCCTGAAGTTAGATGGTTCATCCTGTCCTACAAAAGTAACCAGGTTCTAAGGGATCTCAATATCATTGATCCTTCACAAGGGTGGTTGTTCAGTAGGCAACTTACTTGCCAACCAAAACCCTCCAAGTTTAGGATCTCAATGAGTGTAGCATCGAGTATCAACCAACTTCAGTCTGCACCAAAGCCGGTTATCTCACTACTTTTCTAAAGGCCAAGATGGGATGACTAGGGTTCTAAAAGTTAGTTAGTGCATTGACAACATATGGCAGCCTCATATTATCCTCAACTTGACTTAAGGAACATAAGCACTAACCAAGAAGTCACACTAACTATGGCCACCAGATCAACCATATCGGTATACGCCGTACAGTTTCCTTGGTCTATTGCCATTTACCTACGGTACACTAGATCCGGGTTAGGATCTTTCACACATAAGAGCCCAACAAGATAATATAAAGCAAACAAGGCAAACAATTTAAAGTGATCTAATTCCTAAGGGTACCCCTCTTTTATTAAATCCCCAGCAGAGTCGCCAGTTCTGTAACACGGTGGGAGAACTGACTTTGGTTATGTTGCGGATAGCAAGAGTCGCCACCGACTTTTATTTTATCCAAAGGAAAGGCATAAAAGAACAGGAAAGACCTTTTAAAAGATTTTTGGGTCCGGGGGGTAGGTTATGTAAAGGGAAGGTGTTAGCACCCTTTACATCCATGGTTATCCATGGGCTCTTAGTTACTTAGCTCACTTTGAATTGTTTTTGAAAATGTGAAGTGTGTGAATAGAAATTTTCATAAGAGTTTGATAATGATCCATGTGCGGATGCGTAAAAAACTTGTGTTTGAAAATTGTTTGAAATTGTGAAGTGTTTGAAAAGTTTCTGAATAGTGAGCAAGTAACTATGAGGAACCTACCCTAAAGTTTAAGTCTTTCTATTCTTGAATCCTTTAAATGGTAAGACTATCCCTATTATTAAGGAATAGGTAGTCATTACCTTGGATGTGTGGGGCACGTGAGGGGCATCTGTTTAATGAAGGCAATTGTAGGGTGTATTAAGCATTTTTGAAGGGACTGTCGTCATTATTCGAAAGGGACAAGATCTTTATGAAGGCAACCATTTAAGGGACTTGATCTTTTGATTATGAAGGGACTAGATGACTTTTCTTTTAAGGGACTTTTGCTTTATACACCCCACTTGACCTTTTGATTAGGCAACATTGAGAGGTAACCTTAGAAAGTGAGATGGCGATCAAGGATCGACTTACGTGTGTGAGTGTTCAATATTAATATTTATCTTATAATTTAAGTGATCTAAATTCAATTTTAAATATACATACATGTTACACTCCCTATTTTTACTAACCATGACATAAAATTAAATAATTTAAATATTACAAAAAAAATTACATCCAGGAGCAGTTACAATAATGATAATAAAGCAATTTAAATAAATAGCAAAATAATAAATAAGCAAGAATAAATAAATAATAATTATAATAGGGGTTAGTGAAAATAATAATAATAATCATAATTTTAAAAATAAATGGGGTTAGTAATAAACACGGTTAATAATAATAATAAACAAAAAGATTATAATAAACAAAATTTTAATGGTTAATAGAAAAATATAAACAATTATAAAATTTTAAGTTAAGTATAAATTTATAAAATTAATTATGGACATAATTAAATTAGCAATTTTAATACATATAATAGAAATTATTTTCATGTAAAATTAAAGTATAAACAATTGTAGAATATTTACAAAATTTAATTGTATTAAATAAAATATATATATGATTAAAAAAAATGTGATCATACAATTAAATTTACAAATTTAAAAAATTATAGTAAAATTTTATTCACTAATTAAAATATAAACAAAAATTATAATTAGGTTTTTTTTTTTAAAAAAAGATATTTTTTGGGTTTATAAATTTATAAAAACAAAATTAGGGTTTTTAATTGTTTGGAAAAAATAAATTATCTCATATAAATTAATTATACAAAATTATTATTTACATACAACAAGATAAATTTTAAATAATTTCACTAATAAGATTTATTTGAAAAAAATTGAATTTTAAGTTATAGGAAAAACAGAAATAATATAAACATATTTTTATTATTTTAAATTCATTTAATTCTAACATAAACAAATAAAATAGAAAAAACAGAAAGAGGTAGTAAAAAGAACTTACCTGGCTGGGATTTGAACCCAGCACCTTTGGCTTGCCAAGAACAAAACACACCACCAGGCCATCAGCGCGCGTGTGATAATGAAATGGATCCAATTTGTTTTATGCAATAAACCTGAAAAAATCACAAAAATAAGAAAAACCAAAAGGCCTGGGGGATCGAACCCAGGACCTTACCAACAAACACACAATCACGTTACCAATCCTGCTGGGTGAGCGAACCTGTCATCATAATGACCACAATGCATAATATATTATATTGGCTAAATGTCTGGAAAAATAAGCAAAAAGGACTGAAGCCAGGATTCGAACCCCTGCCCTCTCATAATACGCGTGCCTGACTTTCCACTGGGACAAGCATGTGCTTGTGAAATACAAACAGAATCAATTCATAATATTTCAAAACAGAAATTCAAATTTGAAATTCGCGCCAGTCAGCTTCATCTTCTTCCTTGGTTCATACGAAATTACCTGCGAAATTATGTACGAATTTTCCTGCGAAATTCAATCTGCAGCAAAACCTATGAAATCTAAACAGCATCAAAACCATGAAATCACATCAAATTAATGGCACAAACAAAGTCTAGAGGTCAATTCGAATCAATCTGTGGTTTTAGAATTCATTTAGGCTGGATAAATCAGAAAACCCTAAAGCTCATCCGAAACCCTAATCATGGTGGATTTCGTTCTAATTGATAGAACTTCACGAAACTTGCCCAGAAACGATCTATGACATACCACAAACACAAAGCATTAGTTAAAATTCATTAAAAAACAGCCATTATTCAGAATCGAAAAAATGAAATGTGATGAACAATTTGAATCGGATTATGCGAATGGAGAGGGTTTTGATGCAAGTAAGCACTAGTTTCGACTCAATGATGTCTAGTGATCATGGTTGTGTTCTCAAATTACCTTCAAATGCTTTGTATTATTGAAACCGAATTTGAGTTTGTGAGGGATTTTTTGGTTTGCAAACTTACTCTTGGGGAGGCTGGAAAATCGTGGCTTGTGCTAGGGTTGTGTTAAGTACTTATAGGATGATCAATTGAGGCTGAAAAATTAGGTCATTGTGTAGAAGATTTGATCCAAAAAGATTCACAATGATAAGCTTTTAAAGTTCAAATATTTTTGTATAAACACCTTCTATTTTAGGCAAATCAACATGATCTTCTTTCCCCTTCAATTCCAATCATATTTATGATTTTCTAGAAGCTTAATCCAATTTAAATCTTAGACTTTTATATTTTATTTTTATTTAAAATGATTTTT
This sequence comes from Lathyrus aphaca, assembly GCA_963966055.1. Taxonomy (NCBI): domain Eukaryota; kingdom Viridiplantae; phylum Streptophyta; class Magnoliopsida; order Fabales; family Fabaceae; genus Lathyrus; species Lathyrus aphaca. The sequence goes on along the minus strand of OZ014524.1, from coordinate 107,613,991 downwards.
AATGAATTAAATCAAAATAAATAAAAATAAAATAATAAAAAATCTGATTTTTATTGACTTGGGTCGTGCATGAAGTCATAGTGTGGATTGGGTCATCATATGGCAAGCCCATTTGGAAGAAATTGGTTTTAGACCTCCATTTTCTTCATAAACCAACCCAAAATTTCCCAACTTTGCAAGGGCACACATCCTTCAATTTTAATGCTATGAGGGTGTTCTTGGACATTTTGGAAAGCTTAAAGAATCCTCTAAACAACCCCACTAGTTTCATGTCCATATCATTTACCAATCTCAAGTTATGCCCTTTTGAAGTTGTTGACTTTTTGTTGACTTTCAAAAGGACCTGTAATGTCTTAGCTCATACCTTCCAAATGAAGCATTTTTGGGCTTGGCTTGTGAGACACAAAGTTGTAGAGAATTCAATTTCCTTCAAAATGAGATTTGGATGGAGACTTGGTGATGAAGCATGTGAAAGTTATGGCTGGTCAAAGTTCAGTTGACTTTTACTGTGGAAACCCTAATTTAGAAACTCCTGATTCTTGATGATCTGGAATCTCCTTGATGAATCATGATCAACCCTTGATCAAATGATGAATTTTACTTCATATAATTGATGTTGGCAAAAAATCATGAAGTTTGACTTTGGTTTGACCACAGTTGACCTCAGTTTGACTTTTTAACTACTTTGACTGAGTTTGACTTATCTGATCATCTGACTGAGCAAACTTTTGAGAAAAGTCTTGAAACTTGTCATGGGGGTTCTTAAACACATATAAGATGTTATGAAGCTCACTTGAAGTCTTGGAAGTCCATTTAGCCTGATTAAAGTCAAAACCCTAGCTTTGGATGCACTGCTTAGGAGGTGCATTGTCTGAGGGAATTGTCAACTCTTCTGACCCATTGTGAACTTTGTGAACCTTGTGAACCATCATAAAATGTCTTGTGAACCTCATGGGAGGTATTGTGAACCTTGTGAACCTTGTGAACCTCATAAAGTATCTTGTAGACTTCATGAACCTCATGAAAGGTCTTGTAAGTGTTGTGAATCTTGTGAACCTTGTGAACCTTCTTAGCACACAAAGTCTTGTATTGTGAGGGCAAATTTTGGGGTGCAACAGCTGCCCCTGTTCAATTTTCTGAAACCTGAGGGGTTAGATTGGTATATTTGCCAGTCGTGACCTGGAAGGTTGAAGGGGATTGAACACAAAAGCCCAAAAATTTGCACTCACCAGTGCATAGAGTGATACTGATGTTTGGTTGTATATGCTTGAGTGGGCTTAAAGATGCCACTTGGAGAAAAGTTCTTCAAATACATTTCTTGGAGGATAAAGCAGTCCAAAATATGGAGGTATAATGATAGCTTTCAAGAGGATAGAGCAGTCCTGAGGTAATAATGATAGTTTTCAGGAGGATGAAGCAGTCCTGAGGTACAAGAGGCTTTCAGGAGGATGAAGCAGTCCTGATGTAATAATATCTTTCAGGAGGATAAAGCAACCCTGAGGTAATGATGATAGTTTTCAGGAGGATAAAGCAATCATGAGGTAGTGATGAGCTATCAGGAGGATTAAGCAATCCTGAGGTAATAATATGCTTTCAGGAGGATAAAGCAATCCTGATACAGTGATAAGCTTTCAGGAGGATAAAGCAACCCTGAAGAAATAATAAACTTTCGGGAGGATAGAGCATTCCTGAGGGATGATAGGCTTTCGGGAGGATAAAGCAGTCCTGAAGAGATAATAAGCTTTCAGGAGGATAAAGCAGTCCTGATGTAGTGATATGCTTTCAGGAGGATGAAGCAGTCCTGAGGTACAACAAGCTGTCAGGAGGATAAAGCAGTCCTGAAGTAATAATAAGCTGTCAGGAGGATGAAGCAATCCTGAGGTAAGAGAAGCTTTCAGGAGGATAAAGCAGTCCTGAGGAAATGATAACTTTCAGGAGGATAAAGCAGTCCTGATAGATGATAAGTTATTGATGAAGTTTGTCTGCTGGAGAATTAACCTGAAAACAAGGTAGCATTCTGTATGATAATATTAGTTTATGTATTATGTATGCATGTATAATATGATGCACTTAAGTAATGTATTATGTATCTATGGACATGTATGTTATGGTATGATGTAAATGATGTATGTATGATATGATACTGCCTGAAGCGTCTGGATATCTTTGCATAACAACTGCTGGCCAGGGAAAATAAATCCCGATTCGTTGCTGAAGAGTATGAGGAACTTATTCCCGTCTTGTTTGATAATGAGGTATACATAACCTCCCGTCTGCTGGGGATAGCAAGGTATATATAACCTCCCGTATGTTGGGGATAGTAAGGTATATATAACCTTCGTCTTCGTTTGATAATAGGGTAGATATAACCTTCCGTCTTCGTTCGTCGTATCCTTATTGGAAAGTAAATTCCTGAATATCCGTATGAGGATAAAAGAGATGGATATAAATTCCAGGGGAGATGTGACTTTATGAAGATGGATTTATCCTACTGAGGTTTTGTAACTGTCTTGTAAAGATGAACCGGCGAAGCTTCGTTGAAATCCTTCCCTCGTTCGTCCTTAGTAAAAACTATTACTGCATTTTCATGCATTTCTGGTAAACATCAATCATATTAAGCATACATGCATTTCTGGTAAACATCAATCATATTCAAAAGCATACATACATTCAAACACAACCAATGGACGTTTCGTTTATGTAAATAGGGTAAAAGTAAATCTGGATTCAAAAATGGAATTTTATTCATATCAAAAAGTGACCCATACATGGGTAAGTTTGTACAAGGAGACAGAAATCCTAGTAAGAGGAATTCGTCGTAAAGTTTTATAAAACAAAGAAAATCAGCTATGTGGGAAATAATCCTATTGAGTTCCAATTCTACTATTGCCATTATCTTCAAGTATCTCATCTTCTGCTGTTGAGACGGAAACGATTGGATTGAGCTTTATCTGTTCAAACTTGAGTAAGTAACACAACTGGTTGCAGTTTCATGGGTGATCCAAACGAGACATAGTCATACGCTTTAATCCCTAACTTTTTCCTGGATTGCCCTTTCAGGTTTTCAATCCACCGGGATACCCTTTTTTGCCCAAGCCGCCCTTTCGGGTTTTCGACTTGCCGGGTGTACATTTTTTATATATATATATATATATATCCCTAATTTTTGCCCAAACCCTTTTGGTTTGCCGGGATGCCCTTATTTTTGCCTAGGCCTGTCAACCTAGCGGGTCACTTTTCATGCGTAGTATTTTTTAACTATGTCTGCGTTTACAGGCTGTGGGAAGTCTTCACCATCCATAGTAGTAAGTATCATGGCACCTCCTGAGAATACTGTCTTGACTACAAATGGTCCTTCATATGTAGGAGTCCACTTGCCCCTGGGATCACCCTGTGGTAATATGATACGCTTGATTACCAAATCACCAGCCTGATATACCTTTGGCTTAACCTTCTTGTTAAAAGCTTTGATCATTCGTTTCTGGTACATCTGGCCATGACAAACTGCTGCTAGCCTCTTCTCATCAATCAAGTTTGTCTGGTCAAGTCGAGTCTGAATCCACTCATCTTCATCCAAGCCTGCATCCTTCATAATTCTTAAGGAAGGAATCTGAACTTCAATGGGCAGAACTGCTTCCATACCATAGACTAAGGAGAATGGAGTTTCCCCTGTTGAAGTGCGTATTGTGGTGCGATAACCATGAAGAGCAAATGGTAACATCTCATGCCAATCCTTGTAAGTAACAGTCATCTTCTGTACAATCTTCTTAATGTTCTTATTAGCAGCTTCAACTGCCCCATTCATCTTCGGACGATACGGAGAAGAGTTGTGATGCTTAATCTTGAACTGCGTGCAGATATCAGTAATCATAGTGTTGTTCAGATTAGAGCCATTGTCAGTAATAATCCTTTCAGGGATGCCATACCTACATATGAGATTATTCTTAATGAATCGAGCCACAACATTCTTGGTAACAGATGCAAATGAAGCTGCCTCTACCCACTTCGTGAAGTAATCAATAGCAACCAGGATGAAACGATGCCCATTAGAAGCAGTAGGTTTGATCTCACCAATCATATCAATGCCCCACATGGCAAAGGGCCAAGGAGCAGTTAACACATTCAATGGTGATGAAGGTATATGGACTTTATCAGCATAGATTTGACACTTGTGACATATTCTGGAGTGTTGATAGCAATCAGCTTCCATGGTAGACCAATAGTAACCTGCTCTCAATATCTTCTTTGCCATAGTATGACCACTAGAATGAGTTCCCAAAAATTCCATCATGCATATCCTCCATAATCTCAGTTGCTTCCTTCTTATCCACACAACGAAGCATAGTTGAATCATGATTGCGCTTGTACAAAATGCCATTACTCAAAAAGAACTTAGCAGAAAACCTTCTCAGAAATTTCCTATCTTTGACAGATGCCCCTTCAGGGAACTCCTGAACTTCAAGATATCTTTTCACTTCATAGAACCAAGGCTTCTCCTCTGCTTCTTCAGTGCCAATCTCATTGCAGTATGCAGGCTTCTCAAATCTATCAATAGTAATCTTGGGAGCTTCATCATCCCAGCTGATCTCAAACATAGATGTCATGGTGGCCAAAGCATCTGCCAACTGATTTTCCTTTCGTGGAATATGTCCAAAGGTAATCTCTTTGAAATGTGGGATCAAAGACAAAACATGTTCTCTGTAAGGAATGAGATTATCATGCTTAGTATCCCAATCTCCTTTAATCTGACTTACTACCAAGGCTGAATCTCCATACACATCAAGGAACTGAATCTTCATATCAATAGCAGCTTTAATACCCAAGATACATGCCTCATACTCAGCCATGTTATTGGTACAATAGAAACAAAGTCTGGCAGTAATCGGGGTATGACAACCTTCAGGGGAACTAATCACAACACTAACACCATTACCAAGTGCATTAGAGGCACCATCAAAAACCATAGTCCATCGGGATCCTTGTTCAGGTCCGTCATATTATCCAGGTTCTTTGGTAATAATAATAATGTCTTCATCAGGGAACTCAAAAATCATTGACTGGTAATCATCCACCGCTTGATGAGCTAAATGATCAGCAACAACACTTCCCTTAATGGCCTTCTGAGTAGTATACTGTATGTCATATTCTGTCAAGATCATTTGCCATCTTGCAATTCTTCCAGAGAGAGCAGGTTTCTCAAATATGTACTTGATTGGATCCATCTTTTAAATCAACAAGGTAGTATGGGTCAACATATACTGTCTTAGTCGGCGAGCAGCCCATGCCAAAGCGCAGCAAGTTTTCTCGAGCAGTGAGTATTGTAGATGTCTAGAATTGGCAGAATTTTTGACCAACAAGAAATATTGAATTCAGTTCAGAATGTCCTATCAAATGTTGGGACATTATCAAACAGAGTATAAGAACTTATTTCAGGATGTCTCACCAGATGTTGGGACATTGTGTAAATGACTTAAGTTCAGTTTTTCAGGATGTCCCAACAGATGTTGAGACATCTCAAACCTGCTACCAGAATTAATTAATAACTAACTGATCTGAGATATTTAAGGAGAGTTATCTGGAATTAATTATGGCTGGATAAAAGCAGAACAAGGCGCATCTGTAGGGAGTGTTATTATGAGGATTCAGATTAATCAGAAGAACTAAAATCACCTAGAATTTAGGAAGTAACAAACCCTAAAATCAAGGTGGAAGTTGCATGCTTTTAGGACTGGATTAACCTACAGAAAGCCCAAATTACAAACACATATTTAATCAACAGAAACTCACAGAATTGAGTAAGAATTCCAGAAGACCAAATAGGGTGTTTATTGTTTTAATAACAGGTTGTTTTATTGTACCACTTTATGAGCTTTTAAGCAAAAGTGCATTTGTGACTTGATTGAAACTGTGAAGTAAGATCAAGCTGTATTGTTTGAAGAATGTCTTCAATTTTATTAAACTTGTAAATTGATCACTGTGTGATTGAGGGGGAGTGAGTAGGGTACTCTTATCTAAGTTGTGTCTTAGGTAGAAATTGCATTGGGTAGTTATTAAGTGATAGATTAAACAGGGTGGTTTAAGTCTAGAATTAATATTACTTATAGTGGATTTCCTCCTGGCTTGGTAGCCTCCAGATGTAAGTGTGGTTATACACTGAACTGGGTTAACAAACTTCTGTGTTGTTTAATTTTCTTGCTATTTAAGTTTTGGTTAAATCTGTCAAGTGTTGGGACATCTCTTAGGACATCTCATACCTGATCACAGAATTTCAAGTATCTTGTTTCATAGTCGGTAAACTTTTTGCTAAGGTAGTATATTGCCTGCTCTTTTCGACCAGACTCGTCATGTTGTCCCAACACACACCCCATTGAGTTGTCTAACACTGTTAAGTACATAATCAAGGGTCTTCCATCAACTGGTGGCATCAAAATTGGAGGTTCTAGCAGATATCTCTTGATTTCATCAAAGGCAGTCTGGCATTCATCATTCCATTCCATCACCTGGTCTTGCTTCAGCAACTTAAAGATTGGCTCACAGATGGCAGTTAATTGAGAAATAAATCTTGCAATGTAATTCAATCGTCCCAAGAAACCTCTAACTTCCTTCTCAGTACGGGGAGCTGGCATCTCTCGTATAGCTTTCACTTTTACAGGATCCACTTCAATACCTTTTCCACTGACAATAAAACCCAGGAGCTTACCAGATCTAACTCCGAAAGTACACTTGTTTGGGTTCAGCCTCAACTTGTATTTCTTCAACCTCTCAAACAATTTATGCAAAAAGATTCTCAGAGGGATGGAAGGCAAATCCAATCCCAGTGGAAGATACACAAACTCTTCTGAGAACAAGAGACCTTATGATGCTAACAGAAGGTCAAATTATGCTGAAAAGACCAGTCAAGAAAAAGGAGTCAAATGCCATGGATGTGAAGGATATGGACACATCAGGAATGAATGTCCTACCTACTTAAAAAGGCAAAAGAAAGGACTCTCTGTGACCTGGTCTGATGAAGACTCAGGAGGTGATTCAGAAGAAGAATTAGCTAAGCATATCACTGCTTTAGCTGGACTATGTGAATCTGAAAGTGATTCCAGTGATGGGGAGCTTACTGTTGAAGAACTTGAGCAAGCCTACAAAGATCTGTACAAAAGAAGTACTGAAATATGCAGTGAGGTTATAAAGCTAAAGAAGCTGAATGAGGCACTAGAAGATGAAAAAGCAAGTGATCAAGAGATCATTGACACCTTGAAAAGTGAAGTAAGTCTTCTCAACTCCAAATTGGAACACATGTCCAAATCTGTTAGAATGTTGAACAGCAGCTCAAATACACTGGATGTTATTCTCAACAACAATAAGCATTCAGGGGATAAAAGTGGACTGGGATTTAACAGAGTTCATAAAGATGAATCCAGCTCTAGCAAAACTACTTCAAAATCCATACAGTCAAACAAGATGTCCCAACAGATGCTTCAACATCAGGAAAAGAACACAAAGTCAAACATAATGTTCCAACAGATGTCTCAACATTCTGGAAAGAACAAAATGAAGAAGAAGTATCAAAGATGGAGATGCCATCACTGTGGAAGATTTGGACATATCAAACCTCATTGTTATAAGCTGCATGGATATCCAAATCAGATGTATCAGCAACCTTCTAAGCAGAAAATAGAAGTTAACAAGAAAGTGCTGCATAGACATCAAAGAAATCAACAACCTCCTAAGCAGAAGACAGAAGTCATCAAGAAGGTATGGAGACCAAAAACTAGCATTCAGGCTGATCAAAGCTACATACCCAAGAACAAGATCAACAATCAATCTTGGAGATCTGCTGATGAACAACACACAGGGCAGAGGCATCAAAAGAAATCTCAACTCAAATGGTCAAAGAAAAGTGCTACATATATAGCACATACATCACTAAGAGTATCAGCTAAAGAAGACTGGTACTTTGACAGTGGATGTTCAAGGCACATGACTGGATTGAAGAATCTGCTAGTAAACTTAAAGTCACATTCATCCAGGTATGTAACCTTTGGAGATGGAGCTAAAGGAGAAATCAAGGGAGTTGGGACCTTGGACTGTCAAGATGTTCCAAGACTAGATGATGTGCTGCTAGTTAAAGGTTTAACTGCTAACCTGATCAGCATAAGTCAATTATGTGATCAAGGGTACAGTGTAAACTTTACCAAAACTGAATGCATAGTGACTAACAAAGAACAAGAGGTTGTCATGAAAGGAGCCAGATCTAAAGACAACTGTTACATGTGGGAATCTCAAGACTTCAGTCTTACTTCAACCTGCTCCTTAGCTAAAGAAGAAGAAGTGAAACTATGGCACCAAAGGCTAGGTCATCTTCATTTCAGAGGCATAAAGAAGATAATATCTATGGATGCTGTAAGAGGTATTCCTAAACTGAAGATTGATGATGGCAAAATATGTGGTGAATGTCAAATAGGCAAGCAAACCAAGATGTCCCATCCAAAGCTCCAACATCTGACAACTTCCAAAGTTTTGGAACTATTGCATATGGATCTTATGGGACCTATGCAGGTTGAAAGTCTTGGTGGCAAGAGGTATGCCTATGTGGTGGTTGATGACTTTTCCAGGTATACATGGATAAATTTTATCAAAGAAAAGTCTGATGTATTTGATGTATTCAAAGACTTATGCCAAAGAATACAAAGGGAAAAAGCCAGCCGTGTGATCAGAATAAGAAGTGATCATGGAAAAGAATTTGAGAACCAAAAATTCTTAGATTTCTGTTCTTCAGAAGGAATCAATCATGAATATTCTTCACCAATCACTCCTCAACAGAATGGGATTGTTGAGAGGAAGAATAGAACTATTCAAGAATCAGCAAGAGCTATGATCCATGCTAAAAAGTTACCTTTGTACTTCTGGGCTGAAGCTATGAACACAGCTTGTTACATCCACAATAGAGTTACTCTAAGAAAAGGAACTTTGTCCACAATCTATGAAGTCTGGAAGGGCAGAAAACCCACAGTTAAGTACTTCCATGTGTTTGGAAGTAACTGTTATATTCTGGCAGATAGGGAGCAAAGAAGAAAAATGGATCCTAAAAGTGATGAAGGGATTTTTCTTGGATACTCTATAAACAGCAGAGCATATAGAGTATTTATTTCTAGAACCAAGGTTATCATGGAGTCTATAAATGTGATAATTGATGATGCTCCTACAGATGTCCCAGAAGATGTTGGAACATCTGCTGATATCAAGATTGAAGCTGAAGAAAAGAGTGATCATTATGACTTCACTCAAACTGATGCAAGGACAGAACAATCCAGCAAACCTCCCTCCATCAGAATACAGAAGGATCATCCCAAAGATTTGATAATTGGTGATCCCAACAGAGGTGTGAGCACTAGATCAAGAGAAGTGATTTCAGGTTCTTGTTTTGTTTCTAAAATAGAACCTAAAAACATCAAGGAAGCTCTTACTGATGAATACTGGATTTGTGCTATGCAAGAGGAATTAGGTCAATTCACAAGGAATGAAGTGTGGAATCTTGTTCCTAGACCTGATGACATAAATGTGATTGGAACAAAATGGGTGTATAAGAACAAGTCAAATGAACAAGGAGTTTTTACAAAGAACAAAGCTAGACTTGTAGCTCAAGGATACACTCAAATTGAAGGAATAGACTTTGATGAAACCTTTGCACCAGTAGCAAGGCTTGAATCAATCAGACTACTTTTGGGAATTGCTTGTATCTTAAAGTTCAAGCTATTTCAAATGGATGTGAAAAGTGCCTTTTTAAATGGCTATCTTAATGAAGAAGTATATGTAGAACAGCCTAAAGGATTTGTTGATCCAAGCTGTCCCAATCATGTATACAAACTAAAGAAGGCTCTTTATGGTCTGAAGCAAGCTCCAAGGGCATGGTATGAAAGATTAACTACTTTTCTTATCAAGAAAGGGTACAGGAAAGGTGGAATTGACAAAACCTTGTTTGTTAAAGATGAAGAAGGAAATGTCATGATTGCTCAAATATATGTTGATGACATTGTCTTTGGTGGGATGTCTGACAGGATGGTCAAACATTTTGTCAAGCAGATGGAATCTGAATTTGAAATGAGCCTAGTAGGAGAGTTAACCTACTTTCTTGGTCTACAAATAAAGCAAATGGAAGACTCAATGTTCATTTCCCAAAGCAAGTATACCAAGAACATAGTCAAGAAATTTGGAATGGAAAATGCTACTCATAAGAGAACTCCTGCCCCCACACATTTAAAGCTGACTAAAGATGAAAAGGGTGAGAATGTAGATCAAAGCTTATACAGAAGCATGCTTGGAAGCTTGTTATACTTGACTGCTAGCAGACCAGACATAGCATTTGCAGTAGGTGTATGTGCAAGATATCAAGCTGATCCAAAAGTCAGTCATCTCAATCAAGTCAAGAGAATTCTTAAATATGTTAATGGTACTTGTGACTATGGCATAATGTACTTTCATGGATGCAAACCAATTCTCACTGGCTTCTGTGATGCTGATTGGGCTGGAAGTGCTGATGACAGAAAAAGCACTTCAGGAGGATGCTTCTTTCTAGGAAACAATTTGATTTCTTGGTTCAGTAAGAAACAAAATTGTGTATCCTTATCTACAGCTGAAGCTGAATATATAGCAGCTGGAAGCAGTTGCTCTCAGTTGGTTTGGATGAAGCAAATGCTCACTGAGTACAATGTCCCACAGGATGTCATGACATTGTACTATGACAACTTAAGTGCAATCAACATATCAAAGAATCTTATTCAACATAGCAGGACCAAGCATATTGATATCAGACATCATTTCATCAGAGATCTTGTAGAAGAAAAGGTGATTTCATTGGAACATGTAGCTACAAATCTGCAGTTGTCTGATATCTTTACCAAAGCATTGGATGCTACACAATTTGAGAATTTAAGGGGCAAATTGGGAATCTGTTTATGTGAGATTTAGCAGTTAGTGAGATGTGCCAACATGTCATATGACATTGTATGGCATAAGTTCCAGATGGCAACACCAGTCTGGTCAAGAACCTTGTGTATTCCATTCCTAATAATTTGCAATGTAACGGCTACTTATTTAGTAACAGCTTATAATCAGCTATCAATATTCTCATCACACTATCAAAAGCGAATCATATTATCTAGCTGTTCTTCAGAAATCATCAACCCTAAAACTCTTCATCCATCTTCCTTGACAATGTCTCAAAACCCTAACACTCCTGAAGAAGTTCTCAACAAAGAAGATGTAGTTCATGCAACCCCCATCTCTGTGGTACCAATGAAATCAACCCCATTGGACGAAATCAGAGGAAGTGCTCCTCATGCTAAAAAGCCAAGAACTCCAAAAAGAGCTAAAGATCAAGTCTGCAGCAAATCCAAAGGCATTCCTTCACCAGCTAACATGCCCCCAAAATCTTCTGAATATGTGGATGCTTCCATCAAGGAGATAGTTAACAAGATTCTTTTTGAACAGAGAGTGGTTAGTGGGATTTTTGTTCCTCTGAACACCATGCCTGCCCCTCAAGAAGAACAAACTCAAGCTGCAAAGGACACTCCTGCTCAACAGGATGTCCCAATAGATGTTGGAACATCTGAGGATGAGAAGAAGACCTCATCTGATGCTGATATTGAACCAACTGAGGACCAGAAAAAGGCCTCAAATGAAAGTGATGAAGAAGAATCTGAGGATCAGACCAGATCCTCAACTGAAGATCATATCTCTGCTGATCAACCAGCTGAAGAGGAGACTGATCAATCTCCTCCTGTGGTGAATCTTGAGCAGGATTCTGACACAGAGATCATAGCCTCTGTAAGACCTAGCATAGCCAAAAGGCTCAGGTCTAGGAAAGGAAAGATGCAAGCAGAACTTGAAATTCCTGAGAAGAAGAAAGCTACCCCAAAGAAAGACAAAGCTAAAGCTGCCTTTGGTCCAACAAAACAATGGAGTAAAGTCCAAACCCAGAAGAGGAAAGTTGTCACCCCTCCAGACTCAGATGTTGAAACAGATGTCCCAACATCTCCTCCCAAGAAGAAACCAGCACCATCTAGGGCTTCAACTGCTGTTCCAGAAGCTCCCTTGGACAACATCTCATTTCATCATGTTTCAAGTGTAAACAGATGGAAGTTTGTGTACCAAAGAAGGGTAACCCTTGAAAGAGAACTGAGCAGTAATGCACTTGAGTGCACTGAACTGATTGATCTCATCTCTGCTGCATGCCTCTTCAAAACAGTCTCAAATCTCTCTCCCTGCTATGAACTTCTTGTCAAAGAATTCATTGTCAATCTTCAGGAAGATTGTGCCAATGGTAAGTCTTCTGAATTTAGAAAAGTCTTTGTTAGAGGTAGGTGTGTAGAGTTCTCTCCTCAGATCATCAACCAATACCTTGGAAGAGAAACAGATGGACCAAATGAGCTAGGAAAGACTGATAACCAAGTCTGCAAGGTTATCACTGCAAACCAGGTCAAGGCATGGCCAGTTAAAGGAAAGCTCTCAGTGAGCATGCTGACAAGAAAATATGCCATGCTGAACAGGATTGGTACAGCAAACTGGGTGCCTACCAATCACACATCTTCAATATCCACTGGTTTGGGCAGGTTTATCTATGCTGTGGGAACTCAGACTAAGCTGGATTATGGTGCTTACATATTTGATCAGACCTTGAAGCATGCTAGCTCTTCTGCAACAAAGCTGCCAATAGCTTTTCCCTCCTTGCTGTGTGGTATAGTTCTAAGTCAATACCCTGGGATCCTCACTGAGAAGGACACAGTCTGCAAGAGAGAAAGCCCTCTGGCCTTTCATTACTAACTGTTCCTAAGTCATCATGCAGCAGATGTTGAAGCACCCTCTGGGACATCTGCAGGTCCTTCAACTGCTAAGACTCAAATCTCCAAGACTGCATTGATTGCTGAACTGAAGAGTACTTGCAAAGAACTTGAAGCAAGGAAGCTGAAACTTGAGGAAATCATCCAAAGGCTGGAGAGTGAAGGTGATCAGAAAGCTGCTTCTGATGAAGAAACTGAGGATGATGAAGAAACTGAAAGTGAAGAGTCTGAGTGATAATTGTATGTGAGGCAAATGTAATGACAACACTGCATTGTAATTCTGGATTAGTGTCTTTGGCCCCAAAATTTGTGTCTAACAAGGGGGAGAACAACAACAACAAAATGTATTGCTGTTTAATTATGAATGAAATATCTGTTTGTGTCTGAACTGAATCAGTGTGTTTTGATAAATATTTCTGTTGCAACAAGACTGGATACATATATGTTTGAGGGGGAGTAATCTCAAATATGAATCAACAGAAAAGTAATGTTATACTCTGATAAAAGAACTTCTGCTGCACTCTGAAAACCATAAAAGATGTTAGCCAAAAATTAGCCAAAGGGGGAGTTTGTAGATGTCTAGAATTGGCAGAATTTTTGACCAACAAGAAATATTGAATTCAGTTCAGAATGTCCTATCAAATGTTGGGACATTATCAAACAGAGTATAAGAACTTATTTCAGGATGTCTCACCAGATGTTGGGACATTGTGTAAATGACTTAAGTTCAGTTTTTCAGGATGTCCCAACAGATGTTGAGACATCTCAAACCTGCTACCAGAATTAATTAATAACTAACTGATCTGAGATATTTAAGGAGAGTTATCTGGAATTAATTATGGCTGGATAAAAACAGAACAAGGCGCATCTATAGGGAGTGTTATTATGAGGATTCAGATTAATCAGAAGAACTAAAATCACCTAGAATTTAGGAAGTAACAAACCCTAAAATCAAGGTGGAAGTTGCATGCTTTTAGGACTGGATTAACCTACAGAAAGCCCAAATTACAAACACCTATTTAATCAACAGAAACTCACAGAATTGAGTAAGAATTCCAGAAGACCAAATAGGGTGTTTATTGTTTTAATAACAGGTTGTTTTATTGTACCACTTTATGAGCTTTTAAGCAAAAGTGCATTTGTGACTTGATTGAAACTGTGAAGTAAGATCAAGCTGTATTGTTTGAAGAATGTCTTCAATTTTATTAAACTTGTAAATTGATCACTGTGTGATTGAGAGGGAGTGAGTAGGGTACTCTTATCTAAGTTGTGTCTTAGGTAGAAATTGCATTGGGTAGTTATTAAGTGATAGATTAAACAGGGTGGTTTAAGTCTAGAATTAATATTACTTATAGTGGATTTCCTCCTGGCTTGGTAGCCTCCAGATGTAAGTGTGGTTATACACTGAACTGGGTTAACAAACTTCTGTGTTGTTTAATTTTCTTGCTATTTAAGTTTTGGTTAAATCTGTCAAGTGTTGGGACATCTCTTAGGACATCTCATACCTGATCACAGAATTTCAAGTATCTTGTTTCATAGTCGGTAAACTTTTTGCTAAGGTAGTATATTGCCTGCTCTTTTCGACCAGACTCGTCATGTTGTCCCAACACACACCCCATTGAGTTGTCTAACACTGTTAAGTACATAATCAAGGGTCTTCCATCAACTGGTGGCATCAAAATTGGAGGTTCTAGCAGATATCTCTTGATTTCATCAAAGGCAGTCTGGCATTCATCATTCCATTCCATCACCTGGTCTTGCTTCAGCAACTTAAAGATTGGCTCACAGATGGCAGTTAATTGAGAAATAAATCTTGCAATGTAATTCAATCGTCCCAAGAAACCTCTAACTTCCTTCTCAGTACGGGGAGCTGGCATCTCTCGTATAGCTTTCACTTTTACAGGATCCACTTCAATACCTTTTCCACTGACAATAAAACCCAGGAGCTTACCAGATCTAACTCCGAAAGTACACTTGTTTGGGTTCAGCCTCAACTTGTATTTCTTCAACCTCTCAAACAATTTATGCAAAAAGATTCTCAGAGGGATGGAAGGCAAATCCAATCCCAGTGGAAGATACACAAACTCTTCTGAGAACAAGAGACCTTATGATGCTAACAGAAGGTCAAATTATGCTGAAAAGACCAGTCAAGAAAAAGGAGTCAAATGCCATGGATGTGAAGGATATGGACACATCAGGAATGAATGTCCTACCTACTTAAAAAGGCAAAAGAAAGGACTCTCTGTGACCTGGTCTGATGAAGACTCAGGAGGTGATTCAGAAGAAGAATTAGCTAAGCATATCACTGCTTTAGCTGGACTATGTGAATCTGAAAGTGATTCCAGTGATGGGGAGCTTACTGTTGAAGAACTTGAGCAAGCCTACAAAGATCTGTACAAAAGAAGTACTGAAATATGCAGTGAGGTTATAAAGCTAAAGAAGCTGAATGAGGCACTAGAAGATGAAAAAGCAAGTGATCAAGAGATCATTGACACCTTGAAAAGTGAAGTAAGTCTTCTCAACTCCAAATTGGAACACATGTCCAAATCTGTTAGAATGTTGAACAGCAGCTCAAATACACTGGATGTTATTCTCAACAACAATAAGCATTCAGGGGATAAAAGTGGACTGGGATTTAACAGAGTTCATAAAGATGAAGCTAGCTCTAGCAAAACTACTTCAAAATCCATACAGTCAAACAAGATGTCCCAACAGATGCTTCAACATCAGGAAAAGAACACAAAGTCAAACATAATGTTCCAACAGATGTCTCAACATTCTGGAAAGAACAAAATGAAGAAGAAGTATCAAAGATGGAGATGCCATCACTGTGGAAGATTTGGACATATCAAACCTCATTGTTATAAGCTGCATGGATATCCAAATCAGATGTATCAGCAACCTTCTAAGCAGAAAATAGAAGTTAACAAGAAAGTGCTGCATAGACATCAAAGAAATCAACAACCTCCTAAGCAGAAGACAGAAGTCATCAAGAAGGTATGGAGACCAAAAACTAGCATTCAGGATGATCAAAGCTACATACCCAAGAACAAGATCAACAATCAATCTTGGAGATCTGCTGATGAACAACACACAGGGCAGAGGCATCAAAAGAAATCTCAACTCAAATGGTCAAAGAAAAGTGCTACATATATAGCACATACATCACTAAGAGTATCAGCTAAAGAAGACTGGTACTTTGATAGTGGATGTTCAAGGCACATGACTGGATTGAAGAATCTGCTAGTAAACTTAAAGTCACATTCATCCAGGTATGTAACCTTTGGAGATGGAGCTAAAGGAGAAATCAAGGGAGTTGGGACCTTGGACTGTCAAGATGTTCCAAGACTAGATGATGTGCTGCTAGTTAAAGGTTTAACTGCTAACCTGATCAGCATAAGTCAATTATGTGATCAAGGGTACAGTGTAAACTTTACCAAAACTGAATGCATAGTGACTAACAAAGAACAAGAGGTTGTCATGAAAGGATCCAGATCTAAAGACAACTGTTACATGTGGGAATCTCAAGACTTCAGTCTTACTTCAACCTGCTCCTTAGCTAAAGAAGAAGAAGTGAAACTATGGCACCAAAGGCTAGGTCATCTTCATTTCAGAGGCATAAAGAAGATAATATCTATGGATGCTGTAAGAGGTATTCCTAAACTGAAGATTGATGATGGCAAAATATGTGGTGAATGTCAAATAGGCAAGCAAACCAAGATGTCCCATCCAAAGCTCCAACATCTGACAACTTCCAAAGTTTTGGAACTATTGCATATGGATCTTATGGGACCTATGCAGGTTGAAAGTCTTGGTGGCAAGAGGTATGCCTATGTGGTGGTTGATGACTTTTCCAGGTATACATGGATAAATTTTATCAAAGAAAAGTCTGATGTATTTGATGTATTCAAAGACTTATGCCAAAGAATACAAAGGGAAAAAGCCAGCCGTGTGATCAGAATAAGAAGTGATCATGGAAAAGAATTTGAGAACCAAAAATTCTTAGATTTATGTTCTTCAGAAGGAATCAATCATGAATATTCTTCACCAATCACTCCTCAACAGAATGGGATTGTTGAGAGGAAGAATAGAACTATTCAAGAATCAGCAAGAGCTATGATCCATGCTAAAAAGTTACCTTTGTACTTCTGGGCTGAAGCTATGAACACAGCTTGTTACATCCACAATAGAGTTACTCTAAGAAAAGGAACTTTGTCCACAATCTATGAAGTCTGGAAGGGCAGAAAACCCACAGTTAAGTACTTCCATGTGTTTGGAAGTAACTGTTATATTCTGGCAGATAGGGAGCAAAGAAGAAAAATGGATCCTAAAAGTGATGAAGGGATTTTTCTTGGATACTCTATAAACAGCAGAGCATATAGAGTATTTATTTCTAGAACCAAGGTTATCATGGAGTCTATAAATGTGATAATTGATGATGCTCCTACAGATGTCCCAGAAGATGTTGGAACATCTGCTGATATCAAGATTGAAGCTGAAGAAAAGAGTGATCATTATGACTTCACTCAAACTGATGCAAGGACAGAACAATCCAGCAAACCTCCCTCCATCAGAATACAGAAGGATCATCCCAAAGATTTGATAATTGGTGATCCCAACAGAGGTGTGAGCACTAGATCAAGAGAAGTGATTTCAGGTTCTTGTTTTGTTTCTAAAATAGAACCTAAAAACATCAAGGAAGCTCTTACTGATGAATACTGGATTTGTGCTATGCAAGAGGAATTAGGTCAATTCACAAGGAATGAAGTGTGGAATCTTGTTCCTAGACCTGATGACATAAATGTGATTGGAACAAAATGGGTGTATAAGAACAAGTCAAATGAACAAGGAGTTTTTACAAAGAACAAAGCTAGACTTGTAGCTCAAGGATACACTCAAATTGAAGGAATAGACTTTGATGAAACCTTTGCACCAGTAGCAAGGCTTGAATCAATCAGACTACTTTTGGGAATTGCTTGTATCTTAAAGTTCAAGCTATTTCAAATGGATGTGAAAAGTGCCTTTTTAAATGGCTATCTTAATGAAGAAGTATATGTAGAACAGCCTAAAGGATTTGTTGATCCAAGCTGTCCCAATCATGTATACAAACTAAAGAAGGCTCTTTATGGTCTGAAGCAAGCCCCAAGGGCATGGTATGAAAGATTAACTACTTTTCTTATCAAGCAAGGGTACAGGAAAGGTGGAATTGACAAAACCTTGTTTGTTAAAGATGAAGAAGGAAATGTCATGATTGCTCAAATATATGTTGATGACATTGTCTTTGGTGGGATGTCTGACAGGATGGTCAAACATTTTGTCAAGCAGATGGAATCTGAATTTGAAATGAGCCTAGTAGGAGAGTTAACCTACTTTCTTGGTCTACAAATAAAGCAAATGGAAGACTCAATGTTCATTTCCCAAAGCAAGTATACCAAGAACATAGTCAAGAAATTTGGAATGGAAAATGCTACTCATAAGAGAACTCCTGCCCCCACACATTTAAAGCTGACTAAAGATGAAAAGGGTGAGAATGTAGATCAAAGCTTATACAGAAGCATGCTTGGAAGCTTGTTATACTTGACTGCTAGCAGACCAGACATAGCATTTGCAGTAGGTGTATGTGCAAGATATCAAGCTGATCCAAAAGTCAGTCATCTCAATCAAGTCAAGAGAATTCTTAAATATGTTAATGGTACTTGTGACTATGGCATAATGTACTTTCATGGATGCAAACCAATTCTCACTGGCTTCTGTGATGCTGATTGGGCTGGAAGTGCTGATGACAGAAAAAGCACTTCAGGAGGATGCTTCTTTCTAGGAAACAATTTGATTTCTTGGTTCAGTAAGAAACAAAATTGTGTATCCTTATCTACAGCTGAAGCTGGATATATAGCAGCTGGAAGCAGTTGCTCTCAGTTGGTTTGGATGAAGCAAATGCTCACTGAGTACAATGTCCCACAGGATGTCATGACATTGTACTATGACAACTTAAGTGCAATCAACATATCAAAGAATCCTATTCAACATAGAAGGACCAAGCATATTGATATCAGACATCATTTCATCAGAGATCTTGTAGAAGAAAAGGTGATTTCATTGGAACATGTAGCTACAAATCTGCAGTTGTCTGATATCTTTACCAAAGCATTGGATGCTACACAATTTGAGAATTTAAGGGGCAAATTGGGAATCTGTTTATGTGAGATTTAGCAGTTAGTGAGATGTGCCAACATGTCATATGACATTGTATGGCATAAGTTCCAGATGGCAACACCAGTCTGGTCAAGAACCTTGTGTATTCCATTCCTAATAATTTGCAATGTAACGGCTACTTATTTAGTAACAACTTATAATCAGCTATCAATATTCTCATCACACTATCAAAAGCGAATCATATTATCTAGCTGTTCTTCAGAAATCATCAACCCTAAAACTCTTCATCCATCTTCCTTGACAATGTCTCAAAACCCTAACACTCCTGAAGAAGTTCTCAACAAAGAAGATGTAGTTCATGCAACCCCCATCTCTGTGGTACCAATGAAATCAACCCCATTGGACGAAATCAGAGGAAGTGCTCCTCATGCTAAAAAGCCAAGAACTCCAAAAAGAGCTAAAGATCAAGTCTGCAGCAAATCCAAAGGCATTCCTTCACCAGCTAACATGCCCCCAAAATCTTCTGAATATGTGGATGCTTCCATCAAGGAGATAGTTAACAAGATTATTTTTGAACAGAGAGTGGTTAGTGGGATTTTTGTTCCTCTGAACACCATGCCTGCCCCTCAAGAAGAACAAACTCAAGCTGCAAAGGACACTCCTGCTCAACAGGATGTCCCAATAGATGTTGGAACATCTGAGGATGAGAAGAAGACCTCATCTGATGCTGATATTGAACCAACTGAGGACCAGAAAAAGGCCTCAAATGAAAGTGATGAAGAAGAATCTGAGGATCAGACCAGATCCTCAACTGAAGATCATATCTCTGCTGATCAACCAGCTGAAGAGGAGACTGATCAATCTCCTCCTGTGGTGAATCTTGAGCAGGATTCTGACACAGAGATCATAGCCTCTGTAAGACCTAGCATAGCCAAAAGGCTCAGGTCTAGGAAAGGAAAGATGCAAGCAGAACTTGAAATTCCTGAGAAGAAGAAAGCTACCCCAAAGAAAGACAAAGCTAAAGCTGCCTTTGGTCCAACAAAACAATGGAGTAAAGTCCAAACCCAGAAGAGGAAAGCTGTCACCCCTCCAGACTCAGATGTTGAAACAGATGTCCCAACATCTCCTCCCAAGAAGAAACCAGCACCATCTAGGGCTTCAACTGCTGTTCCAGAAGCTCCCTTGGACAACATCTCATTTCATCATGTTTCAAGTGTAAACAGATGGAAGTTTGTGTACCAAAGAAGGGTAGCCCTTGAAAGAGAACTGAGCAGTAATGCACTTGAGTGCACTGAACTGATTGATCTCATCTCTGCTGCAGGCCTCTTCAAAACAGTCTCAAATCTCTCTCCCTGCTATGAACTTCTTGTCAAAGAATTCATTGTCAATCTTCAGGAAGATTGTGCCAATGGTAAGTCTTCTGAATTTAGAAAAGTCTTTGTTAGAGGTAGGTGTGTAGAGTTCTCTCCTCAGATCATCAACCAATACCTTGGAAGAGAAACAGATGGACCAAATGAGCTAGGAAAGACTGATAACCAAGTCTGCAAGGTTATCACTGCAAACCAGGTCAAGGCATGGCCAGTTAAAGGAAAGCTCTCAGTGAGCATGCTGACAAGAAAATATGCCATGCTGAACAGGATTGGTACAGCAAACTGGGTGCCTACCAATCACACATCTTCAATATCCACTGGTTTGGGCAGGTTTATCTATGCTGTGGGAACTCAGACTAAGCTGGATTATGGTGCTTACATATTTGATCAGACCTTGAAGCATGCTAGCTCTTCTGCAACAAAGCTGCCAATAGCTTTTCCCTCCTTGCTGTGTGGTATAGTTCTAAGTCAATACCCTGGGATCCTCACTGAGAAGGACACAGTCTGCAAGAGAGAAAGCCCTCTGGCCTTTCATTACTAACTGTTCCTAAGTCATCATGCAGCAGATGTTGAAGCACCCTCTGGGACATCTGCAGGTCCTTCAACTGCTAAGACTCAAATCTCCAAGACTGCATTGATTGCTGAACTGAAGAGTACTTGCAAAGAACTTGAAGCAAGGAAGATGAAACTTGAGGAAATCATCCAAAGGCTGGAGAGTGAAGGTGATCAGAAAGCTGCTTCTGATGAAGAAACTGAGGATGATGAAGAAACTGAAAGTGAAGAGTCTGAGTGATAATTGTATGTGAGGCAAATGTAATGACAGCACTGCATTGTAATTCTGGATTAGTGTCTTTGGCCCCAAAATTTGTGTCTAACAAGGGGGAGAACAACAACAACAAAATGTATTGCTGTTTAATTATGAATGAAATATCTGTTTGTGTCTGAACTGAATCAGTGTGTTTTGATAAATATTTCTGTTGCAACAAGACTGGATACATATATGTTTGAGGGGGAGTAATCTCAAATATGAATCAACAGAAAAGTAATGTTATACTCTGATAAAAGAACTTCTGCTGCACTCTGAAAACCATAAAAGATGTTAGCCAAAAATTAGCCAAAGGGGGAGTTTGTAGATGTCTAGAATTGGCAGAATTTTTGACCAACAAGAAATATTGAATTCAGTTCAGAATGTCCTATCAAATGTTGGGACATTATCAAACAGAGTATAAGAACTTATTTCAGGATGTCTCACCAGATGTTGGGACATTGTGTAAATGACTTAAGTTCAGTTTTTCAGGATGTCCCAACAGATGTTGAGACATCTCAAACCTGCTACCAGAATTAATTAATAACTAACTGATCTGAGATATTTAAGGAGAGTTATCTGGAATTAATTATGGCTGGATAAAAACAGAACAAGGTGCATCTATAGGGAGTGTTATTATGAGGATTCAGATTAATCAGAAGAACTAAAATCACCTAGAATTTAGGAAGTAACAAACCCTAAAATCAAGGTGGAAGTTGCATGCTTTTAGGACTGGATTAACCTACAGAAAGCCCAAATTACAAACACCTATTTAATCAACAGAAACTCACAGAATTGAGTAAGAATTCCAGAAGACCAAATAGGGTGTTTATTGTTTTAATAACAGGTTGTTTTATTGTACCACTTTATGAGCTTTTAAGCAAAAGTGCATTTGTGACTTGATTGAAACTGTGAAGTAAGATCAAGCTGTATTGTTTGAAGAATGTCTTCAATTTTATTAAACTTGTAAATTGATCACTGTGTGATTGAGGGGGAGTGAGTAGGGTACTCTTATCTAAGTTGTGTCTTAGGTAGAAATTGCATTGGGTAGTTATTAAGTGATAGATTAAACAGGGTGGTTTAAGTCTAGAATTAATATTACTTATAGTGGATTTCCTCCTGGCTTGGTAGCCTCCAGATGTAAGTGTGGTTATACACTGAACTGGGTTAACAAACTTCTGTGTTGTTTAATTTTCTTGCTATTTAAGTTTTGGTTAAATCTGTCAAGTGTTGGGACATCTCTTAGGACATCTCATACCTGATCACAGAATTTCAAGTATCTTGTTTCACAGTCGGTAAACTTTTTGCTAAGGTAGTATATTGCCTGCTCTTTTCGACCAGACTCGTCATGTTGTCCCAACACACACCCCATTGAGTTGTCTAACACTGTTAAGTACATAATCAAGGGTCTTCCATCAACTGGTGGCATCAAAATTGGAGGTTCTAGCAGATATCTCTTGATTTCATCAAAGGCAGTTTGGCATTCATCATTCCATTCCATCACCTGGTCTTTCTTCAGCAACTTAAAGATTGGCTCACAGATGGCAGTTAATTGAGAAATAAATCTTGCAATGTAATTCAATCGTCCCAAGAAACCTCTAACTTCCTTCTCAGTACGGGGAGCTGGCATCTCTCGTATAGCTTTCACTTTTACAGGATCCACTTCAATACCTTTTCCACTGACAATAAAACCCAGGAGCTTACCAGATCTAACTCCGAAAGTACACTTGTTTGGGTTCAGCCTCAACTTGTATTTCTTCAACCTCTCAAACAATTTATGCAAATGATCAAGATGTTGCTCTTCATTCTGAGACCTGGCTATCATATCATCCACATATATCTCTATCTCATGATGAATCATATCGTGAAACAAAGCCACCATAGCACGCTGATATGTTGCCCCTGCATTCTTCAAACCAAATGGCATCACCTTATAGCAAAAAGTGCCCCACTGTGTAACAAAGGTTGTCTTCTCCATATCTTTGTAAACACCCCAAATCTGCCCTCACCCATTCACACCATGGCTTGTGATCATCTCATATGCATAAACACCATCATATCATCTCATAGTACATTTTGATTCACTGGATAGTTTCTAAGGCATCTGCACTTAGGGTTTGTGATCTGAGCAACCTCAAGGCTTCTTGAGCCATTTCAAAGGCTACCAATCAACTCAAAGGGGTCCATGTGTGTATTTATATCATATTCCATCTCCTCAAAGTCAAAATTGCAGAGGAATCACAAGAGCTAGGGTTTGAGTGGATGCAGAGCCAGGCTAGACTGCACAGTTGACTGAAAATTAGGGTTTTTGTTTCAGAGGCCATAACTCCAAATTTTTTGGTCATTCTTGTTTCCATTGATCTCTATATGGTATAGGGAGTATGCATATCAATTTTCATGAAGAAATTCCATGGGGAAGTCATCTGATCAAGGGTTGACTTTTCAGACAAGTCAGTGTAAAATCAGGGCATCTGAGGCCCCCAATGACCCAACCAATGGGTGATCTTCATCATTTTGAGTGTATATGATCTTTATTTGATCATGGAAGAAGGTTGAAGTTCATAAAAATCAAGAATTTAGGGTTTTTGCAAATGTTGACTTTTTGGGCATAGTTGACTTTTCAAGAATGCATCATTTTAGGTCATTTTTCAAGCCTTGATTCATGATTCAAAAAGGCTTCAAATGGAAAAACTTTGGTCATGAAAGTTGTAGATCTCATCTTTCCCTTTTCAAAAAGTACAAGAACATGACCTAATTCATTTTGGATCAAAATTTATGGTGCATCAAAGTTGGCAAAAATCACTAAATTTCAAGACATGCACCAAATGGGAAACTTGCAAAATCATGCACCAAGTCAAATTGCAGCTTCTAATTGGTATCAAACCTTCACATAAACATTCTCTAAGTCCTAAAATTCAGAATGAACTAGGCATTGCTCATGTTTCATGACTTTTGGAACAAGATCTTCACATGTGAACCAAAAAGTCACAACTTGCAAAAGCACTCATAACATTTCACCAACTTGCTGCCTTGAATGCTGGACCAAGCCTAGCCTTTCCCTTCACTTTGCTGCGCCAGAACCAGCCCATGTACTTGCCTAGCACCTCACCATACTTGCCTTACACAAAAGTTGACCTTTATGCAAAAGCAAACATCCCAATCACCACAGGCCATGTCACATCTTCTGGCCACTTGGATTAAAATAACATATCACTTTGCAAGCCATTCCATGTACTAAGCAGGCCTGAAACACTCTACACAATTACATTCACAAAAAACCTACCAAGTTGCAAGTTGCTTCGAATTCCTCTCCACAGCCTGAAAACACTTCAACCATTTTCTCCATTCAACTCACCATGTATCACTGAGTAGAAACCACCAAGAACCCAAGCCTGAAACAGCCAGAATACTCCATAGCCATTTCTCACCCCAAGCTGCATTTTCTATCGAATCTCCTTCCACAAACCACAAACACACCAACAAACACCACATACCTTCTCCATTCATCCTCAGGATCACAAACCATCATTCACAATGGCCTGAAACCTCCAGAAACTCCATTGCCATTTCTGACCAAGCTTGAGCAGGAGCTTTCGAATCTCATTATCCAGCCAACATAAACTTCTTTTGAGCATTCAAACATCTTCTGGGGACCAATTGGAGCAGTTTGCACTGAAGGAAGTGGCCAGAAAGTCCTTAAACTGAAAGCTTCGAATCTCAGGTAGCCTGAAATTTATTTTTCCAGAAATCATTTTTCTTGTTACAAACTTGTTCTATGTGATTCACTGATCATCTTGATGTTCTTAGTTTTTGAAATGGTTTTGATTTGAGAGTTTAATTTGTCTCTGAAGCTTGCGTGCCCTAGTTTTTCTTTCTTTCGATTCAGCTTGTTTAGGAAGAATAAATTTGTTTTGAGAGAGGGGTTTGATTCGTGAGAGGCTGGAGATCATTTCCCAATTCATAGATTTTGTTTTTGTTACGTTTTGAGGGGTTTTGAGGTTTCTCAGGTGAGAGCTGGCCGGAGAAGACGACCGGAAGTCTTCTCCGGCAGCCTGAAAGTAATTAGTGAGGTTAATTAGGGTTAGGGCAAAGTTTGAATGTGAGCCACTGGATTTCATCTCCCGCGCGTGTACGAAGGGTCAGGATCATTTCATTAAGTGATAATCAGGATTAATTAATTTAATTAATTGAGTTTTAGAAGTTTGAATATGGGCCTTTGATCTGCGCGCGCAGTCAACCCATCCACTGCCAGAATCAATCTCAGCCATCCTTTCTGTTTACTTTTATTTTATTTGATTTTTAATTCTTTTTATTTCATTAAACTTGCATAATTATTTTAAAATAGTTAAAATTTCTTAAAAATTATGAAACTTTTTCCTAAAAGTTTTATTAATTTTTAAGACCCAAAAACATTTTTATTTTATTTTTTATCATTAAAAAAGAATTTTTAAATATTTAAAAGATTATTTTTAATTGATTAATGGGAATTAATTAATTAAAAATACTTTTAGGTATTTAAAAATTACAAAAAAATTCATGAAATGTTCTAAGACATTTAGAAACATTGTCCAACCTTCAAACCAAATTTCTTTTTTGATCTTAATGCATTTTAAGAATTTTTCATTGAATTAAATCATTTTTTATGCATTAATTTGATCCTAAGTTCAAAAATTCATTTCTGCCTATTGGAGAAGGTTGAGACATTGGTTCTTCTTGCATTGTTTTCTATTTAGCATGTAGTTTCTAGGGTTAAATGGCCATGATTTGATTCCTCATTTTCAATTTGTTTGTTATTTCTTGTGTTTAGGAACCCTAAAAACCCTAATAACTTAGAAAATTCATAACTTGAGTTTGGTTAAGAGTTGGGACCTCCCCTTTGAACCTTGGTTTAGCATAGGTTTAGGGTTTCTTTGAGTGCCATTTTCCATTTTTATCTTAGGGTTTTGTTTCTGTTTTGGGTTTTTGTTTGATGTTTGGTCCATGAACCCTAATTTGGGCTTTCTTTTGCATCCTTCTTGCATTCTCTTGCATAACTTGACTTGTCATTGCATTTTGTGCATTCTTGTGATTCATTTGACATCTTAAGACATGTAGGAAGCATGTTTGATCATTGCATTACATATTTGCCATGTCATTTGTCTTGTATGCTTCATAACTTTCCATGCTTGTTCATGCTCCTTAACTTGCATCATTTGCATCCATAGTCTTGTATGAACATCCCCATGTCTTGCCTCATGTTTGCAACATCTCATAGCATCATAATCATCATCAACATGCTTCTGGTTTTGTCTAGCATCATGCCATTTCATGTCATCTAGCATTGCATTGCATTTCTTTCTAACATTTCAGGTGGTAAGTAACTTGAGAAGTGAATTTGCCTTCACTTCTCATAACTTTTCTTTTCATCTCTCTTGCATCCATTGCTGCATTTCTATTGGTGTTTGAGATTGAGCTTGCTCATTCTTGTTCCTCCCACCTTCTTTCTTCAAGTGACTTGACTTCTTGAATGAAGCAAGTCACTTTGCTTCTCTTGATCTTATTCATCTGCTTCCTGGTGGCTCCTTTGAAGACTTGTTCTTGAAAGCCTCACAAACCTTAGGATCAACCAAGCATGAAAATGAATTAGGGTTTTGATTAGTCCCCCCATAGTTTTGCCTTTGTGTCTCTCTTTGAGTCCTCTCTTCTCACCTCATAATCAGGGACTAAACCCTAAAGGCTTTAAGACTTTGTGATTAAGCTTATGCCTGCATCCTTCTCTTAGGATGGAGTGTATAACTTTAATCCTAAGTGTTAAACCCTTTGTTTGTTTAAATCTCTTAATCAATCCATCTAATAATTATCAAGACATCACTTGTAACTTGGGCCTTGCATTAGGGTTCTAATTCTTCCTTAAGTGGTTAAGAAGGACTAACCCTAGTGTTAATGGACAAGTCCCCCTCAAGTTGTCTTACAAACCTTAAAAATCACTTCATCATCATATCATTAAATAAAATCCACTTAATCAAAGGCTTGTTTTGTCATGAGTTTAATCCCTAATCATGGATTAAGTTGAGGAGCTTTCCTCAGCTTAAACATTCTCATCTATCATCCTTCTCTTAGGATGGTGTAATGGGTCTGTTTAATCCATGATTATGGCTTAACCTCATTACTCAACACTAAACACAAACAACAAAAAAACATCTAATTAATCACAAGTAGGTTAATGATCTTAATCCTGCATCAAAGGTGATTAAGTGTGAGAATCTGACTTCACACTTAAGGTAATTCTCATTACCCCTAATCAGAGGGAAGATGTGATGAGTTTACTAATCCACTGGTTTAGGCTTAAGCTCATTAACTTATGGCAAACTTCAAAAAGCAATAAAAGACTGAAAACTCAAAAACAAACAATAATCGTCTCCTTCGGGATTCTTTTCTCACCTCATTCAATCACAAACGAGAACTTGCTTCTTCCGTCTAATGCAAGACAGTTTGCACCTGAGCCAGACAGGTCATACACTTGAGCATAGGCAAGCAAGCAGTTCATCAAGTCAATTCATATTTCGGTCTCTTTGGGTCGAACTACGGTGTTCTGACTTCCTCATTGCACGAGAGGATATGTAGGCATAACTTAACAGTTATCGAACAAAAGTCTCTGTATATTCCCCCTCCTTTCAGCATTATTCTTTAAGCCTCATTGTCATGAGCATTTCATTCTTGTCCTTACACTGACACTGTATATATCACACTTCACTCCTTTTACACTGACACCTGTACATTCTTTTCCAGCTATTTTATACACAAATTGCACTGACACTACCCCTTTAAAACACAAATCTTTTAAGCGTGGATCCCGTCGAGTACGGCGGACAATCTGGGTGCTAATACCTTCCCAGGTTGTAACCAACCCCCTTTCTCAGTCTCTCTGGTTCGCAACCGTCTTATCCATTTCTTTCTAGGTCTATGCAGCATTGCCTTTCCTCCGGGATAAAAATGCCTAGCTGGCGACTCTTTTCATCTCCAGTGAGTTCACGGCTGTGTGTTCTCACTGTTCCCTTCGCCGACCGTTCGCGTCTGTACCTTTATTTGACCCTGTTCACTTATCGGGAGCGACAGCTTGGCGACTCTGCTGGGGAACCTTATACTGCAACCAGGGCTTCTGGTTCTTTTTGTGGGTTCCTCCTAGCGCTTGTTTGATTTGTGTTTACTAGGGTGTTATGTGCTTGTTTGTGCTTGTATTTATTTTTGTTTATTGCTTTATGTACAGTTACTTTACTGCTTTCTTTACTGCATTTATATATCATATTGTCATTGTTGCTGGCTGGATCTGTTGTTTGCCTTGGTGGGTGGGTGATTCATTGAGAGTTAAGGTCCTATACCTGGGACCTGAGTGACACCTAGGCTAGAGTGAATCATATTCTTTCCCATTCCATTTCGGTCTGGTGCGGGAATATGAAACACGGTTCAGATATGGGTTTCTTCTTGAGAACTCTGTGTTGCAGATTTCCTGCAATGCTAGGGCTATCTGGGAAGCCTGCTAAGTCTGGATGACCTTTTAGTATTGACCTTCAGAAACTGAGGTGAATTAGAGGAGGAATTGTTATGGTTATTGTAAACACTGTACCTCCGGGTTAGAAGTGTTTACACTTCTCATAACTGATCCAAGTCTGAGGATCCTTGTTCTAGATCACCACCTGTGAGGGGGTTGGGCTGTTTACAGGTTTGCAGGTACCTTGACCTCAGAATACCCTGTTACTTTGACTTTGTTAAGAATACTCCATGTTGGACAGTTCTTGTGATTCTAAACCCTGGACATGTGGCTCTTTATTTGAGCCCCCTACCCTGGTTACTGGATTTTTAGACCTCCAACTGGAATTCTTGAACATACTTGGACCTATATCAGAGCATTTTGATCAGATCCAGCTCAGTCACAAACCCCTTGCATATCATTTGCATACATAATCATTGCATCATATTGACATTTGCTTATTTGTTTCAGGGTATCCACCTTCATTTGGTTTTGGTTTTGACCCTATCTGCAGTACTGACCTGTCTTCACCAGCACCTGCTTCAGCTATCACCAGCACTAGCCAGTCAGTGGCCCACTCCTCAGCATCTTCATCAGCACTTATCCTCAGCATCATGACTCCAAAGAAAAGCAATATCACCTATCATTTCTTCCAGCCAGACTTATCAGACATCAGGAGGATCCAAACCCTGATCACTCCAGATCACATACCTTTGTTCAGGGAGCATTATGGGGATATGCTTGACTTGGTTATGGATTTGGACCCATCTCAGAGGAGCCTCATCCACACCTGCATTCAGTTTTATGATCCCCCATTGAGGTGTTTCACCTTTCAAGACTTTCAGTTGGGTCCTCTTCTGGAAGAATACTCATCATTGATTGGTTTGCTTATCAAGAGGGAAATCCCTTTCAACCCTGAAATGGTCTTTCCCAGCAATGGAGAGATAGCAAAAGCTTTGCACCTGGAACCTGCTTTGGTTGAGCAGCATATGGCCTCTAAAGCTGGGATCCCTGGATTTCATCTGGACTTCCTTATTTCTCAAGCTAGTCAGAAAGCCTCCCTGGGGGATTGGAAAGCTGTTTGTGCTCTGTTGGCCTTAAGTGTATATGGAATTGTGTTGTTTGCAGATGAGCCACGATTCATTAGCAAGAATGCCATCCATTTGTTCATCCTGAAGAACCCAGTGCCAACTTTGCTAGGAGATCTCTATTACTCAGTACATCAGAAGAATGAGAAGCAGAGGGGAAGGCTAGTGAGGTGTTGTGCTCCATTATTCCATGCTTGGCTTCTTAAGCATCTACCCAGGACAGATGCATTCCTAAATCCTTATCAGCAAAGCAACTGGGCTAAGAGGCTCACTACTCTCACTTCAGCAGACATCAGATGGTGTACTCAAAGCACCAAGGGCAGAGAAATCATTACAAGCTGTGGGCACTTTCCCAATGTGCCTTTAATAGGGGTCAAGGGAAGTATCAATTACAACCCTCTGCTGTTCAGGAGGCAACTAGGCTATGCACTGGTCCATACTCCCAGGGAGCAAGACTTGTTTGAGACCCTCTACTTTGAGAACAAGATTAGTCTGGCAACTGTTAGGCAGGCTGCTTGGGCCTGGGATCATGTTCAAACCAAGGGAATCACCACTCTGGGGAAATGCAATAATGTGGCATCAGTCCAATATTATGAGTGGTCCCATGCCAGGGCCCAATTCTCTGGAATGCCCTTCACCATAGAAGACATGCCTGAGTCATCTTCAGCACCACCCCCTGCCACTATCAGTCTGGAGGAGTTTGAAAGCTTGAAGGAAAGAAATGAGAAGTTAACCCAAGCCTTGCAGAAGACCCTCAGGGAGAGGAGTGAAGGTGCGAGGGAGATTGAGAGATTGGAGAAGTTGAGGGTGGAACACTTGACTAAAATTGAGAAGTCTGGAGATTATATCAACAAGTCTAAAGCTGGTGAGCAGATTCTGAAGAATGCTTGTAAAGAAGCCCAGTTCCAGAGAGCAAGGACAGACTTGTATTTGAAAGAGAGTCAGGCCAGGTGGGTCCGGATCACTGAGGCCCGTACTCTAGAAGACAAGAGAGTCCAGGACAAGATGGAGCAGATGGAAAGAGCCCTGGCAGCAGCCCAGAAGGAAATATCAGAGCTGGAAATCAGAGCTGGAGTGAAGAGGTCTAAGGACCAAAGTCAGAACAAGAAGTTGACTGCAGCTGTTGCAACAAGAAACCTTCTCATCAGAGGTCTCACGGAGCGTCCGACTGATCCTGTGACCGAAGCACTTCTTAAGGAAGTTCGTGAGGATGAGTTTGGCCTTGGAGTTTGATCATTTGCTTGTTGTTGTTCCTATTCTATGTACTTTTGCTTTTTTGTGATGTATTTTGACCCCTTTGAGGGCTTGTGTTGTAAAAATGAACAAGTTGTATTATTTCATCTTATGTAATATATTTGTTAGTTCGTTCCATCCAAGTTCACTTCAAAAGCAACTTCAACAGCATCATCTTCAAGGGTCTGGAAGGGTCGAAACTGAATGCCAAACCGGATACCTTGAGAGCAAATAAGCATAACTGCATTGCATACTAACCCTTTTGTTTGTTTTGTAGGTTTTTGTTTTGTTGTTACTAACCTCTGTTGTGAATCTCAGGAATTATTGCTCGCCGCCGGGTATTTCCCCTCAACAGGCCACACAGGTACCCAACTAGAAACAACCTTCCGGGAATTCAGATGGATCAGATGCAGCAGGACCTTACGGAGGTCAGAAACCAGATGGCCAACGAAAGGTTGGAGATGAGAACGCAGATAACACAATTCATGGAAGTGATGAACAATTTAGCTCAAAGCCAGGAGAGGCTCAGAGCTTTGGTAGAAGGGAGGAATCAAGAGGAACCCCATGTGGGGACTGCTGGCACAAGTAACAATGAACGGGTGCAACCCCATGTTAACCCTCCTGTGTTTGGCCCACATCTACATCCTGAGATTAACATTCCTGCAAATGTTCAAGGGACAGCCACTGCAGCCAGGGTACTTCAAGAAGACCCTCAGGAGGACCAATTTACAGTAATGGGTGCTGGAGAGGAAACTTATGATAGACGGTTGGAAGAAATAGCTGAGAAGTTGAGGTCCTTAGAATCTCAAAACTCTTTGGGCTTCGACGTTATGGACATGGGTTTGGTAGACGGGGTCAGGATCCCCCATAAGTTCAAGCCTCCTTGTTTCGAAAAGTATAATGGGACTTCATGCCCCCGGACTCATCTACAATCATTTCTGGGAAGGCTGAAGGCCTATACAATGGATGAGAAACTTTGGATGTTTTACTTCGAAGATAGCTTGACTGGAGCTTCGAGGGAGTGGTATTCCCATCTGACAAGAGCAACAATTAGATGCTGGAAGGACCTGGCAGAGGCCTTCATCAGGCAGTATCAGTATAATCTAGACATGGCACCCAACAGGACTCTCCTGATGGGAATGTCACAGTCTTCGAGGGAGAGCTTCAGAGAATATGCTCAAAGATGGAGGCAACTGGCTGCTGCCGTTCAACCACCGATGTCTGAACGGGAAATGGCAGATATGTTCATGAACACCCTTCAGGGAACATATATTGACAGGTTGGCTGCTTTCTCTTCCACTAGCTTTGCAGATGTTGTCATAGCTGGGGAGAGAATTGAAAGCCTGTTAAAAATGGGAAAGATCTCAGACAACGGTGCCAGCTCGTCCAGTAGTACAAGGAAGCCTTTTGCAGGCCCGAGAAGAACTGGCGAGACCAATGCCATTCACACCAACAGGGGTAGGCCCCAATATGTTCAGAGGTCAATAGCAGCAGTCACCATTCCTGCTCCAGCTCATCCACAGCCAGTCTATCAACCTCCGCAACAAAACTTCCGACAACAACCTCAGTATCACCAGGATCAGTATCCTCCAAGGAACTTCAACAACAACAACACCAACAACAATCAACAGAGGCCATTCTAACAAAGACCATCCCAAGCTAACCGAGTGATCGACCCGATCCCAATGCCGTATGCTGCCTTGCTGCCACAACTTCTGAAGCTCAACCTAGTTGAGCTAAGAACGTTGGCACCTCCGGACCCCAACAGTCTACCAAGGAACTATGACTCCAATGCTAGGTGTGCTTTTCATTCCAACGCACCTGGTCACAGTACAGAAAAATGCAGGGCTCTGCATATGAAGGTACAAGACTTGGTAGACTCCAAGGCTCTGAATTTTGCACCTCCGCCCAATGTCAATAAAAACCCAATGCCAAACCATGGTGGTCCCCGAATTAATGCTATTGAAGAAGACCAACCGTCTTATTTAATAACTAGTGTGGATCAGATCAGGACACCGTTGGTGGAAATCAAAGCTCAACTCCGAGAAAACCAAATATTTCCGGGGTGTGAACTAGGGTGTCCCTACTGCAATATTTCATGGAACGGGTGTGAGGACCTGAGGAATGGCATTGACAGCCTTATTCAGAGTGGCTTGCTACAGATCACTACATCATTCCCGACAAACCCAACAACTTCATCAACAACGGTTCCAGAACCTCCTACAACCGCAGCAACTATGGTTCCCGACAATTCACCAGCAACATCAACAAGTACTTCACCTGTCCTTCCAAATGATCAGTTTTCAACAGTTTCTCCTGCTACAACTTCAGCTTCATTCCATTTCGAATCTCCATCAACAGCAACATCAGTCCTTTCAACAGTACCTCCTACAACACCAGCAATCAATCATGAAGATGTCTCCACTGTTACCATATTCTACGATCCTGAAAACAACTCTGCCTACCATTCAGAAGGTGCTGCTCCCACCAGAGCGCCAGTTACAATCTTTTATGATCCACAGACAATTACAGTCCCTTCAGCAGCAGCAATCAGTCCAGTCACTGTCACGGTGCCTGGACCAGTACCATATGAAAGCAATAGGGCCATCCCTTGGCACTATGGCTCTGACGTGTACTGCGAAGGAAAAAGAATCACTCTTGAAACGTCAACACCTGCACCACAAGTAGATAATGTGGGGGGAGGCGGAGGCTTCACTCGAAGCGGACGTCTCTTTGCTTCACAAGTTCAAAGACCTACTGCCGAAGCAGAAGCTGCTGCCAAGGCAAAGGGTAAAGGCCCGGTGCAGGAAGATCCAGCTGCCAAAGAAGCCTTGAAGACTCCATTCGATCAGGAAGTTGATGAGTTTATGAGAATCATCAAAAAGAGTGATTACAAAATTGTGGATCAACTTCACCAGACGCCATCCAAAATCTCTATCCTTTCACTGCTTATGTGCTCCGAAGCCCATCGGAATGCACTACTCAAGGTCTTGCACGCAGCTTACGTGCCTGAAGAGATTACTGTCAACCAGTTGGAAACCGTGGTTGGAAATGTTACTGCTAGCAATGGGCTAGGGTTTACCAATTCTGACTTGACAGCTGATGGCCGCAACCACAACAAAGCCTTGCACATAACCATGGAATGCAAAGGAGCTGTCCTTTCTCATGTGCTGGTGGACACAGGATCTTCCCTGAATGTCTTACCAAAGAAGGCTCTGGTGAAGTTAGAATATGACGGATTGGCATTGAGACCCAGCAACCTGGTGGTAAGAGCCTTTGATGGTTCGAAGAGATCGGTTCTGGGAGAGATTGAGCTGCCTGTGACAATTGGCCCACAGACTTTTAAAACTATCTTTTATGTGATGGACATTCAGCCCGCCTACAGCTGTTTGTTGGGTAGACCCTGGATTCACGCCGCCGGCGCAATAACGTCTACCCTTCACCAAAAGTTAAAATTTGAGTGGGAAGGCCAAGTTGTCACAATCTGTGGAGAGGAGGACATTTTTGTCAGCCACCTGGCAACATATAAGTACATTGAAATGGATGGAGAGATCCATGAAACAATGAGCCAGGGGTTTGAAGCTTTGAATGTGCATGAAGCGTCTGCTGTATCTGGTACTCCAATGTTATCTTACCAACAAGCCCGGAAGGTTGTTGAAGAAGGAACTGCCCTAGGCTGGGGCAAGGTTTTAGCTGTGGAGGAGAAGAAGGACAAATTTGGGTTGGGTTACAGACCAACTCAACATCAAGCAAAGGCTGCTGCAGAGCCAGGTTTTGTCAGTGGGGGAATGCTTACCCCTGATGCTATCAACTGTCTGGAAGACGAGCTGGAAGAGGAGCGCAATCTGGAGGATTGGATTCGTCCAAGGATCCCGGGGAGCAGTGTCTCGAACTGGTCTTCCCAGGAAATTATAAGAGTTACTCATGCAGAGTAATTATTATTTCCTGCATTTTTATAGCATGCATCAAAGTCTTGCATCTTGCCCAAGATGACAAGACTCATTTTGTAATCAGGGCCATCTGTACTTTTGTGCAAACAAGATTAAATTAATGAAATATCAGACATCTTTTTGCAAACAAGTCTTTTTCTTTTCTGCTCACTGTTTTTCCATCTCTCTTTTTGTACAAAAAATAAATGGCGGTGTTTTCAAAATGATAACTTCATTTCACTTTTTTCTAAAGCAAGATTAAAATCAATCACTAAAATGAACAAACTTAACCCTTGCAGAGAGTGCCTTCCAGACAGCACCGACAACAGCACGGCTATGACATCGTATGACTTTGACAATCCAATCAATCAAGCTGATGAAGGGGTTGATGAAGAATATGAGCTTCCTGAAGAGCTAGCCAGGTTGTTAAGGCAAGAGGAAAAGGTTATTACTCCTCACCAGGAGGAGATTGAAGTGATTAATCTTGGTACGGAGGAAGACGTGAAAGAAGTTAAAATCGGGGCCTGCCTGCAAGACTCAGTGAAGAGACAGCTGATAGATCTGCTTCAAGAGTATGTTGATGTGTTTGCTTGGTCGTATCAAGACATGCCAGGGTTGGATACCGACATTGTTGTGCACAAACTACCTCTAAGGGAAGAATGCCCACCAGTCAAACAGAAACTGCGCCGAACTCGCCCAGACATGGCTATGAAAATCAAGGAAGAGGTACAGAAGCAATGGGACGCCGGGTTCCTTGCTGTAACTAGCTATCCGCCGTGGGTTGCTAATATAGTACCTGTGCCTAAGAAAGACGGCAAAGTAAGAATGTGTGTTGACTACCGGGATCTGAACAGAGCCAGCCCGAAAGATGACTTCCCATTACCTCACATTGATGTATTGGTGGATAACACGGCTCAGTTCTCGGTATTCTCCTTCATGGATGGATTTTCAGGGTATAATCAGATCAAGATGTCACCTGAAGACATGGAGAAGACAACATTCATTACACCTTGGGGCACGTTCTGTTACAAAGTGATGCCATTCGGACTGAAGAATGCTGGTGCCACATATCAACGGGCTATGGTGACATTGTTCCACGATATGATCCACAAGGAAATAGAATGTTATGTGGATGATATGATCGCCAAGTCCCTTACTGAAGAAGATCATCTGGTGAATCTGCTCAAGCTGTTCAAGCGTCTGAGAAAGTACCAACTGAAGTTGAACCCCAACAAATGCACATTCGGGGTGCGATCCGGTAAACTGCTGGGATTTATTGTAAGCGAAAAAGGGATTGAAGTTGACCCTGATAAAGTCAAAGCCATCCAAGAGATGCCTGCACCGAAAACTGAGAAAGAAGTTCGAGGGTTCTTAGGCCGATTGAACTACATTTCGCGGTTCATATCTCACCTCACAGCAACCTGTGAACCTTTATTCAAGCTGTTAAGAAAAGAACAG
The DNA here is from genome assembly GCA_963966055.1 of Lathyrus aphaca. Taxonomy (NCBI): domain Eukaryota; kingdom Viridiplantae; phylum Streptophyta; class Magnoliopsida; order Fabales; family Fabaceae; genus Lathyrus; species Lathyrus aphaca. The sequence goes on along the minus strand of OZ014524.1, from coordinate 107,577,618 downwards.
ACGGTCAGGTGGAACGAAGATTGCCAGAAGGCTTTTGACAAGATCAAAGAGTACTTACAAGAACCTCCAATCCTCATGCCTCCAGTAGAAGGAAAACCTCTGATTATGTACTTGACAGTGTTAGAAGAGTCGATGGGGTGTGTACTAGGTCAGCATGACGAGTCTGGTCGAAAAGAGTATGCAATATACTACCTAAGCAAAAAGTTTACCGACTGCGAACAACGTTATTCGCTGCTCGAGAAAACTTGCTGTGCTTTAGCGTGGGCTGCTCGCCGACTGAGGCAGTATATGTTGACCCACACTACCTTATTAATCTCAAAAATGGATCCAGTTAAGTACATTTTCGAGAAGCCAGCTCTTACCGGACGGGTTGCAAGATGGCAGATGATTCTCACAGAATACGACATACAGTACACATCTCAGAAAGCCATCAAGGGCAGTGTACTATCTGAATATCTTGCTGAGCAACCCATTGATGACTACCAGCCTATGAGGTTTGACTTCCCTGATGAAGACATCATGTTCATTAAATCAAAAGATCATGAAGAGCCTATTCACACTGAAGGGCCTGACCCGGAGGAAGAATGGACCATGATGTTTGATGGGGCTGTTAACATGAATGGTCGTGGTGTTGGTGCAGTACTCATTACACCTAAAGGGGTTCACATGCCTTTCTCGGCAAAACTCACTTTCAACTGCACTAACAACGAAGCTGAATACGAAGCTTGCATTATGGGTCTTGAGGAAGCCATTGACCTCAGGATCAAGACATTGACCGTATTCGGGGATTCAGCTTTGGTAGTCAATCAAACCAACGGAAAATGGTATACCCATCAGGATCATCTGATACCTTACAGGGATTATACAAGGAGGTTATTGACTTTCTTCACAACAGTCAAACTTGAGTATATCCCTCGGGACGAGAATCAGTTTGCAGATGCTCTTGCTACCATTTCATCCATGATCAAGGTTCAAGCTGCTAACTTTGTACCCCAGATTTCAGTGTCTAGACTTGATAGACCAGCATATGTATTTGCAGCGGATGTTGTAAAAGATGATAAGCCTTGGTTCCATGACATTAAGTGCTTCTTGGAGGATCAAACATACCCGCCTGGGGCATCTTCCAATGATAAGAAGACTTTGAGAAGGCTTGCTGGTAGTTTCTTCCTGAACACTGATGGGTCTTTATACAAAAGGAACTTTGACATGATACTCCTCAGATGTGTTGACAAGACGGAAGCAGATTTGTTGATGCATGAAGTGCACGAAGGATCTTTTGGTACCCATGCAGGAGGGCATGCCATGGCTAAGAAGTTGTTAAGATCGGGTTATTACTGGATCACAATGGATGCAGACTGTTGTGCTTACGCCAGAAAATGCCACAAATGCCAGATCTACGCAGATAAGGTGCATGTGCCTCCCAATCCTTTGAACATCATGTCTTCACCTTGGCCTTTTGCCATGTGGGGCATTGACATGATTGGCAAGATTGAGCCAACTGCTTCAAATGGCCACAGATTCATCCTGGTCGCCATTGACTATTTCACCAAGTGGGTTGAAGCAGCCTCATATGCAAATGTTACAAGACAAGTGGTAGCCAGATTTCTGAAAAGAGATATCATATGTCGATATGGAGTTCCCGAGCGAATCATTACTGATAATGGTTCCAACTTAAACAACAAAATGATGGCTGAATTATGCCGGGACTTCAAGATCCAACATCACAATTCTTCTCCTTACAGGCCAAAGATGAATGGCGCTGTTGAGGCAGCAAATAAGAATATTAAGAAGATTGTGCAGAAGATGGTAATCACTTACAAAGACTGGCATGAGATGCTACCATTTGCTTTGCATGGGTACCGCACATCAATCAGAACATCCACTGGGGCAACACCGTATCAGCTTGTGTATGGTATGGAAGCAGTCCTACCTGTTGAAGTTGAATTACCCTCCTTGCGGGTACTGATGGATGTTAAGCTGAACGAAGCAGAGTGGGTCCGATCCCGATACGAACAACTGAGTCTGATCGAAGAGAAGAGATTGGCTGCAATCTGCCACGGGCAGTTATATCAAAAGAGAATGAAGAAGGCCTTCGACCAGAAAGTCAGGCACCGAGAGTACCAAGTAGGGGATCTTGTTTTGAAAAGAATCCTCCCTCCTCATACAGACCACAGGGGCAAATGGACTCCAAACTATGAAGGACCATTTGTTGTAAAGAAAGTTTTCTCTGGTGGAGCGCTGATGCTCAGCACCATGGACGGTGAAGATTTCCCGTCCCCTGTGAATTCAGATGCAGTTAAAAAATACTTCGCATAAAATGACCCGCTGGACATAAAAACAGAATGTAAGTCCAGGCAAAAATAGGGCATCCCGGCGAGTCAAAAACAGAATAAAAGACTCGGGCAAAAATAAGGGAAATAAACAAAAAAATGTACACCCGCTGAGTTGAAAAGTCGCGTTGGACAACTCAGGCAAAAATGGGTGTCCCGATGGATTGAAAACCCGAAAGGGCGATCCATGCAAAATAGGGGAATAAGCGAACAACTGCATTCTGAATTCGTCTGTATTATCCACGACTTGGTAAGCTCCAAAAGATCAAGCTTCAATCAGAATCAACTCACTCCAGAAAGCAAGACGAGAAGAACGTCATTGTCATACGAGTCATAGCAGAAGAGGAAGCTCCTTGGAAGCATCGTCAACACCGCCAGCACTTTATTTCTCAATTTGTAACAATCTCCTCATTTCAGGAGATATGTTTCTCTGACTGTATCTTGCCAATTCAGGGCACATGAATTAATAAAATCGGATTTTCAGTCATGTCTCGCTTTTACATTTATGTTTTGCAAAGAATTGTCTGATATCTCTGGAAAAAAACAATTGCATAAGTACAGATGCCTTTCTCTAAAAATAAAACACATGCTTACAGGGAATGTGCTTACTCTCGAAAGTACTTATCTCCTATGACGGAATCCAGTAAAGGATACCTCGGGACCATTTGCGCGTTTCCTTATCTTTGCAGGATTGCAGGTATCCAGAACGCAACTTGGGGCATGCAAGATGCATCCCAGCAAAGTTGCCAAATCAACATACACTCAATCTCAGCATCCGAAATGCTCTATCCCCAGCCGAGTTGCCTCTCATTGCTCTCCCCAGCTGAGTTACCGACAGCATTCCCCAGCTGTAGTACCAACCACCATTCCTCAGCAAGGTGCAAGAATCAGGGAATCATCTCCCCACAGAGCTTCAAGCCTCTATTCAGAAGAGCAACGCACGAAGAAGTCACAACAGAGAGGGAGAAAGCTTCTACAAACCCCAGCTGGGTCCCGTATTATAAGGATATGTCAATCAGTGACCTGTATCCCCAGGCAGATACATCCTTAGATCTACCAATGATCTCATCCCCAGCTGGGATGTTCACTTCAAGCAGATCAACCAGAGATCTTCGCAGCAGCAGGATCCGAATTCCGGATCGGTGCCTCTTTGCATAATCATAGCATTCGCATCATATTATACCCTTAGAGCGTAGCATTCCGTCTAATACGGAGCATTACGGAAAAAATCAAATGCATAGCATAATCATAAGTCATGTTGCGAATCGAATACTTGTGAATAATGACAACCTGTCGGCATACAGAATATATACAAAAAAAATCCCACCAGGGTCCCAGCAAAAGCAGTTGCCTCACAAATCACAAACACCAGTATATACACCTTTTGGCACCCGTCCGTGTCATCACTCCCCAGTAAAGTCGCCTGAACACTCTTTACAAACAAGACCCCCGTATTTCAGATACTACCTGACACCCGTCCGTGTCAAAACACCAGCAGAAAGCCAAAGACATCCTCTTTGCACTCACATATACTTGTATATACACTTCTCTTGACACCCGTTCGTGTCATATCCCCAGCGCAGTCGCTTACACTTTTATCAACCCATATACTTGTCAATATCATACTTTTCTCTCTTGACACTCGTCCGTGTCACTCTCCCCAGCAGATAAACACTTATACATACATACTCACTACTCATTGGTACACTTATACAGATACTCGTCCGTATCTTGTATACATCAGCACTCATATCCCCACAGATTCGACAATAGTCCTTGTTCTTTGTTAACCAGTTGGTACTCGTCCGTACCATCATCTCAGAACATTGCGTCTAGTGTTTGTTTCTACATGATACTCGTCCGTATCATAGTCTTAAGGATGCTCGTCCGCATCTTTAATCCATACACCGTGTCAAACACTTATGTCTTCTTGAATATGGATACTCGTCTGTGTCTATTATTCTCCAGAAGGGTTCTTTCAGATGCAACACTCGTCCGTGTTCTTTGTTAACCAGTTGATACTCGCCCGTATCATCATCTCTGAACATGTGTCAGTTTGTTTCTACAGGATACTCGTCCGTATCATAGTCTTGAGGATGCTCGTCCGCATCTTTAATCTATACACAATACCAAACACTCATACTTTCCTTTCTTGGTTGTGAACGCTCGTCCGTGTTTACTATATCCCCAGTAGATCGCCAACAAATTTTCTTTTATCTAACACTCGTCCTGTGTTATGATAACTCTGAGAGCAGCCGTACCCTGCTAAGTGGTCGTCCTCCACTTCTTGATGGTCGTCCTCCATCATGCTCATCCGATGGCCGTCCCCATCGTTGATTTTTAGCAGCCGTCCCCTGCTAGGTGGTCGTCCTCCACCCTTTGATGACCGTCCTTCATCACTTTATCCAATGGCCGTCCCCATTGTTGATTTTGGTTATCTGACATTCGTCCTATGTCATGACAAACCTTGAGAGCAGCCGTACCCTGCTGAGTGGTCGTCCTCCACTTCTTGATGGTCGTCCTCCATCATGCTCGTCCGATGGCCGTCCCCATCGTTGACCTTTTCTATCCGATGGCCGTCCCCATCGTTGATATTTTCGGCAGCCGTACCCTGCCAGGTGGTCGTCCTCCACCTTTGATGGCCGTCCCCATCATATTTCTTTTATTCCCAACAGAGCAGCCGTCCCCTGCTAGGTGATCGTCCTTCACCTTTGATGGCCGTACCCCATCATCTGTTCTTTTCATTTATTCTTTAACCCGATGGCCGTCCCCGTCGTGGTCCCTTTTCCTTTTTTAGCCCGATGGCCGTCCCCATCGTTGGTTACTTTGCTTTATGAACTTGATGGCCGTCCCCGTCATGTTTCATTAATCCCCAGAGAATTTTACAACTTTATCTTGATGGCCGTCCCCATCATATTATCACTTTCCCCAGCTAGTCGGCCGTCCCCGTCTTGGCTTTACTTTTTATCCCCAGCATGTCGGCCGTCCCCGTCATTGCTTTATTTTCTGCACTTTCCCCCAGCATGTCGGCCGTCCCCGTCATTGCTATTTACCCAGCAGTCGTCCTCTGCTCGACGGTCGTCCTCCGTCGCCCACACTTTACAATATACTTTATTTGCTTTTACAATCTATATCCCTTTTCTTCTTCATTCTGTGAGTGCAAATTTTGGACTGTCTTTGGTATTCAACCACAAGTTATCTGGTTTGCCTGTTAAGCCGTTGCTTACATCCTGCACAGCTAACTCATGTTTGAATAGGGGCAGCTGTAAACACCCCAAATCTGCCCTCACCCATTCACACCATGGCTTGTGATCATCTCATATGCATAAACACCATCATATCATCTCATAGTACATTTTGATTCACTGGATAGTTTCTAAGGCATCTGCACCTAGGGTTTGTGATCTGAGCAACCTCAAGGCTTCTTGAGCCATTTCAAAGGCTACCAATCAACTCAAAGGGGTCCATGTGTGTATTTATATCATATTCCATCTCCTCAAAGTCAAAATTGCAGAGGAATCACAAGAGCTAGGGTTTGAGTGGATGCAGAGCCAGGCTAGACTGCACAGTTGACTGAAAATTAGGGTTTTTGTTTCAGAGGCCATAACTCCAAATTTTTTGGTCATTCTTGTTTCCATTGATCTCTATATGGTATAGGGAGTATGCATATCAATTTTCATGAAGAAATTCCATGGGGAAGTCATCTGATCAAGGGTTGACTTTTCAGACAAGTTAGTGTAAAATCAGGGCATCTGAGGCCCCCAATGACCCAACCAATGGGTGATCTTCATCATTTTGAGTGTATATGATCTTTATTTGATCATGGAAGAAGGTTGAAGTTCATAAAAATCAAGAATTTAGGGTTTTTGCAAATGTTGACTTTTTGGGCATAGTTGACTTTTCAAGAATGCATCATTTTAGGTCATTTTTCAAGCCTTGATTCATGATTCAAAAAGGCTTCAAATGGAAAAACTTTGGTCATGAAAGTTGTAGATCTCATCTTTCCCTTTTCAAAAAGTACAAGAACATGACCTAATTCATTTTGGATAAAAAGTTATGGTGCATCAAAGTTGGCAAAAATCACTAAATTTCAAGACATGCACCAAATGGGAAACTTGCAAAATCATGCACCAAGTCAAATTGCAGCTTCTAATTGGTATCAAACCTTCACATAAACATTCTCTAAGTCCTAAAATTCAGAATGAACTAGGCATTGCTCATGTTTCATGACTTTTGGAACAAGATCTTCACATGTGAACCAAAAAGTCACAACTTGCAAAAGCACTCATAACATTTCACCAACTTGCTGCCTTGAATGCTGGACCAAGCCTAGCCTTTCCCTTCACTTTGCTGCGCCAGAACCAGCCCATGTACTTGCCTAGCACCTCACCATACTTGCCTTACACAAAAGTTGACCTTTATGCAAAAGCAAACATCCCAATCACCACAGGCCATGTCACATCTTCTGGCCACTTGGATTAAAATAACATATCACTTTGCAAGCCATTCCATGTACTAAGCAGGCCTGAAACACTCTACACAATTACATTCACAAAAAACCTACCAAGTTGCAAGTTGCTTCGAATTCCTCTCCACAGCCTGAAAACACTTCAACCATTTTCTCCATTCAACTCACCATGTATCACTGAGTAGAAACCACCAAGAACCCAAGCCTGAAACAGCCAGAATACTCCATAGCCATTTCTCACCCCAAGCTGCATTTTCTATCGAATCTCCTTCCACAAACCACAAACACACCAACAAACACCACATACCTTCTCCATTCATCCTCAGGATCACAAACCATCATTCACAATGGCCTGAAACCTCCAGAAACTCCATTGCCATTTCTGACCAAGCTTGAGCAGGAGCTTTCGAATCTCATTATCCAGCCAACATAAACTTCTTTTGAGCATTCAAACATCTTCTGGGGACCAATTGGAGCAGTTTGCACTGAAGGAAGTGGCCAGAAAGTCCTTAAACTGAAAGCTTCGAATCTCAGGTAGCCTGAAATTTATTTTTCCAGAAATCATTTTTCTTGTTACAAACTTGTTCTATGTGATTCACTGATCATCCTGATGTTCTTAGTTTTTGAAATGGTTTTGATTTGAGAGTTTAATTTGTCTCTGAAGCTTGCGTGCCCTAGTTTTTCTTTCTTTCGATTCAGCTTGTTTAGGAAGAATAAATTTGTTTTGAGAGAGGGGTTCGATTCGTGAGAGGCTGGAGATCATTTCCCAATTCATAGATTTTGTTTTTGTTACGTTTTGAGGGGTTTTGAGGTTTCTCAGGTGAGAGCTGGCCGGAGAAGACGACCGAAAGTCTTCTCCGGCAGCCTGAAAGTAATTAGTGAGGTTAATTAGGGTTAGGGCAAAGTTTGAATGTGAGCCACTGGATTTCATCTCCCGCGCGTGTACGAAGGGTCAGGATCATTTCATTAAGTGATAATCAGGATTAATTAATTTAATTAATTGAGTTTTAGAAGTTTGAATATGGGCCTTTGATCTGCGCGCGCAGTCAACCCATCCACTGCCAGAATCAATCTCAGCCATCCTTTCTGTTTACTTTTATTTTATTTGATTTTTAATTCTTTTTATTTCATTAAACTTGCATAATTATTTTAAAATAGTTAAAATTTCTTAAAAATTATGAAACTTTTTCCTAAAAGTTTTATTAATTTTTAAGACCCAAAAACATTTTTATTTTATTTTTTATCATTAAAAAAGAATTTTTAAATATTTAAAAGATTATTTTTAATTGATTAATGGGAATTAATTAATTAAAAATACTTTTAGGTATTTAAAAATTACAAAAAAATTCATGAAATGTTCTAAGACATTTAGAAACATTGTCCAACCTTCAAACCAAATTTCTTTTTTGATCTTAATGCATTTTAAGAATTTTTCATTGAATTAAATCATTTTTTATGCATTAATTTGATCCTAAGTTCAAAAATTCATTTCTGCCTATTGGAGAAGGTTGAGACATTGGTTCTTCTTGCATTGTTTTCTATTTAGCATGTAGTTTCTAGGGTTAAATGGCCATGATTTGATTCCTCATTTTCAATTTGTTTGTTATTTCTTGTGTTTAGGAACCCTAAAAACCCTAATAACTTAGAAAATTCATAACTTGAGTTTGGTTAAGAGTTGGGACCTCCCCTTTGAACCTTGGTTTAGCATAGGTTTAGGGTTTCTTTGAGTGCCATTTTCCATTTTTATCTTAGGGTTTTGTTTCTGTTTTGGGTTTTTGTTTGATGTTTGGTCCATGAACCCTAATTTGGGCTTTCTTTTGCATCCTTCTTGCATTCTCTTGCATAACTTGACTTGTCATTGCATTTTGTGCATTCTTGTGATTCATTTGACATCTTAAGACATGTAGGAAGCATGTTTGATCATTGCATTACATATTTGCCATGTCATTTGTCTTGTATGCTTCATAACTTTCCATGCTTGTTCATGCTCCTTAACTTGCATCATTTGCATCCATAGTCTTGTATGAACATCCCCATGTCTTGCCTCATGTTTGCAACATCTCATAGCATCATAATCATCATCAACATGCTTCTGGTTTTGTCTAGCATCATGCCATTTCATGTCATCTAGCATTGCATTGCATTTCTTTCTAACATTTCAGGTGGTAAGTAACTTGAGAAGTGAATTTGCCTTCACTTCTCATAACTTTTCTTTTCATCTCTCTTGCATCCATTGCTGCATTTCTATTGGTGTTTGAGATTGAGCGTGCTCATTCTTGTTCCTCCCACCTTCTTTCTTCAAGTGACTTGACTTCTTGAATGAAGCAAGTCACTTTGCTTCTCTTGATCTTATTCATCTGCTTCCTGGTGGCTCCTTTGAAGACTTGTTCTTGAAAGCCTCACAAACCTTAGGATCAACCAAGCATGACAATGAATTAGGGTTTTGATTAGTCCCCCCATAGTTTTGCCTTTGTGTCTCTCTTTGAGTCCTCTCTTCTCACCTCATAATCAGGGACTAAACCCTAAAGGCTTTAAGACTTTGTGATTAAGCTTATGCCTGCATCCTTCTCTTAGGATGGAGTGTATAACTTTAATCCTAAGTGTTAAACCCTTTGTTTGTTTAAATCTCTTAATCAATCCATCTAATAATTATCAAGACATCACTTGTAACTTGGGCCTTGCATTAGGGTTCTAATTCTTCCTTAAGTGGTTAAGAAGGACTAACCCTAGTGTTAATGGACAAGTCCCCCTCAAGTTGTCTTACAAACCTTAAAAATCACTTCATCATCATATCATTAAATAAAATCCACTTAATCAAAGGCTTGTTTTGTCATGAGTTTAATCCCTAATCATGGATTAAGTTGAGGAGCTTTCCTCAGCTTAAACATTCTCATCTATCATCCTTCTCTTAGGATGGTGTAATGGGTCTGTTTAATCCATGATTATGGCTTAACCTCATTACTCAACACTAAACACAAACAACAAAAAAACATCTAATTAATCACAAGTAGGTTAATGATCTTAATCCTGCATCAAAGGTGATTAAGTGTGAGAATCTGACTTCACACTTAAGGTAATTCTCATTACCCCTAATCAGAGGGAAGATGTGATGAGTTTACTAATCCACTGGTTTAGGCTTAAGCTCATTAACTTATGGCAAACTTCAAAAAGCAATAAAAGACTGAAAACTCAAAAACAAACAATAATCGTCTCCTTCGGGATTCTTTTCTCACCTCATTCAATCACAAACGAGAACTTGCTTCTTCCGTCTAATGCAAGACAGTTTGCACCTGAGCCAGACAGGTCATACACTTGAGCATAGGCAAGCAAGCAGTTCATCAAGTCAATTCATATTTCGGTCTCTTTGGGTCGAACTACGGTGTTCTGACTTCCTCATTGCACGAGAGGATACGTAGGCATAACTTAACAGTTATCGAACAAAAGTCTCTGTATATTCCCCCTCCTTTCAGCATTATTCTTTAAGCCTCATTGTCATGAGCATTTCATTCTTGTCCTTACACTGACACTGTATATATCACACTTCACTCCTTTTACACTGACACCTGTACATTCTTTTCCAGCTATTTTATACACAAATTGCACTGACACTACCCCTTTAAAACACAAATCTTTTAAGCGTGGATCCCGTCGAGTACGGCGGACAATCTGGGTGCTAATACCTTCCCAGGTTGTAACCAACCCCCTTTCTCAGTCTCTCTGGTTCGCAACCGTCTTATCCATTTCTTTCTAGGTCTATGCAGCATTGCCTTTCCTCCGGGATAAAAATGCCTAGCTGGCGACTCTTTTCATCTCCAGTGAGTTCACGGCTGTGTGTTCTCACTGTTCCCTTCGCCGACCGTTCGCGTCTGTACCTTTATTTGACCCTGTTCACTTATCGGGAGCGACAATCTTCAGGTGCCATCTTAATCTGATTGTAACCAGAGAAACCATCCATAAAAGAGAATACCTTATGCTGAGCAGTGTTGTCTACCAGAACATCAATATGAGGAAGTGGAAAGTCATCTTTGGGGCTAGCCTTGTTCAAGTCTCTGTAGTCCACACACATATGTACCTTACCATCTTTCTTAGGTACCGGCACCACATTTGCAACCCACTGAGGATAAGAAGTCACTGCTAAGAACCCTGCATTGAACTGTTTCATTACTTCTGCTTTGATCTTCTCTGACATTTCAGGACGCATACGACGAACCTTCTGCTTCTTTGGACGACAATCTTCTTTTACTGGTAAACGGTGAACCACAATGTCTGTATCCAACCCTGGCATATCTTCATAAGACCAAGCAAAGATCTCCACATAGTCACGTAACATCTGAATCAACCTGCTCTTGACCTTATCCTCTAAATCAGCCCCTATCTTGACCTCTTTCCTGTTTTCTTCAGTTCCCAGATTCACAACTTCGACTGGCTCTTCATGTGGCTGTATTGCTTTCTCTTCTTGTTGTAACAACCTAGCAAGCTCTACAGGTACTTCACAATCGTCCTCATTTCCGTCTTCAGTTTGATAGATCGGATTCTCGAAATTATAATTGGCAATAGTAGAACTGTTATCAACAGGATCCAGAGTGGATAAGGATCTGCATTTTAGTGATGTGGGTGTGTGTAAGAACACATAGCTGATAAAGCAAAAATAAAAGAAAAGAAAGACAAGGAACACAATATTTACTAAAACGAAACGTCCACTGATTTTATTGAATGAAGTATGCAAATGAAATGACAGCCCGTAACAAGCACACCATTGTGCCCCGGGTAAGGCACAAGGCTTGAGAGTTTTAATTGTTCAGAAATTACAAACTTAAAAAAAGCAACAACACAGTAATGGTATTTACTCCTGACTAAAGGAGATAGGAATAACATCTTCAGCTTTCCAATTATTGAGTCCAGCACCCACAGTAGGAAAAATCCAAGCATCCAAGTTGTAGTCTTCATCATAGTCTCCCACAGCATTGATCTGGTCTTTCATAACTCCTTGATTGGTGATACGAACAGCACGAGCACGACGAACAGCCTTCTGGGACTCTGCAGTGAAACCCAAACCAAACTTGTCAGACTTGTATGGAATATCAGGAAGCTGTCCCCAAATAGTACAACCACCTTCATCCACTACAGCTCTAGCATCTTTGAGGGAGGCCATTGCCATTGTTGGAGGTACTCTGGTGACCACAGGAACTTTCTTGGCAACCGGAGGAGCTACATAATCATTAACAATCCAAGGAACCACTTCAAATTTCTGACATGGAGTTTCAACATATTCACCCTCCACTTCCAGATACTTGAAGGTGTTCACATGGCTGACAAAATATTCTTCCTCTCCATAGACAGTAACAACTTTTCCTTCTACCGGATATCTTAGTTTCTGATGTAATGTAGAGGTTACAGCACCTGCCCCATGGATCCAGGGACGACCAAGCAGACAAGAGTATGAAGGACGAATATCCATCACATAAAATGTAGCATTAAAAATCTGTGAACCAACTTTGATGGGCAAGTCAATCTCTCCATGCACCACTCTTCTAGAACCATCAAAAGCCTTCACCACAATATTACTGGGCTTCAGCACAGCATCTTCAGGACTCAGCTTATGCAGGACTTCCTTGGGCAACACATTTAGAGAGGAACCATTGTCTATCAATACATGGGACAGGGTAGTGCCCCTGCATTCAATTGAAATATGCAGAGCCCTGTTATGATCCCTCTTGGCAGGGGTCAAATCAGCATCAGAAAATCCCAACCCATTATCATAGGTCAGGTAGGCAACACAATTCTCAAACTGGTCAACAGAAATTGCATTGGGTACATGAGCAGTCTTCAGAAACTTGATCAAAGCTTTTGCATGAGCTTCAGAACATAACAACAAGGATAGCATGGAAATCTTTGAGGGAGTATGCCCCAACTGATCAACAATGTCATAATCACTCTTGCGAATGATTTTCAATACTTCTTCCATCTGCTTAGAGAGATCATCAGCAGCCGGCACATCAGTAGGTATAGGCTCAATAACAGGACCTTTGCCCCGAGCATCAGTGGTGGAGGTAGCAGCAGGAGTGACTATATTCTTGGAAGTCACTGGAGGAGAGAAGACTCTTCCACTTCGTGTGATCTTACTAGACCCAGCAATATTATCAACATCAACAGGCATATCAACTAAGGGTTCTTGCTTAACACCATGGATATAAACATCAGACCCATAATGCCAAGGCACAGCTTTATCAGACGTATACGGAATAGGACCAGGAGTGGTAATGACCAGAGGAGCCACTCTAGCTTCAGCAACAACTTTCACAGGACCTTCAGCAGTAATCTTGATTGGACCCTGATGGGTGATTTTAATAGGACCTTTGGAAGTGATTCTTACTGGCACTTTGTCAACCATATCAACCTCTTCAATCTTCCTAACTTGCGTAATATGATCCACCATACTTTCCACAGACGATGGAGTCCTCTCAAACACTATAGTATACTTATCCATGAGACGCTGGATTCCATCTCTCAATCTCCAGCAACTATCCAGTTTATTGGTACAATACAAACAATCATCACGACAACCTGGAAAGAGCCCAGCTTGCACTAACTTCTTCTTGATAACAGACAATGGTGTGGTCAACTCCGCAACTGAATAGACATGTAAATCTTCATCAATGGCATTGACAGTCTTCTCGTGATTTGGCATGGGAGCAGTAATCACATTTGGAGTACCCGGAGGGTCAAACTCAATCTCTTCAGCCTCAATCATATCTTGAATTTTGTTCTTCAAGACCCAGCAGTTATTAGTATCATGTCCCTGACAGTTTGAGTGATATGCACATCGTGCATCGGGATTGTACCTGGGAGAGGTAACATTGGGATTCTGAGGAGCCTCTTTCAGAGTGATAAGTTCAGCCTTCAACAAGTGTTGCAATGCCTGAGCCATTGACATGTTGATCTTAGTGAACTGCCTTCTAGCCCTCTGTTGGTTGCCCTGTGGCTGCTCTGGTGTTGTAGGAGTTGGATTTGAAATATGGACTGCACTCACAGACTGATGCCTTCTATTACGATCAGGTTGACCATAAACAGCATTGGATTCTTTCTTCCCAGTAGGAGGCTTCTTTGCAGCACATGATGAAGAAGCACCCACTTGGATCTTGCCATTCTTTATACCATTTTCCACTCGCTCTCCTGTCATTATCAACTCAGTGAAGCCAGATGATGAGCTTCCAATGAGATGACTGTAAAACGGACCATTCAGCGTACACATGAACATATCAACCAACTCCCTGTCAGTCAAAGGGGGTTGAACTCTTCCAGCTAAATCTCTCCACTTCTGAGCATACTCTTTGAAACTTTCTTTGGCACCCATAGACATGCTTTGCAGCTGCATGCGAGTGGGAGCTAAGTCAGCATTGTATTGATACTGTTTATAGAAAGCTTCAGCAAGATCATTCCACTCCCGTATGTTGACACTCTCCAACTGATAGTACCACTCCAATTGAGTTCCAGATAAGCTCTCTTGGAAGAAATGGATCCACAACTTCTTATCAGCAGTATGAGGTTGGATTCTCCTGACATAAGACCTCAGATGCAGCTTGGGACAAGAGACCCCATCATAAACAACAAAGGTAGGAACCTTGAAACCAATGGGTATGACAACCCCAGATATCAGACTCAAATCTTCAAAATCTAGCCCAGAAGATTTCTGCAACTCCATAGCATCCATTCTATCCACCAGCATCTTGAATTTGTCTTCATTAGGATCATGGTAGTAATTGGCCTCAGAATCAGAGTCCCCCATAGTGTTATGGAGACTGCCTCCCTCTTTCTCAGATTCCTCAGATTCATAGTCTTCAACTGGTTCTTTGGTCTTGGCAAGGCCTTTGAACTTTCTTCCCATGTTGATCAGGCCACCTGACCTTCTAGTCTTCTTAGTCTTCTTGGCCAGCAGTGTCTTCAATTCATCCTGCCCCTTGGACAAGCTCAGGATCAGCTCTTGGAACTGTGCATTTTGTGCCTGGAGATCCTTAACTGTTTGTTCAAGAGCCATTGCTGAAATAAACAGCGAGAAGATGAGAAACCTGTGCACAAATAAACCTGTGATGCAATGAAATGGTATGTGAATGTATATGCAATGTTTTCAAGGACCGCAGGATTTAAATTTGCTTAAACAAACAAGAAGGTAAACTTTTATTAGTAATAAATTTGTTTTGCCTCTTGGGCTTACAGAAATGAAATGAAATAAGTACAAAAGATGGGGTTTTAAGTCTCCCATGGACGTTTCCTCTTTATGTTGAGGTATGAGTTGAGATTCCGTTCCTCATGAAGTTGCTTTGTTAATTCCAGGATTCTTTCTTGGCTTGCTTTGTAATGAGCCTCGAAAGTATCCCTTTGCTCCTTCAGTTGGATCCAGGATCTCTGCAAGTCTTCCATGTCAGTAGGCATGTCTGGGTGAAGGATGGTATAAGCAGTATCTCCTTCAGCAACAGGTTCCATGGTAACTGGCAGGATAGCAGGATATGGCATCATAAGAGTCTGAGCACGAGATCGTACCCATCTGAGATAAGCTTCCATAGGAATAGTGTACTTAGGCTCCAGTGTCTTGCTGTCAACCCTGTTTACTTTTCCCCAGGCTCGTATGAATCTCTGACGGTAACCTTGAAGATCGTTGTCGTAGTCAAATACAATGCCCTGAATCAACATGTCATGTGGACCATCACTCCGGGCGTAACCAAACTGTCGTAAAGCTAGAGAGGGGTTGTAAGTAATGCCTCCTCTTATGCCTAGAAGTGGCACATTAGGAAACTCCCCACAACGGTCAATGATAGTGACCTTCTCCATAGATCTGGAGCACCAATGAATGTCTGAATGCGAGAGTGACATAATTCTCTTGGACCACCTGAACCCCTGTTCATTCTTCATTACTGAGCGAGGAAGGTGAGAAATAAACCACCTAGATAACAAAGGTATGCAGCACATTAAAGTTCCTCTTGCCCTTGTAGTACGAGTATGAAGAGAGTGCAGAATATCTCCAAGCAAAGTAGGCACTGGATTGTGACTCAGGAATATGTTGATGGCATGAACGTCTATGAACTGATCAGGATTGGGGAACAACACTAAGCCATAAATCAACAAGGCTAAGATCTCCTCAAAAGCATCGTAGCTCATAGCCTTCAAGAACACTTGAGCTTTATCCATTAGCACCTTAGCAAGAATACCTTTAACTCCGCTTCTCGTTTCTAGAACAATGTCAGACTTCTTCAGATGTAGAGCTGCAGCAATAACCTCTGGTTTAAGCTCCTTCTCCAAGCCTGTGAAGGGTCTTTGATCAAGCACAGGTATACCCAGAAGTTTAGAGAACTCTTCCATTGTAGGAACCAGCTGATAGTCGGGGAATGTGAAGCAATGGTGCTTAGGATCAAAGAACTGAAATAGGACACTCATCATGTCTTCATTGAACCCTGAGGTGACTAGATCCAATAGGTGACCATGTCTCTTGATAAACTGGGAATGATCAGACACTTGAGAAACCAACTCTTTAAGTTTAGCAGGTATCCCTACAAAGTTGATCCTGATAGTGTTTCTACGAGCAGAAGCCATGACCTGCAACAAAGAACAAAGATAAATCCTTTGGTCCTTGAAATGGTTAGTGAAAATGCTATGCTTATGATGCATGATGATGTCATGATGTTATGCTCAATCACAAACATGTGGCACACACAAACAAGTCACACAATAGCCCTAGATTTGAAGGCTTGCATGAGGTTTAAAGGTAAGTACCCTCCCCTGAAGTTAGATGGTTCATCCTGTCCTACAAAAGTAACCAGGTTCTAAGGGATCTCAATATCATTGATCCTTCACAAGGGTGGTTGTTCAGTAGGCAACTTACTTGCCAACCAAAACCCTCCAAGTTTAGGATCTCAATGAGTGTAGCATCGAGTATCAACCAACTTCAGTCTGCACCAAAGCCGGTTATCTCACTACTTTTCTAAAGGCCAAGATGGGATGACTAGGGTTCTAAAAGTTAGTTAGTGCATTGACAACATATGGCAGCCTCATATTATCCTCAACTTAACTTAAGGAACATATGCACTAACCAAGAAGTCACACTAACTATGGCCACCAGATCAACCATATCGGTATACGCCGTACAGTTTCCTTGGTCTATTGCCATTTACCTACGGTACACTAGATCCGGGTTAGGATCTTTCACACATAAGAGCCCAACAAGATAATATAAAGCAAACAAGGCAAACAATTTAAAGTGATCTAATTCCTAAGGGTACCCCTCTTTTATTAAATCCCCAGCAGAGTCGCCAGTTCTGTAACACGGTGGGAGAACTGACTTTGGTTATGTTGCGGATAGCAAGAGTCGCCACCGACTTTTATTTTATCCAAAGGAAAGGCATAAAAGAACAGGAAAGACCTTTTAAAAGATTTTTGGGTCCGGGGGGTAGGTTATGTAAAGGGAAGGTGTTAGCACCCTTTACATCCATGGTTATCCATGGGCTCTTAGTTACTTAGCTCACTTTGAATTGTTTTTGAAAATGTGAAGTGTGTGAATAGAAATTTTCATAAGAGTTTGATAATGATCCATGTGCGGATGTGTAAAAAACTTGTGTTTGAAAATTGTTTGAAATTGTGAAGTGTTTGAAAAGTTTCTGAATAGTGAGCAAGTAACTATGAGGAACCTACCCTAAAGTTTAAGTCTTTCTATTCTTGAATCCTTTAAATGGTAAGACTATCCCTATTATTAAGGAATAGGTAGTCATTACCTTGGATGTGTGGGGCACGTGAGGGACATCTGTTTAATGAAGGCAATTGTAGGGTGTATTAAGCATTTTTGAAGGGACTGTCGTCATTATTCGAAAGGGACAAGATCTTTATGAAGGCAACCATTTAAGGGACTTGATCTTTTGATTATGAAGGGACTAGATGACTTTTCTTTTAAGGGACTTTTGCTTTATACACCCCACTTGACCTTTTGATTAGGCAACATTGAGAGGTAACCTTAGAAAGTGAGATGGCGATCAAGGATCGACTTACGTGTGTGAGTGTTCAATATTAATATTTATCTTATAATTTAAGTGATCTAAATTCAATTTTAAATATACATACATGTTACACTCCCTATTTTTACTAACCATGACATAAAATTAAATAATTTAAATATTACAAAAAAAATTACATCCAGGAGCAGTTACAATAATGATAATAAAGCAATTTAAATAAATAGCAAAATAATAAATAAGCAAGAATAAATAAATAATAATTATAATAGGGGTTAGTGAAAATAATAATAATAATCATAATTTAAAAATAAATGGGGTTAGTATTAAACACGGTTAATAATAATAATAAACAAAAAGATTATAATAAAAAAAAATTTAATGGTTACTAGAAAAATATAAACAATTATAAAATTTTAAGTTAAGTATAAATTTATAAAATTAATTATGGACATAATTAAATTAGCAATTTTAATACATATAATAGAAATTATTTTCATGTAAAATTAAAGTATAAACAATTGTAGAATATTTACAAAATTTAATTGTATTAAATAAAATATATATATGATTAAAAAAAAATGTGATCATACAATTAAATTTACAAATTTAAAAAATTATAGTAAAATTTTATTCACTAATTAAAATATAAACAAAAATTATAATTAGTTTTTTTTTAAAAAAAAAAGATATTTTTTGGGTTTATAAATTTATAAAAACAAAATTAGGGTTTTTAATTGTTTGGAAAAAATAAATTATCTCATATAAATTAATTATACAAAATTATTATTTACATACAACAAGATAAATTTTAAATAATTTCACTAATAAGATTTATTTGAAAAAAATTGAATTTTAAGTTATAGGAAAAACAGAAATAATATAAACATATTTTTATTATTTTAAATTCATTTAATTCTAACATAAACAAATAAAATAGAAAAAACAGAAAGAGGTAGTAAAAAGAACTTACCTGGCTGGGATTTGAACCCAGCACCTTTGGCTTGCCAAGAACAAAACACACCACCAGGCCATCAGCGCGCGTGTGATAATGAAATGGATCCAATTTGTTTTATGCAATAAACCTGAAAAAATCACAAAAATAAGAAAAACCAAAAGGCCTGGGGGATCGAACCCAGGACCTTACCAACAAACACACAATCACGTTACCAATCCTGCTGGGTGAGCGAACCTGTCATCATAATGACCACAATGCATAATATATTATATTGGCTAAATGTCTGGAAAAATAAGCAAAAAGGACTGAAGCTAGGATTCGAACCCCTGCCCTCTCATAATACGCGTGCCTGACTTTCCACTGGGACAAGCATGTGCTTGTGAAATACAAACAGAATCAATTCATAATATTTCAAAACAGAAATTCAAATTTGAAATTCGCGCCAGTCAGCTTCATCTTCTTCCTTGGTTCATACGAAATTACCTGCGAAATTATGTACGAATTTTCCTGCGAAATTCAATCTGCAGCAAAACCTATGAAATCTAAACAGCATCAAAACCATGAAATCACATCAAATTAATGGCACAAACAAAGTCTAGAGGTCAATTCGAATCAATCTGTGGTTTTAGAATTCATTTAGGCTGGATAAATCAGAAAACCCTAAAGCTCATCCGAAACCCTAATCATGGTGGATTTCGTTCTAATTGATAGAACTTCACGAAACTTGCCCAGAAACGATCTATGACATACCACAAACACAAAGCATTAGTTAAAATTCATTAAAAAATAGCCATTATTCAGAATCGAAAAAATGAAATGTGATGAACAATTTGAATCGGATTATGCGAATGGAGAGGGTTTTGATGCAAGTAAGCACTGGTTTCGACTCAATGATGTCTAGTGATCATGGCTGTGTTCTCAAATTACCTTCAAATGCTTTGTATTATTGAAACCGAATTTGAGTTTGTGAGGGATTTTTTGGTTTGCAAACTTACTCTTGGGGAGGCTGGAAAATCGTGGCTTGTGCTAGGGTTGTGTTAAGTACTTATAGGATGATCAATTGAGGCTGAAAAATTAGGTCATTGTGTAGAAGATTTGATCCAAAAAGATTCACAATGATAAGCTTTTAAAGTTCAAATATTTTTGTATAAACACCTTCTATTTTAGGCAAATCAACATGATCTTCTTTCCCCTTCAATTCCAATCATATTTATGATTTTCTAGAAGCTTAATCCAATTTAAATCTTAGACTTTTATATTTTATTTTTATTTAAAATGATTTTTAATGAATTAAATCAAAATAAATAAAAATAAAATAATAAAAAATCTGATTTTTATTGACTTGGGTCGTGCATGAAGTCATAGTGTGGATTGGGTCATCATATGGCAAGCCCATTTGGAAGAAATTGGTTTTAGACCTCCATTTTCTTCATAAACCAACCCAAAATTTCCCAACTTTGCAAGGGCACACATCCTTCAATTTTAATGCTATGAGGGTGTTCTTGGACATTTTGGAAAGCTTAAAGAATCCTCTAAACAACCCCACTAGTTTCATGTCCATATCATTTACCAATCTCAAGTTATGCCCTTTTGAAGTTGTTGACTTTTTGTTGACTTTCAAAAGGACCTGTAATGTCTTAGCTCATACCTTCCAAATGAAGCATTTTTGGGCTTGGCTTGTGAGACACAAAGTTGTAGAGAATTCAATTTCCTTCAAAATGAGCTTTGGATGGAGACTTGGTGATGAAGCATGTGAAAGTTATGGCTGGTCAAAGTTCAGTTGACTTTTACTATGGAAACCCTAATTTAGAAACTCCTGATTCTTGATGATCTGGAATCTCCTTGATGAATCATGATCAATCCTTGATCAAATGATGAATTTTACTTCATATAATTGATGTTGGCAAAAAATCATGAAGTTTGACTTTGGTTTGACCACAGTTGACCTCAGTTTGACTTTTTAACTGCTTTGACTGATTTTGACTTATCTGATCATCTGACTGAGCAAACTTTTGAGAAAAGTCTTGAAACTTGTCATGGGGGTTCTTAAACACATATAAGATGTTATGAAGCTCACTTGAAGTCTTGGAAGTCCATTTAGCCTGATTAAAGTTAAAACCCTAGCTTTGGATGCACTGCTTAGGAGGTGCATTGTCTGAGGGAATTGTCAACTCTTCTGACCCATTGTGAACTTTGTGAACCTTGTGAACCATCATAAAATTTCTTGTGAACCTCATGGGAGGTATTGTGAACCTTGTGAACCTCATAAAGTATCTTGTAGACTTCATGAACCTCATGAAAGGTCTTGTAAGTGTTGTGAATCTTGTGAACCTTGTGAACCTTCTTAGCACACAAAGTCTTGTATTGTGAGGGAAAATTTTGGGGTGCAACACCCTCCCCTGAAGTTTAGATGGTTCATCCTGTCCTATAAAGTAACCAGGTTCTAAGGGATCTCAATATCATTGATCCTTCACAAGGGTGGTTGTTCAGTAGGCAACTTACTTGCCAACCAAAACCCTCCAAGTTTAGAATCTCAATGAGTGTAGCATCGAGTATCAACCAACTTCAGTCTTCACCAAAGCCGGTTATCTCACTACTTTTCTAAAGGCCAAGATGGGATAACTAGGGGTCTAAAAGTTAGTTAGTGTATTGACAACGTATGGCAGCCTTATATTATCCTCAACTTGACTTAAGGAACATAAGCACCAACCAAGAAGTCACACCAACTATGGCCACCAGATCAACCATATCGGTATACGCCGTACAGTTTCCTTGGTCTATTGCCATTTACCTAAGGTACACTAGATCCGGGTTAGGATCTTTCACACATAAGAGCACCCAACAGATAAGTATAAAGCAAACAAGGCAAACAATTTAAAGTGATCTAATTCCTAAGGGTACCCCTCTTTTATTAAATCCCCAGCAGAGTCGCCAGTTCTGTAACACGGTGGGAGAACTGACTTTAGTTAAATGTTGCGGATAGCAAGAGTCGCCACCGACTTTTATTTTATCCAAAGGAAAGGGCATAAAAGAACAGGAAAGACCTTAAAAGATTTTTGGGTTCGGGGGGTAGGTTATATAAAGGGAAGGTGTTAGCACCCTTTACATCCATGGTTATCCATGGGCTCTTAGTTACTTAGCTCACTTTAAAATGTTTTTGAGAAGTGTAGTGTGTGATTAGAAATTTTCTTAAGTACTTTATAATGATCCATGTAAGGATATATATAAAGCCTTTGTTTTGAAAATTGCTTAAAATGTGAAGTGTTTTGAAATGTTTTGAAAAGGTGAGCAAGTACATAAGAGGAACCTACCCTAAGTTAAATCTTTTCTGTTCTTAAATGTCCTTTAAATGGTAAGACTATCCCTATTATTAAGGAATAGGTAGTCATTACCTGGGATGTATGAGGGACAAGTGAAGGGACAACTGTTATTAGGCAACTGTAAGGTGTATTTAGCAATTCGAAGGGACTTATCATCTTTATTCGAAAGGGACAAGATCATTTACGAAGGCAACCATAAAGGGACTTGATCTTTTTATCTTTTAAGGGACTAGATGATATGAGAGAAGGGACTTTGCTTTACACCTTACTTGACCTTTTTCTTTTAGGCAGCATGAGAGGTATCCTTAAGAATGTGAGATGGCGATCCAGGATCGACTTACGTGTGTGCGTGTACAAATTCAAGTATTTATCTTACAAATTAGTGATCTAAATTCAATTTTAAATACAAACATGTTTACACTCCCTATTTTACTAACCATGGCAATTAAAAATAAATAATAAGAAATTCTACAACTATTACATAGTGGGTACAATTACATTATAAGAATAATAAAAATAATTTAAATAAGTAAGCATATAATAAATAAATAATTAAATTGGTTAGTAATAATAAACAAAAATAAATATAAGAAGGTTAGTATAACAATATAATATAGACACAAATTAAAAGTTCAAAATTAAATAAATAATTATTTTTTTAAGAATTTTAATAAAAGAAATAAATGATAATAATTATATATTAATAAATATGACTAATAATTCTAGTAATTTAATTTTATATACATATTAAAAAATATTTGTTAATTATAATTAAGTAAAAATAATAAATTAAACTCATAAAATAAAGTTAAGGTTTTTAATTATTTAGAAAAATTAAATTAGGGTTAATTACTTAATCTAATCCTAATTACATTATTTATATAAAAAAAACTACATATAATAATAATATAAACAAATTATAAATAAATATATACAATTAAAATTTTCAAACAAACGTAATTAGGGTTTATAAAAAATAATTAGGTTTTTTTTTTACATATAAATTTTTAGGGTTTATAAATTAATCTAAATGTAATTACATTATTTATATAAAACATATAATATTAATAATATACAATAAAATAAATATTGAATAATTTTATTAATAAAGTTTAATTTTTTTTGAAAATATAAGTTTTGAATTATATACAAGAAAATAATATAACAATTTTATTTTAAACATTTATCATTTATTAAATTAATTAAAATATAAACAAAAATCAAATAAAATGAGAAAAAAAATGAGAAAAAAGAACTTACCTGGGGCTGGGATTCGAACCCAGGCCCTAGGCTTTGCATCTCTAAGACCAGCAAGCTCTCCACCAGGCCAGCGCGCGTTTGGTGATAACGAATGGATACGAATCATTATATTTTAAACCTGGAAAATAAATGGATAAAACACAAAAAATTGGTGATGCTGGGATTTGATCTCTTGAACTTTGCCTCACACGCGCATGACTCCTACCACTGGGCCAACTGCTTTCTTTGTGATTATGAGGGAAATCAAACATAATAAAATAAGACAAAATTTAAAATTCCAAATTCGCGCGCAAACTTCATCTTCTACCTCTGGATCTACGAATTTTGCTGCGAAATTAGATACGAATCTTCCTGCGAATTTTCTTGCCTTTTCAACCTGCGATTTTCAAACACCACATGACCAGTACAATCAAATCAAATTAAAGACACCATTGGACTCCTTGTGACCTGTACACTTCAATTATGTCATCAAAAATCATTTATATTATGTGAATCGAAGAACCCTAATTTGAAGCTTGAAACCCTAAGTATGGTGTTTTACGTTTTCGGCCATGAAACTTCAACCTAAGTATCCAGAATCCATCTATGAGCATCAACAAACATTAATACATAATCAAAATTCATTATAAACGCATAAATTCAATGAATCAAACAAAAATAGATTGAGAGCATGTATGCTTCGGGTTATGCAAATGAGGATGAATCAGAGGCATGTAAGGGGTGGTTTAGATTCAGGGAAGCTCAAGGAAGCTTTTTGTGTCCTTAGAATACCTTGAAAACTCCTGCAAAGATGAAACCGAAAATTGATTTTTGATGTATTTTGTGAAGTTTGAAATAGGTCTTAGAGACTGCCAAAATTTGTGTCTTTGGTTGTGATATGTTCCTCTATATGTAGTGAATCAAATTAGGTTAAAAAGTGTTATGGTTCTTTGGATTTTTTGATCATTTGAATATTAAGAAAGATATGTCATAAAATTTGAATATTATTTGATCTAACCTTGTTATTTTAAGACAATCCTCATAACTTGTGTATCAATCTGATCCAAATGTCATTTATAACATTCTAGAAACAAAATCCCTTTTTAAATATATGATTTTATATTTAATTTCAATTTAAATGGTATTTTAATGAATAAAATTCAAATAAATATGAAATAAAAAAATAAAAATCAGAAAATAAGTGGGTTGGGTCGTGCTTGGTGTTTCTATAAAGATGGGATGGCAATTTGGTGGGCTCATTTAGCAAAATTTTGATTTTAGGCCTTATTTGCTTCATAAACTTCCCTAAAATTTCCCAACTTTGCAAGGGCACAAATCCTTCAATTTTAATGCTATGAGGGTGTTCTTGGACATTTTGGAAAGCTTAAAGAGTCCTCTAACCAACCCCATTTGTTTCATGTCCATATATTTTACCATTCTCAAGTTATGCTCTTTTGAAGTTGTTGACTTTTTGTTGACTTTCAAAAGGACCTATAATGTCTTAGCTCATACCTTCCAAATGATGCATTTTTGGGCTTGGATTGTGAGACACAAAGTTGTAGAGAATTCAATTTCCTTCAAAATGAGCTTTGGATGGAAAAATGTTGATGAAGCATGTGAAAGTTATGGCTGGTCAAAGTTCAGTTGACTTTTCCTGAGGAAACCCTAATTTAGAAACCCCTGATTCTTGATGATCTGAAATCTCCTTGATGAATCATGATCAAACCTTGATCAAATGATGAATTTTACTTTATATACTTGATGTTGGCAAAAAAATCATGAAGTTTGACTTTGGTTTGACCACAGTTGACCTCAGTTTGACTTTTTAACTGATTTAACTGATTTTAACCTATCTGATCATCTGACTGAGCAAACCTTTGGGAAAAGTATTGAAACTTGTCATGGGGATTCTTGAACACATATAAGATGTTATGAAGCTCACTTGAAGTCCTGGAAGTCTATTTAGCCTGGTTAAAGTCAAAACCCTAGTTTAGGATGCATTGCTTAGGAGGATGCATTGTCTGAGGGAATTGTCACATCTTCTGACTAATTGTGAACTTTGTGAACCTTGTGAACCTCATGAGATGTCTTATGAACATTGTGAACCTTGTGAACCTCTTGAGACACAATGACTTGTCTTGTGGAGGGCAAATTTTGGGGTGCAACAACGGGCTCTTCATGATCTTTTGCTTTTAGGAACATGATGTCTTCATCAGGGAAGTCAAATCTCATTGGTTGGTAATCATCAATGGGTTACTCAGCTAGATAGTCAGACAGTACACTGCCCTTAATGGCCTTTTGAGATGTGTACTGAATGTCATATTCTGTCAGGATCATTTGCCATCTTGCAACCCTTCCGGTAAGTGTTGGCTTCTCAAATATGTACTTGACTGGATCCATCTTTGAGATCAATAAGGTTGTGTGGGTCAACATATACTGTCTTAGTCGGCGAGCAGCCCACGCTAAAGCACAACAAGTTTTCTCGAGTAGTGAATAACGTTGTTCACAGTCGGTAAACTTTTTGCTTAGGTAGTATATTGTATACTCTTTTCGACCAGACTCGTCATGCTGGCCTAACACACACCCCATTGATTCGTCCAATACTGTTAGGTACATTATTAAAGGTCTTCCTTTAATTGGAGGCATAAGGATTGGAGGTTCTTGTAGGTACTCCTTGATTTTGTCAAAAGCTTTCTGACAATCTTCGTTCCACCTGACCGTTTGTTCTTTTCTTAACAATTTGAACAAGGGCTCACAGGTTGCAGTAAGGTGAGATATGAACCTTGATATGTAGTTCAATCTACCTAAGAACCCTCGAACTTCCTTTTCAGTCCTAGGCGCAGGCATTTCCTAAATGGCTTTGACTTTGTCAGGGTCAACTTCAATTCCCTTTCCACTTACGATGAATCCTAGCAGTTTACCAGAACGTACCCTGAATGTGCATTTGTTGGGGTTTAGCTTTAGCTGATACTTTCTCAGACGCTTGAACAACTTCAGCAGATTTACTAGATGATCTTCTTCAGTGAGGGACTTGGAAATCATGTCATCCACGTAGCATTCGATTTCTTTGTGGATCATATCATGGAATAACGTCACCATAGCCCGTTGATAAGTAGAACCGACATTCTTTAGTCCAAAAGGCATTACCTTATAGCAAAACGTGCCACAAGGTGTAATGAAGGTAGTTTTCTCCATGTCTTTGGGTGACATCCTGATCTGATTATACCCTGAAAAACCATCCATGAAGGAAAATACTGAGAATTGAGCTGTGGTGTCGACCAATACATCAATGTGAGGTAGAGGGAAATCATCCTTCGGGCTAGCTCTATTCAGATCTCGGTAATCTACACACATCCGTACTTTGCCATCCTTCTTAGGCACTGGTACAATATTAGCGATCCACGGCGGGTAACTAGTCACAGCAAGGAAACCGGCGTCCCACTTTTTTTGTACTTCTTCCTTTATCTTTATTGCCATATCTGGACGAGTATGGTGTAACTTCTGCTTCACTAGAGGGCAATCTTCTTTCAAAGGCAGCTTGTGCATAACAATGTCAGTATCCAGACCTGGCATGTCTTGATAGGACCAAGCAAAGACGTCGACGTATTCTCGAAGCATGTTAATAAGCTGTTCCTTCACTGAATCTTATAGTCTGGCCCCAATCTTTACTTCTTTCAAGTCTTCTTCGGTACCAAGATTAACTGTTTCAACCTCCTCCTGATGAGGAGTGATCACTTTCTCTTCTTGCCTCAACAACCTGGCTAACTCTTCAGGTAACTCATAGTCTTCTTCAACCCCTTCATCGGCTTGATTAATCGGATTGTCGAAGTCATACAAGGTCATAGCAGTGCTGTTGCCGGTGCAATCTAGAGGATAATCTCTGCAAGGGTTGAGATTGGTTCGTTTTAGTGATCAGTTTTAATCTTGTTTAGAAAAGTGAAAATGAAGTTTTTTATTTTGAAAACATTGCCATTTTATTGTTTTGTACAAAAGTGAAAAAATGAAAAGACAGTGAGCGAAAAAGAGACTCGTTTGCAAAAGATGTTTGATATTCATTGATTAATCATTTGCACAAAATTACAATATGGCCCTATTACAAAATGAGTCCTGACACCTTGGGCAAGATGCAGGACTTGATGTATGCTAAAAAGACAGGAAATAATAATTACTCTGCAGGAGTAACCCTTATAATTTCCTGGGAAGACCAGTTAAGGACTTGGTTCCCCGGGATCCTTGGACGTATCCAGCTCTCCAGGTTGCGGTCGCTTTCCTCCTCGTCTTCCAGATTGTTAACAGCATCTGGGGTGAGCATCCCCCACTGACAAATTTGGGCTCCTTGGCAGCCTCTGATTGATCTTGTCGGAATGGTCTGTAACCCAAACCGAATCTATCTTCCTTCTTCTCTACCGGCAGCAGCTTGCCCCAGCCTTGAGCAGTACCTTCTTCAACAACCTTCTGGGCTTGCTGATAAGAGATGATTGAAGTACCCATCGTGTCCTCCTGGGATGCAGCCAATACTCTAGTAGTCTCATTAACATTTAGGGCCTCAAACCCTTGGCTCATTGTCTCATGGATTTCACCATCCATCTCAATATACTTGTATGTAGCCAGATGGCTAACAAAGATGTCTTCCTCACCACAGATGGTGATAATTTGTCCTTCTCATTCGTACTTCAGTTTCTGGTGAAGGGTCGACGTTACTGCGCCTGCGGCGTGAATCCAGGGTCGACCTAACATACAGCTGTAAGCAGGCTGTATGTCCATCACATAGAAAATGGTCTTAAAGACTTGTGGACCGATTATCACTGGCAGCTCCACCTCTCCAAGAACCGATCTTTTGGAGCCATCAAAAGCCCTGACCACAAGATTACTTGGCCTGAGAGCTATCCCATCATACTCAAGCTTGAAAAGAGCTTTCTTTGGTAAGACATTGAGTGAGGACCCAATGTCTACAAGTACATGAGATAGTACAGCTCCTTTGCACTCCAGGGTTATGTGCAAGGCTTTGTTGTGGAGACGTATGTAACACGGTGGGAGAACTGACTTTAGTTTAAATGTTGCGGATAGCAAGAGCCGCCACCGACTTTTATTTTATCCAAAGGAAAGGGCATAAAAGAACAGGAAAGACCTTAAAAGATTTTTGAGTTCGGGAGGTAGGTTATGTAAAGGGAAGGTGTTAGCACCCTTTACATCCATGGTTATCCATGGGCTCTTAGTTACTAAGCTCACTTTAAACTATTTTGAGAAGTGTAGTGTGTGATTAAAAATTTTCTGAAGTACTTTATAATGATCCTTGTATGGATATATATAAAGACTTTGTTTTGAAAATTTGTTTGAAAATGTGAAATGTAATGAAATAATTTGATGAAAAGTGAGCAAGTACTTAAGAGGAACCTACCCTAAGTTAAATCTTTATTGTTCTTGAATGTTCTTTCAATGGTAAGACTATCCCTATTATTAAGGAATAGGTAGTCATTACCTTGGATGTTATAAGGGACATGTGAAGGGTCATCTGTGTTTAGGCAACTGTAAGGTGTCTTAGCAATACGAAGGGACTTATCATCTTATATTCGAAGGGACAAGATCATTTACGTAGGCAACATCGAAGGGACTTGATCTTATAATATTGGAGGGACTAGATGATTTATTCATGAGAAGGGACCTTGCTTTTAGACACCTTACTTGACCTTATAGTTAGGCAACATGAGGGATAACCTTAGGAAGTGAGATGGCGATCAAAGATCGACTTACGTGTGTGCATGTATATGTTCATATATTTATCTTATTAAGTTAGCGATCCTAAATTAATTTTAAAGTACAAACATATTATCACTCCCTATATTTACTAACCATGGCAAAAATATTTAATAACCAAATAAACGATAAACTACGACTATTACAAAGCTTTTGCAGTTACATTATAAAAATAATTAAACAATAACTATATAATAAAATAAGCAATTAAAATAAAAGGTTAGTGATAAAATAATTATAAAAAAGAAAAAGTTAGCACAAATACAAGTTAAGATAATTAAATAAACATTTTTTTTAAAGAATTTTTTAGAAGAAAAAAATATAATGAGAATAATAAAAATAAATCCTAGAATAAATATTCACAAAGAAAACATTATTAATTATTTAATTAGATATTAGAAAAGTTTAATTAATTTTAATATTTAAATTAAAGAAGAATTAGGGTTAGAGATTTAAAAATAAAATTAGGGTTTTTAGAAATTAGGGTTATGAGTTTTAGAAAATAGAATTAGGGTTTATAATTTAAATTACAATATTAATTTAACTATTTACAAAAATAAATGTATAATAATATGAACATAAAAATAAATTATATTTGAAAATAAAATATTGATTTTAGAAATATAAAAACTTTATTCTATAAAACATATTATATTATTAAAAAATAATTTATTATATGATATATAATTAAATAAATAAAAAACAAGAAAAGAAGAAGAAAATAGAAAAGAAATTAGGTTAAAAATAATGGGGAGGCCTGGATTTAAACCCATGACCTCCCCTTTACCTGCCAGAGGAGTTACCACTTGGCTGCGCTGCGTTTGGTGATATCCAACGACCAAAATTGATTATATGTAAAACCTGAAAAATATAACAAAGTAAAAAAATATAACACAAGACCTGGGAATCGAACCCAGGTCTCTCACCACCAAAGCACTTCAACAAAACCAGCTGAGCTACACGCGCTAGTTGTAATATAATGTAAACAAATTCAAAAAATATTAAGTTGCAATTTTGAAATTCCCAGATGGCGCCAATGGTCTTCATCTTCTTCATCATACCTGCGAATTTTCATGCAATTATACCTGCGAATTTCCCTACGTTTTTTTACCTTCAAAAACCTACGAAACTTGGATCTTGATTAATACGTAAAATTTCAACAGATTGATCACATAAACATGATCCTTACATCATCCACGATTCATTGACGTTCTTAAAATTCATTTATATTAGTTCCATTGAGAAACCCTAATCGGCTACCTCAAACCCTAACAATGGTGAATCTCTAATCCTGTACCAAAACTCAAATTAAAATGTCCAGAAACGATCGTTAGCTTGTTACAAACACAAAACAACAATCAAATTCAATTTATTTTGCACGAATATACGAAAACGGGAAATTCACAAAGGTGTAAGAAGTTTGATTTGGTTTGAGCAATTCATGGGGTTTGAGATGCATATGACTATTGCTACATGATCAGTGATGTTCCAGGAAGAGATTGGTGTCCTTAATTCACCTGAAAAACCACAAAATATTAGAATCCGAATTTCAATTTTTTAATGAATTTTGAACTTTTAAAACTTATCCTTGAGGTTGCCAATTCGTGTGTTTGTGATTGCTTAATGTTGTTTATATATCACACAATGAAATTAGGTCAAGACTTTCACAAAACTTATGGATTTTTGGACCTTGTGAGATTGAAAAAGATGTGATCTTAAAACTTGAATTTTCTTGATCTAACATTGCCATATTGGTATGATCTGAATTATATTGGTATCAATCAAGTTTAAATGAGTGTTAAGACATTCTAGAACCAAAATCAAATCAAATATCCATCCTTTTATATTTTATTTTAATTTAAAATGATTTTTAACATAAAAAATCATAATAAATAAAATAAAATAAATAAAATAATGAATAAATAAATTTTAATTCGTGCATGATGTCATGTAAGTGTTTGGATCATAAAAAAGCAAGCCCATTTGGTGAATTATGGTTTTAAGACCCCATTTGCTTCATAAACCTCTCAAAAATTTCCCAACTTTGCAAGGGCACAAATCCTTAAATTTTAATGCTATGAAGGTGTTATTGGACATTTTGGAAAGCTTAAAGAGTACTCTAACCAACCTCTTTGGTCTCATGTTCATATCTTTTACCATTATCAAGTTATGCTCTTTGGAAGTTGTTGACTTTTTGTTGACTTTTAAAAGGACCTATAATGTCTTAGCTCATACCGTCCAAATGAAGCATTTTTGGGCTTGGCTTGTGAGACACAAAGTTGTAGAGAATTCAATTTCCTTCAAAATGAGCTTTGGATGGAAAAATTTTGATGAAGCATGTGAAAGTTATGGCTGGTCAAAGTTTAGTTGACTTTGCCTATGAAAACCCTAATTTAGAAACTCCTGATTCTTGATGATCTGAAATCTCCTTGATGAATCATGATCAACCCTTGATAAAATGATGAATTTTACTTCATATACTTGATGTTGGCAAAAAAATCATGAAGTTTGACTTTGGTTTGACCACAGTTGACCTCAGTTTGACTTTTTAATTGCTTTGATTGATTTTAACCTATCTGATCATCTGACTGAGCAAATATTTTGGGAAAGTCTTGAAACTTAACATGGGGATTCTTACACACATATAGGATGCTATGAAGCTCATTTTAAGTCTTGGAAGTCCATTTAGCCTGATAAAAGTCAAAACCCTAGTTTAAGATGCATTGCTTAGGAGGATGCATTGTCTGAGGGAATTGTCAAACTTTCTGACTAATTGTGAACCTTGTGAACCTCATGAGATGTCTTGTGAACTTTGTAAACCTTGTGGACCACTTAGTACACAATGTATTGTCTTGTGGAGAGAAAATTTTGGGGTGCAACAACGTCCTTCTGAAGTTAAATCAGCATCAGTGTACCCTAGCCCATGGCTAGTATTGATATTTGATACCACTGTTTCCCGCTGATTTACTGTGATCTCTTCTGGCACGTAGGCAGCATGCAGAAATTTGAGAAGTGCATCCCGATGGGCTTTGGAACACAACAGCAGAGATATGATTGAGATCTTTGAAGGAGTCTGGTGGAGCTGGTCCACAACTTTATAGTCACTTCTTTTAATAATTCTCATAAACTCATCCACGTCCTGATCGAAGGATGACTTATGAGTTTCCTTTGGTGCAGATTCTTCCGGTATTACACTCTTCCCCTTGTCTCTGGCAACAACCTCTACCTCAGTGTTGGTTCTAGGGACTTGTGATGCAAAGAGACGTCCGCTTCGGGTGAAGCCTCCGCCTCCCCCAATATTATCCACTTGGGGAGTGAGAACTGGAGAATTAAGAAGGACTTTCTCTCTGTTGCAATATAGATCAGCACCATAATGCCATGGTATAACACTGTCTTTTTCATATGGTATCGGCCCGGGCACCGTGATAATGACTGGGCTAACTGCAGTTGTTGTTGGGACTACAATATTCTGTGGATCATAAAAAAATGTTACAGGACCTCTGATGGATGTTGGTGGAGGTGAATTGAAGCTTTGTTGAGATTGTTGTTGAGGTTGCTGATAACGAGAAAATGTATCGATTATATTGCTAAGTTTCATTATCGTTTTATCGCATAATAATCGTTTTAACACCCGATTCCTCGAGTTTTTCTTACCATTTTGCAGGTACATCATATATGGAGCTAAATCATGAGTCAAGAGCAAAAAGAACCAAAACAACCATAAAAAGATGAAGAAATGAAGAAACCTGCGAAACCTGCATAATTTGTTGCAGTCACGGTCGTCACTTAGGTGTCACGACCGTGACACCCCAAAAGACGCAATCACGACCGTGATGACATTGTCACGACCGTGACACTTAAAATTCAAGGGCCACGAACGTGATGCCCTTGTCACGACCGTGACAAGGGAAAAAGGAGGTTATTTGACTGAGACTACGTCAAAACGTTACGTGCACATGATCTGCCTATTTTTCAGCCACGTTCCTATATTCACTCAACTGCTCCTACGAGGCCCATGCAACAAATTCAGCTACCAAGCCCATTAATTCTTCTATAAATAGCATAATTCAATTGAACAATTTACAGAGCATTTTTTTATCAATTTCCTGCGGAAGCTCTGCCGAATTATTTTACACCCTTTTTGTTTCAGCATTATTTTTTTCCAGCAATTCATTTTTTATCGTATCCAGACCCAACCTATAACAATTTCCAACATCAGGAAATTGTTATAAAATTTACTTGTTTCCAAACCTTCAGAATATTTTGTTATTTTCGATTCCGCCAAATACTCCGAGCTTTCCGGTCTGTGGAAGAAGGAGTCTGCCATTTTATTGTTAACCAGGTTTATATTATTTGCAATTTAATATTTATGTTATTCATTTATTTTTCTGCCATGAATATTTTGTTTATTGTTTCTCTGCCTCTGTCTGGTTCAACAAAAATGAGTAGCTAATTACCTTAGGGCGGTATGTAGTTAAAACAAACTTAATCGGTAAAATTAACCATAGGCTTAAAATAATTAATAACTTAACATTCTGGCTGATACTTTTTATTTAAAATCGACCTTTTCGTTACGAGAGTAAGGAAAGAGTATTAGGTTAGGTCAAGACCACGAGAGTGTGAGATTTTAACCAGATAGCTAAAGTTAGGCATTTAAATTAAACACAGCGAGAGCGCTTTAAAATAAATTAGAATTACTAAGTTTCCAAAAATTATCTCTAAACACTTATGGGCTAGCGAGAGCAGGCATAGGGCTTTAGGGGTAAGATCTGAGATAAGACCTCGAGAGTGTGAGTTGAGGGCATTTAAACTGGTAACCTCTACAGAATAGATTAAGTGAACACCTTTATAAGCCTAGGTTAGATTGACCCGCCTAAGTTAGTATAATTACATACCGACCGCCTTAGTATTATTTTATTAAAACTTAAATTTAATTCCCGCCTTTAATATTTTAAAAAACAACAAAAAATCGTGACAACCATTCGCCTTAGCTAAACTAGAAGTTCATCTAGCACTAAGTAACCATAGAGTCCCTGTGGATCGATAATCTTAAATATTACTTCTATAGGCTGTGCACTTGCAGTTAAGATACCGCTAGACACATAATTAGACACGTCTTTAGCCCATCAAGTTTTTGGCGCCGTTGCCGGGGACCTTAATTTAGTTACTAGTGCACTTTAGGTAGCATTGTCTAGACTAAGGTAACAACTATTTAATTTTCTTAATCTAAATTTCCGAGTGTATGCCAAGTACTCGCTCTCAAGGCAAAGACTTGCAACCTCCAATCCCAGAATCAAAACGCTTCTTACACGTAAGAAGACGTATATTCGATTACGAACAAAGTTACAATATTCCAGGTCTTCATTTAGATCCGCCTAAACCAGTCGTAACATCAAAGGACGCAGAGATGGCTGAAGAACAGAATCACCCACTCAAGTATTACTCCAGTCCTTCGCAAGCTGAACCGCATTCAAGCATTGCCGCACCGGCTATCAACCGAAACGATTTCGAACTAAAACCTTCATTGATATCAGCCGTGCAACAAAATCAATTCGCCGGAAATCCTACCGAGGATCCGAATCTTCATCTTTCGATCTTTGTGCAATACGCAGATACCGTAAAAGCCAATGGAGTTACCCAAGAAGCTATTAGACTACGTTTGTTTCCATTTTCACTTCGAGACAGAGCAAGAGCCTGGCTTCAATCTCTGCCTTCGAACTCAGTAACTACGTGGGAGGAACTAAAGAGAGTTTTCTTGACCAGATATTTTCCACCTAGCAAGACAGCTATGCTGAGAGCTCAGTTCAACGGATTTAAGCAAAGGGAAAGCGAATCACTATTCGAAGCTTGGGAACGCTATAAGGATCTGCTGAGACTTTGTCCACATCACGGATTAGTAGAATGGATGGTCATCCATACCTTCTATAATGGACTCTTGTACAATACAAGAATGACAATTGACGCTGCCGCGGGCGGTGCATTGATGGACAAAGAATATAATGATGCTTATGCACTTATCGAAAGTATGGCTCAAAACCATTACCAATGGGGAAGCGAGAGAGTTGCAACTGAGAAACCAACAAAAGGAGGTATGTACGAAGTGAGTAGTATGGACCAAGTTAATGCAAAGTTTGACCAACTAAGCCAAAAGATCGACAACTTGGCCATAACACCAACATCCACCGTGGCTGCAGTAACACCTAACTGTGAGTTATGTGGAGTTCCAGGACACGAAGTTTATGATTGTCAACTATTGACAGGAATTCCCACTGATCAAGTGAATTATGCTCAAGGAAACCCATACTCAAACACATACAACCCAGGTTGGAAGAATCATCCAAACTTCTCCTATAAGAATAACAATGCTTTATACGCACCAGGTCAAGCACCAGCTACACCACCAGGATATCAAAAGACTGCTCCTAATGTCCCTAGAAAATCGAACCTTGAGTTGATGATGGAGAACTTTATAGCTAACCAATCTCAAACAAACAAGGACTTCTTAAACCAAAACATTCACACTAGTGAGCAGATTAAGCAATTAGTGAGCAAAGTAGATGCATTAGCTACACATAACAAAATGCTTGAAACTCAGATTTCACAAGTAGCTCAACAACAAGCACCTACCGCTGCACCAGCTGGAGTATTCCCTGGACAACCTCAACCTAATCCGAAAGGACATGCAAATGCTGTGATATTAAGAAGTGGCAAGGAACTTGACGGACCTAGCGATCCAAGACTCGACAATCCTGCCATGTACCAAAAACCGGATAAACCGACTGAAATGGTGAATGATCCAGAAAAAAAGGAAGATGACAATCAAGAGGCGGTGGAGAAAGAAAAGCCTTATGTGCCTCCACCACCCTATAAACCACCAATTCCGTACCCTCAGAGATTAACCAATTCCAAGACGACGGGTCAATTTAAGAAATTTGTCGAACTTCTGAAACAGTTGAATATTACCATTCCGTTTACAGAAGCAATCACTCAAATACCCTCGTACGCTAAGTTTTTAAAAGAAATCTTATCTAATAAGAAAAAGATAGAGGATAACGAAACAGTTACACTTACTGTTGAGTGTAGCGCCATAATTCAGAATAATATGCCTCCTAAGCTAAAAGATCCAGGAAGTTTCTCTATACCCTGTGTAATAGGAAAATTCGTCATTGACAAAGCTCTATGCGATTTAGGAGCCAGTATCAGTGTTATGCCCTTAACGATTTGCAAAAGGCTAGACATGGGAGACCTTAGACCAACTAAAATGTCTGTTCAACTAGCCGATCGCTCTGTTAAATATCCTGTAGGCATACTAGAAAACGTCCCAGTTCGTATAGGACAATTCTACATCCCTACTGATTTTATAATCATGGACATCTCTGAAGACTCCACTACACCTATCATACTAGGAAGACCATTCTTAGCTACCGCCGGAGCTATAATAGACGTAAAAAGAGGAAAGCTAACCTTTGAAGTAGGTGAAGAGAAAGTTGAATTTATTTTAACACAATTCTTACAATTACCAGCTATAGAGGATACCTGCTATCTATTGGACGTAATTGACGAATGTGTAAGAGAAATGGAACTGAAAGAAACTACCTATTCTGAAATAATGAAAATTCAAATCCCTCCGATTTTCGAAGATGATAATTGGCGTAAACCATATCAGGATGATAGTCTAAGCGAAAGTTTAGCACTTACACCGGATCCCATGCCAAGTAAAGATAAACCTACATTAGGATTAAAAACTTTACCTAATAACCTAAGATACGAATTCTTAGACATTGAATGTAAAAGACCAGTTATAATAAATTCCAGTTTAGGAACTATCGAAACAAAGAAACTTTTAGATGTCTTGAAGAAATATCCAACTGCATTAGGATATAACATATCTGATCTCAAAGGGATATGCCCTTCGATTTGTATGCATCGTATTCTGCTAGAAGAAGATTTCAAAACCTCCAGAGAATCTCAAAGAAGAATTAACCCAATCCTTAGCACTGTAGTAAAGGAAGAAGTTAAGAAACTACTAGATGCCGGAATAATATATCCAATCTCTGATAGTAAATGGGTTAGTCCAGTGCATGTAGTGCCAAAGAAAGGAGGTATCACTGTTGTGAAAAA
Source organism: Lathyrus aphaca (assembly GCA_963966055.1). Taxonomy (NCBI): domain Eukaryota; kingdom Viridiplantae; phylum Streptophyta; class Magnoliopsida; order Fabales; family Fabaceae; genus Lathyrus; species Lathyrus aphaca. The sequence continues at coordinate 107,540,434 of OZ014524.1, read as the reverse complement.
CGCTCAAGGCGAATCGATATCGCAAAGAGTAGTGACGGGACATAGAGTGTGCATCGATTACCGTAAACTAAACAAAGCCACTCGAAAAGATCATTTCCCACTACCTTTTATAGATCAAATGTTAGAACGATTAGCCAAGCATTCTTACTTCTGTTATCTTGACGGTTATTCAGGATTTTTCCAAATCCCTATCCATCCAGATGATCAAGAGAAGACTACATTCACATGCCCATATGGAACGTTCGCTTATAGACGAATGCCCTTTGGATTATGCAACGCTCCTGCAACCTTTCAAAGATGTATGATGTCAATCTTCGCAAATTTTATAGACAACATCATGGAAGTGTTCATGGACGACTTCTCTGTATGCGGGCAAAGTTTTGAAGGATGCCTATCAAATTTAGAAATGGTGTTAGAAAGATGTGTAAAAGTAAACCTCGTGCTTAACTGGGAGAAATGTCATTTTATGGTCAGAGAAGGAATCGTATTAGGCCACGTTATATCCGACAAGGGAATTGAAGTAGATAAAGCTAAGATAGAAGTCATAAAAGATCTTCAACCCCCTAAAACCATTCGAGAAATACGAAGCTTTTTAGGACACGCCGGTTTCTACCGACGATTCATCAAAGATTTCTCGAAAATCACTAAACCTCTTACTGGTTTATTAATGAAAGATGCTGAGTTCATATTCAATGAAGATTGTCTTAAAGCATTCGAAACTCTAAAAACAGCCCTCATCACCGCACCAATCATGCAACCCCCTGACTGGAGATTACCTTTCGAAATCATGTGCGATGCGAGTGACTATGTTGTAGGCGCAGTTCTAGGCCAGAGGAAGGAAAAGAAACTTCATGCGATTTACTATGCTAGTAGAACCTTAGATTCTGCTCAGATGAACTACGCCACTACTGAAAAAGAATTGTTAGCAGTTGTCTTTGCGCTTGACAAATTCCGTTCTTACCTAGTAGGAGCGAAAATAATCGTTTACACAGACCATGCTGCTATCCGATATCTATTAACTAAGAAAGATGCTAAACCGAGACTCTTGAGATGGATTTTACTCTTACAAGAGTTTGATCTCGAAATAAAAGATAAGAAAGGTACTGAAAACGTTGTAGCGGACCATTTATCTAGAATAGAAGGTATTAAACCTGAACAAGTACCGATTAACGATGATTTTCCGTATGAACAGCTGATAGCACAAATAGAAAGCGACCCAGTTCAGTTAGACTTAAATGAACCAGAACCCATGGAAACAAACCAAACAACTGTAGGACTGCCATGGTACGCTGACATTGTCAACTACCTAGCTGCAGGAGCTCTTCCACCTGATTTAACCTATCAGCAGAAAAAGAAATTCTTTCACAATCTCAAACATTACTATTGGGATGAACCATTATTGTTCAAAAGAGGACCCGATGGAATCTTTCGTCGATGTATTCCCGAAGAAGAAATAGAAGATGTCATTGCTCAATGCCATTCATCTCCTTATGGTGGACATGCAAGTACTTCCAAGACTTGTGCAAAAATCTTGCAAGCCGGCCTATTCTGGCCTAATCTATGGAAAGATGTCCACATCGCTGTTATAAATTGCGATCGGTGTCAACGCACTGGCAATATTTCAAGAAGAGATGAAATGCCTCAAAAAGGAATATTAGAAGTAGAAATCTTTGACGTCTGGGGAATAGATTTCACGGGACCATTCCCATCATCTTTTGGTAACAATTACATACTCGTAGCTGTTGATTATGTTTCGAAATGGATTGAAGCTATAGCTTCTCCTACAAACGATACACGAGTAGTAATAAAGCTTTTCAAAAATATAATCTTTCCCAGATTTGATGTGCCTAGACTCGTCATAAGTGACGGTGGCTCGCACTTCATTTCAAAAATCTTTGACAAATTATTATCTAAGTATGGAGTAAGACACCGTGTGGCAACACCATATCACCCACAGACAAGTGGACAAGTCGAAATCTCAAACAGAGAAATTAAACAAATCTTAGAAAAGACTGTCGCCATATCTCGGAAAGATTGGTCATGTAAACTTAATGAAGCTTTATGGGCTTATAGGACCGCTTACAAGACACCCATAGGTACTACACCTTTCAAATTAGTTTATGGAAAATCTTGTCACCTCCCGGTAGAACTAGAACACAAAGCTTATTGGGCGATCAAAACTCTCAATATAAACTATAATGCTGCAGGAGAAAAGCGAATCCTAGACATTAACAAATTAGAAGAATTAAGGCTAGATGCTTATGAGAATGCTAAGATATATAAAGAAAGAACTAAGCGATGGCATGATAAACGCCTATCTAGGAAAGAATTTAGTGTGGGAGACGTTGTACTCCTCTTTAATTCAAGACTTAGGCTCCTTCCTGGAAAATTAAAATCTAGATGGTCAGGACCCTTTGAAATAACTAAAGTGTTCCCGAATGGAGCAATAGAAATTAAGGGTAGGAATAGTGAACCATTCATAGTAAACGGACAACGTTTAAAACACTATCATAAAGTTGAAAATAGAGATTATGCAAATAGTCTAAGGCTTTTAGAGTTGTCCACTAACTCCCCTGATTAATCTAAACCTAAGCATTACGTCAGGCTTTTGACGATAAAAACAGCGCTTAGTGGGAGGCAACCCATTTACTCATTTAATTATTTAAATCATTTGTATCATTCTATTGTTTTTGTCATTTATCATTTTATTCTTCATTTAATTGTTTTGTCATTTTCAATCTTATTATTATTGCCGTTAGTTTATGCATTTTATTTTATTATTTTTCCTTATTTTAATCTTAAATCACTTTTACAGATTTTCTAAAAGTCTTTTCCATTTTCCTTCTCCCCCTGATTTGTTTCCTCCATATTTGCACTAACTATGGCTAACCAACCGATAAACCATATGGAAACCAAATTTAGAGGTAGGAACCAAAGAATGAAGTTTGAAGAGTTATCACAGAGGCAAATGGATTTGACCCTGTATCCGGATGATCTGACTATGGAAACCCTAGGTATACATGATAGCATCCTGTACTTGTTTAACCGACTTGGATGGGAGAATGCACGGATTCAACATAAGTTTGTGACTTACCGCGAGCTCACCCTTGAGTTCCTTAGCTCCCTAGTTTACCTACCTGGGCGCGGTTTTGGATTCAGGAAAGGATTTATTAGTTTCCGCCTATTTGGAATAGAATATGACTTTAACCATAAAGAACTAGCTAACTTATTAGGATTCCCTAGTGGACCCTTTGCTTTTACTACCACACAGGTAGAATTGATGGACATTGAGCTGGATTTCTTTTGGGGAACTTTAACCGGAAACTACCACCCTGAACCAAATAGCATGAACAATGATGAGATACATAACCCTGCTCTCCGTTACTTCCATAAGATCCTTGCCCACACCTTCTTTGGAAAAGAAGAAAACATTACCGGAGTCTCTAAAGATGAGATATTCATTATGTCATGTTTCACTAATGGACAGCCTGTTAATGGTGTACCTTTCATGATGCAAACCTTCACCCGAATCCAAGAAGAACCTGAATTACCTATATTAGTAGGAGGTCTTGTAACCATGATTGCTGATGCCTTAGGACTTAGATACCAATTGCACAGATGCAACCGTTTAGGTACCATCCGTCCTATGAATCTTAACTTTTGCTTTAATCGCCATATCATAAGGAATTTAGGACATCCACCTTTCAAGTACCTAATCCGGAATGAGGTAGTAACCCTGTTCACACTACCAAACCATGCTAGCGTAAGTGTTCACAATAAGGATAACTGGCTTTATGAGTTAACCCCACCTGATTATCCATCTACTCCTGAAACACCTCAGTCTTACAAGATAAAAGATGATATAATGACCGATGTCGAAACTGACCCTGAGACACCTCCTGGTTACCATGACATTGACCACACTGACGAAGTTATTGAAACCCCTGAAGTGAATCAAGGAGATTATGCTGACAACTTACAGAATATCATGAACACTCTTGAAGCTTACCAAACTGATATAAATACATTTAAGGATGAAATTAAGAGCATGCGATTGGACATTATAGGTTTGACTGACATAACCTGTGAACAATTCTATCACCTGAACTCCGCAATCGAAGATTTGAAGAAACACTTTTGAAAATGCTATAAGTGATCTAGTTTATTTTTCTCATTGTTTTCGTTTCTAGTTAGATTTACTTTTCGCAAACAATTTCATACCGTATTTTCATTTATGTAATTTCATTTCAATTACCATATGCAATGCACTTCTAATTTACAAATTTTTCCATTTTAATTAATTTATATGTTTTCATTATATATACTGTTATGCTTGGATTTAATTATTTTCTATAAAATCTCTCGTGCCATGCAAATGTACAAGTACTATATTGAAAATATTTATTATATGGTGTTTATATTAAATATTGAGTGATAAGTGACCAAAAAATTATTATATAAATTCTATGAAGCGTAAGAGATAATGTTTCTGGAAATTATTAAAGGAAATCAACCCTCACGATCGTCACACCCCACCTAACGATCGTGACGTGCTCATTTAGCGTGTCACGACCGTCATCTCCTTGTCACGACCGTGACAACCCTAAATATAGGATTCGTGAAAAACAGAACTGTTTCTTTTCGAAACCTCTTCTTCTTCTTCCTCCATAACTTTCAAAACCACCCATTATCTCCCCCAACTTCCGTAACCTCCCATTACCAAATTAAAACCCATTAACATCTCCATTATCACCTTACCTATCACATTCTCACCTTCCAATATTTATCCGAACCATTATTTCTCTCATTTTATCACTTTTTCACAAAAATCCCAAATCCTCATCTCTCACTCTAGTTCTTGCATGCAATGGATGCTATACAATTCAGAGAGGGTGAGAATGGAGAAAACCAGAGAGAAAGATTCATCCGATTCCAGAACCGCGGTGTGCAACCCACGCGTTATATCGACCCTGTCTGTATGAGAGAACTCGGAATGCTTACCAGTGTCAAGAGCCAGCTTCAAAAAGTCGGTCTGTGGGATCTTTGCAGTCAGCCCCAGCCCACATTCGAGCTTCTGACATTGGAATTCCTAAGCTCGTTCCATTACATCACTCCTACCGGTTCTCAGAGTCAACTTACCGGTTTCGCTAAGTTCAGATTGCATAACCAGGAGTTTAACCTTCCGCAAAATAGGATAGCCGAGTTGCTAGGCTTCGATCACGGGAATGAAGCTCACCTCCGCGTGCCGGATAATTTCAGTGAAACCGCTTTCACTTTATGGCACGACATAACCAACACCCGTGCCTCAGCCTTTCAGAGCCTTAATGCTACACACATCCACAACCCGGCAATCCGATATTTTCACCGTGTCATTTGCAACACCATCTTTGCACGAGAGAGTAACCATAAGCTCAACTCCAAGGAGCTTCTGTTCTTGTACTGCGCTCTAAATGACGAGCCAATCAACGCTGCCCCGTTCATGCTTTCTCACATCCAGGCCATTGCGCAAAGAGGCTCAACCCCATTTTTCATAGGCGGCATTGTCACCACCCTCGCCATTCAGTTGGGGCTTGGTGACTTGGTCGTCAATCAGCCTTTCAGAGACGCCGAGTTCCTCACCAAGAATTATTGCAGGTCCGCGCACCTGATTGCGCAGAGAGAGGATGGCAGGTATAGCCCTGTTATCCACGGCACTGTTTATCACCACATCATTCTGCCGTCCCGTGACCACATCGACCCATCCAGCCGAGCCAACTGGCTCTTTGTTCTACCAGATGCTGCCGGCCACGCCCCTATTCATGATGATCAGGCAGATCCTCCAGCGGATGAGATGCAGGACGCCATGGATGCAGCTGAGCCTGTCCAGGACATTCCAGAGACATCTACCCGACAGCCTCCTGCACAGGAATTCACTCTTGAGGACGTCCTCCGTGCGATTCATCAGCAGAACCAGATGAATGCCGCACTGGAGCGCAGACAGAAGGAGCAACATGATGATTTACTCCGCACTATTGCAACCAACCAGGCAGCTACTAATGAGAAGTTTGGAGAAATTTTTAGTGAGCTAGAGGCCTTGCGCATTGACATCACTGCTGTTACCGGTACCGGTTCTGATCCTGAAGCGACTCCTACCAGACGCTCACGCACCAGAAGCCGAGCCCGCGGTCCTCAGCAGCCTTAGTTTTAGTTTTTGCTTATGTTTGTTTTTCATTTTCATAGTTTGTATTGTACTTTTACCGCTATTATATCACAACATTGAGGATAATGTCTGATATAGTGTGGGAGAGGTACCTTTCATTTTCCGCATTTTCCCTTTTCGCACTTTTTCAATTCCGTTGTATTTCTTTTCGTAAGTTAATGAAACGAGCAATTTTTGTGCTATTTTCTTTAATTTCGAACTTTCCCCGTTTATTTAGCCATACCGAAAAAATCTTTAATTATTCGCATTACCCGACTTGCCTACGAAATCATAACTAGGAAGCTGAGAACGATTCAACAAGACCAATACAGTCTTGACACCTTTGACTTCCCACTTAAGCGATTCCATTCCGATTATCGTTACGAGTACACCTTAAGTTTCAGTTCAAAAGTAACCCCTAGTAGTTTATACTAGCAGTCAGCACCGTCTGAACACAAACCACGTGGGGAGCCGATGAATATAAGCGTTTGATGCCTAATCAATAATGATCCTTCATATCTCGATGCAAAATGAAAAGAAATTGCACCAAAGTACACGGTCGCATATAAGAAACGAGAAATATGAGAAGGAGTCCATTGCGGGTTGGTTCAGAGGTACTGGTTCTGAACTTGGTAGGGCGTGCTACGGCTCGATCCCCCACAACCTCCAAATCGGATAATATATGTAGGGTTACCGCACTCGTGTACCAGACCCTGTGCTTAAAAAGGATCAAAGTCGCTAACCGGCTACTCCACTACGTGCGTGCTAAGGCAAAGGGCTTAATGTGATTGCACTAGAATGAAACCGGGCGAAATAAGATCGAAAAACTCTAGGTGAAATCGTAAAGAAATTACCGATTGTTTCATTTAACGGGAAGTCGATGACTTAGCTTGTTGCTTGTGTCATTAGTGTATCATTAGTGTTTTATCATTACCGGTTTATCCGACAAAACGATCCCTCGTACGGTTTGTTATGTGTATGCGTCGATAAAAACTTGTCCGCCGATTTTCAACCGACTATTTGCTTGAGGACAAGCAAAGGTTTAAGTTTGGGGAAGTTTGATAACGAGAAAATGTATCGATTATATTGCTAAGTTTCATTATCATTTTATCGCATAATAATCGTTTTAACACCCGATTCCTCGAGTTTTTCTTACCATTTTGCAGGTACATCATATATGGAGCTAAATCATGAGTCAAGAGCAAAAAGAACCAAAACAACCATAAAAAGATGAAGAAATGAAGAAACCTGCAAAACCTGCATAATTTGTTGCAGTCACGGTCGTCACTTAGGTGTCACGACCGTGACACCCCAAAAGACGCAATCACGACCGTGATGACATTGTCACGACCGTGACACTTAAAATTCAAGGGCCACGAACGTGATGCCCTTGTCACGACCGTGACAAGGGAAAAAGGAGGTTATTTGACTGAGACTACGTCAAAACGTTACGTGCACATGATCTGCCTATTTTTCAGCCACGTTCCTATATTCACTCAACTGCTCCTACGAGGCCCATGCAACAAATTCAGCTACCAAGCCCATTAATTCTTCTATAAATAGCATAATTCAATTGAACAATTTACAGAGCATTTTTTTATCAATTTCCTGCGGAAGCTCTGCCGAATTATTTTACACCCTTTTTGTTTCAGCATTATTTTTTTCCAGCAATTCATTTTTTATCGTATCCAGACCCAACCTATAACAATTTCCAACATCAGGAAATTGTTATAAAATTTACTTGTTTCCAAACCTTCAGAATATTTTGTTATTTTCGATTCCGCCAAATACTCCGAGCTTTCCGGTCTGTGGAAGAAGGAGTCTGCCATTTTATTGTTAACCAGGTTTATATTATTTGCAATTTAATATTTATGTTATTCATTTATTTTTCTGCCATGAATATTTTGTTTATTGTTTCTCTGCCTCTGTCTGGTTCAACAAAAATGAGTAGCTAATTACCTTAGGGCGGTATGTAGTTAAAACAAACTTAATCGGTAAAATTAACCATAGGCTTAAAATAATTAATAACTTAACATTCTGGCTGATACTTTTTATTTAAAATCGACCTTTTCGTTACGAGAGTAAGGAAAGAGTATTAGGTTAGGTCAAGACCACGAGAGTGTGAGATTTTAACCAGATAGCTAAAGTTAGGCATTTAAATTAAACACAGCGAGAGCGCTTTAAAATAAATTAGAATTACTAAGTTTCCAAAAATTATCTCTAAACACTTATGGGCTAGCGAGAGCAGGCATAGGGCTTTAGGGGTAAGATCTGAGATAAGACCACGAGAGTGTGAGTTGAGGGCATTTAAACTGGTAACCTCTACAGAATAGATTAAGTGAACACCTTTATAAGCCTAGGTTAGATTGACCCGCCTAAGTTAGTATAATTACATACCGACCGCCTTAGTATTATTTTATTAAAACTTAAATTTAATTCCCGCCTTTAATATTTTAAAAAACAACAAAAAATCGTGACAACCATTCGCCTTAGCTAAACTAGAAGTTCATCTAGCACTAAGTAACCATAGAGTCCCTGTGGATCGATAATCTTAAATATTACTTCTATAGGCTGTGCACTTGCAGTTAAGATACCGCTAGACACATAATTAGACACGTCTTTAGCCCATCAGTTGCTGAAAGTTGTTGGAACTCGGGACCGTTGTCGGATCATAATAGATTGTGACAGTGGAAACATCATTGTTGGTTGTTAGAGTTGTAGTAGCCGGTGCAAATGAATTGTTGTGTGTTGAAGTGACAGATGAAATGATTGCTGAAGTTGTAGCTGAATCGGTTGGAACAATGGTTGTTGCAGTTGTAGAAGAAACACTTGGAAAGATGGTTGTTGCATTTGTAGAAGAAACGCTTGTTGTTGATAAAAGGGTTGTTGGTATTGTAGAAGCGGTGGTTGTAATCTGCAGAATGCCTTCTTTAATCAAATCATTGATGCCTTTCCTCAAGCTAGCACACCCATTCTCAGAAAGTTTGCATAATTCATAACAGGCCTCACATCCTGGAAACACTTGGCACTTTAAGAGCTGGGCTTTAACGTCTGCTAGAGGTGTCTGAATACATGCAATGTCTTCTATCAAACTCAGGGGTGATCCATCCTCTACAACATTAATCCTTGGCCCACTGTGGCTTGGCATAGGATTCTTCATTACATTTGGAGGAGGTGCAAAGTTCAGGGCTTTTGAATCTACCAGATCCTGAACCTTCATATGCAGAGCTCTGCATTTTTCTGTAGAATGACCAGGTGTGTTGGAATGAAAAGCACACCTAGCATTGACATCATAGTTTCTTGGAAGGTTTTGAGGATCAGGTGGATCCAATGTCCTCAACTCAACAAGATTGGGCTTCAGGAGTTGTGGCAGCAGTGTAGCATACGACATAGGAATGGGGTCAATTGCCCGGTTGACCTGAGATGGCCACTGTTGAAATGGAAGTTGTTGTTGATTGTTGTTGCTATTGTTGTATGATCTCTGTTGTGGAAATTGTTGTTGTTGCGGAAAGTGTTGCGGTTGTTGAGCATACTGAGGAGGTGAAGCAGGGATAGTAACAACAACAACTGTTCTGGGAAAGTATTGGGGTCTCCCTCTTCCCATGTGCACAGAGTTTGTCTCACCAGATCTACGGGGCCCAGCAAATGGTTTTCTTGTATTCTTGAACTGGCACCGTTATCGGAGATCTTTACCATATTCAATAGGCTCTTTATTCTTTCCCCAACTATCACCACATCTGCAAAGCTGGTAGAAGAGAATGCAACAAATCTGTCAATGTATGTTCCTCGAAGAGTATTCATGAACATGTCTGCCATTTCCCTTTCAGACATAGGGGGTTGAACAGCAGCAGCAAGTTGCCTCCACCTTTGGGCATATTCTATGAAGCTCTCACGGGAAGACTGAGACATTCCCATTAGGAGGGTCCTGTTTGGAGCCATGTCCAAGTTGTATTGATACTGACGGATAAAAGCTTCAGCCAAGTCTTTCCAGTTCCTCACTGTGGCTCTAGTCAAATGGGAATACCATTCTCGGGATGCCCCTGTTAGACTATCCTCGAAGTAAAACATCCACAGCTTTTCGTCCATGGTGTATGCTTTTAACCTTCCCAAGAATGATTGAAGGTGGGTGCGTGGGCAGGATGTGCCATTATACCTTTCAAAACACGGGGGTTTGAACTTGTGAGGAATTCTCACCCCTTCCACCAGTCCCATGTCCATTACATCAAACCCTAGGGAATTCTGGGATTCAAGAGACCTCAGCTTCTCTACAATCTCATCCAGCCTACGGTCGTAAACTTCATCCCCAACCCCAACAACTGTAAACTGTTCTTCTTGAGGATCCTCTTGCAAGATCCTTCCTCCAGCAGTGTTACCCTGAGTATTCCTTATGGCATTAACTTTTGGGTTTAGATGAGGCCCAAACTCTGGTGGATCAGTGCGAGGTTGCACGTGATCGTTGTTACTGGTACCTCCTGTACCCGGATGGTGTTCTTCAGGAGTTTGCCTTTCAACCAACTCCCTTAGTCTTTCCTTGCTCTGAGCTAAACCAGTCATTACAGTCATGAATTGGGTCATCTGATTCCTCATCTCAACCCTCTCATTTGCCATTTGGGACCTCACTTCAATCAAGTTTTGCTGTACTTGATCCATCTGAATTCCCGGAAGGTTGTTTCGCGTCGGGTACCGGTGTATTCTGTTGACATGGAACACTCTTCTGCGAGCAATGTTTCCTGAAACCGCAACAAAGTGAGAAAGAACAATAAAACAAAAACCTACAAAACAAAGAAAATGTTAGTATGCAATGCAATATGCTTATTTCTCTTCCAAGGGTATCCGATTTGGTTCTTTGGTTTTGACCTTTCCAGACCTCGAGGAAATGCTGATGATGTTGATAGATAAAGTCCACCATAAATAATACAAACTGATATATTACAAAGCATGAAAATACATAGTTTGATTACAATATATTCCCACGGTGGGTCAAAATACAACAACAAAATCAAAAGTACAATAAAAGAAAATGTACAAGCAAGAGAATCAGACATCTAATCCAAAGTCATCCTCCCTGACTTCCTTCAGGAGGGCCTCAGTCACTGGACCCACTGGGTGCTCTATGATAGTCCTGATGAGGAGATTCCCGGTAGCAATGACACTGGTTAACCTCTTATGCTTGTCCTGATCCTTTGACCTCTTCAACCCCACCCGGAGTTTCAATTCAGATATCTCTTTCTGAGCTGCCAATAAAGCTTCCTGATGCTTCTTCTCACTAGCCTCCAACTGTTCTATCTTAGCTTGAGTTCTCTGATCTTCTTGTGCACGGGCTTCAGTGATCCTGATCCACCTAGCCTGGCTCTCCTCTAGATAATGATCTGCCCTAGCTTTCTGAGTCTTCGCTTCCTTGCAAGCATTCTTCAGAATTAACTCCCCTACCCTTGCCTTTCTGATGTAATCATCCATCTTCTCAATCTTGGTCAAGTGCTCAATCCTGAGCCTTTCCAATCTCTCATTATCTAGACGGCTGTCATTTATCTCCCATGGAGTCTTCTTTAAGGCTTCAGCTAGCTGAGTGTTCCTCTCTTTCAGCTTTTCAAACTCTTCCAAACTGACAGTGGCTGCAGGTTGCACTGTAGAAGGTCTAGGTACATCTTCTAAAGTAAATGGCATCCGGGTGATCTGAGCTCTGGTACGGGACCAATCAGAATACTGTGCTGAAGCAATGTTGTTGTACTTGCCAAAGATGGTTGTTCCCTTGGTCTGCATGTTATCCCAAGCCAAGGTAGCTTGTCTGACAACAGCAGAGTTAGGTTGGATTTCACAGTAGAGAGTTTCAACCAAATCTTGTCCTCGGGGAGGATGAACCAAAGCATACCCTAATTGTCTTTTAAATAGTAAGGGGTTGTAGTTGATGCAACCTTTCACTCCTATCAAAGGCACATTAGGATATTGCCCACAACTAGTAATGATGTCCTTGCCCTTGGTGCTTTGAGTGCACTATCTAATGTCTTCTGATGTCAAGGCAATGAATCTCTTAGCCCAATTCTTCTACTGATGAAGGTTCAAGAAGGTATTTGACTTTGGCAAGTGTCTTAGAAGCCAAGAGTAATAAAGAGGAGCACAACATCTGACCAGCCTTCCTATTTGCTTTTCATTCCTCTGATGTACTGAGTAGTAGAAGTCTCCTAGCAAGGTAGGAACTGGATTCCTCAATAAGAACAAGTGAATGGCATTCTTGCTCACAAATTTGGGCTCATCTGCAAACAAGATAATCCCACATATACTGAGGGCTAGAAGTGCACAGACAACCTTCCATTCTCCTATAGCAGCATGCAAGGTAGCCTGGGAGATCAAGAAGTCTAGGTGAAGGCCTAGAACCCCAGCCTTGGTTGTCATGTTCTGATCAATGAGGGCAGGCTCCAAATGTAATGCCCTGGCTATGTCTTCATTTCTGGGAGCAACCATCTCTGGGTTGAAATGAATCCCTCTCCTGATAGGAACTCCTAACAACAAGGAAAACTCTTCTAGCAGAGGTCCCATCTGGAAGTCAGGGAATGTGAAGCATCTGAGTGGAGGATCATAGAACTGTAAACAAGTATGGATCATGCTCCTCTGATATGCATCTAAGTCCATGACCATGTCCAATATGCCTCCATAATTCTCTCTGAATAGTGGGACATGATCAGGAGTAATGAGGGTCTGGATCTGCCTGATGTTAGTCAGGGTGGGCTCAAAGAAGTGGTATGTGATGTTGCTCTTTCTTGAAATATCCATGGGTGCTGATGAAGAAGCTGAGGACAAATACTGTTGAAGGTCACTGAATGGGATGCTGGAGGTGAGTCTCTGATGAAGATAGCTAGAGAGGAAACACTGATAAACTGATGAAGGTGCTGGAGAAGATAACTGAAGTAGTCTGAGCAGCAGAAGGGGTCAAAACCAAACCAAAGATAACAAGATGGATACCCTGTAAAACAAATAAGCAAATGTTAAAATGATGCAAAAATGATGTATGCAAATGATATGCAAAGGGTTTGTGATCAAGTGCTAGATCTGTTTATCTGCCTTGGTAAGAGTCCATGTATGTTCATAAGTCCGGATGGAGGCTTAGAAATCCAATAACCAGGTGGGGGACTCAAATAAAGAGTCACAAGTCCAGGGTAATCACAAGAACTGTCCAAAGTGATGCATTCTTAAAACAAAACTAGTAACAGGGTATGATGTGGCCAAGGGTTCCTGCAAACCTGTAAACATCCCAACCCCCTCACATGTAATGTTCTAGAACAAGGATCCTCAGACTTGGATCAGTTATGAGAAGTGTAAACACTTCTAACCCGGAGGTACAGTGTTTAAAATAACCATAAAAGATCCTCCTCTAATTCACCTCAGATGCTGAAGGTCATAAAAAGGTCATCCAGACTTAGCAGGCTTCCCAGATAGCCCTAGTACTACAGGAAATCTGTAGCACAGAGTTCTCAAGAAGAAACCCATGTCTGAACCGTGTTTCATATTCCTGCACCAGACCGAAATGGAATGGGAAAGAATATGAAGTCACTCTAGCCTATGTGTCACTCAGGTCCCAGGTATATGACCTTAATCACTCAATGAACCCCACCCACCAAGGAAGACACAAATCCAGCACATGATAATGAGAATATGAAATGCATAAAACTGTAAAGGAAAGCAGTAAATAAAGCTGTACATAAAGCAATAAATAAAGCAAGCAAATAAGCACAAGTAGCACATAACACCCCTGTTGTAGCGGTAAAATCATGAGTGTAAGCTATTAGGTAACTTAACTCAAAGTAAACAGAGTCGCCACCGCGCTTTTATTTTATTCCAAAAGGAAAAAGGAAAAAGAGCGAATAAAACCTAATGAATCTAAAAGCAAGAAAGCTAAAGACACGCATTAGAGAAACAGGTAAGGGGATATGTTACACAATGGGAAGATTTGACGCACCCAAAATGTCTGTGGTACTCCACGGGAGCCCTTTGAAAAATTTACCGCTTTTGGTTTGAAAATGGTTTGTTTGAAAGAGATTGGAGAGATGAGAAGAGAAACGTTTTTTATATTTTTTTGTTTGAAGAGGTTTAACGCCTCATGCCTACGTACGCACAAAGTGCAATGCGAGATCAAAACCTCGTAGTTCGTGGTACAAAATTTGAAAAGAAACAATGGGTTGAATTGATTTTAAAATGTAGAGATAAGTCGTCATTCTTTAGCGAATAATTCCGCTAGAAAGAATGAATCATATCTAAACATATGAAAAGAAAAGTGCACAAAGGCACAAAAACAATTGAGTGAGTCTTGGATTTTTTAAAGTCTTTGAGAAGAGAATTTCGATATGCTTACATGGATTAACATTTATTAAGAAGATAAAATGAAAAGGGTAAAATCGCTTGACCTAAGTCAAGGTTTGATTGCGAAAACGTTTGAAGTTTGAAAACAAAGAAGGTTTTGAAAATAGGAAGAAGATTTGAAAATTTAAGAAGTGGGAGGAGATGAAGTGATTATCCTAAGAAAATAAAATAAAGAGATAAGGGAAGAAAGATCTAACCAAACTTGATGACATTCCAAATTATGAGCATAAGAGTTCCATCCTTATAAGCTAGCAAATGGCCAAACAAAGGCTAAATCCAACTTTATGAAGATCAAGGCAAAGGAAGTGTCCTAAAAATCTAAGTCCAAATCTTCACTCCAAATGCTAAGGATAGTAACCAATAGTCCTCAAATTAAAGTCACAAGTTTTTTAGAGGTTTAATCCTTTATTAATTTTTTGTGTGTCCAAATGGACAAATAGAAAATCAATCAACAAATAATAAGGGCAAATAATAAACATGATATGGATGAGTAAAGCAAAATAGAATAAAGACAATAAAATGCAAGAAATTAAATGTTAGTAACAAAAAAAAAAGAAAAAAAAAGGCAAGAATCTAAAATATTAATAGTATTAATAGTATAATAATATTTACATAATAATGGTATGGTGAACTTAATCAACCACAACCGAAAGGAAAGTAACCAAAATTGAAGACAACCGGATCCGCTTAGCATCTTACACTATAGCGATTAATCAAGGCAAACCGAACCGAATTCAATGAAATTTGAAAGGCGATTGGGAGACCCAAAGCACCTACGCATCAAAAATTCACAAGTCTCGATTCTTGATGCAATATGATTAACCACTTTGGGATTACGCGATCAACAAGAGATCCGGTCCATGAAAGTGCATGTACCCAATTAGATTTTTATTCCAAAGTCAGGACATATTTAGGTCTATGTTAAGCAATCGCCGAGTAATTTACGAAGTAATTACCCTACAAATGAGGCCGGCCACCACCAATTAAGGTGCACAATGTTAGTGCTAATGCATGCGAGATAAACGATATCTAAATCGTTATCCGAACGCGATACCGCACAAAACTAAAGATGAATACCAAATTGAGTCGTACATACGGTATTCTTCCATCCTTAAGTTCAATCACTCATCCTGGTGGATTCAAGCATGAAAATGTATCACTAATGCAAAGTACCTTAAATGAATTGAATAATCCACTTAAAGGTAGTTTTGAATTAATGAACATTAACTACTCTAATATACACCCAAAGTCCATTGGAATTAAGGAGGAATTACTACCAAAAATGCTTCCCAAGGTAAAAATAAAAGGAGGAAGAAGAAGAAGAAAGAGGAACCAAAAAGGGGCTTGAAACAAGCCAAAAACAGCATTTTGACTTGTGTTAACCGGTTAACCAATTGGTTAACCGGTTAAAGCAAGCAGATTTTGGACAAATTGCGCTATTTTTAAACTGGTTAACCAGTTAACCAAATGGTTAACCGGTTAACGCTGTACCAGATGCTGAAAAATGCAGAAAATTCAGCATGATCCATTTTGAAACCTTTTCTCAAACATTGGATGATCATGATCTGAATTTGCACGAATTTTAAAACCAAAATACAGTGGAATCCCTGCAATCAAACAACAAATAAAGATCCCAAGGATCTAGAAACAAGAGCACCAAAGATCTACATCTTGAATGTTGATGGTGAATATGGGTTTATGGAGGAGGATGAATTACCAAAAGCTTTTCTTCAAATTGAACCAACACAAGCTTAGATATACTGAAATTGATGAGCAAAAGAATGAAAGCATGAAGGTCTAGCTCAAGTTAATCAAGAATTCAATGTGAATTCTTGATAACTTCAAAAGAAAGAAAGATGAGCTTTGTAGAATTTTGGTGTTGGGGGAATATTTTGCAAGAGGTTTTGTGGCTATCAAAAGCTTGTGGAATGAATGAAATTGAGGTCCTATTTAAAGGCCTTAGGTATGGAAATTTGGTGGAATGGGGCTTGCTTTGGTAATTTCAATTTAGGTTTGGTAATTGGAATTTTGGTGGGAAATGGAAAAGAGTGGTGATTAGTGAGGGTTTATGGTAGGAAATGATCAAAGTGATGTAGAGAAATCAGAAACTAATGGATCTAGAATATTCCAATTAAATCAATGATCTAAGGGTGCTGAATTTGAATAAAAAAATCAAATTTCACACTGGTTAACCGGTTAACCATTTGGTTAACCGGCTAACCAAGCTGAATTTTGAATTTTTTGTTCAAAAATAGCTGCTTGGTTGTTTCGGCCCGATTCTTGTGTACGTCGAAGAAATAAACACGTGAACCTTGGAGATCATTTGAATGAATCAATTAACTTGGGAAATCCTTGATCTGATAATTTTGAATTATTTGCGGATCGTCTTCGACCTTTGTGAAATTTACTCGAGCTGCAGGACTGCTATTTTTTGGCATTTTTATATGGTTCCTCTTCCTGGAAAAAAAGGTTAGCAAAAGGAAACAAAATATTTTTGGATTTTGATTAATGGTTAGTAAACACAATCAAATAAAACAATTAAAGACAACAGTGATCCCCTGCGAGGCATAATCCTAACCCGAGAAGGACCGTGCAACCAGTGCGATCTTGTTTGTATGCAAAATGCAGACGAGATGCAAAGAAATCTTAGGGCAAAAATTAGGGTGTCACAGCTGCCCCTATTTAAGTTTCTTCAATCCGGAGATATGAAGATTGACATCTTCGTCTCTACAAGATGGGAGAGACTTAAATACAGAAAACCCAATTTTTGTCCTAAGAGAACATGATATGAGATGAATATGATATGCAAGCCCAAGATCTATGTGGGGAAAACATGACCACCAGAGGAAAGCAAAAACTTGGGGACACAGAAGAAAATCCCGCCGGGGAAAACAACAGACACCAAAAGAGTTACCAGGAAAATAAATCACTGGATAGCTGACTCCACTTGGGAAAAGATATATGATATAATCAAGGTACAAGATTCAACAAGGGAAAGAATAAATACTCTGCCAGGGAATATCAACCAAACAAAATATTCAAGTCCAAAAATGGAGGAGTACCAAGTTGGAAACGAATTATCAACTACCCGCTTCCTGGGTAGGAAAACCAAGGACTCGACTATCAATTTACTAGATAGGAGCAAAACAAAGAGGGATACACGCCACTACCTTTTTACTGGGTAGAAACAATTCTCAACTACCAGATTTACTGGGCAAGAGCTTAAGCAAAGGGAAACAACTTCTATTACCTTTTTACTGGGTAAGAAGAAGAAATCTCGACTACCGGATTTACTGGGTAGGAGTACAAGCAAAAGAGCTTGATCAATTTGGTAATATTACCCACTATCGAATAACTGATAGCTTAATTCCAAAGTAATATACTCAAGCTGGAGAAAATGTTGCCCACTATCAAACAATGATAGCTTAATTCCAGGGCAAAATTACTCACAAAAGGGGCCCAAAGTTCAATCCAAGAACAAGTTGGAGAGAAACGGTCAAACAAGACTCATCCCGAGGAGGAAATATCTCAACTGGGGCAAATTTCATCCAGATAATAAACTGGGAGGAAACTGAATCAAAATCATCCACGAGAAACGAACTCAGTGGGGAATTAGAAAGGATTAACACTTTCTGCTTAATGGTTGACACTATGAACTTGAGAGGAAGACAACACACGCACTCTTTGGGGAAAATCCACACCAAAGAGCAGGGAACAACGATAAATGCAAGAATGCAAGCAAAATATGCTATGCTCATGCGTATGAATATGCTTATGAATATGCTGACAAAACAAACATAAAGATAAGAAACGGGTGACATGAACACCACAACAACCAGATACTCGGCTAATCTCAAGGCAACAATGCAGGGAATCATGCTGGAGATTCAACTTGAAATCCTGCAGGGGAATATCATAAGCCATCAAAGGATTAAAATCCTACTACAAGGCTTAACTCATGATGAGAAAACATCTGCTAGGGATCCAATCCACAAAGCAATCTTCAAGAAACACTAACAAAATCTTCCATTCTTTGGGGAAAGAGGGAAATGTCCCTGCTAACACTGATGGGAACAAAAATCCTCATGACTCCGTTTGAGAAAACAAAATAAAGATCTACCAGTGATATAACCTACCGAAGTATTAAACATCAATCATCAACTCTGCATAGGGATATCACCCTGCTGAGGAAAGGTAATAATCTGCTAAAGATTAAGGAAAAGCTTCCACAATCCTTGCTAGGGACAAAAGAATTCTTGATAAAAATCAACTTTTGCAAGGAATAACTGTCATATCACTCCTGCTCCACTTGGGGATATAGTGCAAGACCTGCTGAAAATTACATAGGAACCTGCTGGAAACCAACACACGTAGACCTACTGGGGATCCACATGGGGATATCAGAAGTTAACATCATAGCCAAAACACAGTTACGAGGGATTTTAAATCAATACCCACCATCGGGTAAAAGAAAACCTCTAAACTGACTGCTGTAACACGGTGGGAGAACTGACTTTAGTTATGTTGCGGATAGCAAGAGTCGCCACCGACTTTTATTTTATCCAAAGGAAAGGCATAAAAGAACAGGAAAGACCTTTTAAAAGATTTTTGGGTCCGGGGGGTAGGTTATGTAAAGGGAAGGTGTTAGCACCCTTTACATCCATGGTTATCCATGGGCTCTTAGTTACTTAGCTCACTTTAAAATGTTTTTGAAATGTGAAGTGTGTGTTTAGAAATTTTCTTAAGAGTTTTATAATGATCCATGTACGGATGCGTATAAAACCTTTGTTTTGAAAATTGTTTGAAATTGTGAAGTGTTTGAAAAGTTTTTGAATAGTGAGCAAGTAACTATGAGAAACCTACCCTAAAGTTTAAGTCTTTCTGTTCTTGAATCCTTTAAATGGTAAGACTATCCCTATTATTAAGGAATAGGTAGTCATTACCTTGGATGTGAGGGACAAGTAAGGGTCATCTGTTAATGTAGGCAACTGTGGGGTGTATTAAGCAATTTTGAAGGGACTGTCATCTTTATTCGAAAGGGACAAGATCATTACGAAGGAAACATTCGAAAAGGGACTTGATCTTTTATTGTTAAGGGACTAGATGACTTTATTTTGAGGGACTTTTTGCTTTATACACCCTACTTGACCTTTTGATTAGGCAACAATGAGAGGTACCCCTAAGGAAGTGAGATGGCGATCCAAGATCGACTTACGTGTGTGAGTGTGCAATTTAATATTTATCTTTAAATTCAAGTGATCTAAATTAATTTTAAATAAACATACATGTTACACTCCCTATTTACTAACCATAGCATAAAATAAATAATAAACATTATAAAATATTACATCCAGGAACAATTACATAATAATAATTAAGCAAAATTAAATATAATAAGTAAAATAAATAATTATAATTGGGTTAGTAGAAAATAATAATAAGATTAAATGGGGTTAGTAATAATCATATAAACATAATTAATAATAATAATAATATAAACAAAAACATTATAATAATTAAAAGATCAAACAATTATTTAAGATTAATAAGAAAAAATATGAACCATTATATTGATTATTATAAAGTTTTAAATTATTTGCAAAATTATAAAAATTAAGTTAATTATAAACATATTATAAAATTATAATTACAAAAATTAAATTAGCAATTTTAACTATTTTTAAATATAATAAAACAATTATTTATATACAATAATTAAATTATAAACAAATTATAAAATATGTACATAATTAAGATTTATAAATAATAGAATTAAAAAAAAAGGAAGAATATTAGGGTTTGAGAAAATTATTAGGATTTATAAAAATTAATTAGGTTATATATATTTGATATGTAAAATTATTAAATAGTGTGCAATTATATAATATAAGTTTTTAAGGGAAAATTTATTTACATATATTGATTTCTTTTTTAGAAAAGCACTTAAATTTGTTTTAGAAAAAAAATGGTATAAGGAAATAATAAGAAAATAAACAAAACAACATAAACAAAAAAAAAACAGGACCTGGGATTTGAACCCAGGTCCTTTACCTGGAAAGACAATGACCTTGCCACTGGGCCATGTGTGCGCGTGTTGGTAGCAAAGCCATCCAATTGGTTTTGTTGTTGTTCTAAACAATCCTGAAAAAAATCATGAAAAAGAAACAAAACAAAAGGCCTGGGGGGAATCGAACCCAGGACCTTTTAACAATATGCATGCCTACTTTCCCTTCCAGCCGGGAGGGCGCTTTTGGCATTAAGTTGACTATAATACATTATATATTAAAACTAATCATTAAACAGAAAAATAAGAAAAATTGATTGAGCCCAGGATTCGATCCCTGGCCCTTAGCATCATACGCGCATCCTTTTACCACCAGACCAATTGTACATTGGTGTTACAAAGCAGAGACAAATACAAAAAATATAATATCCGAACATTTGAATTTCCAGACGCGCGAAAAGGTCATCTTCTTCAAATTTCCTGCGAAATCAGCTGTGCTTTTTCTTACGAAGTTACCTGCGAATTTGATTTTACAGAATTTCCTAGGTTCATGTCAACGAACACGATACCTGTAAAATTTTGTTAAATTGAAACCACAAATGTAATCACCACATCATTTACAGTTTCATCATGTTATCACAATTCGTTTATAGTTGCTAAATCATAAGATCCCAATCTGAGCTTCAAAACCCTAATAATGGTGAAACCTCATTCCTACATCAAAACTCAAATCAAATCACCCAGAAACATTCAGAAGGTTACTACAAACAAGAATATATGATCAATTGTTATTTACAACACATAAATAAGTGAAATCGAAATTTTTTAAAACAAGCAACAACATGGATGCGGTTTATGCGATTCTGTGTGCTTTTGAGTGTGATGATGATGTATTCATGTTCCACAAGTCCTAAGGAACACAATGCAACCTTCAAAATCCTTTGAGAGTGGCTGGAAACAGCAAACCGAATTTGACTTTTCTTTCAAAATTTTGAAGCTTGTTTTTATGCTTGGAGGCTGAAAAATCCGTCCCTAGTGCTTGCAGTGTCTTCAAGTATTTATAATGATTGAATTAGGTCAAAAAGAATGGATCTTGTATCATGAAAATTGATTACTTGATTATGAAGAAATCTCTCATCCAAAAATATCAAACAAATCCAATATATTCTTACTATTTTGGCCTAGCACGAATTTGGATGTTGATAATTGGTCTTGAATGGTGTTGATGACTTTCTAGAAGAAGAATCACCCTTAAATATTGATTTTTTGATTTTATTTTGATTTAATATGTATTTAAATGAATAAAATTCAAATAAATATTAAATAAATAAAAAAAATCAGAAATTACATGGGTGGGCCGTGCTTGGTGTTATATTGAAGTTTGGATCACAAGATTGCAAGCCCATTTGGAAGAAATTGATTTTAAAGCCCTATTTTCTTCATACACCACTCAAAAATTTCCCAACTTTGCAAGGGCACATATCCTTCAATTTTAATGCTATGAGGGTGTTCTTGGACATTTTGGAAAGCTTGAAGAGTCCTCTAACCAACCCCACTGGTTTCATGTCCATATCATGTACCATTCTCAAGTTATGCCCTTTTGAAGTTGTTGACTTTTTGTTGACTTTCAAAAGGACCTATAATGTCTTAGCTCATACCTTCCAAATGAAGCATTTTTGGGCTTGGCTTGTGAGACACAAAGTTGTAGAGAATTCAATTTCCTTAAAAATGAGCTTTGGATGGAGAATTGGTGATGAAGTATGTGAAAGTTATTGCTGGTCAAAGTTCAGTTGACTTTTACTGAGGAAACCCTAATTTAGAAACCTTTGATTCTTGATGATCTGAGCTATCCTTGATGATTCATGATCAACCCTTGATCAAATGATGAATTTTACTTCATATACTTGATGTTGGAAAAAAATCATGAAGTTTGACTTTGGTTTGACCACAGTTGACCTCAGTTTGACTTTTTAACTGCTTTGACTGATTTTGACTTATCTGATCATCTGACTGAGCAAACCTTTGAGAAAAGTCTTGAAACTTGTCATGGGGATTCTTAGACACATGTAAGATGTTATGAAGCTCACTTGAAGTCTTGGAAGTTCATTTAGCCTGAATAAAGTCAAAACCCTAGTTTTGGATGCACTGCTTGGGAGGTGCATTGTCTGAGGGAATTGTCAACTCTTCTGACCAATTGTGAACTTTGTGAACCTTGTGAACCTTGTGAACCTCATAAAGTATCTTGTAGACTTAATGAACCTCATGAAAGGTCTTGTAAGCATTGTGAATCTTGTGAACCTTGTGAACCTCATGGGAGGTCTTGTGAACCTTGTGAACTTCATGCAAGGTCTTGTAAGTATTGTGAGTCTTGTGAACCTTCTTAGCACACAAAGTCTTGTATTGTGAGGGCAAATTTTGGGGTGCAACAGCTTCCCCTGTTCAATTTTCTGAAACCTGAGGGGTTAGATTGGTATATTTGCCAGTCGTGACCTGGAAGGTTGAAGGGGATTGAACACAAAAGCCCAAAAATTTGCACTTACCGGTGCGTAAAGTGATACTGATGTTTGGTTGTATATGCTTGAGTGGGCTTAAAGATGCCACTTGGAGAAAAGTTCCTCAAATACATTTCTTGGAGGATAAAGCAATCCAAAATATGAAGATATAATGATAGCTTTTAGGAGGATAAAGCAATCCTGAGGTAGTGATATGCTTTCAGGAGAATAAAGCAGTCCTGAGGTAATGATATGCTTTCAGGAGGATAAAGCAGTCCTGAGGTATTGATAATATGCTTTCAGGAGGATAAAGCAATCCTGAGGTAATAATATGCTTTCAGGAGGATAAAGCAGTCCTGAGGTAATAATATGCTTTCAGGAGGATAAGGCAGTCCTGGGGGATGGATAATATGCTTTCAAGAGGATAAAGCAATCCTGAGGTAATAATATGCTTTCAGGAGGATAAAGCAGTCCTGAGGGATGGATAGCTTTCGAGGAGATAATATGCTTTCAGGAGGATAAAACAGTCCTGAGGTAGTAATATGCTTTCAGGAGGATAAAGCAGTCCTGAGGTATAAGAAGCTTTCGGGAGGATAAAGCAGTCCTGAGGGATTGATAATATGCTTTCAGAAAGATGAACAACGTTCTGAAGTATAAGAAGCTTTCAGGAGGATAAAGCAGTCTTGAGGTAGTAATATGCTTTCAGGAGGATAAAGCAGTCCTGAGGTATAAGAAGCTTTCAGGAGGATAAAGCAGTCCTGAGGTAGTAATATGCTTTCAGGAGGATAAAGAAGTCCTGAGGTAGTGATAAGCTTTCAGGAGGATAAAGCAGTCCTGAAGGAATGATAAACTTTCAGAAAGATAAACAACGTTCTGAGGGAATGACAATATGCTTTCAGGAGGATAAAGCAGTCCTGAGGTAATGATATAACCTTTGGGAAGATAAACAACGGCCCAAGGTAATGATATGCTTTCAGGAGGATAAAGCAGTCCTGAGGTAGTGATATGCTTTCAGGAGGATAAAGCAGTCCTGAGGTAATGATAAGCTTTCAGGAGGATAAAGCAGTCCTGAAGTAAAAATAACTTTTGGGAAGATAAACAACGGCCCAATAGTCACAATTTGTTAATGAAGTCTGTATGCTGGAGAATTAACCTGAAAACAAGGTAGCATTTTGTATGGTAGTATTAGTTTATGCATTATGTATGCATGTATGATATGATGCACTCAAGTAATGTATTATGTATTTATGGATATGTATGTTATGGTATGATGTAAATGATGTATGTATGATATGATGCTGCCTGAAGCATCTGGATATCTTTGTATAACAACTGCTGGCCAGGGAAAATAAATCCCGATTTGTTGCTGAAGAGTATGAGGAACTTGTTCCCGTCTTGTTTGATAATAAGGTATACATAACCTCCCGTTTTCGTTTGATAATAAGGTATACATAACCTCCCGTCTTCGTTTGATAGTAGGGTATACATAACCTTTCGTCTGCGTTTGATAATAAGGTATACATAACCTCCCGTCTTCGTTTGATAGTAGGGTATACATAACCTTCCGTCTGCGTTTGATAGTAGGGTATACATAACCTTTCGTCTGCTGGGGATAGTAGGGTATACATAACCTTCCGTCTTCGTTCGTCCTTAGTAAATACTATTACTGCATTTTCATGCATTTCTGGTAAACATCAATCATATTAAGCATACATGCATTTCTGGTAAACATCAATCATATTCAAAAGCATACATTCATTCAAACACAACCAATGGACGTTTCGCTTATGGTAAAAGTAAATCTGGATTCAGAGGGAAAAGTAAAGCTGAACTTGAAAGCAGAATTGTTTCAACTTCGATAATGCATAACCAATTGGATCTAGAGCCCCTGAAATTCTTAACTTTCCTGAATACCTTCCCAGAAATCCTCATAGTCTGATCTGAAGACATGATACTGGCACCATCTGATACTACTGGCGTAGACAATTAATTTCCACAATGGCTTCTGCTGAGAATCCAATATCAAGGTAATACAATGAGAGGAACGTGTCTTCAAATTGTGATAGGCCATATACGCTCCGGATATTAGATTTGAAAAGAAAGCATTGCCCCCTTGGTTGAGGATGAATTCTCCCATAATGGAAGTATCTGAATGTAAGAGAAATAAACAAAGTGTCTCACAATAATATGCCCCTGACATCATGAAATTCACATATATGAGGAGAGCTGCTTCTGGCTATTAAGCATTGTTGAATTTGGACCTGATTGCCCCAAATGAATTGAACAGTAAGTTGTTATGCCCCTTGACTGGGAAACAGTGACTGTGCCCCTGGCATTATGAACTTTGTAATGTTACCCTCGGTAATTTAGACAGATGTGGAGATCTGCCCCTGGCTACTTAAACATAATTGAATCCTGTCCTGATTGCCCCAAATGAGTTAGGAAGTATCATGGCCTGCCCCATTGATTGGGAGATAATGACTATGCCCCTTTGTATACATGGACTTTGATCCAGGAAGCAACTTTGTTTATCGGAAGGACTTTGGTTCATTGAACATTCATCCTGTAAGTTTCTCCATTTGTCAAACACTCAGGTATCTGCAAACAAATATATTCAAAAATGCAATGCTTATGTCTGTCTTGAAGTTTTGAAACAAGTTGTTTTAGAAAAACTGTTTTTTTTTTGTGTAAACTGTGATATTAACTCAAGTTTTATAATAAGCCCTAAAGGAGTCAGGATACCTTTTTGTAGCAGTACACTTTCGAACTAACCATGCTTCAGTTAGGGCTTTTAAAGGGTTATAACGTGGCCTGGTTCATGGTTTAAGAAACAAAGGATATAGGCTCAAATTTTATTTGTACCCAACCCAATCTCCATGGTGTTCTTTAGTCCTATGCTCAGTTAACTTATGCATTGAAGTTCCAAAGAAGTTTGGTATTGTAACACTGACATTTGTGATGGTTCAGAAACCCAAAATTTATTTGAACATTCAGTCATCTTTCTTTGTTGAGGATTCATAGTGACCTCTTTTTTTTTTTTTTTGAACTTTATTATCCCTCCTGAACTGCTTATTTCAAGGTTACAGTCAGCGGGATGTCTTGATGTTTTACTAAGTCTTCTTCATAGATTTTGACTTAGTAAGCTTTTCTTTTGCTGGGTATTGACTGTCCGGATTAATGATTACAGAGAACCATCATTAGTTGTGTACAACACAGATAATTGGCATATTTGAGTTAACCGAGTAACTACCCTGCCCCGGGTTATGAATAAGGGTTAATTTGTGCAAGAATAAAAAACTCATACTTCATAGGCTCAAAAAGGGTTGACTAGGGATTAACTTCCTTATATCTCCACTGTTTAGGAATTGAAACAATGCCTGTACATCGTCAGCATAGTCTGTTCAAAAGCATACTTCCTAATATTATGGTATTGTTTTCGTCATCCTCCCTCTACAGGCTTATAGCTTTATCAGGAGTTAAATATCACAAGATAGAAATAAGAAGCATAATTCAAAATATAGTGGAACGAATGGATTAATTCAAGACAAACATATGCAATGCATTAATGAAAACAAAAGTTTAACATAATAGTAAGTGTTTAAACAAACAAAAGAGATTACAAATGAAAATTCAAATGTTGTCCCATCCAGTTGGCTGAATGTCTTCAATTGCAATCTGTGAACTTTGAGGAGCAGTATACTTCACCATGAAATCAAATTTACCACTTGGATGTCCCAAGGTGCCCCATATCTCAACAGGAATAGGTAGGCCTCCTTTCTTGCTACCTTGGGCCACTTGTCTTGCAGCTTCGGTGTTTGATGGACGATAGTAGTACTCAACTTGACCTTCTGGGGTAACCTCTAGGATTCCTTCGTCAATTAGATCTTGAATCTTTTTCTTCAATGTCCAACAACTATTAGTATCATGTCCAGGACAGTTGGAGTGATACCCACACCTTGCCTTGGGATTATAGCGAGGAGAGGAAGTTTTAGGATTTTGAGGAGGATTTTTCAAGGAAATTAGTTTCATCTCCAACAAGCATTGCAGAACTTGTGACATTGGAGTGCTGAACTTGATAAACTGCCTTCTATATTTCTTGTGTTGAGGTGGATTAACCTTATCAGGTCTTTCTTCTTCAACTGAAGAACAATCAATGGCAACCTGTCTCTTACCTTCTTTTATCCTCATCTTCCTTTCAACCAAATCAGCTTGCTTTAACGGAGGTTGACTGACAATTAGATTCCTGACTCCACTACTTTGAAGTTTGTGAACAAAGGTTCTTAGTTCTTCTTGCTCCTGAGCTAAACTTTGAATAAGAGCCACCTGGTCATTCATCTGGGTCCTCATTCCTGTCATCTCAGCTTGTAGTTGTTTCAGCTGATCATCCTTATTGTCCTCAGGATTCTTCTTCTTAGCCAACAGTGTCTTCAATTCATCCTGCCCCTTGGACAAGTTCAGGATCAGCTCTTGGAACTGGGAATTCTGAGCCTGGAGATCTTTGACTGTTTGTTCAAGAGCCATTGCTGAAATAAACAGCGAGAAGATAAGAAACCTGTGCACAATAAACCTGTGATGCAATGATATGGAATGCGTATGCAATGTTTTCAAGGACCGCAGGATTTAAATCTGTTTAAACAACCAAAAAGTAAACTTTTATTAGTGATAAATTTGTTTGCCCCTTGGGCTTACAAGGAATGGGGTTTTAAGTCTCCCATGGACGTTTCCTCTTTGTGTTGAGGTATGAGTTGAGATTCCGTTCCTTGTGAAGTTGCTTTGTTAGTTCTAGGATTCTTTCTTGACTTGCTTTGTAATGAGCCTCAAAAGTATCCCTTTTCTCCTTCAATTGGACCCAAGATCTCTGCAAGTCTTCCATGTCAGTAGGCATGTCTGGGTGAAGGATGGTATAAGAAGTATCTCCTTCGGCAACAGGTTCCATGGTAACTGGCAGGATAACTGGATATGGCATCATGAGAGTCTGAGCACGAGATCGCACCCATCTGAGATAAGCCTCCATAGGAATAATGTACTTAGGCTCCAGAGTCTTGCTGTCAACCTTGTTTACTTTTCTCCATGCTCTTATGAATCTCTGACGGTAACCTTGAAGATCATTGTCGTAGTCAAACACAATACCCTGAATCAACATGTCATGTGGGCCATCACTCCGAGCGTAACCAAACTGTTGTAAAGCTAGATAAGGGTTGTAAGTAATGCCTCCTCTTATGCCTAGAAGTGGCACATTGGGAAACTCCCCACAACGGTCAATGATAGTGACATTCTTCATAGATCTGGAGCACCAATGGATATCTGAATGAGAGAGTGATATGATCCTTTTAGACCACCTGAACCCTTGTTCATTCTTCATTACTGAGCGAGGAAGGTGAGAAATAAACCACCTAGACAATAAAGGTATACAGCACATCAGAGTTCCTCTTGCCCTTGTAGTACGAGTATGAAGAGAGTGCAGGATGTCTCCAAGCAATGTAGGCACTGGATTGTGACTCAGAAATATGTTGATGGCATGCACGTCTATGAACTGATCTGGATTGGGGAACAACACTAAGCCATAAATCAGCAAGGCTAAGATCTCCTCAAAAGCATCATGACTCATGGCCTTCAAGAACCACTTGAGCCTTCTCTATCAACACCTTGGCAAGAATACTCTTAACTCCACTTCTCGTTTCTAGAACAATGTCAGACTTCTTCAGATGTAGAGCTGCAGCAATAACCTCGGGTTTAGGCTCTTTTTCCAAGCCTGAGAATGATTTCTGATCAAGAATAGGTATGCCCAGAAGTTTGGAGAAATCCTCCATGGTAGGAACCAGCTGGTAGTCGGGGAATGTGAAGCAATGGTGCTTAGGATCAAAGAACTGAAACAGAACACTCATCATGTCTTCATTAAACCCTGAAGTGACTAGATCCAATAAGTTACCATGCCTCTTGATGAACTGGGAATGGTCAGACACTTGAGAAACCAACTCTTTAAGCTTAGCAGGTATACCCACAAAGTTGATCCTGATAGTGTTTCTACGAGCAGAAGCCATGACCTGCAACAAAGAACAAAGATAAATCCTTTGGTCCTTGAAATGGTTAGTGAAGATGCTATGCTTATGATGCATGATGATGTCATGATGTTATGCTCAATCACAAACATGTGGCACACACAAACAAGTCACACAATAGCCCTAGGTTTAAAGGCTTGCATGAGGTTCAAAGGTAAGTACCCTCCCCTGAAGTTAGTTGGTTCATCCTGTCCTACAAAAGTAACCATGTTCTAAGGGATCTCAATATCATTGATCCTTCACAAGGGTGGTTGTTCAGTAGGCAACTTACTTGCCAACCAAAACCCTCCAAGTTTAGAATCTCAATGAGCGTAGTATCGAGTATCAACCAACTTCAGTCTGCACCAAAGCTGGTTATCTCACTACTTTCTAAGGGCCAAGATGGGATGACTAGGGTTCTAAAAGTTAGTTAGTGCATTGACAACATATGGCAGCCTCATATTATCCTCAACTTGACTTAAGGAACATAAGCACCAACCAAGAAGTCACACTAACTATGGCCACCAGATCAACCATATCGATATACGTCGTACAGTTTCCTTGGTCTATTGCCATTTACCTAAGGTACACTAGATCCGGGTTAGGATCTTTCACACATAAGAGCCCAACAAGTAAGTATAAAGCAAACAAGGCAAACAATTTTAAAGTGATCTAATTCCTAAGGGTACCCCTCTTTTATTAAATCCCCAGCAGAGTCGCCAGTTCTGTAACACGGTGGGAGAACTGACTTTAGTTATGTTGCGGATAGCAAGAGTCGCCACCGACTTTTATTTTATCCAAAGGAAAGGCATAAAAGAACAGGAAAGAACTTTTAAAAGATTTTTGGGTCCGGGGGGTAGGTTATGTAAAGGGAAGGTGTTAGCACCCTTTACATCCATGGTTATCCATGGGCTCTTAGTTACTTAGCTCACTTTAAAATGTTTTTGAAATGTGAAGTGTGTGTTTAGAAATTTTCTTAAGAGTTTTATAATGATCCATGTACGGATGCGTATAAAACCTTTGTTTTGAAAATTGTTTGAAATTGTGAAGTGTTTGAAAAGTTTTTGAATAGTGAGCAAGTAACTATGAGAAACCTACCCTAAAGTTTAAGTCTTTCTGTTCTTGAATCCTTTAAATGGTAAGACTATCCCTATTATTAAGGAATAGGTAGTCATTACCTTGGATGTGAGGGACAAGTAAGGGTCATCTGTTAATGTAGGCAACTGTGGGGTGTATTAAGCAATTTTGAAGGGACTGTCATCTTTATTCGAAAGGGACAAGATCATTACGAAGGAAACATTCGAAAAGGGACTTGATCTTTTATTGTTAAGGGACTAGATGACTTTATTTTGAGGGACTTTTTGCTTTATACACCCTACTTGACCTTTTGATTAGGCAACAATGAGAGGTACCCCTAAGGAAGTGAGATGGCGATCCAAGATCGACTTACGTGTGTGAGTGTGCAATTTAATATTTATCTTTAAATTCAAGTGATCTAAATTAATTTTAAATAAACATACATGTTACACTCCCTATTTACTAACCATAGCATAAAATAAATAATAAACATTATAAAATATTACATCCAGGAACAATTACATAATAATAATTAAGCAAAATTAAATATAATAAGTAAAATAAATAATTATAATTGGGTTAGTAGAAAATAATAATAAGATTAAATGGGGTTAGTAATAATCATATAAACATAATTAATAATAATAATATAAACAAAAACATTATAATAATTAAAAGATCAAACAATTATTTAAGATTAATAAGAAAAAATATGAACCATTATATTGATTATTATAAAGTTTTAAATTATTTGCAAAATTATAAAAATTAAGTTAATTATAAACATATTATAAAATTATAATTACAAAAATTAAATTAGCAATTTTAACTATTTTTAAATATAATAAAACAATTATTTATATACAATAATTAAATTATAAACAAATTATAAAATATGTACATAATTAAGATTTATAAATAATAGAATTAAAAAAAAGAGGAAGAATATTAGGGTTTGAGAAAATTATTAGGATTTATAAAAATTAATTAGGTTATATATATTTGATATGTAAAATTATTAAATAGTGTGAAATTATATAATATAAGTTTTTAAGGGAAAATTTATTTACATATATTGATTTCTTTTTTAGAAAAGCACTTAAATTTGTTTTAGAAAAAAAATGGTATAAGGAAATAATAAGAAAATAAACAAAACAACATAAACAAAAAAAAAAAACAGGACCTGGGATTTGAACCCAGGTCCTTTACCTGGAAAGACAATGACCTTGCCACTGGGCCATGTGTGCGCGTGTTGGTAGCAAAGCCATCCAATTGGTTTTGTTGTTGTTCTAAACAATCATGAAAAAGAAACAAAACAAAAGGCCTGGGGGGAATCGAACCCAGGACCTTTTAACAATATGCATGCCTACTTTCCATTCCAGCCGGGAGGGCGCTTCTGGCATTAAGTTGACTACAATACATTATATATTAAAACTAATCATTAAACAGAAAAATAAGAAAAATTGATTGAGCCCAGGATTCGATCCCTGGCCCTTAGCATCATACGCGCATCCTTTTACCACCAGACCAATTGTAAATTGGTGTTACAAAGCAGAGACAAATACAAAAAATATAATATCCGAACATTTGAATTTCCAGACGCGCGAAAAGGTCATCTTCTTCAAATTTCCTGCGAAATCAGCTGTGCTTTTTCTTACGAAGTTACCTGCGAATTTGATTTTACAGAATTTCCTAGGTTCATGTCAACGAACACGATACCTGTAAAATTTTGTTAAATTGAAACCACAAATGTAATCACCACATCATTTACAGTTTCATCATGTTATCACAATTCGTTTATAGTTGCTAAATCATAAGATCCCAATCTGAGCTTCAAAACCCTAATAATGGTGAAACCTCATTCCTACATCAAAACTCAAATCAAATCACCCAGAAACATTCAGAAGGTTACTACAAACAAGAATATATGATCAATTGTTATTTACAACACATAAATAAGTGAAATCGAAATTTTTTAAAACAAGCAACAACATGGATGCGGTTTATGCGATTCTGTGTGCTTTTGAGTATGATGATGATGTATTCATGTTCCACAAGTCCTAAGGAACACAATGCAACCTTCAAAATCCTTTGAGAGTGGCTGGAAACAGCAAACCGAATTTGACTTTTCTTTCAAAATTTTGAAGCTTGTTTTTATGCTTGGAGGCTGAAAAATCCGTCCCTAGTGCTTGCAGTGTCTTCAAGTATTTATAATGATTGAATTAGGTCAAAAAGAATGGATCTTGTATCATGAAAATTGATTACTTGATTATGAAGAAATCTCTCATCCAAAAATATCAAACAAATCCAATATATTCTTACTATTTTGGCCTAGCACGAATTTGGATGTTGATAATTGGTCTTGAATGGTGTTGATGACTTTCTAGAAGAAGAATCACCCTTAAATATTGATTTTTTGATTTTATTTTGATTTAATATGTATTTAAATGAATAAAATTCAAATAAATATTAAATAAAATAAAAAAAATCAGAAATTACATGGGTGGGTCGTGCTTGGTGTTATATTGAAGTTTGGATCACAAGATTGCAAGCCCATTTGGAAGAAATTGATTTTAAAGCCCTATTTTCTTCATACACCACTCAAAAATTTCCCAACTTTGCAAGGGCACATATCCTTCAATTTTAATGCTATGAGGGTGTTCTTGGACATTTTGGAAAGCTTGAAGAGTCCTCTAACCAACCCCACTGGTTTCATGTACCATTCTCAAGTTATGCCCTTTTGAAGTTGTTGACTTTTTGTTGACTTTCAAAAGGACCTATAATGTCTTAGCTCATACCTTCCAAATGAAGCATTTTTGGGCTTGGCTTGTGAGACACAAAGTTGTAGATAATTCAATTTCCTTAAAAATGAGCTTTGGATGGAGAATTGGTGATGAAGTATGTGAAAGTTATTGCTGGTCAAAGTTCAGTTGACTTTTACTGAGGAAACCCTAATTTAGAAACCTTTGATTCTTGATGATCTGAGCTATCCTTGATGATTCATGATCAACCCTTGATCAAATGATGAATTTTACTTCATATACTTGATGTTGGCAAAAAATCATGAAGTTTGACTTTGGTTTGACCACAGTTGACCTCAGTTTGACTTTTTAACTGTTTTGACTGATTTTGACTTATCTGATCATCTGACTGAGCAAACCTTTGAGAAAAGTCTTGAAACTTGTCATGGGGATTCTTAGACACATGTAAGATGTTATGAAGCTCACTTGAAGTCTTGGAAGTTCATTTAGCCTGAATAAAGTCAAAACCCTAGTTTTGGATGAACTGCTTAGGAGGTGCATTGTCTGAGGGAATTGTCAACTCTTCTGACCAATTGTGAACTTTGTGAACCTTGTGAACCTTGTGAACCTCATAAAGTATCTTGTAGACTTAATGAACCTCATGAAAGGTCTTGTAAGCATTGTGAATCTTGTGAACCTTGTGAACCTCACGGGAGGTCTTGTGAACCTTGTGAACTTCATGCAAGGTCTTGTAAGTATTGTGAGTCTTGTGAACCTTGTGAACCTTCTTAGCACACAAAGTCTTGTATTGTGAGGGCAAATTTTGGGGTGCAACAACTGCTATATCAATACTTCTATTCAAGGATGCAATCAACTCAAGCTGAGGAACAAAAGCTCGGCCGTGGATTCCCAATGCTTCTCAAGTTAAAGATAACTTGTTGAGGAAGAGATCAAAACTCAGCTGGGGATTCCCAATGCTTCTCAAGTTAAAGATAACTTGATGAGGAAGAGATCAAAACTCAGCTGGGGATTCCTAAGAACATCCCTTCCAATAATTCTTCTGGGGGAGACATTGGAACTCAAATTAAGAACATTCATATAATTCCCGTTCATGCTTATTGTTGGGGATCAAAACATCATTAACATCAACCTGTCCAGACTATTCAGGAACTTCACATGGACACAACCGAATCAAACCTTGCTTTGGGAGAGACAAGTTACACACATCCAGACTTTACCATCCTTGGAATCACTATTGATATCCTTTCTTTGTTCACATATCAAAAGAAAAATGCTTTTATAATCTTCAAAGATTAAATTTATTAAATTTGTTTCAAAAATCATCATCAATAATAAATTGAAATTTTGTAAACAGAAACAATATAAAGAATTGCAAACAATTGAATAAAAGCTCAAATTCATTGATAGAATGGTAATCAGCAAATGGCATGACTCCATGGATCATTACAAGTTTGAAAAATGGTAAATACATGGAAAAGGGCTACATTGAAATACAATGATCACTATTCTCCCTATCAACTTCGAACTCCATTGTGTCCGAAACTTCAGTCAAGGACGAGTGAATAAGAATCTTTGATGGGAAATTCTTCTGAGGGATAGAATCTGAATTCCTTGGTCGTTACAAGTGATCCAGTCTGTCGACGCAGTTACTTGCCATGATCCCTAACTTTTGCCTAGATTGCCCTTTCGTGTTTTCAATCTACTAGGATAATTATTTCTGTTTATGTCTCTAATTTTTTTTCCTAGACCGCCCTTTCGGGTTTTCAATCCACCGAGACGCTCATTTTTTCCTAAGCCGCCCTTCCGGGTTTTCAACTTAGCGAGCTATTCTTTTATTTTTTGGGCAAAGTATTTCTTGACTGCATCCGCATTCACAGGGCGAGTGATCTCCTCACCATCCATAGTTGCAAGAATTAATGAACCGCCAGAGAAGGCTTTCTTGACAACATATGGGCCATCATAGTTCGGAGTCCACTTGCCCCGAGAATATTTAATGAAAGACTGGATCTTTTTGAGCACGAGGACGCCTTCTCTGAATACACGAGGTTTGACCTTCTTGTCAAAAGCTTTCTTCATTCTTTGCTGGTACAACCGACCATGACACAAAGTTGTTATTCTCTTTTCCTCAATCAAATTCAACTGATCAAATCTACTCTGACACCATTCAGCCTCAATCAACTTGGCTTCCATCAGAACTCTCATTGATGGGATCTCAACTTCGACAGGGAGCACTGCTTCTGTACCATAAACAAGTGAGAAAGGGGTTGCCCCTGTTGAAGTGCGGACAGATGTACGATACCCATGCAAAGCAAAAGGGAGCATCTCATGCCAAACCTTGTATGTCACAACCATCTTCTGAATGATCTTCTTAATGTTCTTATTCGCAGCTTCAACAGCCCCATTCATCTTCGGTCTATAGGGAGAAGAATTATGGTGCTGAATCTTGAATTCTTCACAAAGTTCTTTCATCATCTTATTATTCAAGTTCGAACCATTATCAGTAATGATTCTATTCGGAACACCATATCTGCAAATAATGTTATTCTTGATAAACCGAACCACAACTTGCTTGGTCACATTAACATACAATGCCGCTTCCACCCACTTGGTGAAGTAGTCAATTGCAACAAGAATAAAACGATGTTCATTCGAAGCCTTGGGTTCAATCATACCAATCATATCAATTCCCCACATAGAGAAAGGCCATGGGGAAGAAATCACATTGAGATAAGCGGGTGGCACGTGAATCTTATCAGCATACACTTGACACTTATGGCACTTTTTCACATACTTGCAACAATCAGATTCCATTGTCAGCCAATAGTAACCTGCTCTCAACATCTTTTT
The DNA here is from genome assembly GCA_963966055.1 of Lathyrus aphaca. Lineage (NCBI taxonomy): Eukaryota > Viridiplantae > Streptophyta > Magnoliopsida > Fabales > Fabaceae > Lathyrus > Lathyrus aphaca. The sequence goes on along the minus strand of OZ014524.1, from coordinate 107,504,684 downwards.
AGCCATTGCATGCCCATTAGCATGAGTACCAAAATATCCTTCATGAATTTCTTTCATTAACATGTCTGCCTCGTGTTTATCCACGTATCTGAGCAAGACCATGTCAAAATTTCTCTTATAGAGCACATTTCCATTCAGGAAGAAATTGCCTGCCAATCTCCTCAAAGTCCTCTTATCTTTATCGGATGCCCCAAGTGGGTATTCTTGTCTCTGGAGGAAACATTTAATATCATGATACCAAGGCCTGTCATCATGGACCTCTTCAACTGCAAACACATGAGCTGGTCTTTCAAGTCGCATCACTCTGATCATGGGAACGCCATTCCACTGGTTCACCTTTATCATAGAAGCTATAGTTGCTAAAGCGTCTGCCATCTGATTCTCATCATGAGGAACATAATGAAACTCAACTTTAGTGAAGAAAGTTGATATCTTCCTGGCATAATCTCTATAAGGGATCAAGTGGGGTTGATGAGTTACCCACGTGCCCTGGATCTGATTGATTACCAAGGCAGAATCTCCGTACACGTCAAGATGCTTAATCCTCAGATCAATAGCTTCCTCAAGACCCATAATGCAGGCTTCATACTCAGCTTCATTATTGGTACAAGGAAAAATCAACCTCACAACAAAAGGAATATGTGAACCATGGGGAGTAATGATCATTGCCCCAATTCCTCTTCCGGGTGCATTTACAGCACCATCAAAAACTAAACCCCATCGAGATCCAGGCTCCGGCCCTTCCTCAATCAAAGGTTCATCACAATCTTTCATTTTCAAGTACATCACATCCTCATCTGGAAAATCAAACTTGATAGGCTGGTAATCATCAATCGGTTGATGTGCCAAATGGTCAGCCAAGATACTACCTTTTATAGCTTTTTGAGCTCGGTACTCGATATCATATTCTGATAACAACATTTGCCAACGAGCAATCCTCCCAGTCAAAGCAGGCTTTTCAAATATATACTTGGTTGGATCCATTTTAGAGATCAACCAAGTTGTATGATTCAGTATATACTGGCGAAGACGTTTTGCAGCCCAAGCTAAGGCACAACAAGCTTTTTCAAGCATGGAGTACCGAGACTCACAATCAGTGAATTTCTTACTCAAGTAGTAAATTGCATATTCTTTTCTTCCAGATTCATCTTGCTGACCAAGCACACAACCCATGGAATCTTCCAACACAGTCAAGTACATGATCATCGGTCTACCTTCCACCGGAGGAGACAAGATAGGAGGTTCAAGCAGATATTCTTTGATATTTTCAAATGCCTTCTGACAATCATCTATCTAGACACAACCTTTGTCTTTTCGAAGCAACTTGAAGATCGGAGCACATGTGGCAGTCATGTGAGAGATAAACCTCGAAATATAATTCAAACGGCCCAAGAATCCTCTTACTTGCTTTTCAGTTCTTGGAGCAGGCATTTCCTGAATAGCTTTCACTTTATCAGGATCAACTTCAATGCCTCTTTGGCTGACAATGAAACCTAACAACTTTCTAGAACGTACACCAAAGGTGCATTTGTTCGGTTCAAACGAAGCTTAAACTTCCTTAACCTCTGAAACAACTTCAGCAAATGTTCAACATGATCCTCTTCAATTCTCGACTTAGCGATCATATCATCAACATATACCTCGATTTCTTTGTGCATCATATCATGGAAAAGTGTGGTCATAGCTCTTTGGTATGTCGCGCCAGCATTCTTCAATCCAAAGGGCATCACTCTGTAGCAGAATGTTCCCCATGGTGTAATAAACGTGGTCTTTTCCATGTCCTCGGGTGCCATCTTTATTTGATTATAACCGGAAAATCCGTCCATAAAAGAGAACACATAAAACTTAGCCGTATTATCTACCAACATATCAATGTGTGGCAATGGAAAGTCATCTTTTGGACTGGCTTTGTTCAAATCTCTGTAATCAACGCACATTTGGACTTTTCCGTCTTTCTTTGGAACATGCACAATATTGGCCACCCATTGAGGATAATTTGACGTCACAAGAAAACCTGCATCAATCTGCTTTTGAACCTCCTCTTTGATCTTTACTGCCATATCAGGATGGGTTCTTCTCAACTTTTGCTTTACAGGTGGACATTCAGGCTTCAATGGCAATCTATGCTCCACAATATCAGCATCAAGACCGGGCATGTCCTGATAAGACCAAGCAAATACATCAACATACTCTCTGAGAAGCTCTACAATCCTCTTCTTAACATCAGGACCAAGCAATGCTCCAACTTTGACTTCTTTCTTATCATCTTCAGAACCCAAGTTGACTATCTCCATAGACTCTCCATGAGGCTGAATAACCTTCTCCTCGTGCTCAAGCAACCGAGAAATCTCATCAGGAATCTCTTCAACATCCTCTTCCTCAGCTTCAAACACAGGGAATTCAAAGTTGGGAGAGGGCATAGGATCATTGTTTTCAATGGGTTTATCAATCAATCTGCATAATGATTTATTTTTATTTTAGAGCATGAACAAAAATGCAAACATTATGCAGATAAACAATTATTATTATTTTGGGTTTTTTATGTTACCATTTTTCAGAATAAAGCAAAAAGGAAAAACACATATGGAAATAACAAAATAGCATTTTATTGATGATGATAAAGTTTGAAACAAAGCCCGACAAACATCACTTTCACCTTGGGTAGAGTGAAAGGGTTTTTTGAAAGAAAATAAAACAAATTACTTTGAAGTATGAACAATAAAAGGAACATCAACAGCAATCCAGTTCTGGCAAATCTTTCCGTGCGTAACAAAGTTAGGCATTTCTTCATCTTCATCATCTCCAATGATGGCAGCAATAGAATGATCGTTGATAAACCGAGCACTTCGGAATCCTTCCTGAATAGTCTTCGGGTCATTGAGAACCACGCCTAGTGCAAAGCCAATACCAAATCCTTCCTTGTTGTCGACAACAACAATAACTCGTCCCCAACCGTCAGATTGACCAGTTTCAAGCACGGGCAGAGCATCCTTGAAAGAAGACATAGGCATGGCATTCTTCTTAGCAACATTATCCACAACAGAAAGAGCTTGAAATGAAGTTCCCACCTCTTCTTCAGCATCAATATAGGAGAAAGATGACAAATTGCTCACGAGCATCGCACTTTCACCGCCAATGGTCACTAATTTCCCCTCTTTCATAAACTTCAGCTTCTGATGAAGAGTGGATGTCACATCTCCAGCTTCATGAATCCAGGGTCTTCCAAGGAGACAACTGTAAGCGGGACGTATATCCATTACTTGAAAAGTAATTTGGAATATAAACGGTCCAATAAGAATAGGAAGATCCACTTCACCAATCACTGTCTTCTTCGATCTGTCGAAAGCTTTCACAATAATCCCATTATGTCTCATAGGAGCACCTTGATACGCAAGCTTTGACAAAGTCGACTTCGGCATCACATTCAGAGAAGATCCAGTATCAACTAGCACCTTAGACATAACATCTTCCTGACAGTTCACTGAAATATGCAGAGCCAAGTTATGATTCCTTCCTTCTTCAGGAAAATCATCATCACAGAAACTTAAATTGTTGCACGATGTGATATTAGCCACAATACTATCAAATTGACCAACAGTCACATCATGGTCAACATAAGCTTGATCAAGAATCTTCTGCAAAGACTACCTATGAGCCTCAGAGCACATCAAGAGTGATAAAACTGATATCTTCGACGGAGTATGCAACAACTGCTCAGTAACGTTGTACTCACTTTTCTTTATCAATTTTAACACTTCATCCTCACTATCACCAAGTTGGCCTGATTGGGCAACAGCATCCTTAATCTGTTTACTCGCACTTGTATCTTCAACTTTCTTCGGAGGATCTGAGGCGTAAACTCTACCACTTCGAGTAACTTTGTCACATCAACAATGCTAACCACAGACTTTGGTGAAGGAAAAGTAACTTCCCTACCATTTTCTATCACCGTAGAATTATACTGGTACGGAACAACTTTATCAGACTCATATGGCATTGGACTAGGCAAATTGATCACCAATGGAGTAACAGCATATTTGCGGCTATCAAAAGAAATAACCACCCTCTCAGGAACAATCTTCTCAGGAATATTGAACTGAGGCATAATAACATTCACTTCATTTTCATACTCATCTCTTTTTGCTGTCACTTCAATCAACTTATCATCCATCATCTTTTGAATATCTCTCTTAACAATCACGCAACCACGATGGTTCACCGAGCAGATGCAACATCCAGCATAATCGTGATCAATATCATGATATTCACTTAAGAAAGCATGCATCTCAACCAAAGACCTTCGAATATGGCGAACCTCATAAATCTTGAATAAACCAAGACAACCATCAACCATATTTACAGACGTATTACCATGCTTCGGAAACAGATTTGTCTTCACATTTGGATTAACATCATTGAAAAACAGAACATTGTTCCTCATCAATTTATGTACTTCAAACTTTAATGGATAACAGTTCTCAACATCATGCCCCGAGGCACCTTGATGAAAAGCACAACGAGCCTCTGGCTTATACCACCATGGGATAGTCTCTGGAACTGGAGGTGGAGAACGTGTTTGCACAAGATTCTTCGCAATCAAAGATGGAAGCAAATCCGCATACAACATTGGAATAGGATCAAAACTCGGCTTAGCCCGAACCTGTTGATTACCACCTTGTTGCATAGAAGGTTGTTGATAACGAGACTGGTACTTTGGAGCTGTTGGTACAGTTGGAGCCACAATAATCATCGGAGTTACAGAAGCTACATGCTACGGATGGCGATTCTCACGACCATAAGGTCTTCTGTAACTTTCATGAGACACAATATTAGTTTCACCTTCTTTCTTTTTTCCAAAGTTGAACTTTCTAGAGCTTGAGCCATTACTGTTCTCTTGACTCAATCATCCCTCACGAACACCTTCTTCTAAAAGCATCCCCATACTCACCATTTCAGTGAAATCAGAAGGAGCACTTGCTATCATCTTCTTATAGTAGAAAGAACCTAAAGTCTTCAAGAAGATCTTCGTCATTTCTTTCTCTTCCAGCGGAGGAACAATCTGAGCTGCCAACTCGCGCCATCTCTGTGCATATTCTTTGAAAGTCTCTTTGTCCTTCTGGGACATAGCACGAAGTTGATCTCTATCTCGTGCCATATTAACTTTATACTTGTATTGCCTCACAAAAGCCTCTCCCAAATCATTGAAAGTCTTGATTTGGATGTTATCCAAACTCATATACCATCTCATGGCTGCACCGGTCAAACTATCCTGGAAATAGTGAATCAGCAGCTTATCATTGTTTGTCTGAGCAGACATCTTTCTAGCATACATAGTCAAATGACTCAAAGGACAAGTGTTGCCTTTATACTTCTCGAACTCAGGCAACTTGAATTTGTACGAAACTCTAACATTAGGGACCAGACAAAGATCATAAGCATCTTTTCCGAACAAATCCTTATGCTTCAAGGCTCTCATCTCCTTCTGTATCTCAGCAAAGCGTCCTTGGAAATCATCAAGTCTTTCAATCACTCCAGCGCCTTCACTGGGCTCAGCATGGTAAATCATTTCATCATGGTGCGAAATAGTGTGCATCACGGGCGGTGCAGTAGTCATAACTGGAGGAAGAGTAGTCATCACTGGTGGGAGAGTATTGAAAGCAGCAGTCTCAGGAGGAGGAGGATGATAACCAGCAGGAATGAAATCAACCGGCATGCCCCAAGGTGTGCTAGAAGGCATACGATAGCGAGGAGAGATGATAGTTTCAACAGGAATTGATGCAGTAACAATCTCGGAGATGACTGTATTCTGAACAGGAGAATTAGGAGGAGGCGGCTGATTCTGAGAAGCCACCAAGCCTTCCATCATGGCAAAAACTCTTTCCAAGCTTTCCTTCAGATATGTAACCTCCTCGCGCAGCTCGCGATTCTCTTGTTGTAGGGTTTCCATCATCTTCTTCCGATTAGCTCGAGTATCAAATCGGTGAGTCAGCTTGACAGGAGAACTGAATGAAGACCAAGAAACAACATAAGATCCCTGGAGAACACTAAAAAATCAAGACAAATGCGGGTATGATGCATGGTATGCGTATGCAAATGCAAAGATTTCAAAGGACTATAAGATAACTTGCAATATTTATAAAGAAACGCTTTTTGAAGTACTTAAAAAAAACTCATTCTCATTAAAATCAAAGTAAGGATTACAAGTGAAGTACAAGCCTTAACAATCCTAATACATGAGAGAAAAGTAAACTAGGCCTTAGGGAATCATATCCGAAGAAGATCCGAATCCTGGCTTATACTTCATGCGAATCCTCTTAATCTCTTTCTTGTACCGATCCTCCATGTCTTCCTTATCCTTCACCAACTGGTCAACAATGGCCTTCCAAGCACCGGATGTAGGAGGAATGGTAGATGGAGTACTAGAGGAAGATAAATCCTCTCTTGGCCTCTTCATAACACGCCACTCAAGTAACTCAATGAGATCATCCTTCTCCTTCAGTTGCTCTTGCATCGTAGTCTTCTCAAGTAGCCATTCTTCTTTCTCTTTCTTCATCTTGTCCAACTCTTCCTGAAGAGCCATCTTCTCATCAACGGGAGGAAGAAAAATAGACAATGGTAATATAGGAAACAAAGGCTCCTCGGGTGGATAAGGCATCTTGAGCTTGGAAGCCTTAGATCGAACCCATTGGATGTAACACTCGGAAGGAGCAAGGTGTTGTCTTCCCAATTGACCTTTCTCTTTCCGATGAACCGCATGCCAAGAATGAGCAATCATTTTCTTCATTTCTACATGATCTGCACCATTAAGAAAGAAGAAACGAGATAAGGACAGATTATTTGGTATGTCCTTCAAACAATATCCCAACTGTCGCCTAGCAAGAATAGGGTTATAACTAATTCCCCCACGTGTACCAAGAAGAGGTACATTAGGAAATTCTCCACAACTATCAATAAGCACTCCAGTATCATAATGAGAACAATACCATGTCATATCCTTATGAGAAAGTGACATAATCCTTTGAGACCATATTCGATTCTCTCTATTGTCCTTGAAGACATCGGACTTTGGTAGGTGCGAAATAAACCACCTGTAGAGAAGAGGCGCATAACACACAATCTCCTCATCACCTTTGGGGGTCCTATAATGAAAAACATGATACATGTCTCCAAGAAAAGTAGGCACCGGATTCTTCTTCAAGAAAATCTGAATAGCATTCTCATCCACAATACCATCTAAGTTAGGAAACAAGACAATCCCATAAATGAGCAAAGCAAGAATAGCCTCAAATGCATCCTCATGACCCAAAGTAAGTTAAGTAGAAGTTTTCCCCATTAAGAACTTAGCATTAATACCACGAACACTCCCTTTTGGAAGAAACTTCCCATTAAGATCGGACTCCTTAAGAAAAGGGCTTTGGCGATGACTTTGATAGTAAGCTCCTTTTCTAAACCACTGAAAAGAAATTCCTTGTCCAAAATAGGTAAACCTATCCAATGAGAGTACTCCTCCAAAGTCGGCACAAGCTGATAATCAGGAAAAGTGAAACAATGATGCAACGGATCATAAAACTGAGCTAAGGTAGGGAGAATCCCCTCTGGTACATCGGTATCCAACATAAACAAGAGCTTTCCATAACATTTCCGGAACTCCTAGGTATCAACCACCAATGCTCCTAGCCTTCTTAACTCCACTATATTAGGATTCTTAAAGGTGTACTTCTTTGTGTTCCTCCTTTCAAAATTCATAACCATGGACATTTGAAATTTTGCAAAAGTTCCTTATGAGTCCCTTGAAATCTCAAAAACAATGCTCATGAATGCATGATGGCATGTATGCAACAACCACAAACAAGATCACACAAAGCACACGGGTTTAGGTTCCGAGTCACGAGCATGAAGTCAAGGTAACAGAACACCAACCCACATAGGTAAGTACTAAGGTTTTGTCTTCATTGTACCTGCAGAAAACCAAAAGGGTGCTAACAGAGGTGCCCGGAGTTAACAGCCATCTTTAGAATATTATCGGTAAGTTGGATTACTCCCCAACCGATAACATTCTTAAAATAGACCTTGTCCGAGTGTAGTATCGCGTGACAACCACCTTAGGTTTACACCTAGACAGTTTCCGCACTACGTTCCTAAATTGGCTTGGATGGGTTAAGGGTTCTACGGTCCTTAGTATGATCATCTCAAGGTCGGAAAATAATGCCACGTATGATTACTCATCATGACATTGATAGTCCAAGAGAGCCTAACCGAGTGGAGATTATCAAATTGATATAGCTTTGGACTACTCCATCACTTATCGCTTCGAATATCGCCGTCCTATCATAAGTTCATCTCAGATCCGGGATAGAATCTATCTCACTCAGAGGATCACCAAAACCGAAACAAAACAAATAAATAACAAACAAATCAAATCAAAACAAAGCAGTAAATAAATCAAAGTAGGCCGAATCCACTTAGAGATTCCTCCCCAGCAGAGTCGCCACTTTTTTGTAGCGGTAAAATCATGAGTGTAAGCTATTAGCTAACTTAACTCAAAGTAAACAGAGTCGCCACCGCGCTTTTATTTTATTCCAAAAGGAAAAGGGAAAAAGAGCGAATAAAATCTAATGAATCTAAAAGCAAGAAAGCTAAAGACACACATCAGAGAAACAGGTAAGGGGATAGGTTACACAATGGGAAGATTTTACGCACCCAAAATGTCCGTGGTACTCCACGGGAGCCCTTTGAAATATTTACCGCTTTTGGTTTGAAAATGGTTTGTTTGAAAGAGATTGGAGAGATGAGAAGAGAAATGTTTTTTATATTTTTGTGTTTGAAGAGGTTTAACGCCTCATGCCTACGTACCCACAAAGTGCAATGCAAGATCAAGACCTCGTAGTTCGTGGTACAAAATTTGAAAAGAAACAATGGGTTGGATTGATTTTAAAATGTAGAGATAAGTCGTCATTCTTTAGCGAATAATTTCGCTAGAAAGAATGAATCATATCTAAACATATGAAAAGAAAAATGCACAAAGGCACAAAAACAATTGAGTGAGTTTTGGATTTTTTAAAGTCTTTGAGAAGAGAATTTCGATATGCTTACATGGATTAACATTTATTAAGAAGATAAAATGAAAAGGGTAAAATCGCTTGACCTAAGTCAAGGTTTGATTGCGAAAACGTTTGAAGTTTGAAAACAAAGAAGGTTTTGAAAATAGGAAGAAGATTTGAAAATTTAAGAAGTGGGAGGAGATGAAGTGATTATCCTAAGAAAATAAAATAAAGAGATAAGGGAAGAAAGATCTAACCAAACCTGATGACATTCCAAATTATGAGCATAAGAGTTCCATCCTTATAAGCTAGCAAATGGCCAAACAAAGGCTAAATCCAACTTTATGAAGATCAAGGCAAAGGAAGTGTCCTAAAAATCTAAGTCCAAATCTTCACTCCAAATGCTAAGGATAGTAACCAATAGTCCTCAAATTAAAGTCACAAGTTTTTTAGAGGTTTAATCCTTTATTAATTTTTTTTGTGTCCAAATGGACAAATAGAAAATCAATCAACAAATAATAAGGGCAAATAATAAACATGATATGGATGAGTAAAGCAAAATAGAATAAAGACAATAAAATGCAAGAAATTAAATTTTAGTAACAAAAAAAAGAAATAAAAAGGCAAGAATCTAAAATATTAATAGTATTAATAGTATAATAATATTTACATAATAATGGTATGGTGAACTTAATCAACCACAACCGAAAGGAAAGTAACCAAAATTGAAGACAACCGGATCCGCTTAGCATCTTACACTATAGCGATTAATCAAGGCAAACCGAACCGAATTCAATGAAATTTGAAAGGCGATTGGGAGACCCAAAGCACCTACGCATCAAAAATTCACAAGTCTCGATTCTTGATGCAATATGATTAACCACTTTGGGATTACGCGATCAACAAGAGATCTGGTCCACGAAAGTGCAAGTACCCAATTAGATTTTTATTCCAAAGTCGGGACATATTTAGGTCTATGTTAAGCAATCGCCGAGTAATTTACGAAGTAATTACCCTATAAATGAGGCTGGCCACCACCAATTAAGGTGCACAATGTTAGTGCTAATGCATTCGAGATAAACGATATGTAAATCGTTATCCGAACGTGATACCGCACAAAACTAAAGATGAATACCAAATTGAGCCGTACTTACGGCATTCTTCCATCCTTAAGTTCAATCACTCACCTGGTGGATTCAAGCATGAAAATGTATCACTAATGCAAAGTACCTTAAATGAATTGAATAATCCACTTAAAGGTAGTTTTGAATTCATGAACATTAACTACTCTAATCTACACCCAAATTCCATTGGAATTAAGGAGGAATTACTCCCAAAAATGCTTCCCAAGGTAAAAATAAAAGGAGGAAGAAGAAGAAGAAAGAGGAACCAAAAAGGGGCTTGAAACAAGCCAAAAACAACATTCTGACTTGTGTTACCCGGTTAACCTGGTTAACCTAGTTAACCGGTTAACGCAAGCAGATTTTGGACAAATTGTGCTATTTTTAAACTGGTTAACCGGTTAACCAAATGGTTAACCGGTTAATGCTGTACCAGCTGCTGAAAAATGTAGAAAATTCAGCATGATCCATTTTGAAACCTTTTCTCAAACATTGGATGATCATGATCTGAATTTGAACGAATTTTAAAACCAAAATACAGTGGAATCCCTGCAATCAAACAACAAATAAAGATCCAAAGGATCTAGAAACGAGAGCACCAAAGATCTACATCTTGAATGTTGATGGTGAATATGGGTTTATGGAGGAGGATGAATTACCAAAAGCTTTTCTTCAAATTGAACCAACACAAGCTTAGATCTACTGAAATTGATGAGAAAAAGAATGAAAGGATAAAGGTCTAGCTCAAGTTAATCAAGAATTCAATGTGAATTCTTGATAACTTCAAAAGAAAGAAAGATGAGCTTTGTAGAATTTTGGTGTTGGGGGAATATTTTGCAAGAGGTTTTGTGGCTATCAAAAGCTTGTGGAATGAATGAAATTGAGGTCCTATTTAAAGGCCTTCGGTATGGAAATGGTGGAATGGGGCTTGCTTTGGTAATTTGAATTTAGGTTTGGCAATTGGAATTTTGGTGGTAAATGGAAAAGAGTGGTGATTAGTGAGGGTTTATGGTAGGAAATGATCAAAGTGATGTAGAGAAATCAGAAACCAATGGATCTAGAATATTCCAATTAAATCAATGATCTAAGGGTGCTGAATTTGAATAAAAAATTCAAATTTCGCACTGGTTAACCGGTTAACCAAAACCGGTTAACCATTTGGTTAACCAGTTAACCAAGCTGAATTTTGAATTTTTTGTTCCAAAATAGCTGCTTGGTTGTTTCGGCCCGATTCTTGTGTACGTCGAAGAAATAAACACGTGAACCTTGGAGATCCTTTGAATGAATCAATTAACTTGGGAAATCCTTGATATGATAATTTTGAATTATTTGCGGATCGTCTTCGACCTTTGTGAAATTTACTCGAGCTGCAGGATTGCTATTTTTTGGCATTTTTATATGGTTCCTCTTCCTGAAAAAAAAGGTTAGCAAAAGGAAACAAAATATTTTTGGATTTTGATTAATGGTTAGTAAACACAATCAAATAAAACAATTAAAGACAACGGTGATCCCCTGCGAGGCATAATCCTAACCCGAGAAGGACCGTGCAACTAGTGCGATCTTGTTTGTATGCAAAATGCAGATGAGATGAAAATAAATCTTAGGGCAAAAATTAGGGTGTTACACCTGTAAACACAAATCAAACAAGCGCTAGGAGGAACCCACAAAAAGAACCAGAAGCCCTGGTTGCAATATAAGGGTCCCCAGCAGAGTCGCCAAGCTGTCGCTCCCGAAGATTTGCATCCCGGTACAGGTGCGAACGGTCAGCAAAAGGAGAAAATGAAATGAAGATGAATAGAGTCGCCAGCTAGGCATTTTTATCCCGAAGGAAAGGTAATGCTGCATAAACCTAGAAAAAGATGGATAAGACGGTTGTGAACCAGAGAAACTGAGAAAGGGGGTTGGTTACAACCTGGGAAGGTATTAACACCCAGATTGTCCATCGTACTCGACGAGATCCACGCTTGAAAGTTTGTGTTTAAAGGGGTAGTGTCTGTGCTACCTGTGTGCAGAAACTAGAAAAGAATATACAAGTTTCAGTGCAAGAAAGTGAAGTGAATTGCTCAGGAATGAGGCTTAAAAGAAATGTTGGAAGAGGGGGAAGACACATAGACTTTTGTTCGATAACAGTTAAGTTATGCCTACGTATCCTCTCGTGCAATAAGGAAGTCAGAACATCGTAGTTCGACTCAAAGAGACTGAAAGATAAATTGACTGATGAACTGCTTGCTTGCCTATGCTCAAGTGTATGACTCGTCTGGCTCGAGTACTAACTGTCTTGCATTAGACGGAAGAAGCAAGTTCTCGTTTATGGGTGAGGATGATGAGAAAAGAATCCCGGAGGAGACGATTATTGTTTGTTTTTGGTGTTTTCAATCTTTTATTGCTTTTTGTGTTTGTTATAAGTTAATGAGCTTAAGCCTAAACCAGGGGTTAGTAAACTCATCATATCCTCCCTTTGATTAGGGATAATGAGAATACCTTAAGTATGAAGTAAACACCTCAAACTTAATTACCATGATGATGTAGGATTAAGATCATTAACCTACTTGTGATTATTTAGATGTTTTTTTGAGTTTTTTTTAGTGTTAAGTAATGAGTTTAAGCCATAATCAAGGATTAGTGGACCCATTACACCATCCTAATAGAAGGATAATAGATGAGCACACTTAAGCTGAGGAAGATACCTCAACTTAATCCATGATTAGGGATTAACCTCATGACAAAACAAACCTTTATTAAAGTGGATTTTAATTAAGGGTGAGATTAAGAAGTGAATTTTATGGTTTGTAAGACAACTTGAGGGGGACTTGTCCATTAACACTAGGGTCAGTCCTTCTTAACCAATAAAGGAAGAATTAGAACCCTAATGCAAGGCCTAAGTTACAAGCTATTGTCTTAGTGATTATTAAGATGGATTGATTAATAGGTTTAAACAAATTAAGGGTTTAATACTTAGGATTAAAGTTATACACTCCATCCTAATAGAAGGATGCAGGCATAACCCTAATCACAAAGTCTTAAAACCTTTAAGGTTTAGTCTCTGATTATGAGATGAGAAAAGAGACACAAAAGAAGACACCAAGGTAAAAACCAAAGGGGGACTAATCAAAACCCTAATTATTATCATGCTTGGGTGTTCCTATATTTTGTAAGGCTTGCAAAAGATCTTCAGAGAAGCCACCAATGGAAGAAGCAGATGAAAGGAGGAGAAGCAGAAGAAACAAGTTACTTACTTCACTGAAGAAGATAAGTAACTTGGAGAAAGAAAGTGAATGATGAACATGAATGAGCAAGCTCACTCTAAAGCAAAGAAAAGTGCAGCAATTATGCATAAGAAGAATGAGAAGAGAAGTGAGAAGTGAAGGCAAATTCACTTCTCAAGTTACTTACCACCTGAAAAGGTTAGCATAAAGGAAATAAATGAAATGAAAATGAAACATATGCAAAGGTAAAACCAAAACCAGAAGCATATACATGATGCAAATGATGCTATGAGATGATGCAAAAGTATGTCAAGTGTTATGGATGTTCATACAAGAGATGGAATGCAAAGGAAGCATGCTTTGAAGTTTGAAAGTTCATGGAATGAAATGAATGCACATCATGGCAAATGAATGAAGCAATGTTCAAGCATGATTCTAATATGCCCTAAGATGTCTTATATGTCATATGAATGCAATAAATGTCATGGCAAGTTCATGAATGGATGCATATGCAAGATGTATGTAAATGAACATGAGAAATATGGGTTTTAAGGCAACATGAGATGCAAGAGTAAAAAACAGAAGCAAAACATAAGATAAAAAATTGCAAATGAACTCAAAGGAACCCTAACCCCATATGATATCACACCCCAAAGGAGAAGTTCTAACTCTTAACCTAAAGAAAGTTGTGATTTTTCTAAGTTATCTAGGGTTTTAAGGTACCTCAAGAGGAAAAATGAAAATCAAATGGAAAATGCAAGATAAATTTGTGACAAAAATATGCTAGATACTACATGCAATATTAAGATCAATGCAAAAAGAACCAATGTCAAACCCTTAATGGTTAGGCAGAAAAGAATTCTTGAAGTTAGGGTTCAAAAATGAGATTTTTATGAACCCTAAATTCAAGAAAAATGTCAAGATTGAGTCAAAACCAAAAAGAAATTTGTATGAATGGTTTGACAATGTTTCTAAATGTCCTAAGATGCAATGTGAATTTTTTTTGGAATTTTTAGAAACCTAAATGATATCTTAATTAATTAATTTCCATTAATTAATTAAAACAAACATTTAAATACTTTAAAAATGGTTTTTTAATGCAAAAAATAAAAATAAAAATGTTTTTGGGTGAAGAAAAATATTTGAATTAAAAATGCAGAAGGAAAATATTTTTGGAATTATTTAACTATTTTAAATAAATTGTACAAGATAAATGCAATAAAATGAATTAAAAATATGAATAAAAGAAAGTCAACTGATCCAATGGATCAGATTTGAATCTGGGCTGACTGCGCGCGCAAATGAGTGGGCAGGATTGAATCTGACTTAATTATATAATTAACTTAATTAATTAATAATTAATCTTAAGTGAAATGATCAGGACCATCCACACGCGCGGGAACTATGATCCTATGGCTGATATTTAAACCTGGCCAATAAACCCTAATTAGGGTTCTAACCACTTTCAGGTGACCGGAGCTAGCTCCGGTCATCTTCTCCGGCCACTCAATCTTGCTATCTCTCTCAAAACGCAAAATAAATTCACCAAACTCTCCAGAAATGATCCCCACCTCATTCTAAACAAGAATCAACCAACAAATTTCATTTATTTCACATGAACATCAAGATTCGAAGCAAAACGGGAAATCACACAGAAATTTCAGAAGCTTCATACATGCTTGTTTCTCACTCATTTTCAAAACAAAATAGATCATGATGATCAGCAAAGCATACAGAACATTTCTATAACCTAAAATTGCATTTCTGGAAAATTTGTTCTTGAGGATACCTGAAGTGGAGCTTTCTCAATCTGAGCTATCTGGCCTCCTCTTTGGTTCAAAACGACTCCAATGATCCTCTTGGTGATGTTTTGATGCTTGGAGGAAGTTTGTAATGGCTAGATTGTGTGATTGCACTTCAACTGGCCAGAAATCGTGTTTCAGTTTTGGGGGCTTTGAAGCTTGTTTGATGGTTGGTTTATGCTCTATGGATCATTTCTGAATGAATGGTGAAGTTTGTTTTGGAGTTTGATGGCTGGACAGAAAGTTTCGAAGGTTTTTGCTCTCGGGGTGATTTTGTGGAACTTGGTGATTCTAAAGTGTTAGGCTTGTGTAATGTGTGTTATGAGCTGTGTTTGATCCACATAACAAGCTTTGATAGGTCAGAGAAATTGTTGTGGCCTATGGTGATTGGTATGGACAAGTTGCCAAAATGTCAACATAACTTGTACTTGAGGTATGAGCTCATGTTGCAGCTGGCTTTTGGCTTGTCCTGGCTCAACAAAGATCAAGGAGAACCATGGAATTGGTTTTGTGGTGATTCAGCAAGTTTATGAGAGGTTTTGTGCCCTTTTGCAAATTTGAGGAAGTTTGGCCCCTTTTGGATTTCTTGAAGTTCAAGGCATGAAATGAGGTGATTCTTTGGGCAATTCTGATTTTTAGCCAATGTGCTATGTTTGTATGATGCATAGAAGTGTATTAGAAGTCACAAAATGGCTTGGCAAGTGGTTTTGCAAAAATCCCTCTTTGGCATGAAAGTGAAAATTATGTGATTTTTGCCAACTTTGCCAAGCCATATCTTGAGTTCCATAATGAATTAGGACTTTTTCTTGTACTTTTTGAAAAGGGAATGATCCAATCTACAACTTTCATGACCAACAATTTTTCATTTGAAGCATTTTTGGTTGAGAAAGAGGAGGTTGAAATACTTTCCCAAAATGGAAAGTTTCCATAACAAGTCATTTCCATTTTTGGCAACTTTTGGTTTAGCTCAATTTTCTTCCATTTTGTGAACTTACAAGCACTTCAATGATCAAATAAAGATCATATAACTTCAATTTGATGAAAAATCCACTTTGGTTCCATTGTTGGGGGCCTCAGATGCCCTGATTTTGCTCTGACTTGCTCAAGAAGTTACCCAGTGAACAGATAACTTCCACAATGAATTTCTTCATAAAACATGGTACACATGATCCTTATAACATATTGATACCATTAGAAACAAGAATGACCAAAAATTTTGGAGTTATGGCCTCTGAAACCAAAACCTTAATTTCAGGTCATCTATGCAGTGAAACCCCAACTCTGCTTCCATGCTTTGCCAGTTCTTGTGATTTTTTGACTTCCTTGATCTTTGAGGGATATAATATGATGATTGAACATACATGGACCCTCTTGAAATGATTGGAGACCTTTGGAGTGGCTCAGATGGACCCTTGGATTGCTCAGATCACAAACCCTAGATGCAGATGAACTTGAACTAATGCAGTGGAACAAAAATGCAATATGAGATGGTATGCTTAAACTAATGCAAATATGAAAGATCACAAGCCATGGTGTGAACTTAGTGAAGGAAAATTTGGGGTGTTTACAGTTTGTTTGTTTTTCTTCAATGCATTTTCATCCCTATTAAGGGGAACTACGTCACTCTGATTCTTCATTGGTCATGGGTCAATGGAGATACGTAGGCAGAAAATCGTCAGGTCTTTCCGAGCAACCTTATAAGACAACTTTACTCTCCAGTTCACTCTTTCCTTCAGACGTCTTGTGTCAGAGTCAGAATAACTAGAAGAAGAGGTATGATTACCATTATTGGGTATACGGAAGCAACTTGAAGATTACAAGTCCGTGAGAAAGCTATTGATCACTGAAAGTATCCAAGACTGACAGGTCCAGACGGAGTCAAGCCTCCTCAACAACGGCAATATTCATCTTCTTTACTGCATTTCCATTTGTAGTTCCTTTTATTTGCAAAACATTTGTATACATGTATGAAAGTTTTTTGCTTTTGAATGTTATCAATAATAAAACTCACATGTTTTTATTAAAGTAATTCATTCGCATTTACTTATAATTATGTATATATACACCGCAATACCAATCGTCACTAATCTTTGTTTTGTAGGGAGGAAAAGGTAAGTTTCTTTACGTTTATCTTTTTATTTTTTATGCATTTTCTTTTATGCATTTAATTTGATTTTTACCTCTATACTTGTGATTGGTAGGATTCCCCTTTGTTAAGATCAACTTATCTTCCTTAGGAAGTAAGTTGCATCCTTTTTCTTTTTCCTTTCCTTTTCTTACTTAGGAATAGAAAAACCTCATAAACCATTAGGATCTCCCTTTTGTGCATAATAAATAACTTAGGGTTGGTCTTAGTCCCTCTTAGTTTTTTGTCCTTTTCCGATTTGAGTCTTCTTCTCTCATCTTCAAACAAAATCTAAAAGATATTTAATAAAGGATTGAAATAGTCTCTTGTGCATAGCCTTATTCCATGGGGCACTCATATTCATTCCATCTTGGAATAATGTGGGCTTGTCTAGCATGAAGTACAAGTCTAATCATGAGACTATCTTCACAAACAAGAAACTCCAAAACATTTCTCATAAAAGACAACCAACAAAGACATCGCGTCTTCTCTTCCCACCTCCTAATCTTTGCGGACGAATGCGACTTGCCTCGACAGTTCAAACAACGATACGGTAAACACCCTCGAGTCAGAGCCGGTAACACCTGAGCTAGAACTATGGTAACATCATCCTAATAAAGACAAATAGTTCTCGCCTTAGTTAGGCGAACTACGTCGACTTTGATCCTCATTTTCCCGATGAGGTACGTAGGCAGCGGGGTAGGGCCCGTTCGAGCACATTCTTTATTTTCCCCATTCTCTCTTTCCATTCTCTTTTCCGATTCCCTTTATCATTTCCATTTCCAGTTAGCAGTTCATTTGTTCACCAACACTCGTATTTTATCACCCTTTGAAACAAACAAGCAAACGTGGATCCTGTAACAGCCCGGGCCCCTCGCAAGGCAATCCCGGCACTGCCACCTCACGATCTTCTCTACTCCCCTCACTAGTAGAGTTTTTGCCTTCCGTGGGAATCGAACCCTGTACCCTGGGGTTCAAGTACATGTTCATTCCATTCCCACTACCACTTGAGCTAGTAGCTCAATTGGTAGTGGGAATGGAATGAACATGTACTTGAACCCCATGGTACAGGGTTCGATTCCCACGGAAGGCAAAAACTCTACTAGTGAGGGGAGTAGAGAAGATCGTGAGGTGGCAGTGCCGGGATTGCCTTGCGAGGGGCCCGGGCTGTTACAAAAAAAAAGGCGCCTTTTTTTTTGTAACAGCCTGGGCCCCTCGCAAGGCAATCCCGGCACTGCCACCTCACGATCTTCTCTACTCCCCTCACTAGTAGAATTTTTGCCTTCCGTGGGAATCGAACCCTGTACCCTAGGGTTCAAGTACATGTTCATTCCATTCCCACTACCAATTGAGCTACTAGCTCATTTGGTAGTGGGAATGGAATGAACATGTACTTGAACCCCAGGGTACAAGGTTCGATTCCCACGGAAGGCAAAAACTCTACTAGTGAGGGGGGTAGAGAAGATCGTGAGGTGGCAGTGCCGGGATTGCCTTGCGAGGGGCCCGGGCTGTTACAGATCCCGTCGGGTACGACAGACGATCTGGGGTGCTAATACCTTCCCAAGTCGTAACCGACTCCCGAACCCAGATCTTTGGTTCGCAAGGCCTCGTCCTTTCCTTCTACCTCAGGTTTGTGAAGCATTACCTTTCCCATTCATTCGGGATTAAAATGTCTGGCTGACGACTCTACCTTTTTCGCGCCACTTTCGCGTTTGTACTAGGATGAAAATCCCGGGAGCGACACTCGGCAGATCATTACCTTTCCTCAGCAATGTGGTATCCCTATGCGGAGTTGATGATTGATGTTTGATACTCCAGTAGTATATGCTTTATTTTCATCACGGGTAAATCTTTACTTCGTCTCCTCATCCAGATTTATGAAGATATTCGTCCTCATCAAAGTTTAACAGGGACATTTCCCTTTTCCCCCAGAGTATGGAAGATTTTGTGTTGTTGAGGTATTTTCGACGCGTTATCCTCTCAGAAAGGAATTTCTGATGATATCCTTTTATGGATTCTGGAAGAATAATTTGTGAATTGGATCCCTAGCAGTTGTTTTCCCCAATCTGAGTTTTGCCTTGTAGTAGGATTTTATTCCTTTGATGGCTTTTGATGTTCCCCTGCAGGATTTCGAATCGAATCTCCGGCATGGTCCCTGACCTTGTTGCCCTGATTAGTCGAGTATCCGGTTGTTGTGGTGTTTATGTCACTTGTTGCTTATCTTTATGTCTGTTTTGTCAGCATATTCATACGCATGAGTATATCATCTTTTGCTTGTGTAATACCTCAAAATTTGCCCTCTCATTTCCTCAACATTTTGCATAGCATTTTGCATATATGGATTCATAAAATAACCAAAAACATTGCATCATATATAGCATAGCCGAGGCGTGGGTATGTGATCAATGATCGGAGCAACCGAAAGTTATGAAGAGGCTACCGAAGGGCCACAAAGCTTCTCAACCTTGTGCAAAGGGTTCACAATATCCCACAAGTCTTCACTTGAAGCCACAAGTCATGGAAAGTTTTGGTTTGATTGAAGGAGGCAAGCAGTGCAATACTTCTTGAGGGAAAAGAGCCGAATTAGGGTTTCATTTCTACAGGGCTTCTACATAAATTTTTGAGTCGAAGTGGATTTCTTTGACTTATATATGATGTCAAGTGCCTAGGGTTCAAATCTCGTCCACAAATTCATTTTGGAAGGGGTTCGACTGGCCGGACGACGGAAAATCGAGGAATTGGAGAAAAGGCAATCGGGCTAGGTAAAAAGGGTCGACTCCGGACTTTTAAGATCGAGATCGTGAAATTAGGGTTACAATGATCCTATGGTTCAAACTTGATCAAGAAATGATGGAGGAATCATAGAAAAACCAAAGAAAAATCATTTGAAAGGTAGTTAGTTTCACCATTTCCCTCCACCTTTCCTTCCACTTTCTTTCCACACTTCCTTTCATTCTTTCCGTCTCATTTTTCCACTTCAATTCCACTCCATTTCCCTTGGAAACTTCCACCACCTTCCACCATTTTCTAGAGTGTTCCAAGGAATATTCCCTTTTCCAACCCTAACCCTAACTAACTTCCAAACCTAATTTTGGATCCCAAACCTAATATTTGGGCCCCAAACCCAAACCTAGCTCCTAGCCTAGTCTCTATTTAAGCCATTTTCATCCAAACAAAAAGGGTTGAACACCATTTTCCAATCTCACTCTTTGATAAGCACTTTTTTCTCTCACTTTTCCTCTCCCTCTCACCAAAGCTTTTTCAAATAAGCTCTTCAAGTTTCACATTGAAACTTGAAGATCTTGAAGCTTAAGCCTCCAACCTCCATATTTTGTGGATTGAAGAAGGATAAGCTACTGAATTTTGTGAGGATTATCGACTTATCAGAAGCACACGAAGATTCAAGCTCAAGAACGCATTTATTTTGCGATTTCTTGGTTTTCGGTTTTCTCTTCGATTCAAGCTCCGATTCTTGCAACAATCACCGAAGCACTCCTCCGCTTCGTAGGTTGGTGATCTTAATCATTTCTTCTTTAAGTTATTCTCTCCATCTCGCCATTTTTGGCATTCTTTAAGTGCTTTTCGCTTTGTTTAAAATCAATTCCGTTTCGATTATGTTTGCTTGTGATTTGTGATTTTGGTTGAATTTGGATTTAAGGTGTTAATAGATATAGGTTCTACCATGTGTAAATAAGCTCCAATTGAGTAGAAATTTGTGTTAGCATGATTAAGTGGGGGTTAGGATTGTTTAGAAGGAAGATTGTGGCCAAAAGCACTTTTTTCAAAAGCATTTTTCACTTTTTGTTCAGTGTTAACCGGTTAACGCATTTGGTTAACCGGTTAACGCATGCGTTTTTGGCCAGAATGCTGTATTTTTCTGCCCGTTAACGGGTTAACCTATATGGTTAACCGGTTAACGCTGTTCATTTTTGGATTTTTAGCCTATTTTCTTGCTCAATCTTGCTTCCTAGTGCCTCTAATGTTCATGTATGTTTAGGTAGTGATTTTAGGGAATTTTTGGGTCCATTTCCAGTAGCCAATTTATTTTTTTCGAGTCGTTTCGACATGATTCCATTTACTTTTCTATGTTTTGTGTTAAAGGTGCAAATGTGATATAAGTGATTCTTGATGTTGTTTGCTACACTTTAATCATTTGTTTCACATGTTAATTGCTTGCTTAAATCCAACATATGCTTCATGATTATCGTCATTGCTTGCTTGATTGATAAAGTGATTAAATACCATGTTGATTTTTTGCCAAAAGTGATTAAATGCTTCACATATTCATGCAAGTTTCTTGTGCTTAATTGACCATATCTTAACATGAGTTCAATTCTGATTTTATGCCATGCATGTGTAACAATTGATGCTTGTAGTGATACTTGTTCAATCTCATGATAAAATGCTCATGTGTGCAACATGAAAAAAGTATGTTTGTTCTTGATTGATCATTGTCATTTTTAATCAAATAAATGGTGTAAATAAATTCACATGTTTGAGTTCATTTTGTGATGCATGTAGATTCATGTCAAGTGACATTAATGTGTTGTTTATCATTCACTTTGTGCACATAAATAAAAATAATCAAATTTGGATTTTGCATTTCATAGCTGTTTTTGTATATAGCTGCTGTAAAATACATGGTGTTTGTTATATTAGTATGATGTGTGTGACTTTCTACACCTACTTTTTCATGTTGCATGCTGGCTGTAAAAAGCTGGTGGGTGTTAGGCTTAGTTTCATAGCTGTTTGTGTATTAAGGGGCTGTAATAGGTGTTGTATTTTGGTTTTAGCATTTTTCTAGTTCCTTTAGGATTAAAATAGAGTCTAGTTTAGGTCTAAGGTGCCTTAGGATTTAATTAGGATTTAATTAATGTGTGTTTGCCTTATTCTTTTTAATAAAAATGTGCATTAACACTTGTTTTGTAGTGGGGAAGATTGAGGTAAGTTTACTCCACTTTATCCTTTATTTTTTATGCATTTCTCTTAGGCTTTTTAATTCATTTTTCCTTCCATGTTTGTGATTGGTAGGATTCCCCATTGTTAGGACCAACTTATCTTCCTTAGGAAGTAAGTTGCATCCTTTTTCCTTTTTTTCTTTTTTTCTTTTCCTTTTTCCATTAGGAATAGAAAACCTCACTAACCACTAGGATCACTTTGTAAATACATAATACATTAGGATTGAGTCTTAGTCCCTTAGATTTTTCCTTTTATCAACTTGAGTCATTCTCTTTCTCATCTCAAAAGAAAAGCAATAAAACACTTAATAAAAACCGAACAATCTTGTACGACACGAGACTTTGTTGCGGAGTGCTTATACGCGTCCTGTTTCGGGGCGAGGTGTAAATACTTCCCGCGATGGATAGGTCTTAGTACAAGACCGTTCACAAACAAATTCAAAACACTTCTTTTAAAAAGACAAAAACAAACAATAACCGACTATCCTGCGGGAACTTCTCTTCTCATCTCATTCACTCACAACGCGAACTCGCGGCTACTTGTCACACATGCAAGACGGTAAACGCACTCGTACCAGACGAGCCTGCAACACCTGAGCATAGACACACGCAGTTCCAGCTGTAAAAAACACAAGCAAATAGTTCCCGCCTAGGTTAGGCGAACTACGTCAACTCTGATCCTCATTATCCCGATGAGGTACGTAGGCAGCGGGGTAGGGCCCGTTCGAGCACATTCTTTATTTTCCCTACATTTCCCATTTTCTTTCCATTCTCTCTTCTTATTCCTTTCTCATTTTCCATTCCCTTTATTCCAGTAGCGGTTTTATTCAGCAGCATCTTATTTTCTCACCCTTTGAAACAAACAAGCAAGCGTGGATCCCGTCGGGTACGACGGACGATCTGGGGTGCTAATACCTTCCCAGTTCGTAACCGACTCCCGAACTCAGATCTTTGGTTCGCAAGGCCTTGTCCTTTCCTTCTTTCTCAGGTTTGTGCAACATTACCTTTCCCATTCTTTCGGGATAAAAATGTCTGGCTGGCGACTCTAACCTTTCCGCGCCACTTTCGCGTTTGTACTAGGATGAAAATCCCGGGAGCGACAGCTGGCGACTCTGCTGGGGATTAACCCGATTCTTCCGGTTTCCCTTGTAGAGTCAATCCTAGCGCCTGTTTGGTTTTGTTCTTTGGGTGTATATGTGTTTGTTGCTGAGTGCTTTAGTTTAGCTTTACTGTTTTATTTACAGTTTTATTTACAGCTTTACTGTATCGCATTTATTTACCGCTTTCAGTATTTTATTTTCCATGCATCATATTATACTGGACTGTCTGGCTGTGCTGGTTTTCATTTTTTCTGTGGGTTGGGAGTTACTGTGAGATAAGCCAAATACCCGGCTTGAGTGCACCATAGGATTAGCGTGGACACATTGTGCTCGCATGGTTACATGATGAGTGGTGATGTGTTCCACACCCAGGTTGCGACTGTCTTGGGACTATTCTGTGTGGGGGTTCTTCCCCACTTCAGGGTACAACCTTGATAGTTATGTGCAGCTGGGGACCGATCATTGAGAACCTTAATGGAAACAACCCTCTCCAGTGATGACAGTGGCAGACCACATTTGTTGGCAAACCCACTCGCATCCGAGGGTCCATTGGGAACTCGCATAGGATGGCCTGGTTCTCTCATAGGAATTCAGTTAAAGCAAACTGTTCGTATGACGATAGTATTGTACCCTTCGGGATGAATGTACTATTGTTTCTCGATTCAGTGCTTGAAGCTGGAGACTTGTGAGGGATGCTTGTTTTTCCGGACTCAACTGAGACCTCCCTGAGTAGTACATAATGCCAAACCGATTCCCTGATTTGGTAATGAGCCATTTCTCGGAAATGGTGAAAGTATTATTGCTATTCGGTTTTGAGAGTCCGTGATGTTGACCCGAGTAGCACACCCGTGAGATTGGGAGGGGTTTACAGGTTTGCAGGAACCCTAAACTTCAACATACCCGCTTTGCCAGTGTTGTTTTATGATATTATCTGGTGCTATATGGTTCTTTGATTCTGAGATTCGGGATTTCTATTCAGAGAAATTGTTACTGTGATTACCATGGTGACCCTGATATTGTGACTGTTATTATGACTCTCCACAGACACTTGGCTCGTTGTTCAGCTTCAATACCATCAGTGACTGTTCAATTATGTGATCCAGTTCTACAATTATTGGGTTCTCAGTTATGGGGTTCTGTACAGAGATGATGCTACTATTATGGTTCTATTCAGACACTTGACTCATTGTTCAACATCGCCACCAATATCAGACCATTGATCACATGCCTGCTGCATACATGACATTATAGCATTTCTGCACACATGTTCAGTTATTTCCGAGGATCACATATATGAATCAAGCTGCTGGATTTTTCTGTATCAAAACTTGAATCAAAGCAGATAGATTCCTCAGAAATAATTGAACATGGCATTTGCATACATCCTTGCATTCTTGACAGGTGTTCAGAGACAAATTATTTTCCAGACTTGATTTCTCATCAGAATGGACAACTTGAATCACAATCATCAAGGTATATATTTGAAGAAACTCCGGGCGGAGGTAATCGAAGGAAGACCCAGCTGAGGCCATTCGGGGCATAGGTACAAGCTTTATTTCAGAACCGGAAACTGTTGAAAGAGGAAGTCAACCAGATGAAGACTCAGATGAGTTTGGTTATGGGAATTTTGAACGAAGCTATTTTCATCCCTAGTGAGGGGAACTACGCTGCTCTGATTCTCCATTGGTCAATGGAGATACGTAGGCAGGAGATCGTGCAAGATCTCTCCGAGCAACCTTATCTATTAACTTTATCAACCTCTTCCCTCCAGATCTCATTTGTCAGCATCCAACCTGAGCTTCCCAAGAGATTCCTAGGGCCAGAGAATATGGGTAAAGTCCAGAAACAACTTGAGAAGAAGTTTGATCATATTCCGATGTCGTACGTGCAACAAGTTTCATCATTTACGCAAATTCGGAGTGGTTGAGCTAATTGCATCAGGATCATCTCCGACAAAGTTTCCTTTGGGGTTTCAATGCCAAGTATGACTACCATTCTGGGGCACCTGGCCTTTTAATTGAAGATTGCAAGTCTTTCAGAGGCAAAAGTGAAGACAAGGTTCAAATTTGATCGACTCAAAGGTCATCATACCAGAAAGTCTGCCCAGATATGAAGTCTCCTCATCAAATTGACATCTCAGTTTGCAAGGGCATCTTCAGAAGCAATAAGTCCAGACGGAGTCAAGTCTCCTCAATGACGGCAATGTTCAGCTTCTTTACTGCATTTTCATTTGTAGTTTATACTGTTTGTTTAAACATTTGTATGCATGCATGAAACTTGTTTGTTTTGAATGATAACCATAATAAAATGCACATGTTTTTCTTGAAGTAATCCATTCGTATTCACTCATGATTTTGTGTATGTGCATTGCAATACCAACTGTTGTGATTAAACTCTATCAGGGAGGACGACGAAATGAAAACGCAAAAATCTCTAACTGTGTGCTTTTGAGAAAGACCCTGTTGACGATGTACAGGCATTGTTTCAAGTCCTAAACACCGGAGACATAAGGGAGATAGACCCTCGCCAACCCATTTGAGCCTTGAAGTAGGAGTTTATTTTCGCATGAAAAAACCCTTGCATTTAACCCAGGGGCAGGGTAGGTGTCAGCTAGCTGGACCGATCGTTCAAATTTCAAAAAGGAGTGCAAACCTGAGGATCCATTACCTTTCGTTGTACCAAATCAAGAGGTCCAATGACCAAAAACCACAATGGTTATCCCAAGCAAGACGTCCAGAGACCGGAAACCACAAAGGTTATCCTTCCTCAACCAAGAAGTGAGACAGTCACGACCCTTTCAAAGCAATCAAGACAAACAGTGTCACACGATTTGTTCAAAAAAAGAAGAATTGAAAAAAAAATGAATGAAAAAGCCCGCTAAGTCGAAACTTGAAAACAAGCGACTTAGGCAAAAAATAGGGCATCCCGCTGGACTTCACAATCAAAGAGTCACAAGAATCAGTCCAGGAAAAAGTTAGGGATAAGAAAAATAATGCAAAAGCAAAAGACAAAAAGGATTACACAAGAAAGATCCTTGAACAAGAACAAAGTCGTGTGATACAGACACAAAAGGTGAAGGGGTGACTGACTCCAAACGACAACCTAATTGGTGTTTAAAACCGTTAGTGTCATTGGTTCCTCAACCATCACAAAATCCTTTTTGAGATGTGAGCGCTTGTGAAAGCTAGCTGAACATAGGAATGGAGAACATCACGAAGATGGGTGGGCACAAATAAATTTCGAGCCTATATCCTTTGTTTCTATAACCGTGAACCAGGCCACGATACAACCCTCAAAAGTCCTAACTGAAACAGGGTTATTTTTGAGAGCGTACTACCACGAGACCGCGTTCCTGACTCCTATGAGTGGTGTTGAAAGATCTTTGTTGGTGTTGCATGTGCATGCTTTCTATTATTCAAAAAAATTAATGTCGTATCTTAACCAGTGATTCACTCACAAAGGTTTGCGACATCTTTTTCAGTAAAACTTCAAAATTAACATGTGTGTTGCATTAGAATTTTCATTCTTAGAATAAACATTTTCTGCTTGCATACATCTGTTTGGCATCATAAAAAGTTCACATACGAAACTTCAGTCCAGAAGCTTAATCTTGCCAAGTTGAGAAGTCTGAAACTTCCGAAGGACAATATATCGAGGTGCACTTTTTAAGAAAACTCCATTGAGTAGGGACTTTCCCAACGATCGCGATAAGAGCCAACTAATCCAGGGCAATCATGTCGAGCTATCTCTTCAAAATTCAGCCAAGCTGGGGCAATCACTTCGAGATTCAAATCTCTCAAAGAGCCATTAGTCTGAGGCATGTATTCAAATTTCAGCCAAACTGGGGCAATCACTTCGAGATCCAATCTCTCGAAGAATAGTTGATATGGGTGTTTTCTTCAAAGCAGTCATTCAGAGGTGATCACTTCAAGACTTGTACTGGGGCAGGCCACCCCAAGAGCACTGGAAGTTACTTTCTCCTGAAGACGGTTAATCAGAAGCACCTACCCAAGGTTCAAAATACTAGGACACACTATCTCATAGTGATATGAGGCTTTTCATGAATCCTCGCGAGGAAAATTCTTGCACAGACCATGCAGTCTGGGGCAGTTATTTCGAGATCCGACGAATCTCTCCAAGAGTTTGAAGACACTGAGGCATTTCGTATGTCATGTTTTCTGTAAAATCCTCTTGAGACATTATCTTTTGACAAATCCTAGTCGGAGGCGAGTTGAAAATTTCAGAGAACCATTATTCACTCATGATTAGTTGGCAATCTATCAACCCAGAGTCTAGAAGCAAAGTCATTGTCGACACGTTACTTCAAGAGTTGTTTCATCAGAAGACTTCATTGATCATAATTCCTTAGCAAGTCTCATTAGACAATCCCTTCTCCAGTAGTGCGGCAAATGGAAGGTTGCTTCTTGAGCAGAAGGGTATCATCATCTCTCATTCCCAACATGAGAGGATTTAGTTCTTATCCCCAGCAAGTGGCAACTTGAGCTCTTACCTTCAGCGGGAAGCTTTATCATTGACATCATCTGTCATCCCCAACAGAGTTCAATGGGTAGCGTACCTAGCAAGAAGATTCCATCTCCAGCAGGGTCCTGGCACTCCAATCTCAAAGTCCAATTTATTTTTGGCAATGGCGGTTGTTCAGAGCCGATGTATCATTGACATCATTCCCCGCAGAGTTGTCTCCTCCTCATCAGGATTAACCAGATCAATGCAGTGATCATCGTTTCTTCCCAGCCAAGTTATCTGGAATTACCTGCTTTCTCCTCATCGGGAGACCTCTTTGCATTTGCATACGCATAATCATCATCACATTTGCATCCTCCAAAGCGTAGCATTTCCATCGTCATGGAGCATTACGCCATAAATTCAAACATATGCATACTGGCATGGGCCAGTTTTGAGGTATATTACATAAGACCCGTTACATCTCCAATCAGATTGAAGTGTGCCCCACGGGATGCAACTTCGTTTCCCAGGGTGGTTACTTCTACCAAGTTTTGTTGTTATCCCCAATTGAGTATTGTTTCAGTACAACAATCTCATTTCTCTTCGCGTCTCCGTTTCAGTACAACGGTCGCGTCTCAGGTTATCATTTAAGTACAATGATCCTGTTTGCTCGGGCTCTCGTTTAAGTACAACGACCCCATTTCATTCGAGTCTCCATTTAAGTACAATGGTCTCGTATTTGAGTCTTGTTTCAGTACAACAGTCTCATTTCTCTTCGCGTCTCCGTTTCAGTACAACGGTCGCGTCTCAGGTTATCATTTAAGTACAATGATCCTGTTTGCTCGGGCTCTCGTTTAAGTACAACGACCCCATTTCTTTTCGAGTCTCCATTTAAGTACAATGGTCTCGTCTTTGAGTCTTGTTTCAGTACAACAGTCTCACATTTCTTCGCGTCTCCGTTTCAGTACAACGGTCGCGTCTCAGGTTATCATTTAAGTACAATGATCCTGTTTGCTCGGGCTCTCGTTTAAGTACAACGACCCCATTTCATTCGAGTCTCCATTTAAGTACAATGGTCTCGTATTTGAGTCTTGTTTCAGTACAACAGTCTCATTTTTTCGCGTCTCCGTTTCAGTACAACGGTCGCGTCTCAGGTTATCATTTAAGTACAATGATCCTGTTTGTTCGGGCTCTCGTTTAAGTACAACGATCCCATTTCATTCGGGTTATCATTTAAGTACAATGATCCCGTTTCATCCCGTCTTATCTTCTTTTGAGTTGTCATTCGAGGATGGCATGCTTCCCAGTAAATTTCCACCTGTTTCTATTTTTCCGCTACCTATTCGGAGGTCAAAATCAGAAAATACATAAATAAATAAATGGGCAGATGGCATTTCCATTACCCTCGGTGTGCAAATTTTCAGGTTTTATTCGAGTATTCAATCACTCCATACCTTGAACGCCTAAAAGTTGTTGCAATCATCCGTTCAGGTCTGCAGTTGATTGAATAGGGGCAGCTGTAATACCTCAAAATTTGCCCTCTCATTTCCTCAACATTTTGCATAGCATTTTGCATATATGGATTCATAAAATAACCAAAAACATTGCATCATATATAGCATAGCCGAGGCGTGGGTATGTGATCAATGATCGGAGCAACCGAAAGTTATGAAGAGGCTACCGAAGGGCCACAAAGCTTCTCAACCTTGTGCAAAGGGTTCACAATATCCCACAAGTCTTCACTTGAAGCCACAAGTCATGGAAAGTTTTGGTTTGATTGAAGGAGGCAAGCAGTGCAATACTTCTTGAGGGAAAAGAGCCGAATTAGGGTTTCATTTCTACAGGGCTTCTACATAAATTTTTGAGTCGAAGTGGATTTCTTTGACTTATATATGATGTCAAGTGCCTAGGGTTCAAATCTCGTCCACAAATTCATTTTGGAAGGGGTTCGACTGGCCGGACGACGGAAAATCGAGGAATTGGAGAAAAGGCAATCGGGCTAGGTAAAAAGGGTCGACTCCGGACTTTTAAGATCGAGATCGTGAAATTAGGGTTACAATGATCCTATGGTTCAAACTTGATCAAGAAATGATGGAGGAATCATAGAAAAACCAAAGAAAAATCATTTGAAAGGTAGTTAGTTTCACCATTTCCCTCCACCTTTCCTTCCACTTTCTTTCCACACTTCCTTTCATTCTTTCCGTCTCATTTTTCCACTTCAATTCCACTCCATTTCCCTTGGAAACTTCCACCACCTTCCACCATTTTCTAGAGTGTTCCAAGGAATATTCCCTTTTCCAACCCTAACCCTAACTAACTTCCAAACCTAATTTTGGATCCCAAACCTAATATTTGGGCCCCAAACCCAAACCTAGCTCCTAGCCTAGTCTCTATTTAAGCCATTTTCATCCAAACAAAAAGGGTTGAACACCATTTTCCAATCTCACTCTTTGATAAGCACTTTTTTCTCTCACTTTTCCTCTCCCTCTCACCAAAGCTTTTTCAAATAAGCTCTTCAAGTTTCACATTGAAACTTGAAGATCTTGAAGCTTAAGCCTCCAACCTCCATATTTTGTGGATTGAAGAAGGATAAGCTACTGAATTTTGTGAGGATTATCGACTTATCAGAAGCACACGAAGATTCAAGCTCAAGAACGCATTTATTTTGCGATTTCTTGGTTTTCGGTTTTCTCTTCGATTCAAGCTCCGATTCTTGCAACAATCACCGAAGCACTCCTCCGCTTCGTAGGTTGGTGATCTTAATCATTTCTTCTTTAAGTTATTCTCTCCATCTCGCCATTTTTGGCATTCTTTAAGTGCTTTTCGCTTTGTTTAAAATCAATTCCGTTTCGATTATGTTTGCTTGTGATTTGTGATTTTGGTTGAATTTGGATTTAAGGTGTTAATAGATATAGGTTCTACCATGTGTAAATAAGCTCCAATTGAGTAGAAATTTGTGTTAGCATGATTAAGTGGGGGTTAGGATTGTTTAGAAGGAAGATTGTGGCCAAAAGCACTTTTTTCAAAAGCATTTTTCACTTTTTGTTCAGTGTTAACCGGTTAACGCATTTGGTTAACCGGTTAACGCATGCGTTTTTGGCCAGAATGCTGTATTTTTCTGCCCGTTAACGGGTTAACCTATATGGTTAACCGGTTAACGCTGTTCATTTTTGGATTTTTAGCCTATTTTCTTGCTCAATCTTGCTTCCTAGTGCCTCTAATGTTCATGTATGTTTAGGTAGTGATTTTAGGGAATTTTTGGGTCCATTTCCAGTAGCCAATTTATTTTTTTCGAGTCGTTTCGACATGATTCCATTTACTTTTCTATGTTTTGTGTTAAAGGTGCAAATGTGATATAAGTGATTCTTGATGTTGTTTGCTACACTTTAATCATTTGTTTCACATGTTAATTGCTTGCTTAAATCCAACATATGCTTCATGATTATCGTCATTGCTTGCTTGATTGATAAAGTGATTAAATACCATGTTGATTTTTTGCCAAAAGTGATTAAATGCTTCACATATTCATGCAAGTTTCTTGTGCTTAATTGACCATATCTTAACATGAGTTCAATTCTGATTTTATGCCATGCATGTGTAACAATTGATGCTTGTAGTGATACTTGTTCAATCTCATGATAAAATGCTCATGTGTGCAACATGAAAAAAGTATGTTTGTTCTTGATTGATCATTGTCATTTTTAATCAAATAAATGGTGTAAATAAATTCACATGTTTGAGTTCATTTTGTGATGCATGTAGATTCATGTCAAGTGACATTAATGTGTTGTTTATCATTCACTTTGTGCACATAAATAAAAATAATCAAATTTGGATTTTGCATTTCATAGCTGTTTTTGTATATAGCTGCTGTAAAATACATGGTGTTTGTTATATTAGTATGATGTGTGTGACTTTCTACACCTACTTTTTCATGTTGCATGCTGGCTGTAAAAAGCTGGTGGGTGTTAGGCTTAGTTTCATAGCTGTTTGTGTATTAAGGGGCTGTAATAGGTGTTGTATTTTGGTTTTAGCATTTTTCTAGTTCCTTTAGGATTAAAATAGAGTCTAGTTTAGGTCTAAGGTGCCTTAGGATTTAATTAGGATTTAATTAATGTGTGTTTGCCTTATTCTTTTTAATAAAAATGTGCATTAACACTTGTTTTGTAGTGGGGAAGATTGAGGTAAGTTTACTCCACTTTATCCTTTATTTTTTATGCATTTCTCTTAGGCTTTTTAATTCATTTTTCCTTCCATGTTTGTGATTGGTAGGATTCCCCATTGTTAGGACCAACTTATCTTCCTTAGGAAGTAAGTTGCATCCTTTTTCCTTTTTTTCTTTTTTTCTTTTCCTTTTTCCATTAGGAATAGAAAACCTCACTAACCACTAGGATCACTTTGTAAATACATAATACATTAGGATTGAGTCTTAGTCCCTTAGATTTTTCCTTTTATCAACTTGAGTCATTCTCTTTCTCATCTCAAAAGAAAAGCAATAAAACACTTAATAAAAACCGAACAATCTTGTACGACACGAGACTTTGTTGCGGAGTGCTTATACGCGTCCTGTTTCGGGGCGAGGTGTAAATACTTCCCGCGATGGATAGGTCTTAGTACAAGACCGTTCACAAACAAATTCAAAACACTTCTTTTAAAAAGACAAAAACAAACAATAACCGACTATCCTGCGGGAACTTCTCTTCTCATCTCATTCACTCACAACGCGAACTCGCGGCTACTTGTCACACATGCAAGACGGTAAACGCACTCGTACCAGACGAGCCTGCAACACCTGAGCATAGACACACGCAGTTCCAGCTGTAAAAAACACAAGCAAATAGTTCCCGCCTAGGTTAGGCGAACTACGTCAACTCTGATCCTCATTATCCCGATGAGGTACGTAGGCAGCGGGGTAGGGCCCGTTCGAGCACATTCTTTATTTTCCCTACATTTCCCCTTTTCTTTCCATTCTCTCTTCTTATTCCTTTCTCATTTTCCATTCCCTTTATTCCAGTAGCGGTTTTATTCAGCAGCATCTTATTTTCTCACCCTTTGAAACAAACAAGCAAGCGTGGATCCCGTCGGGTACGACGGACGATCTGGGGTGCTAATACCTTCCCAGTTCGTAACCGACTCCCGAACTCAGATCTTTGGTTCGCAAGGCCTTGTCCTTTCCTTCTTTCTCAGGTTTGTGCAACATTACCTTTCCCATTCTTTCGGGATAAAAATGTCTGGCTGGCGACTCTAACCTTTCCGCGCCACTTTCGCGTTTGTACTAGGATGAAAATCCCGGGAGCGACAGCTGGCGACTCTGCTGGGGATTAACCCGATTCTTCCGGTTTCCCTTGTAGAGTCAATCCTAGCGCCTGTTTGGTTTTGTTCTTTGGGTGTATATGTGTTTGTTGCTGAGTGCTTTAGTTTAGCTTTACTGTTTTATTTACAGTTTTATTTACAGCTTTACTGTATCGCATTTATTTACCGCTTTCAGTATTTTATTTTCCATGCATCATATTATACTGGACTGTCTGGCTGTGCTGGTTTTCATTTTTTCTGTGGGTTGGGAGTTACTGTGAGATAAGCCAAATACCCGGCTTGAGTGCACCATAGGATTAGCGTGGACACATTGTGCTCGCATGGTTACATGATGAGTGGTGATGTGTTCCACACCCAGGTTGCGACTGTCTTGGGACTATTCTGTGTGGGGGTTCTTCCCCACTTCAGGGTACAACCTTGATAGTTATGTGCAGCTGGGGACCGATCATTGAGAACCTTAATGGAAACAACCCTCTCCAGTGATGACAGTGGCAGACCACATTTGTTGGCAAACCCACTCGCATCCGAGGGTCCATTGGGAACTCGCATAGGATGGCCTGGTTCTCTCATAGGAATTCAGTTAAAGCAAACTGTTCGTATGACGATAGTATTGTACCCTTCGGGATGAATGTACTATTGTTTCTCGATTCAGTGCTTGAAGCTGGAGACTTGTGAGGGATGCTTGTTTTTCCGGACTCAACTGAGACCTCCCTGAGTAGTACATAATGCCAAACCGATTCCCTGATTTGGTAATGAGCCATTTCTCGGAAATGGTGAAAGTATTATTGCTATTCGGTTTTGAGAGTCCGTGATGTTGACCCGAGTAGCACACCCGTGAGATTGGGAGGGGTTTACAGGTTTGCAGGAACCCTAAACTTCAACATACCCGCTTTGCCAGTGTTGTTTTATGATATTATCTGGTGCTATATGGTTCTTTGATTCTGAGATTCGGGATTTCTATTCAGAGAAATTGTTACTGTGATTACCATGGTGACCCTGATATTGTGACTGTTATTATGACTCTCCACAGACACTTGGCTCGTTGTTCAGCTTCAATACCATCAGTGACTGTTCAATTATGTGATCCAGTTCTACAATTATTGGGTTCTCAGTTATGGGGTTCTGTACAGAGATGATGCTACTATTATGGTTCTATTCAGACACTTGACTCATTGTTCAACATCGCCACCAATATCAGACCATTGATCACATGCCTGCTGCATACATGACATTATAGCATTTCTGCACACATGTTCAGTTATTTCCGAGGATCACATATATGAATCAAGCTGCTGGATTTTTCTGTATCAAAACTTGAATCAAAGCAGATAGATTCCTCAGAAATAATTGAACATGGCATTTGCATACATCCTTGCATTCTTGACAGGTGTTCAGAGACAAATTATTTTCCAGACTTGATTTCTCATCAGAATGGACAACTTGAATCACAATCATCAAGGTATATATTTGAAGAAACTCCGGGCGGAGGTAATCGAAGGAAGACCCAGCTGAGGCCATTCGGGGCATAGGTACAAGCTTTATTTCAGAACCGGAAACTGTTGAAAGAGGAAGTCAACCAGATGAAGACTCAGATGAGTTTGGTTATGGGAATTTTGAACGAAGCTATTTTCATCCCTAGTGAGGGGAACTACGCTGCTCTGATTCTCCATTGGTCAATGGAGATACGTAGGCAGGAGATCGTGCAAGATCTCTCCGAGCAACCTTATCTATTAACTTTATCAACCTCTTCCCTCCAGATCTCATTTGTCAGCATCCAACCTGAGCTTCCCAAGAGATTCCTAGGGCCAGAGAATATGGGTAAAGTCCAGAAACAACTTGAGAAGAAGTTTGATCATATTCCGATGTCGTACGTGCAACAAGTTTCATCATTTACGCAAATTCGGAGTGGTTGAGCTAATTGCATCAGGATCATCTCCGACAAAGTTTCCTTTGGGGTTTCAATGCCAAGTATGACTACCATTCTGGGGCACCTGGCCTTTTAATTGAAGATTGCAAGTCTTTCAGAGGCAAAAGTGAAGACAAGGTTCAAATTTGATCGACTCAAAGGTCATCATACCAGAAAGTCTGCCCAGATATGAAGTCTCCTCATCAAATTGACATCTCAGTTTGCAAGGGCATCTTCAGAAGCAATAAGTCCAGACGGAGTCAAGTCTCCTCAATGACGGCAATGTTCAGCTTCTTTACTGCATTTTAATTTGTAGTTTATACTGTTTGTTTAAACATTTGTATGCATGCATGAAACTTGTTTGTTTTGAATGATAACCATAATAAAATGCACATGTTTTTCTTGAAGTAATCCATTCGTATTCACTCATGATTTTGTGTATGTGCATTGCAATACCAACTGTTGTGATTAAACTCTATCAGGGAGGACGACGAAATGAAAACGCAAAAATCTCTAACTGTGTGCTTTTGAGAAAGACCCTGTTGACGATGTACAGGCATTGTTTCAAGTCCTAAACACCGGAGACATAAGGGAGATAGACCCTCGCCAACCCATTTGAGCCTTGAAGTAGGAGTTTATTTTCGCATGAAAAAACCCTTGCATTTAACCCAGGGGCAGGGTAGGTGTCAGCTAGCTGGACCGATCGTTCAAATTTCAAAAAGGAGTGCAAACCTGAGGATCCATTACCTTTCGTTGTACCAAATCAAGAGGTCCAATGACCAAAAACCACAATGGTTATCCCAAGGATGTGCGCCCTTCAAAGTTGGGAAATTTTTGGGTGGTTTATGAAGAAAATAGGGTCTTAAAACCAAAATTTTCTAAATGGGCTGAACTTTTTGTGACCCAAAGTGTTCCATGACATCATGCACGAAATTTATTTGATATTTTCATAATTTAATTTAATTTAATTTATTTATTATGATTTTTTATATTAAAAATCATTTTAAATTTAAATAAAATATCAAATGTGAAAATTTAAAATATATTTTTGTTCTAGAAGGTCATTAAGATGATTTGGATTGGATTGATTCACAATTGATGAAGATTGGCTTGAAATAGAAAGGTCTCATGCACAAATATTTGAAATTTAAGTTCTAATCTTTTTCAATCTTAAAAAATCACAAAGTCCATACAACAATCAAATCTTTTGACCTAATTTCATTGTACTATAAGTATACAAGATAACCCAATGCATAGGCCACGAATTTTCTGCCTCAAGGATAAGTTTCATAAGTTCAAAAGTTCATCAAAATTTCAAATTCGGTTTCTAACTTTGAGTGATTTTCCAGGTGAAATAAGGACATCAATCCCTTCCTTGAACATCCCTGATCATGTAGCAATAGGCATACGCATCTCAAACCTCAAGAATGGATGAATCCGAATCAAACTTTTCATGGCTTAATGTTTTTTTCGTTTTCTCATATTCGTGTATTATAAATAAGATTTGATCATTGTTTCATGTTTGGATTGAGTTGTTGATTGATTCTGGATGGTTTAATTGGAGTTTCACTGCAGGTTTAATGAGTTGCCATGGCTAGGGTTTCGGCCAAGCAATTAGGGTTTTACTCTAAACCTAATATAAATGAATTTGGAAAACATAGGATGATTGTGTAAGCCCTGGGGATCACAATGCCCTAATTAATTGAAAAAAATTATACTGTTTGCTTGCTCGTTGAATTTCGTAGGTCCTGTAGGTGCTGGAAATCGCAGGAAACTTCATAGGTAAAATCGCAGCAAAAAACGCAGGGCCAGAGGAGGAAGACGAAGCCCTGGCGCGAATTCCAGAATTTGAATATGTGATATAATATTTTATGTAATTGTCTCTGATTTATTTCACAAATGTGTGGTTGGCTCAGTGGCAAGAAACGCGTACGTATTGCTTGAAGGCCTTGGTTCGAATCCTGGGCTCAGCAACTTTTTCTTATTTTTCCATTTAATTAACAGGTTTAATATATTATGCATTATGGTGATTATGCTATCAGTTGCGCCCTCCCGGCTGGATGGTAAGTGTGCTTGTGTGTGGTGAGAAGGTCCTGGGTTCGAATCCCCCCAGGCCTTTTGTGTTATTTTCTTTTGCTTTTTGTCATGGTTTTTTCAGGTTAAGCAACAAAACCTCATGGAGTGCATTTGCTAGCACCTGCGCGCGTATGGCCCAGTGGTTGGAGTGCTGGTCTTGAGGGTTGAAAGCTTAGGGACTGGGTTCAAATCCCAGCCCAGGCAGGTTTTGGTTTTTTCATTCTTTTCTCTGATTTTTCTTATTTAATTAATTTCTATTATTATTAAACAAATTTAAATGATAAAATAAATAGAATGCTTATATTATTTTAGAACTCATCCCTTTTTTTAAATTTAAATCCTATAAGAAAAATTATTTATGTTTTTTTTTAATTATTAATATTGTAAAATTTTATATAGTTATTAATTAACCCTAATTTTATTTTTCTAAAATTCATAACCCTAATTTTCTAAAACCCTAAATATTTTTAAAACCTAATTATTTTTATAAACTCTAATTGTAAATATTAATTTGTTAATTATCACTTTTAATAAACTTTAATTATGTGTCTAATTTTTATAATTGATTTGTAATTATTATTTAAATAGTTTTTAGTATAGGCTTAAAAATAATTAAAACTTGCTAAATTAATATAATTTATTTTCATAATATAATTAACCTAATTTTTATAACATGTATATAATTTAAAAACTTTATGATAATTAGTATATAATTGTTTATATTTTCTTCTTAATCTAAAAAAAATAATTGTTTTATAAAAAAATTGAACTTTTAATTATTATGCTAATATTCTTATTTATTTTATTATGATATTTATTTTATCATTACTAACCCCATATATATATATTGTGATTTATTATTATTATTGTTACTAACCCAATTATTTATTATTATTTATTTTGCTTATTTATTTAATTTGTTAATTATTATTATTATGTAATTGTCTCCTTTATGTAATATTTTAGTAGTAATGTTTAAAATTTATTTTAAATGCTATGGTTAGTAAAATAGGGAGTGAAACATGTTTGTATTTTAAAATCAATTTAGATCACTAATTTAAAAGATAAATATTTAAAATTGTACACTCACACACGTAAGTCGATCTTTGATCGCCATCTCACTTTCTAGGGTTACCTCTCATGTTGCCTAAAACAAAAGGTCAAGTAGGGTGTATAAAGCAAAGTCTCTCATTTCACATCATCTAGTCCCTAAACAGATAAAAAGATCAAGTCCCTTCGAATGTTGCCTTCGTAATGATCTTGTCCCTTTCGAATAAAGATGATAAGTCCCTTCGAATTGCTTATACACCCCACAGTTGCCTAATCACAATTGTCCCTTCATTGGTCCCTCATATATCCAAGGTAATGACTACCTATTCCTTAATAATAGGGATAGTCTTACCATTTAAAGGATTCAAGAACAAAAAAGACTTAAACTTAGGGTAGGTTCCTCTTAGATACTTGCTCACTCTTCAAAATATTTCAAACACTTCATACATTTCAAACAATTTTCAAAACAAAGGTTTTATACGCATCCGTACATGGATCATTATAAAATACTTAAGAAAATTTATTTTCATACACTTCACATTTCAAAAACATTTTAAAGTGAGCTAAGTAACTAAGAGCCCATGGATAACCATGGATGTAAAGGGTGCTAACACCTTCCCTTTACATAACCTACCCCCCGAACCCAAAAATCTTTTAAGGTCTTTCCTGTTCTTTTATGCCCTTTCCTTTTGGATAAAATAAAAGTCGGTGGCGACTCTTGCTATCCGCAACATTTAACTAAAGTCAGTTCTCCCACCGTGTTACAGTGGGCAATATTTTCTTCAGCTTGAGTATATTCCTTTGGAATTAAACTATCAATTTTTCGATAGTGGGTAATATTACCAAATTAATCAAGCTCTTTTGCTTGTACTCCTACCCAGTAAATCCGGTAGTCGAGAGTTCTTCTTTCTACCTAGTAAAAAGGTAATAGAAGTTGGTCCCCTTTGTTGTGATCCTACCCAGTAAATCAGGTAGTTGAGAATTACTCTACTCAGTAAAAATGTAGTGGAAGTTATCCTTCTTTGTTTTACTCCTATCCAGTAAATCGATAGTCGAGTCCCTTATTTCCCTACCCAGTAAGCCGGTAGTTGATGATTCTGTTCCAACTCAATATTCCTCCATTTTTGGACTCGAATACTTTGATTGGTTATTGTTCCCTTGAAGAGTGTTTACTTTTTCCCGTTGAACCCTTTTATCTTAATTATATCATATTTTCTTTTCCCCCATGTGGAGTCGGTTATCCAGTGATTTATTTTCCTGGTAACCCTTTTGGTGTCTTTTGTTTTCCCCTGCGGGATATTTCTTCTGTGTCCCCAAGCTTTTTGCTTCTCTCTGATGGTCGTGTTTTCCCCACAGAGATCTTGGGATTGCATCTCATATTCATATCATATCATGTTCTCTTAGGACAAAAATTTGGGTTTTCTGTATTTAAGTCTCTCCCATCTTGCAGAGATGAAGATGTCAATCTTCATATCTTCAGATTGAAGAAACTTAAATAGGGGCAGCTGTTCCACCCTAATTTTGGCCCTAGGTTTTCTTTGCATTGTCATCTGCATCTTGCATACAAACAAGATCGCACTGGTTACTCGGTTTTTCTCGGGTTAGGTTTATGCCTCACAGAGGATCATAGTTGTCTTTAATTACTTTATTTGTTTATGCTTACTAACCATTAATCAAAATAAAAAAAACTGTTTTCTTTTGCTAACCTTTTTCAGGAAGAGGAACCATTGAAAATACCAAAAATAGCAGTCCTGCAGCTCGAGCGAAATTTCACAGAAAAAAGTCGAAGTTGATCCGCAAATAATTCAAATTTTTATCTGATCAAGGATTTCCCAAGTTAATTGATTCATTCAAAGGATTTCCAAGGTTCATGTGTTTATTTCTTCGATGCACAACAAGAATCGGGCCGAAACAACCAAGCAATCATGTTTGAATAAAAAAATCAAATTTCAGCTTGGTTAACCGGTTAACCAAATGGTTAACCGGTTAACCAGTGTGAAATTTGAATTTTTTATTCAAATTCAGCACCCTTAGATCATTGATTTAATTGGAATATTCTATATCCATTGGTTTCTGATTTCTCTACATCACTTTGATCATTTCCTACCATAAACCCTCATT
The DNA here is from genome assembly GCA_963966055.1 of Lathyrus aphaca. NCBI lineage: Eukaryota > Viridiplantae > Streptophyta > Magnoliopsida > Fabales > Fabaceae > Lathyrus > Lathyrus aphaca. Next base: position 107,464,401 of record OZ014524.1, on the reverse strand, counting down.
AATCACCACTCTTTTCCATTTCCCACCAAATTCCAATTACCAAACCTAAATTCAAATTACCAAAGCAAGCTCCATTCCACCAAATTTCCATACTTAAGGCCTTTAAATAGGACCACAATTTCATTCATTTCACAAGCTTTTGATAGCCACAAAACCTCTTGCAAAATACTCCCCCAACAACAAAATTCTCAAAAGCTCACTTTCTTTCTTTTGAAGTTATCAAGAATTCACATTGAATTCTTGATTAACTTGAGTTAAACCTTCATGCTTTCATTCTTTTGTTCATCAATTTCAGTAGATCTAAACTTGTGTTGGTCCAATTTGAAGAAGTGACTTTGGTAATTCCTCTCACTCCATAAACCCATATTCACCATCAACATTCAAGATGTAGATTCTTGGTGCCTTTGTTTCTAGATCCTTTGGATCTTTATTTGTTGTTTGATTGCAGGGATTCCACTGTATTTTGGTTTTAAAATTCGTGCAAATTCAGATCATGATCATCCAATGTTTGAGAAAAGGTTTCAAAATGAATCATGCTGAATTTTCTGTATTTTTCAGCTTCTGGTACAACGTTAACTGGTTAACCATCTTTAAAATAGCACAGATTATTCAAAATCTGCTTGCGTTAACCGATTAACCAATTGGTTAACCGGTTAACACAAGTCAGATTGGTGTTTTTGGCTTGTTTCAAGCCCCTTTTTGGTTCCCCTTTCTTCTTCTTCTTCCTCCTTTTTATTTTTACCTTGGGAAACACTTTTGGGAGTGATTTCTCCTTAATTTCAATGAACTTTGGGTGTAGATTAGAGTAAGTTAATGTTCATTAATTCAAAACTACCTTTAAGTGGATTATTCAAATCATTTAAGGTACTTTGCATTAGTGATACATTTTCATGCTTGAATCCGCCAAGAAGAGTAATTGAACTTAAGGATGGAAGAATACCATAAGTGCGACTCAATTTGGTATTCACCTTTATTTTTGTGCGGTATTGTGTCTGGATAGCGATTTACATATCGTTCATCTCGCATGTATTAGCACTAACATTATGCACCTTAATTGGTGTTGACCGGCCTCATTTGTAGGGTAATTACTTCGTAAATTACTCGGCGATTACTTAACATAGACCTAAATGTGTCCCGACTTCAGAATAAAAATCTAATTGGGTACTTGCACTTTCGTGGACCGGATCTCATATTGATCGCGTAATCCCAAAGTGGTTAATCATATTGCATTAAGAATCGAGACTTATGAATGTTTGATGCGTAGGTGCTTTGGGATGGAGATTTTTGGACTTAGATGTTAGGATCCCTTTTCCTTGGCCTTAATCTTCATGAAGATGGAAGTTTTCCTTTATTTGGCCATTTTCTAGCTTATAAGGATGGAACTCTTATGCTCATAATTTGGAATGTCATCAAGTTTGGTTAGATCTTTCTTACCTTATCTCCTTGTTTTCTTTTTTAGGATAGTCCCTTCATCTCTTCCCATTCTTCAATTTTCAAAACCTTCTCCCTTTTTCAAAGGATTCATTCTTTTTAAATCATCACCTCTTTAATAACCAAAAACCTTGACTTTTGTCAAGTGGATTTTACTTTTTTTCTTCTTTTCTTTTAAAATCAATAAATCTAATCATGTTGACCTTAATTCAAAAAAATAAAAAAAAGAATCAAACTCATTCAAGTTGTTTTGTGCCTTTGTGCACTTTTGTTTATTTTCTTTAAAAGAGTGTCGATTATGAGTCATTATTCTTTAGTCGGGTGGGTGCAAGTCTCTCAATTTCCATGGTTGTAGTTTGATGTAATTGAGTCTCTTGTCATTTGTGGGGGTTTAGTGGCATACTCTTTGATTTTATCCGAGTTGGCGCCCTCCCCATAATGATGTATGAGTTCATGCCTTCATTCTCATGGTATATTTGTTAGGCTGTCCACTTGAAGATGACAAGTTCTCTTCACTTAATAAAATGAATCATAACCCACCCTTTTTCACTATTTGTACCACGAACTACGGGGTTTTGATCTTGCATTGCACTTTGTGGGTACGTAGGCATGAGGTGGTAAACCTCTCCAAACACAAAATATTAAAAAATAATTTTTTTCTCACCTCTCCACTCTCATTTTACAAACCATTTTCAAACCAAAAGCATTAAATTTTTCAAAGGGCTCCCGTGGAGTACCACAAACATTTTGGGTGCGTAAAACCTTCTCATTGTGTAACCTATCCCCTTACCTGTTTCTCTGTTGTGTTTCTTTAGCTTTTTTGCTTTTAGATTCATAAGGATTTATTCGCTCTTTTTTTCCTTTTCCTCTTGGAATAAAATAAAAGCGTGGTGGCGACTCTGTTTACTTTGAGTTAAGTTAACCAATAGCTTACACTCGTGTTTTTACCGCTACAACGTGTAATTGTGTAAACCGGAATGAATTCGATAGAATTATACTAAAACCTTAAATTAAGTTATAATCTGGTTTTGATTTCTTGTTTTAATAAACTTTCATTACGAGAGTAAGAGAGTACAAAAGATTAGGATTAAGACCACGGGAGTCTAAGATCACAATCAGATAGCTAAAATCGAGCATTAGTTTTAAACACAGCGGAAATGCTTTAAAACCAGTTAGAACCTTTAGGTTTTCAAAAAGTATTTCTAACTTGAATTGACACAGCTAGAGCGCTCAATTGAACTTAGGAGTATAGTAATAGGTAAGACCACGAGAGTGTGAGTCGAATACTTTTAAACCGAGAGTTTCTACGGAGAGATAACTTAACAAACCTTAACAAGCCGACCCTCTATTGAACTCACGAAGGCGAAATCAATTATGTAGCGATAATTTATATCATTAATTTAATTTAATTAATTATTAACCTTTTAAAACCAAAAACATCGCTCGCCTTGGCTAAACATAGCAACACCCGTAAACACTAGGTTGATTATCGAGTCTTTGTGGGATCGGTATCTTTTATTACTACGTGATAGGTTGTGCACTTGCAGTTAGTAACCGTTAGACTCATAAGTCTACCACACCAAGTTTTTGGCACCATTGACAGGGACATAGATTTAGTCAATAGTGCATTAATTTGTTGCTTCGGCAAGGCTAAGGCAACAAATTTACTTATTCTTTGTCGATTGTATGCCCAGTACTCGCTCCCGAGGTGAAGACTTAGAACCCTTGATCGGTGAAGTAGAATGTTTCTTAAGTTCGAGATGCCGAACCGAACCCAACGAAAAAGAGTTTTCAAGTTCTATGCAAGGTGAATTTGAGATGAGTATGATGGGGGAGCTTAACTTCTTTCTCGGACTCCAAATTAGACAACTTGAAGATGGCACTTTAATAAGTCAAACAAAGTATTGCAACGAACTTCTCAAAAGGTTTGATATGACAAATTCAAAACCTATTGATACACCAATGCCTATGGCGGCAAGTCTCAATCGTGATGAGAATGGTAAGGATGTAGACATAAAAAGGTATCGAGATATGATCAGATCTCTTCTTTATCTTACCACATATCGTCCGGATATAATGTTTAGTGTTTGCATGTGTGCTAGGTTTCAATCTTTCCCTAAGGAATCAAATTTAAAATCTGTTAAACACATTCTTAGATATCTTTGTGGTACCTCTATGTTTGGTCTTTGGTATCCTATGGCATTGATTATTCATTGGTAGGTTTTTCCGATTTCTACTTTGTTGTGTGCAAAGTATATAGGAAAAGCACTAGTTGGACTTGTCATTTCTTTTCTAACTCGCTTATAAGTTGGCATAGCAAAAAGCAAGTTTTCGTTGCTTTGTCAACTGCGAGGTGGAATATGTTGCGGCCGAAAATTATTGTGCCCAAGTTTTATGGCTTAAACAACAATTGCTCGACTTCAATATTGTTCTAAAAAATATTTCAATTCTATGTGACAACACTAGTGCAATAAACCTTACCAAAAATCCGATCTTACACTCACGCACTAAGCATATTGAAATTCGACATCACTTCCTTAGAGACCATGTAGATAAAGGAGACGTGGTATTAGAGCATGTTGAAAGTTCAAATCAACTTGCCGATATTTTTACAAAACCAATTTCCACTGAGCCTTTCTTTCATATTCGTAGGGAACTTGGTGTTCTTGATATTTCAGATCGATCTTAATCTTAAATATGTTTATCATATATTATTGTTTGACTTAACATATTTCTTCACTAACAACTCGTTAATGAAGTGTTTGCATTTTTGATTATTCATCTTACATTTTCACATCTACGAGGTAATATCATCCCCACTATGTTCGTTTCAAGTAACTTGTTTAATATATGAATTTGTGAGACATCTATATAAACAAAATGAGTGTGTGTGTGATTTTGTATGTGTCCTTATGTTGTACCCCAAAATTTTCCCTCCCACAATCAAGGCAATGTCTCTTAAGATTTCTCAATAATCATAAGGTTCTCAAGGTCCCCCATTGGTCAGAAAGTTTGAGAGTTTCCTCAGACAAAGCCTCCTCCTAAGCAAAGGATCCAGAACTAGGGTTTTGTTTTTCTCCAATAAAAATGGACTTCCAAGGCCTCAAGTGAGCTTCATAACATCCCATGTTACTTCAAGAATCCCTATGTCAAGTTTCAGAGCTTTCCCAATAAGTTTGACCAGTCAGATGATCAGATATGCAAAAATCAGTCAAAGTGGTTAAAAAGTCAAACTGAGGTCAACTGTGATCAAACTAAAGTCAAACTTCAAGATTTTTGCCAACATCAAGATTATGAAGTAAAATTCATCATTTGATCAAGGGTTGATCATGATTCATCAAGGAGATCTCAGATCATCAAGAATCAGGAAGTTTCTAAATTAGGATTTCCTAGGAAAAGTCAACTGAACTTTGACCAGCCATAACTTTCACACGCGTCATCAAAAATTTCCCATCCAAATCTCATTATGAAGGAAATTTAATTCTCTACAACTTTGTGTCTCACAAGCCAAGCCTAAAACTGTTTCATTTGGATGGTATGATTTAAGACATTATAGGTCCTTTTAAAAGTCAACAAAAAGTCAACCTTTTCCAAAGAGCATAATTTGAAAATGGTAAAGGATATGGACATGAGACCAAAGAGGTTTGTTAAAGGACTCTTTAAGCTTTCTAAAATGTCCAAAATTGAGGGAGTTATGCCTTGTCAAAATTGGGAAAATTTCAAGGGGTGTATGAAGCAAATAAGGTTTAAAATCCAAAAAAAAAAATCAAATGGGCCCATCAAATTACAACCCAATATCAAAGTTAAGACCTTGCAGGACCCAATAATTAATCCATCTGATTTTTATAATTTAGTTTTTATTTATTTGGATTTTATTTGTTAAAATTCAATTTAAATAAAAATAAAATATAAAAGATCAATATTTGGATCAGATTCTTGTTCTAGAAACTTATAAACAACCTTAAAAGTGATTTGATACTCTCCAATTTCGTGCACAATCAATTTGGAAACATATCATTTGATTTTTTTTCACAATTATGAATGAAGGATTTCTTCATCATCAAGCAATCAATATTCATGATCCAAAGCCCCATTTTTCTGACTTGATTACATCCCTATATATACATGAACACAAGCAAACACCAGAGGAGGATTTTCCAGAACAAAAAAGCAACGTTGCCATCTTTAAAGTTTTGCAAAAATTTGATTTTCAGTTTGGTGCAATGGTTAAGATGCAGGTTCAAAGTCCTGAGGGTGTGGATTCGAACCCAGCCTCAGGCATTTTTTTATACTTCATTTTACGTAATAAACTTATTTTATATATAATTATTGACTAACCTTATTACAAAACGCGCAGGTGTCCCAATGGCTGGAAATCAATGGTATTTTGAAGAAGAAACATGGGTACATTCACATGTGCGCGCATGTGCGCGCGTATCTTAGTGTCAAGAAGGCAAGACTGGTAATCTTGAGGGCGTTTTGGCAAAGAAACGCGGGTTCAACACCCATTCCCAACATTTTAGCAAAGAAATGTGGGTTCAATTCCCACCCCAGGTATTTTGACATTTTTTTCGTTTTTTTCTTTAGTTTTTAATTTTTGTTTTAACTATGGTTAATCTAACTTTTTTCTTTAATATAATTACTATTATTAACCACTATTTTTTTGTTAATTACTCACTAACTCATTTTTCTTAATAATTTTTTTTTATAATCATAAAAATCTTTATATATATATATATATATATATATATATATATATATATATATATATATATATATATATATATATATATATATATATATATATATATATATATATATAATTTATAATATTAAATCTATTTCATTAACTCTTTTTTTTTATAAAAAAAAATATTTTAATTAATTAGTTTTAGGTTAATATTGTCATAAAATTTTATTTGTATTATTATTTTGATATTTAAATTAAAAATTTAACCCTAATTTCATAAACCTAAAAATATAATTTTTTTTATCTAACCCTAAAACTTTTTCAAATCCTAAACCTTTTTCCTAAACCTTTTTTTTTCTCTAAACCTTTCTATTTTCATTCATTCTTGTTATATTCACTACCTGCCTTATTATTATTGCTCTGAGTTTGTTTATCATTATTTTTTTTCCGCCATTATAATTATGTAACTGCCCCAAGGCGTTGTAATAGTTAGATTTTTATTTTCTGCCATTTTATTTTCCGTCATTTAAATTCCCGCCATTAATCATATTTTAACTGTGTGGTTAGTAATATAATGAGTGTAAGAAATTAATTGAATAATTGGACTTAGATAATTTAAAAATAAGATAAATATATGAAAACAGTCACTCACACACGTAAGTTGATTGTCCTACGGTCGCCGTCTGCACTTCCAAGGGTTACCCTTCTCAGTTGCCTTTATATGGTCAAGTCCCTCGAAAATGGGGGTGTCTTAAAAAGCAAAGTCCCTACAGAATAAAATCACCATAGTCCCTTCATATTAAAAGATCAAGTCCCTACGAGGTTGCCTACGATATAGTGATCTTGTTCCTTCGGTAAATACGATGATAGTCCCTACGAATTGCTAAAGACACCCCTTAAGTTGTCTTCATTGATCATACGATGAACATACGCCCGCCCCTTAAGCAAATCCAAGGTAATGACTACATATTCCTTAATAATAGGGATAGTCTTACCCTTGAAAGGACATATAAGAACATGAATGACTTAGTCTAGGGTAGGTACCTCATAGTTACTTGCTCACTCTTCAAAAATACTTTTCACACCTCACAATATTTTCAAATATTTTCAAACAAGGCTTTGTATACATCCATACGAGGATCATTACAAAGTACTTAGAAAATTCTAATCACACACTACACTTTTCAAAAACATTTAAGTGAGCTATGAAACTAAGAGCCCATGGATAACCATGGATATAAAGGGTGCTAACACCTAACCCTCGAACCCAAGTCTTTTCAAAACGGTCTTTTCTATTCTTTTATGTCCCTTCCTTTTGGATAAAATAAAAGTCGATGGCGACTCTTGCTATCCGCAACATGACTAAAAGTCAGTTCTCCAACCGTGGTACAAAACTGGCGACTCTGCTGGGGAGTTACTAAGTAAAAGAGGGGTACCCTTAGGAATTAGATCATTTAATTGTTTGCTTTGTCTACTTTATATTATTTGTTGGGCTTTTGTGTGAAAGATCCTAACCCGGATCTAGTGTACCCTAGGTAAATGGAAATAGACCAAGGAAACTGTACGACGTATACCGATATGGTTGATCTGGTGGCCATAGTTAGTGTGACTTCTTTGTTGGTGCTTATGTTCCTTAAGTAAGTTGAGAATAATACGGGGCTGCCATATGTTTTCAATACACTAACTGACCTTTAGAACCCTAGTTATCCCGTATTGGCCTTTAGAAAGTAGTGAGATAGCCGGCTTTGGAGAAGTCTGAAGTTGGTTGATACTCGATGCTACGCTCATTGAGATCCTAAACTTGAAGGGTTTTGGTTAACAAGTAAGTTGCCTACTGAACAACCACCCTTGGGAAGGATCAGTGATATTGAGATCCCTTAGAACCTGGTTACTTTTGTAGGATAGGATGAACCAACTAAACATCAGGGGAGGGTAATTACCTTTAAACCTCATGCAAGCCTTCAAACCTATGGCTATTGTGTGACTTGTTTGTGTATGCCACATGTTTGTGATTGAGCATAACATCATTAAATCATGACATCATAAGCATAGCATTTTCGCTAACCATTTCAAGGACCAAAGGATTTATTTTTTGTTATTTGTTGCAGGTCATGGCTTCTTCTTGTAGGACTACTATCCAGATCAACTTTGTAGGAATACCTTCTAAGCTTAAGGAATTGGTCTCTCAAGTTTCTGAAAACTCCCAATTCATCAAGAAGCATAGGTACCTACTGGATCTAGTCACTTCAGGATTCAATGAAGACATGATGAATGTCTTATTCCAGTTTTTTGATCCTAAGCATCATTGCTTCATATTTCCCGACTATCAGCTGGTTCCTATAATGGAGGAGTTCTCCAAACTACTGGGTATACCTATCATTAATCAAAGACTTTTCACGGGCTTGGAGAGAGAGCCTAAACCTGTAGTCATTGCTGCAGCCCTACACTTGAAGAAATCATACATTGTCTTAGAAACGAGAAGCGGAGTTAAGGGTATTCTTGCTAAGGTATTGATGGAGAAAGCTCAAGTGTTCTTGGATGCTATGAGCTATGATGCTTTTCAGGAGATCTTAGCCCTATTGATCTATGGCTTAGTGTTGTTCCCCAATCCAGACCAGTTCATAGATGTACACGCCATCAACATATTCCTGACTCGCAATCCAGTGCATACATTACTTGGAGATATCTTACATTCTCTTCACACTCGTAATACAAAGGCGAGGGGAACTCTGATGTGTTTCATACCTTTACTGGCTAGGTGGTTTATATCTCACCTTCCTTGATCAGTGATGAAGAATGAACAAGGGTTAAGGTGGTCTAAGAGGATTATGTCACTTTCTCATTCAGATATTCACTGTTGTTCCCGATCTATGGAAAATGTCACTATCATTGACCGTTGTGGGGAGTTCCCTAATGTGCCACTCCTTGGCATAAGATGGGGCATTACCTACAACCCTTCTTTAGCTCTACGCCAGTTTGGTTATGCTTGGAGTAATGGTCCTCATGACATGCTTCTTCAGGATATTATGTTAGACAACGACAACGATCTTCAGTATTACCGTCAAAGGTTTATACGAGCTTGGAGCAAGGTGAATAAAGTTGATAGCAAGAATTTGGAACCAAAGTATTCCATTCCTATGGAACCTTATCTCAGATGGGTGCGATCTCGTGCTCAAACTCTTATGATGCCATATCCTGCTGTTCTACCAGTTACTATGGAGCATGTTGCTGAAGGAGATGTTCCTTATACCATCCTTCATCCAGACATGCCCACTGATTTGGAAGAGTTGCAGAAGTCTTGGATTCAATTGAAGGAGCAAGGGATACTTTTGAGACTCATTTCAGAGTTAGTCAAGAGAGAGTTTTGGAGCTGACAAGACAACTTCACGAGGAGCGGAACCTCAACATATACCTCAACATAAAGAGGAAGCGTCCATGGGAGACCTAAGTCCCATATATTTATTTCTTTGTATTTTACACTTATTTCCTTTCATTGTAAGCCCAAGGGGCAATTTATATTAAATGTTTACTAATAAGAGTTTGTTTTTGTTTTTCTTTAAAAAATTTAAATCCCGCGGTCCTTAAAAACATTTTATATGCATCTACATACCATATCATTGCATGATAGGTTCTCATAATAGGTTTCCCATCTTCTCGCTATTTATTTCAACAGAAAACGCTCTCGAACAATCTGTCACAGACCTCCAGACCCAGATTGCTCAGTTTCAAGAGGTGATCATGAATTTGTTCAAGGGGCAAGAAGAGTTGAAAGCACTCATCACTAAGGACATGAAAAAGAAGAATCCTGAAGACAACAAGGGTGATCATTTGGAACAACTGCAAGCTGAGATAACAGAGACGAGAATTCAGATGAATGGCCAGGTGGCTCTTATCCAGAGCTTAGCCCAGGGGCAAGAAGAGCTAAGAATCTGTGTCAATAAACTTCAAGACAACAAAGTTGGGAATTTAATCATCCGTCAACCTCTGGTGAAACAAGTTGACTTGGTTGAAAGGAAGACGAGGATAAGAGAAGGAAAAAGACCGGTTACTATTGATAATTCTTCAGTTGAAGAAAGAAGGTCTTGTAGGGTTAATCCACCTCGACACAAGGAATGTAGAAGACAATTCATCCAATTCAGCACACCAATGTCACGAATTTTGCAATGCTTGTTGGAGGTGGAGCTAATTTCCTTGGAAAATTCTCCTCGAAAGCCCAATACTTCCTCCCCTCGCTATAATCCCAATGCAAGGTGTGTGTATCACTCCAACTATCTTGGACATGACACTGATAATTGTTGGAAATTGAGGAATAGGATTCAAGACTTGATTGACGAAGGAATCCTCGAGGTTATGCCAGAAGATCAAATTGAATTCTACTATCGTCCATCAAACATCGAAGCTGCAAGACAAATTGCCTGAGGTAGCAAGAAAGAAAGCCTACATATTCCTGTTGAAATATGGGACACCTTGGGACAACCAAGTGGCAAATTTGATTTCATGGTGAAATATACTGCTCCCAAAAGTTCACAGGTTGCAATCGAAGATATTCAACCAACTGGATGGGACATCATTTGATTTATTCAATTGTAATTTCTTCTATTTGTCCAAGCATTTACTATTATGTTAAACTTTTCTTTCACATTAATGAATTGCGTATGTCTGTCTTGAATGAATCCATTCGTTTCACTAAATTGAAAACATGCTTCTTACTTCTCTTTTGTGATATTCAACTCTCGATAAAGCTGTAAGCCTTTAGAGGGAGGATGACGAAAACAATACCATAATCTTATGCGGTATGCTTTTGAACGGACTATGTTGACGATGTACAAACATTGTTTCAAATCCTAAACAGTGGAGATCTAAGGAAGTTAATCCCTAGTTAACCCTTTTGAGCCAAAGAAGTAGGAGTTTTTCTTTCTCAAGCAAGTTAAAACCCTTAATCATAACCCGAGACAAGGTAGTTCCTCGGTTAACTCAATTATGCCAGTTTTCTTTCTTGTACACAACTAATGAGAGTTCCCTGTAATCATTAAGCCTGACAATCAATATCTAGCAAAAGAAAAGCTCCCTAAGTCAAAACCTATGAAGGAGACTTAGTAAACAAATTGAGAAATCCCGTTGACTGTAATCTTGAAACAAACAGTTCAGGAAAAAAGAAAGGATAACAAAGTCAAAAGAAAAAAGAGGTCACTACATATCCTCAAAAAAAAAGATGACTGACTTTTCAAATAAACTATTGTCAGTGTTACAATTCCAAACTCTTTTGGAGCCTTAATGCATAAGTTAACTGAACCTAGGACTGAAGAACATCACGATGAATGGGTTGGGTACAAATAAATTTGAGCCTTTTATCCTCTGTTTCTTAAATCGTGAACCAGACCACGTTAAAACCCTTTAAAAGTTCTAACTGAAGCATGGTTAGTTCGAAAGTGTACTGCTACAAAAAGGTATCCTGACTCCTTTAGGGATTATTATAAATCTTGAGTTAATATCACAGTTTTTACAAACATTGTTTTACTAAAATAACTCTTTTTCAAAACTTCAAGACATACATAAACATTTCATTTTTGAATATCATTGTTTGCATATATCTGAGTGTTTGACAAACAGAGAAACTTACAGGATGAATGTTCAAAACCAAAGTCCTTCCGATAGACAAAGTTGCTTCCTGGATCAAAGCCCATGTATACAAAAGGGCATAGTCATTATCTCCCAATCAAGGGGGCATGCCATGATACTGCCTAATTCATTTCGGGCAATCAGGTCAAGATTCAACTATGCTTAAGTAGCCAGGGCCAGGTCTCCTCATCTATCTGAATTACCAAAGGTAACATCACAGAGTTCACGAGGCCAAAGTCATATGTTTGTGGGGCATTCTGATTATTTCTCTTGAGGTAACTCCTTTCAGATACTTCCATTATGGGACAATTCATCCTCAACCAAGGGGCAACGCTCTCTTTCCAAATCTAATACCCGAAGCGTATATGGTCCATCACAATTTGAAAGCACGTTCCTCCTATTGTATTACCTTAATATTGGATTCTCAACAGAAGCCATTGTGGAAATTAACTGTCTACGCCAGTAGTATCAGATGGTGTCAGTATCATGTCTTCAGATCCAACCATGAGAATTTCTGGGAAATTATTCAGGAAATTTAAGAACCTTAGAAGCTCTAAATCCAATTGGTTATACACTCTCAAAGTTGAAACAATTTTGTTTTCGAGTTCAGGTTTACTTTTCCCTCTTTATTCAAGAAAGGTTTTCCGAATTCAGGTTTACTTTTCCCCTTTTACTAAAGCGAGAAATGTCTGTTGGTTATGTTTGAATGTATATATACCTTTGAATATGATTGATGTTTACCAGAAATGCATAAAATACAATAATAACATTTACTAAGAACGAAGGGAGGTAGGAATTCAACGAATCTTCGTCGTTTCATCCCCACAGATTAATTTTTATGGATATTCTTACGAAGTACTTCAAGTAATATCTTGTACTTCTAACACTACGAAGTCTTCAAGCAGTTTCATATCCTCCGAAGAATTGATACTTAACCAAATAGGTCTCCCGGATCTATGTCCATCTCTTTTATCCTCAGTCAGGATATTCAGGAACTTAATCCTTCAATAAGAAGTACGACGAATGAAAACAGGAGGTTCTATGTATGAAATTCTTAAACAATACGGGAACGAAGTCTTCATATTCCTCCATAGCGAATCAGGATTTATTTTCCCCAACCAACATTTGTTCTACGAAGCTACTTATACGCTTCAAACTACATAATTCGTACATACATCATATCATATCATACGCATATAACATTATCATGAAATATTATCTTGCAAAGTGTTATATACATCGTGATATTTGCATAGAACTAATCTTGTTTTTCAGGTTAATTCTCCAGCAGACAAACTTCATCAACAACTTACCTTGGGCCGTTGTTTATCTTCCCAAATACCATATTATGACTTTGGGCCGTTGTTTATCTTCCCAAAAGTTATATCATTACTTTGGGCCGTTGTTTATCTTTCCAAAAGTTATACCCTTACCTTGGGCCGTTGTTTATCTTCCCAAGTACCATATTATGACTTTGGGCCGTCGTTTATCTTCCCAAAAGTTATACCCTTACCTTGGGCCGTTGTTTATCTTCCCAAGTATCATATTACGACTTTGGGCCATTGTTTATCTTCCCAAAAGTTATATCATTACCTTGGGACGTTGTTTATCTTCCCAAGTACCCTATCATGACTTTGGGTTGTTGTTTATCTTCCCAAAGTTATACCCTTACCTTGGGTCGTTGTTTATCTTCCCAAGTACCATATTATGACTTTGGGTTGTCGTTTATCTTCCCAAAAGTTATACCCATACCTTGGGCCGTTGTTTATCTTCACAAGTACCATATTATGACTTTGGGCCGTCGTTTATCTTCCCAAAAGTTATACCCTTACCATGGGTCATTGTTTATCTTCCCAAGTACCATATTATGACTTTGGGCCGTTGTTTATCTTCCCAAAAGTTATATCATTACCTTGGGTCGTTGTTTATCTTCCCAAGCACCCTATTATCACATTGGGCCGTTGTTTATCTTCCCAAAAATTATACCTTTACCTTGGGTCGTTTTTTATCTTCCCAAGTAACCTATTGTGACTTTGGGCCGTCGTTTATCTTCCCAAAAGCTCCATCTTCATATTTTGGACTACCTTATTCTCCATGAAATATATTTGAAGAACTTTTCTTCGAATGACATCTTTAAGCCCATTCAAGCAATACAATATTTCCCTCGAATGACATATTTAAGCCCATTCAAGCAATACAATCAACAAACAGTATCATTCTACGCACCGGTGAGTGCAAATTTTTGGGCTTTTGTGTTCGATCCCCTTCAATCTTCCAGTCACGAATGGCGTGCATGCCAATCTAACTCCTCAGGTTTCAGAAAATTGAACAGGGGCAGCTGTTGTACCCCAAAATTTTCCCTCCCACAATCAAGGAAATGTCTCTCAATATTTCTCAATAATCATAAGGTTCTCAAGGTCCTCTATTGGTCAGAAAGATTGAGAGTTTCCTCAGACAAAACCTCCTCTTAAGCAAAGGATCCAAAACTAGGGTTTTGTTTTTCTCCAAGAAAAATGAACTTCCAAGGCCTCAAGTGAGATTCATAACATCCCATGTGACTTCAAGAATCCCTATGTCAAGTTTCAGAGCTTTCCCAATAAGTTTGACCAGTCAGATGATCAGATATGCAAAAATCAATCAAAGTGGTTAAAAAGTCAAACTGAGGTCAACTGTGGTCAAACTAAAGTCAAACTTCAAGATTTTTGACAACATCAATATTATTAAGTAAAATTCATAATTTGATCAAGGGTTGATCATGATTCATCAAGGAGATCTCAAATCATCAAGAATTAAGAAGTTTATAAATTAGGATTTCCTAGGAAAAGTCAACTGAACTTTGACCAGTCATAACTTTCACATGCGTTATCAAAAATTTCCCATATAAAACTCATTTTGAAGGAAATTGAATTCTCTACAACTTTGTGTCTCACAAGCCAAGCCTAAAAATGCTTCATTTGGAAGGTATGATTTAAGACATTATAGGTCCTTTTAAAAGTCAACAAAAAATCAACTTTTTCCAAAGAGCATAATTTGAAAATGGTAAAAGATATGGACATGAGACCAAAGAGGTTTGTTATAGGGCTCTTTAATCTTTCCAAAACGTCCAAGATTACTATCATAGCCTTAAAATTGAGGGAGTTGTGCCTTGTCAAATTTGGGAAAATTTCAAGGGGTGTATGAAGCAAATAAGGTCTAAAATCCAAAATTTTCTAAATGGGCCCATCAAATTGCAACCCAATCTCAAAGTTAAGACCTTGCACGACCCAATAATCAATCCATCTGATTTTTATAATTTATTTTTTAGTTATTTGGATTTTATTTGTTAAAATTCAATTTAAATAAAAATAAAATATAAAAGATCAATATTTGGATCAGATTCTTGTTCTAGAAACTCATAAACAACCTTAAAAGTGATTTGATACTCTCCAATTTCGTGTAAAATTAATTTGGAAACATATCATTTGATTTTTTTTTCACAATTATGAATGAAGGATTTCTTCATCATCAAGCAATCAATATTCATGATCCAAAGCCCAATTTTTCTGACTTTATTACATCCCTATATATACACGAACACAAGCAAACACCAGAGGAGGATTTTCCAGAACAAAAAAACAACGTTGCCATCTTCAAAATTTTGCAAAAAATTGATTTTCGGTTTGGTGCAATGGTTAAGATGCAGGTTCAAAGTCTTGAGGGTGTGGGTTCGCCTCATGCATTTTTTTTTATACTTCATTTTACGTAATAAATTTATTTTATATATAATTATTGCCTAACCTTATTACAAAACGCGCAGGTGTACCAATGACTGAAAATCAGTGGCATTTTGAAGAAGAAACATGGGTACATTCACATGTGCGTGCATGTCTTAATGTCAAGAAGGCAAGACTGATAATCTTGAGGGCATTTTGGACAAGAAACGTGGGTTTAACACCCATTCCCAATATTTTGGCAAAGAAACGTGAGTTCAATTCCCACCCCATGTATTTTGGCATTTTTTTTGTTATTTTCTTTTGTTTTTAATTTTTGTTTTAACTATGGTTAATCTAACTTTTTCCTTAATATAATTACTATTATTAACCACTATTTTTTTGTTAATTACTCACTAACTTATTTTTCTTAATAATTTTTTTTTTATAATCATAAAAATCTTTTTTTTATATATAATTTATAATATTAAATCTATTTCATTATTTTAATTATTTCATTAACTCTTTTTTTTATAAAAAAAAATATTTTAATTAATTAGATTTAGGTTAATATTGTCATAAAATTTTATTTGTATTATTATTTTGATATTTAAGTTAAAAATTTAACCCTAATTTCATAAACCTAAAAATATATTTTTTTATTTAACCCTAAAACTTTTTCAAATCCTAAACCTTTTTTTTCTCTAAAGATTTTTTTTTATTCATTCTTGTTATATTCACTACCTGCCTTATTATTATTGCTCTGAGTTTATTTATCATTATTTATCTTTTTTTCCCGCCATTATAATTATGTAACTGCCCCAAGGCGTTGTAATAGTTATATTTTTATTTTCTACCATTTTGCCATTTAAATTCCTGCCATTGATCTTATTTTAACTGCATGGTTAGTAATATTGGGAGTGTAAGAAATTAATTGAATAATTGGACTTAGATAATTTAAAAATAAGATAAATATATGAAAACAGTCACTCACGCATGTAAGTCGACCGTCCTACGGTCGCCGTCTGCACTTCCTAGGGTTACCCATCTCAGTTGCCTTTATATGGTCAAGTCCCTCGAAAATGGGGGTGTCTTAAAAAGCAAAGTCCCTACAGAATAAAATCATCATAGTCCCTTCAGATTAAAAGATCAAGTCCCTACGAGGTTGCCTACGATATAGTGATCTTGTCCCTTCGGTAAATACGATGATAGTCCTTACAAATTGCTAAAGACACCCCTTAAGTTGTCTTCATTGACCATACGATGACCCTACGCCCGTCCCTTAAGCAAATCCAAGGTAATGACTACTTATTCCTTAATAATAGGGATAATCTTACCCTTGAAAGGACATATAAGAACATGAATGACTTAGTCTAAGGTAGGTACCTCATAGTTACTTGCTCACTCTTCAAAAATACTTTTCACACCTCACAATATTTTCAAATATTTTCAAACAAGGCTTTGTATGCATCCATACGAGGATCATTACAAAGTACTTAGAAAATTTTTAATCACACACTACACTTTTCAAAAACATTTAAGTGATCTAAGTAACTAAGAGCCTTTGGATAACCATGGATATAAATGGTGCTAACACCTTCCCTTTATATAACCTACCCCCCGAACCCAAGTCTTTTCAAAACGGTCTTTCCTGTTCTTTTATGTCCCTTCCTTATGGATAAAATAAAAGTCGGTGGCGACTCTTGCTATCCGCAACATGACTAAAAGTCAGTTCTCCCACCGTGTTACACCTTATTTATCTATTATATTGTTCAATATATCAAAATAGTAATATGTTTGTCATTTGAATGCATTGTGATGTGATATTATGATTATTTGGTATGATGTTGTTGAAATTTGTGGTGCTTTCTTAATCTGCACGCTCGGGTCCCAACAGGTCGACTCATGGACCTGGTTGCATCGACCTATAACTTTGACGAGTCAGATCATTTCACATTTTGAATTGCGTTGATTCATTAAATTGTTTGAGTCGACTCATTGTCTAATCAACTGACCTGCACGCTTTGAAAACACGCGTTGTCTGCATGTTTAGACTTCCTAGGTCGGCGCCTTTTGCTCTCTTCCACAAATTTATGGTCGATTTGAATTTCTTTAATGATATTAATCATTTTTAATTCCATAACATACATTTCTTTTCATAAATAATTTCATCTTCCTCATTTCATCATTTCATCTCAATCTCTCTCTCAAGAACCCTAAAATCCCTTTCTTCAAAAATTCTTCAATCTTCACCAAAATATTCAAGATGGCTACAAGGACTACAGGTAAAAGGACTACAAGGGGCTCCTCATATCACTCCTCTCTATCGGTAAATGCACTTTCTCTCCTTCCATCTGATTTGAGTGAAACTTATGATAAGAAGTTCAAGAATAGGAAGATTATTCCTCAGTATGTTTATTCCAAAAGAACTGCAAATCAGATGCACATTCCTCATATTGTTGACTTGATTGATTTTCAAGAAATCAATCCATTTTTATCTTGTCATGAAGAGTATAATTAGGATTTGGTGAGAATGTTTTATGCGGGTCTTGTTGGTAAATTCAAGGGTTTTGCTTTTAATTTTTGCATGGGTGATAAAATGTTTGTTGTAACTGCTCAAGTTTGGAAAGATATTTTTGGTATTGATCTTGAGGCTGCAAGTATATTGATGACTGACTCTGATAAAGTTGATAACTATGAGTTTTGTAAGGAATTAAACGGTATGCTAAAGGAACCATTTATTGAGGTTGTGGTTAATTATGAATTGTTTATGTTTTCTACTACAACCGGAAACGTTAAGCCTACGAACAATATTCTTCATTGGATTGTGTCGCATAACTTGCGTTCCAAGAAAATAGGTTTTTCTCATATTGATATGGCTGAAGTTCATCTTATCTACATACTTCGGAATAAGGTAAAAGTCAACTGGCCACATTATTTTGCAATTCACATCTTTCCTCTTAAGGAAAAGAAAGGTGTAACTCTTGCTTATCCTTCCATTATTCAAGAAATTATCAACAAGGCACAAATAGTTGTTGAAGGTTTACTTATGACTTCTGTTTCTGAAAATAACTATTTCCAACAAAAGACGCTTAGTCTAATAAGTCATATGTGGGATCCAAAAGAAAAGAGATACAAATTCATTGCTATGGCTGGCTCTGGTCATGATAATGAGGATGAAAATGATGCTAAAGATGACGAAGATCAAAATATTGAGGATATGAATATTGATGAAGTTCATGTTGATAATGAAGACTGGTATCGTGCTCCTTCTGATGATTCTGCACTTTATGAAAATCGAGGTTGGGGCAAATAGAAACACACGGGATGGACTCATACAGCAACTTCTTTTGCTCCTCCATCTCCTCCTCCTCCTCCACAAGACAACATATCCGGTATTATGAATTTGCTCCAGAATATGCAACTTCAACATCAAAACTACTACAACACTCAAACCGAGCGATACAATGAGTTGGAAAGAAGGCTAACTGAGAAAGATAAGGCATTTGTTGAATATGTATCTATTACAGACACCCGGTATACCGCGTTACAAGCCCACTTGGAAGCTCAAGATACTACTTTTGAGACATTTTCTTCTACCTCTTTGGCTCAGATTAATGAAGTTCATGGTTCTAATGTTGCACTTGCAAACTCTTTCAACACACTCAACAAGAGTTTCCTTCACTATATTGGAGTTGATACGGATGATCATCGGTCGGTTACTTATCATCGTCGTTATCCATCACATTGGGGTCGTGGTCCAAGGCCTTGAGGGAATCATTGCATCGCATCTCATTTTCATTAGCATTTTCATTGTTTTTTTTTGTATTATCTCAGTGACAACTATTTATATTTTCGTATGTTGTTTCTGTTTTGTTTATTTTGCTTTGGATAATGCTTACTTCAGTTAGTTTGTTTCATTATCTTGTCGTGTTTATTTTATTGTCGCTTTTCATCTCACCCCTTATTGTGTGTTTGTGGATGGTTGAATTTTATTGCAATTGGTTTTCTCATAGTATGTTTATGGTTATTTGATCTTGATTACTCATCTTTCTCTCTTTTTGATGTTGTCAAAGGGGGAGATATGTGTAGATTGAAAAGTATATCTTGTTGGTGGCATATATTCAGGGGGAGTTTTGTAAAATTGCTTGTATGTTACAATTTCAACAAGTTATTACCATCATAAAAAAAGGGGAGTTTGTGAGACACAACATATGTTTTGAATAATGCCAAAAACTTGGTATGGTTGAAATGTTATGGGGATTACAAGAATAAGGAAAGATCTCATGAAGAAACATCTTATTAAAGAAATTTTAACTACATGAGCCGACTTATGCACTTGAACAAGTCGACTCATTCAGTTCATTTAATTTAAGTCGACTCAATGCTTGCCAAGAGCCGACTCAAGTGAAGTATTTTTTCCCCAAATCTCTCAGGTCCCAATAGGCTGACTGAGCCAGAAATTTAGGTCGACTCATAGGGTCCATTCAGGTCGACTTACCCCCTATGGGAGGTCGACTCATTACCGTTGCCTGCATTTTTTTCACTTATTCTTTCTTTCTATTTTATATTTTGTCTAACCAATATAAATAGTTGTTTTCATTCTTATTTGAGAGGTAACAAGAAAAGTGAAATAGATACACATCTTTCTCTTCATCTTATCCTTCTTTGCATCAATCAACAATCACACACAACAATCTTTGTTGATCAAGGTGCAATTTATGGTGATAACGTCCAATTGAGATAGAGAGATTTCAGATTGGGTAGAGAAGTTGTGGGTTTTTTCTTGTAAAAACAAAAGGGGTTTTCTCCTCCAAGATCAAAAAGTATTTGGAGGTTTTGTACGCAATCATTGTTCATAGATTCATCCGAGTGAGGGTGTTTGAAGATCAAGGGAATCATTCATTCGCATCACATTAACCGGAGGATTACGAAGATAATTGTGGGTTCACAAGCATTGAAGAAAATTAACCATGATCAAGGTTTGAAGGATTGAATATCCTTGTAAGAAGGGAGCTGTCAACATAAGGTTTTCTCGACGCGCGTGAAAGACTTGGTTCTACTCGAATCAAGGGGCAAGAAGAAGTTTTTGCAACAATCGCAATTCGGATTGGTTTGTTGTTCCAATTTTCTTCTTGTATAAACAATTGCAATATTAATGAAATATCCCAATTCGGTTGAGAATTGGGGGCAGAGTACTTCTAGCGAGGACGGTGAAGGAACTGCCTAAACAAATCCCGTGCGTTCTTTAATCGTTTCGTTTATATATTTTATGCGTTACTTAAATTTGCGTGATTTGAAAAATTCTGTTTTGGTTGAGTATGTGCACACCAACTATTTGATAAATTGTTATCAATTTTTGATAGCAACCTTGTAAAAATTATGCACTACTTCAATATAGACATAACACCTTGTGTGGTTGCACACCAAGTGTTTGAGAAAAAGTCAAAACACATAAATTCATTTCTTTTGTGCTTATTTCTCCTTTATAATTCATTGTTCAGAGTGGATTATCAAGTGAATTGAATTTGAGTGACTTAGTTGCATTGTCTTAATTGTATTATCATCATTTATTTTCCATTTGGTTTCAAAACGCATATCCGATCACCGGTGACTTTATTTGTTTTAGACGAGTTTTTCGGGGAATTTCCGCAAAGCATTTTTCAAAGTATTTTTGAAAAGTTAAATTTGAAAAAGGATCTATTAAACCCCCTTATAGATTTGTGCCATCGTCTAACATATTATATGCCCCCGTTGGATAGTTATCCATTTTCTAAGAAGTTATATGTGAAGCACTAGACGAACCAGTGCTCCTGATACCACTTGTTAGACGATGATGTGGATCTAGAAGGGGGTTGAATAGATCATTTTTTAAAATATTTATAACTTTAAAAAATTTAGAGTTACATGTGTGACGAGGGGCACCCAGTTGTGACGATGGTCACACGGGTCTGGGAGGATTTGTGGTTCTGGTTTCTGTGTTGAAATTATGTGTTGTCTACTAAACTTATACTGTCATTAATCAATTTTAGTAGCATAATTAAGTTGAAGGGTATCAGTTGAAGTATCATAGGTTCTTGTAATTAATTAGCAGAGAATTAATAAGTGATACAAAAAGAAATTAGTAGAAGAAAATTAGTTAAAAGTGGTATGAAAATAGTAGCAGGTTGGTGTATTGGTTGTTGTGACGAAGTTAACAGAAGCATGTTAATAACTTAATAATAAGTAGTAATAATAGAGCATATTAATTAGTTTGATTAATCAGTTTAGTTAGAACTTGGATGGATAGGAATGTAGTAGATTTGTTTGTTTTGTTGTGTTGCCTTGTTATAAGTTGTAAAGTTGTTGTTTGTTGTTCATGCTGGAGGGCCTTATAAATGGCAAAGATTATGAGTTGTAGGCCTTTGGCCAAAGTTGAATGTTGTTATGTTGTTATAGTTATTGTTGGTTGATAATCATGTTGAGTCGCATAACATATCATATTCAAATTAGAACTGATAGCTCGATAAGTTGTCATGGGTTTGGCAATATAAAGTTGAAGGCTTATTCTTTGTATTTACGCCTCTATTAATTGACATAATTATAAGTTGAGAGTTTTTCTCTGTTGGTACCCCATGCATCGCATTTGTCTAATTTGTATATCAAGTTGCATATTACGTTGTCATGTTGTCTCTTGTGTTGGTTTTTAAGTTGTTTGTGAAGTTGCGAAGTGGTGATTACATGTAATCTAATTCAATATGTTAATTATCATATGCTTGATTATATATTTCGACATCTCACCCCTTATGTTTGAATGGTGTCCTCTGTTGGTAACGTGCAGGTGATCTAAAGTAGGACGAAGTACCTTAGTAGATTCGAGTTGGTGTTGTCGCTCTGATACGTAGTACTCGGGGGGGGGGGGATAACGCTTGTTTTATGTTGATGTTGCCTTTGGTTATACTTGCTGAATTTTAAGTTGTTTATCAAAGAATTGTTGCTTTTGAGTTGAATACAATTTAAGTTGTTTTTGATAAATCTGCTGCGTAGTAATAAAGTAGTTGTTTTAAAGACTTATCAGGTGTTGAACGATGTTTTAAAAGTCAAAATGTATCATCTCAATTTAATTTGTTGAAGTTTTATACCCTGTTTTCGTTAATAATTATCGGGTAGAATTGGGGTGTTACATGTATCACTTTTCCTCATCTGTCTGAGCGCGTCATGCGGGAATTAAGGTACTCCCAGACCATTCCCAAAAACCATGTTGTCTATACTCCTCTTGCATTGTCTCGTAGACAGATATAGGAGATGTTTTCTGATTATGAGAGTCATCTAGTATCGAATGAGACACAAACTACCATAGCGCTGAAAGACCGGAGCTACATTGATGAGTATATCAAGTGGTTCTTCAGGGTCTCACATACGTACATGGTGCAGACTGCTCCAAGAAATTTGCCGAGACCATTTCATCAAAAGATTTTAGAGGAGGAGCAGACTCAACTAGATCATATTGATGATGTTTTGCCTAGGTGTCGTCGCATAGTAGAGCTTGCAGGCAGGAATTGACGAAGGTATCTTCCCTGTTGGGTTTTTGTTAGGCGAGACCTGGATGCCATGGTGACAGAGTCACATGAGACACTGTTGTACTGGAGACATCATTAGAGGACTCACGAATTGATGGTCGAGGATGCATAACAGGTAGAGGAGGCAAATGAGGTAGATAAGATGTTGTCAGACACACCCAATAGTAGTCTGTTATTATTTTGTTGTAGTACTATAGTTTGTACTTTATTTCTGACATTGTTAGTATATTTGGATCTCGATTGTATGACATTTTCATATTATATTGTTATATCATTTTCGACACCTAGTATTAGTCTCTTATTATTTTGTATGTCGATTTTTTTATTCGAGATCGTGCTTCATTCTTCATCTGAAAACAAATACACAACTCATAGCATAAAAACATCTATTATGATACAGTTCAGAGATGTATCTCCGGAATATTCCTGTAGATGCATCTTCAGAACAATTCAAATGTAAATGGGTTATGAGTGACATGTTCTGAATGTTTAAAATGGTTCCGGAGATGTATCTTCGGAAATCTAAGTTTTAAAACTCGAAAAATGATGGTGTTGAACGATGTTATTGATGATGTTTGATGTTCTTTTGAGCATTGTTTGATGAAATTTAATGTTTTGAAAATGAGATGTATTGAGAAGGAGAAGAGTTAAGTTTGAGTGTATTGAAAATAAATGTGAAATGAAGAAGAAGAATCTGATGCGATTTATGCTCCAAATATTCTAAAGATATATCTTCAGAATATTTCAACTTTCCCTGAACTTTAAATACAACCGAAAAATATATCTTAAGAATTAGGGATACATGTAGAATTTTACACGATGCAGGTAAAAATATGTAGAATGCTATAAGATATTCTTTTTTTTTTTATTAGTTCTATTCAACTGGTTTTTCTACGCATCCCATAATGAATATTCTAGTTGACCCAATATTATTATCATATGGCTACTATCTGAATTTCAGTTATATGGAATTGGCACAATAGTAGCTTTTCGAAATTAGCAGTTCCTTAACTTCTCTCTCGCTTTATTATTGCTTTGGCTATGATGAAGGGTATTTGGTTTAGGAGGGTTTGTTAACTTTGTTAATGCCCTGTTGGTTTGTTCTTCGTAATATAGGTAGTGACTGGTAGTATTCTACTGCTAAGTTGAGGTGTTTTCTACCATTCTAGTTTGGCATGCCTTGGTTCTTTTTAATATAATTACATAGGCAACGTGCTACTGAAAAATCATGCCCGCAGTAAATTCAAAAACCTCAAAGCTTTTAACAATTTTAATTAAAACCAATAACAGAAACAGTACAAAGAAATATGGTATATTATCATGAAGGAGAAGTTGGATACATTTCAAAGAGAGCAACAACACTAAGCAAATAAAATGTTGTCATTTTTCACCATTTCCAGAAAACATTAGAACCGCACTTGAATTTGTCTTTTCCTTCGCATTCAAGTTCCAAATCTTCAGAAATGAATGGTACTTTCTGTATAAATGATCGGAAAGAAGAAAATTAGCATTAGGAAAAGCAAACTACGGAAATAAAAGAGGTCTAATAAGATTTGAGTCAAAAGTAAGACCTTCTGTTTAGCAAGATCTTGGCAACCAGTGAAATTCTCAGGGAACTTGCATGTACCAAATTGCACTGTATATGCTCTTGCAAAGTTTGCTCCACTAGTAGCTAACCTTTTCTTGTCATTCAATTCCTACACCATATACAATAATACAAGAAAACTTAAGACGACTCTGAGAAAGGTTTGTTTGAAGAGGGAGGATTTAGTAGAGTACCTTGTTGGCCTTGCTCTTTTCGAGATAAGAATCAAATACAGAAGCATTAGCAGAAGAATTGGAGGCAGAAACAGCAGTGGTAAAAAGAGTAGCTGCTAATAAGGCAAGAGCATTTCTCCTTCCATCTGGTTGTTTGGGTTGGGGGATTCTGGCTTGCTGGGCCTTGATGGATGGCAACCTGGAGCCTGAGACTCCGACGGGTGATGCAACAGAGGGCATGGAGGTGAGTTTTGCGTTGAGGTCAGAACCAGACATAGCATAGCTAAAAGCCAATACACTTGAGTTCATTGCAGCCATGTTTGTGGATTTGGTGATCTGTGAGAGTCCAATGATGAGAGAAAAATGAAGTCAAGTTAAAGTTGTAAGGAGGAAAAAGATTGTGGTTGGCGTGTGGATAAGGTGAGATTGCATTGATTTCTTATTGGCAAATCTTGTTCTCTAAATTACACATAGTTATAGGACCCACTATATATATATATATATATATATATACCTCGGTGGATTTTTTTTATTGAGATTACTATATTTTAAATTAATTTATATTAATTGTTATTTAGTGAAATATTATAAATGTTATGTTTTCTTACATGGACTTTGTGTGGATGATAAAGATAGCTTCTGATTGGCATGTGGATAAGGTGAGATTACCTTCATCATCCCATTGGGAAATCTTGTTCTCCTTGCTATATTTAGGGAACTTCAGTTTATATATATGGTTCAAATACTTAGAGGGTTCTTTTTCTCTTTTAAATAAACTATAGATTCGCTTCAAATTTTGTATCACGATCTCAAATAAGTCTTTAATATTATGTATGTTTTTTATATTAAAAAGTGAATATTGGAAAAAAATTTGATTTGTATTATATCTTTAAGGTTTTTTTATTTATTAAATAGTGATTATTGGAACAAAAATTATTTAAAGAATAATTGTGTATATTAATAAATATTTAAATGTGCATGATCATAGACTAAAATTTATGATATAAACTTAGTAACTGTATTGAAAATTAGCATTTAAGGGAAAATTGAAAGATTCAAAATCTTAAGGATTAGAATTTGAGAATCAGACTCTGAAGGGGGTCAACTTCTGAAGACCAAACTCTTAAGAAAGTTAATTTTTGAAGACTAGACTTTGAAGACTCATACTCTGAAGAAGATTAACTTCTGAAGACTAGACTCTGAAGACTCATACTCTGGAAGAGGTTAACTTCCTTTTAAGTTCTCAGACTCTAAAGAAGGTCAACGCAAGGATCAAGAAGACTCTGATGGGTCACTATCAAACTCAAAGATCATTTTCTCTTATTCTAATCACATGTAGATCCAAACAAAATTGCACAGACAACTAGGATGTAACAGATAATTCCTCTAAAATCAAAGACAATTCAAATGTCTTCTCAATGGCATTAACCATATCAAGTAATATTTCAATGTCTATGATCAAGTTTTTTCAAGACTCACTTGTGTTAGCTTTTCTCTTCAATGACTTTTTTTTGTTTGTGTTTCACTATATAATGAGATGGAGACTTGAAGAAAGATAACCAATCATTGACACTTAAAAGAGTTGTTACTTTGTCAAATCAAAAGTATAAGTTTAAGTTAGAATTTCTTATCATTTGTAAATCTTAGAAATGCATAAGTCTTAAAAGTCTTTTTGAGTTTTATATATTCAAACAATATTTTATCTGATTAAGATAGATTGTTAGAAATCTCTTGCTTGTGTGTTTGAGCATTAAAATTTTCTTGCTTATGTGCTTGAGCATTAGAAATATCTTACATGTGTGTTTGAGCATTGAAAGTCTCTTTCTTGTATGCTTGAGCATTAGAAGTCTCTTGCTTGTGTGCTTGAATATTAAATGTTTCTTGCTTGTGTGCTTGAGCATTATAAGTCTATGGATAAATGAGTATGAGTATGTGTACTTATGTATCCATAGGGTACAATTACAATTTCAAACGTTAGTGCCCACATGTCTATGGATTCTGGTATGAGAATTTTTTCAAATCATGAGTATGAAAATGAATACTATAGTATCCTGCCCAAATCCTATCCATTTACATCCCTGATGCCACCCCACTTCTTTACCAATTTTTTTAATAAATCTAGTGCCACCACCCTATGGCATACCAGATACATCATAAAATATGGCGAAAAGATAAACTTTTTACTCGCATAAATCCGTTTTTTGATAAATCCGATATAAATGCATAAAATTTCTTAGGAACTATGCACGAGATTTATAAGATTTGTATGAAAGTTCTAAAAAAATCTGATATAACCACAACAAATTTAAAAAAATGAAAACTTATTTGTAAATATTCGTCTAAGTCTATAGAAATTCAAAATTTTGCATAAAATTTTAATATTTTTATAAAAATATTTAAATTTGATAGTTTTTCTTATTTTAGTTAAATAACAAAATAGTCAATTAATTCAACATGTATGGGTGTGGATTGCAATTCATAGAGTGACATGTAAAATTCCTCATTATGCGTCCATTCATTTATTAAAGGCCCAAGAAAAGCTTGCTTTTAGTATAAGTAAAATCCAGCCCACTACCACTTCTCTATTTCTCCATGATAATAAATTGGTATGATTATATACTACCACTTGTTTACTACGTATAGATAAATAGAAACAAATTATTTATCAAATAATCGTGTTTATTTAAGGGACAAAAAAATTATATAGATATATTTTAGAAATTTTTACTTAAATATCCCAGTTTTTAACAAAATTCTTCAAATAATCTACTTTTTAAATTAATTTTCATTTACTCCATTTTTTGTCATTTTTAAGAGGAGTCGTCATATCAATTAACAATCATGTTTAAAAGTTAAGAGGTGTCACCAATTGGAATGAAGACGTCAATCTAATTGATGACTGTGTGTTAAGAATAGGAAGAGTCGCCAATTCAATTGTAGACAATGTGTATTTTTTAAAAATAATATTATATTAATTAATAAATAAAAATAAATTACATAATTTAATAATGACGGTCAGGTTGGGGATACTGACCACCGGTTCCACATTCCCTAGGTCGTATCACTCGTTGTCCTCGTTGTTGATTCACTCCAGGTTTTTGGGGAGTTGAGGTCTCTGGAACATCGCTATACTCCCTTAGTAATTCTTGCATCTCTACGAAATCTTGTGTATGGAAAGGTGACATGTCGTAACTGAGGTCGTGACCAATGCTAGAGTAGTTTGGATGTGATGATGATGGGGTCATCGGTGTGCGACCTGGACGATTGAAAGGGGACATTAGTGTGAAAGCTTCGTTGGTGAAAGGCCGATAACTTCCTCGTTGGTTAGACGTGGTTGCTTCGTGTGTGTAATTGTCTGGCATGGGTCATGTAGATACCTATATTCGGAGAGAAAACCAGTTGCAACCGATATGTACCAAGCCATATAAGTATTAGTTGGTATAGACGGGGTTGCCATCACCGGTTCACGTAAGACATATTGGCGACGATTTCTCCATTTACGACACTCAGTTTTTGCAAAGTCTTTCCAATTGTTAAAATTTCATTGGTCGTTAACTTTTTTTGATGCCATTGACCAAGATCAGTCAGGGGATCTGAGATGTTCTGATGCATTTCGAACGGTACAATATTAAATTATGAAAATACACATTGTCATAATTAAAGTTTTTTATTATGTCCAATCTGGTTATCATCATTAAATTATGTAATTTATTTTTATTTTTTAATTAATATAATATTATTTTTTATTTTTATTAAATTTTTTATTCTTATTTTTTTATAATTAAATTTTGAAAATACACTTGTCTCTAATTGAATTGGCGACCCTTCCCATTTTTTACACACAATCGTCAATTAGATTGGAGACTGTATATGGTGTCTCCAATTCAATTGATGACATCTCTTAGCATTTTTACATGATCGTCAATTGGCATGACAACTACTCTTAAAATAAAATAAAAAAATTGAAGTAGATAAAAAAGTAGTTTGAAAAATAAATCATTTAGAGAATTTTGTTGAAAAATTTGGATATTTGAGTAAACATTTATGTATTTTACTTCAAATAAGAGCTTATAGTACTAATCTACTAAAGTTCATAATTTGTTCCTTTTTAAAGACGGCAAAGCCCCATGATTAGAAAAAAATGAAACTAAATGGATATTCGTCGACTCTCTTAGGAAGAATCGAAAACTTTTTCATTGTAAAAATTATACTTTATATTAAAATTAGTATGCACTTTTACTTCCATCACATTAGGTGTGTGTTTAATTGGAACTTGTTTGTCACTGAATGAGGATGTCATAGATATGACAAATTAAGATGAAGTTTTTATTCAAAATATTAAAAAATATTCATCAATAATAATTATCAAAAATGAAAAATTAATTAAATCAAGTAGACTCCTCGTGAAATTATCTTTTGTGCAATAGAATGAATTCAAATTTCATCTTAAATGTTAAATGTTGCATTTATTACATGATAAATATAATTATTGTCTTTACAGTAAATATGAAACACCTTAAAATGAAAGTTACTTGATATTAGGGAATGTTCATATGTTAAATAGAGAGGTAGTTATATTGTAATTCAAGAACATAGTTCTCTTGTACTACTAACTCCTTTATTTTATTATAAGTAATTTTGACATTTTTAAATGTATTAAGAAATAGTCATTTTTGTATGAAAAAGAGAAATTACAAGGGATTTTATAAAATTCCCCCTTTATTAATGATATGAAAATGATAAATTTAATTTTTTTTTTTATAAAAGAGAACAATAAATTCTTAATGGTATATTAGGAAAAATAACATTAATAATTAATTGGTATTGTAAAACGATTTATAATATGGTACATTAAGGTAAAAGTTTGGTTCAACTTGTTAGGTTCATCTCATTATTTTTAACTAATTTGGTTCACAAACTTAAAAGCCATTTTTATAAGTCTATTTTTTTTTAATTTGAAATTAATATTTTTTAAATAAAAATATTAAAATAAAATGAAAGTTATCGGATTGAAATTTAACTTTATCTCAAAAATCTACTAATTCAACAACTACACAACTTTCAAGAGATACATTTAAAAATATACTTCAAAAGCTACTAAATTGAATTTTAAATTTGTCTAAAAAATACACAACTTCATCTAGATATTTAGGAATCATACAAATTTAATGAAATAGTACTCCAAAAATGACTAGAAATCGATACATTTCCATCATAGAATGATTACACTGCTTACAACCTTCATTACACATGTTGTTTTAGCAAATATCATTATACCTCCAACAATGATGACCCTAAATGCAATTGTCAGTTTTAATGCCATAACTAGTACATAAGAGACATATTTAAGATTCATATTTGGAGTAAATCTTTAAACCAAATCTTAAATATAATATAATCCTTCTCATATGTAATTTAGTTGATTCATGAACCTAACGAGTCGAACTATGTATAGTTCAAGTTCACCTCATTTAGTTAACGAAATTAGTTTTCCGCTTATATTCAACTCATTTGGTTCATGAACCTAGTTCAACAATTTAATTACCAAACTAAATTCCAAACTATTTTCGAGTTGATTCAATTCATTGTCAACCCTAAACAAAACCAATATAAATGCTAGGGTGATATTTTTATCTTTATCTCTTTATTTTCTATTACTTAATCTATTATTCATTTTTCTTAAAATCAATTAACTAAAATAGATAGTTTTGAGACAACTTTTCACAAACCAAATAACATAATTCACTCATCTCTTGTGTTTGAGGTCACTTAGTCAACAAAGTTATTTTGAGTTCTATGAAATTTAAGTTGAGTTCTTGTGTGCCAAAATTTTTAGATTGATCAAGAAAATAAATTTAATAATAATTTTTTTAGTTGTAGACTGAAACCATTGAGATAAATCACTTTCTCATTCCCTATTTACTAAATACTATTATTTTCAATATCATTTAAAATATGCTTTAAATCAATATTATTGTTAGGATTTCGACGAATCCCTGAAGTTGGAAATTCATCAAAAACTTGAAGAATTTCAAATCAATCTTGATGAACAAAAATCAATCTTTTTGATTGATAACTCTTCTTGTTCTTCACTCTTCACTCGAGTGAATCATTGACTGCAAGATAATTTCACTGCACAACGATTATTGAAGAAAAAAAGAAAAGATGAATTGGGGAAGAAAGAAAATTAACGTTTGGAAATAAGAGGAATAAGAAAAATATTTCTGCAGAGTTTCTCTCTACTTCCAACTAATCTAACTCATCTAAAAATACAAAATAAAGTTAAGTCTTAAATTTTGTCAAAGACACTTCTTCAACATTTCAACATCTGTATAATTTCTGCACATAACATTTCGACAACAACAGCCTATAGTCTAAGTGATGCTTTAACACAAACAATTATATTCTGAACACTTATTATTGACTTATTATTGAGAAGGATGTACAATGTTTTAAACTAAAGAATCTTCAATATCATTGTAGATGAATTGATTCCATTAAAACTTGCTACTATAAGTTTGGAGCCATTTCCATTATGTCTTTACTATGAGACGAGTATTTTTTTCTTGGCACAACATTCACTCCATCACACATCTCTCACACTTAAATACGAAAACATCATAATTTCAATTTTTTAATATAACTCTTTAGCCAAAGAACATATGAGTCTCAAAATAAACCACCGTTGCAAGAAAACATAATTTAGGCAGAGAAAGAAAAAACTTATATAACACTAAATTTCTGAGAGAATATAGAGGGAGGAGAAATATTTTTTGGGGAAAATTTTCTAAGATTTTATTTGGGAGTTTGAAGGAGATGAGAACAGAGAATTTTAGAATATTTTAAAAAACTGATTTTGTAGAGAATGATAACAAAGTATCTATTATTAACATATTTTAAATTTTAAATTTTTAGAATACTATAATAATATAGATTATATTTTAACAACCACTCTTAGCCCTTCAAAATTCTCAAAACACCTCATCTAATATAAGTTTTTTAGTTCTCTAAATTAAAGGATTTTTTTAATTAAAATATGCGTGTGTTTTTTTATGGAATATTCCCTCTATATAATTTAAATTTGATTTAAATAAAATTTTGTTTTTCATCCTTTTCAAATGAAGTTTTGAACATTTCAATTTAAATTCTTTTTATCATATATATATATATATATATATATATATATATATATATATATATATATATATATATATATTATAATCCTATAACTTCTACATCAATTTTTTCCTCCAAAACTTTTAAGGCTAAAATTGGTATTTTAATTTCTACAAATATATACTTTATGATAAATAATATTAAGTAATTAAAATAAAATCAACAAAATGTGGAGCTTCACACTTCCACTAAATAAATGTTGTATTTAACTTAAATAATAATTAAAACACGTTGTATTTAACTTTATAATAATTATTAATATAAAAAAAAATCATTAAACTAACCTCATGATAACTTCACATTCCCATGATTTTAATAACCTTTGTCCACTCTCTCAAATTAATATCCACTATCCACTCTTTTTAACCAATCTTTACTCTCTATATAATTTGTATTACATTCATTATATGTATGTCTATCTTCGTTATATGCATCATACGGATGTACGTCTAGTGTGTGTATATATATATATATATATATATATATATATATATATATATATATATATATATATATATATATATATATATATATAAAGTTTTGATCTTCTACTACAGAGTCAATATTACTAACATGTCTTATATAGACTAATTTAATATCCATGCTATATTTTATGTACAATATTGATGTTTTGCATAAGGGCTTATGATGGCATAAATATTGTGTTTTCATGAATCATATGATTATGGTTTATGATGGCGTAAGGTTGTGTTGTCATTAATATTGCAATTAGAGTTAATGATGGTGCAAAAGTTGTGATGTTAGGGTTTGCAAAAGGCATAAGTGAAATAAGAATCCAATACAAAGTGAATTTTTCATTAAAATTTTATGTCGGGGAGTTGTCCCCTTGATCCGTGTCCTCTAAGTAGTCAACGGAACCGTCGTCCTTTGATCGAGCAGTGAAACCTCGACTAACTATGTGTAGTGTGATCGATCTCCAAAATATAATTTGTAGAAATATATTTTATATTTTCTTGTGTTTGATGAGAATTTCATATGATGTATTTATAGAATACACAAGACAATATTTGAAAGATAAATCTGTCCTAAGAATCAGAGGAATTAATTTCCCATAAAAGCTAATTCTAATTACAGAAAAGAACAGGAAATAATAGCTAATTAATTACATTAATCCTAATCCTAATGGACTGTACAAACATAGTCATTTGATTATGTATTGATAATTTCATACTCCCCCTCAATCTGGGTGGTAGACGTCTATCATACCCAGATTGGATATGATATTCTCGTATATGTTCCTTGGAAGTGCTTTTGTTAGAATGTCTGCAGTTTGCTGGCATGCTGGAATATGGTTAACACTTATAATTTCATGATCAATTTTCTCTTTGATGAAGTTTATGTCTATCTCCACATGTTTTGTTCTATCATGTTGTACCAGGTTCTTCGCAATGCTAATAGCAGCCTTGTTATCACATAATATCTTCATGGGGTGATTGGTAGGAATTTTGATCTCATCTTGCATTTGCTTAAGCCAAATTCCTTCACAAATACCTTGTGACATAGATCTGAATTCTGCTTCTGCTATACTCCTATCCATAACCGATTGTTTCTTGCTCCTCCAAGTTACCATATTACCCTATACAAATGTGCAATAGCATGTAGGCGATTTCCTATCAGATAAATATTCTGCCCAATCAGAATCAATGTAGACTTCAATACCTCTGTTTATGTTCTTTTGAAAATAGAGTCCTCGACTCGGCGTACCTTTCAGGTACTGGAGAATTCTGTTCACATTTCTCATGCCAGTTTCAGTTGGATTTGACATATAACGACTAGCCATGCTTACAACAAAAACAATGTCTGGTCTGATGTGAGTTATTTATATTAGTTTTCCGACTAGAGTTTGATATCTATCTTTATTAGCTGGTACATTTTCATCTTCACTCCTTTTTACTTGTTCTATGGGAGTATTGGCATGCATCCAAGCATACTTATTTCTTAAAGTAAATCCAGAGTGTACTTCCTTTGATAATCTGAAATACCATTCTTTGTTTGTGCAATTTCCACCCCAAGAAAATACTTCAGTTGTCCCAAGTCTTTGACTTCAAATTCTTTGGCTAGAAGTTTCTTTAGTTGGTTGACTTATTCATCATCATCTCCCGTAATTACGATGTCATCAACATAGATAATAAACAAAATTATCTTCTCATCCAAAGAGTGTTTGACAAACATAGTATGGTCTGTTTGACGTTGAACAAAACCATCTTTCTTGACAACTTTTGTTAGTCTGTCAAACCATGCCCTTGGTGATTGTTTGAGGCCATATAAAGATTTTCGAAGTCGACAAACCATGTTGGAGGTTCCATGTGATTCAAGTCCCGGAGGAATTTGCATATATACCTCTTCTTGTAACTCCCCATTTAGAAATGCATTCTTTATGTCTAGTTGGTGTTGGGGCCAATCTAGATTTACTACCAAAGATAGTAGAACCCAGACAGAATTGAGCTTCGCAACAGGTGCAAAAGTTTCCTCATAATCGACCGCATATGATTGTGTGAACCCCTTAGCAATCAACCGAGCTTTGTACCAGTTTATACTCCCATCAGCATTATGCTTAACTGAAAATATCCACTTGCATCCTACTGATTTCTTCCATTCTGGTATAGCAGTGATCTCCCATGTGTCATTTCTTACAAGTGCTTGAACTTCTTCTGTTATAGTTGCAGCCCACTCAGGTTTCTGCAATGCTTCTTGAATATTATTCGGAATTTTTATGTTGTCAACAGCTGTTACAAAGGACCTGTAACTTTGTGATAATTTTCCATATGAGATATATTTTTCAATAGGGTGTTTAGTGCAATTTCTAACCCTTTTTCTCATAGAAATACGAATATCAACATCTGCTATATTTATATCAACTGTTCAGAGTTAGGAAGAATATTACCTGTGGGAACTTCATTTTCTAGAGTCTGGTCTAACTCATGGCCTTCCATCAGAGCAATACTTGACTCTACTTCCTTCCTCTTCTTTTTAAATGGTCTTTTTTCGTTACAACTTCTTTTGTCCTTTCACTCGGCTGAATGTTGGAGGTTTGGTTTGGTAATTTTTCAACTGATTTAGGCATAGGCTTGGCTTATTAAGTGTTTCCGGTTTAGTCTGGTAAGATTTTGTCATGTTCGGTTAGTTCAAGAGGTTCAAAAGGAAAAAGTTGGTATTCTTAATTTTCGATGTATGATTGCTCCTCCAGAATATTTGTTTAGGTGTAATAGGGTTGACTTTCAAAGAAGGTTACATCCATAGTGTGGTAAAAAAAATTGGTATGGGGAGAGTAACACATATATCCCTTTTGGTGAGGAGAGTAACCAAGAAAAATGCATTTGATGGATTTTGGGTCTAATTTGCTTCGGTGAGGGTTGAGGTCATGAACAAAAGTTGAGCATCCAAATATTTTTAATGGAAAGGAGGAAAAAGTTTTGCTGGTTGGAAATATGTTTTTAAGCGTGGAGAGTAGGGTCTTAAAGTTAAAGATACCAGAGGGCATTCGATTTATAAGGTGAGTTCCTGAAAGAACAACTTCGCCCCAAAAGTGTCGTGGAACATTTGTGGCCAACATGATTGATCTAGTCACTTCCAAAAGGTGTATATTCTTCCTTTCTGCTACTCTTTTTTTAGTGTCCACACACGATCTTTAGTGAACAATTCCAACCTTTTGAATATAGGAATTTAGAGCAAGGTTGTAATACTCACAGCCATTGTCAGTCCTAAATATTTGAATATTGCTTTAGAATTGTGTTTGTACCATGTTATGATAAATTTCAAATATTCTCCCTACTTCTGATTTTTCCTTCATTAGAAACACCCAGGTAACATGTGTGTGATCATCAATAAAGGTGACAAACCATCTCGAGTCCGTAATGTTGTGGACTCGTGATGTTCCCTATACATCACTATGAATTAATGAAAAAGGTTTGAAGGGTTTATATGATTGGGGTGAGTAATGGTTTCGGGTATTGTTAGACAATTGACAAATTTCACACTGAAAATGTTCCTTATCTAAGTATATGAAATTTGGGTGGCCTTATCTATAGTGCCACATCATTACATGATTATTATCATTTGAAACTGCAACTGCAACATGATAATTATTCTTGAGATTTTCTTATGATTTTTCCACTTGGAGGTTGTTGAGTCCAACACACTATTCAACATTGCCAATCGTCTTCCTCGACTCCAAAATCTGAAATTCACACAAGTTAGGGAAGAATTTAGTAACACATTTCAAAACTCTTCTAATCTTGCTAATAGATAACAAGTTACAATTCAGTTTGGGCACATACAAAACAAAATGAAGTGTAATATTTGGTGAAATGATAATTGATCCTTTACCCATGACCTTTGAAAGTGTACCATAAGCTATTCGAACATTATAGTTATAGGGACATGGAGAATAACTATTTTACAAGGTAAAATCTCCAGTCATGTGACCTGTAGCCCCTGAGTCAACAATCCGTGATTTTGTTTTTTCCTTAATAGTGTTTAGAGCATGTAAGTAATTACCTTTTTGAGCCACTACTGCAATACAACCTTTTTCTGTAGTTAACATGGTTTGTTGAAAGAGTTTTTGAAGAGCCTCCATTTGTTCTTTGCTAAAAAGAGATGAGTTAGAGTATACCTCAATTTCTTAATTGTTACATGTTGTGTTACCTCTGCCCTTCTTGCATTTGAACAATTTTTCCTCTGAAGGTTTTCCATGTATGATACAACATGTTTCCTTTGTGTGGCCTAGTCTCTTGCAGTGATCACATCAGGGGCGGGTTTTCTTTTGTGGTGGTCGAGGTCGATTCCCTCTTACTGCCATTGTAGAGCTATCGTTGTACGAAACTGAGTTGGCTGTCCCCAATATGATTTTCCTCCTGCTTTCTTCCCTTCTCACTTCTGAAAAGGCTTCTCGAATTTTGAGAAGTGGTTTGGTTCCAAAAATCCTTCCACGAACTTCGCTAGATCCTTTGTTAGTCCCAATAGGAATTTGTAAATCCTATCTTTTTCCACCAGTTCCTTATACTTCTTTTGATCTTCTGTACAACACCATGTAACCTCTTCATATATGTCGAGTTGTTGTCAGTGTTTGTTAAGTATGTTAAAATACTCAATAACAGAAGATTCTCCCTGACGAAGGTTATGAAGAATGCTTTTCATCTCAAATACGACATATGTATTGTCAACATTTGAGTATGTTTCCTTCACTGCATCCCATATTTCTTTTGTAGTGTCATAGAACTTGAAAATTTCACCAATTTCATTTGTTATGATATTGAGTAACCATGACATTACTTGGTTGTTCTAAAGTTTCCATTTCTGAAAGTTTTTGTCTCATTTCTCGAGACATTTAGAATCTCCTGCGGTGTAGCCTTCCCTTCCTTTTCCTTCGAAGGGGATCTTGATTGACCTTACCCATTGGGTATAGTTTTGACCATTTAATTTATGGCATGTGATGAGGTGAGTGAGCCCTTCGTGTGAACTGGTCGGATATGATCAAGTCTCCACTTTGAGTGATTCATCAAATTTGGGATCTTCTATAGTATGCGGCGTTAGGTTGGGGATGGTCCAGATCATGCTCTGATACCATGTAGAAGTATATTTTAGATTTCCTTGTGTTTGATGAGAATTACATATGTTGTATTTATAGAATACACAAGACAATATTTGAAAGATAAATTTGTCCTAAGAATCAGGGGAATTAATTTCCCATAAAAGCTAATTCTAATTACAAAAAAGAACAGGAAATAATAGATAATTAATTACATTAATCCTAATCCTAATGGGTTGTACAAACAAAATCATTTGATTATGTATTGATTATGCTCTGATACCATGTAGAAATATATTTTAGATTTCCTTGTGTTTGATGAGAGTTACATATGTTGTATTTATAGAATACATAAGACAGTATTTGAAAGATAAATCTGTCCTAAGAATCAAGGGAATTAATTTCCCATAAAAGTTAATTCTAATTACAAAACAGAACAGGAAATAATAGTTAATTAATTACATTAATCCTAATCCTAATGGGATGTACAAACATAATCATTTGATTATGTATGGATTATTCCACATAATTAATTTATTTAGTTAAAAAAAAAGTTAATAATAATAATAATAAAAATAAAAGTGTGTTTATTATTGTTATTAGGGGTGACAAAACGGGCCGCCCGCCCCGTCCCGTCTAAAGCCCGCCAAAAAAATAGTGGGACAGACATGCCCACCAAGTTGAAATGGACATAAAAGTATAGCCCGCCCCTCCAAGGTGGCGGGCGACGGACTTGCCCGCCTTCTTTTCTTAAATTATTTTTTCTATTTTTTAAAAATAAATTAAAAGGTTCTTCTTTCTACATTTCAATAAAAAAACATCAAACAAACATTTAAAAAACATAACTTTTTTTAGCCTAAAACATCAACTTTTAGTGAAATAATACTCTTATCATATATAACATCACTTTTAATATTTTATATGATCTAAATTCAAATTCCGATCCCACTTTTTCCATTTTTCATTAGTAAAATTCAAAATACTTGCCCAACAATAGAGACAGAGAAAGTAGATTAGTCCTAATAATCTAAAAACAACTTATATACATATCACAAACTATTTTAATAGGCTCTTCCAAATACTTAAATAGTATTATTATATAGGTGCGGCGGGCTTTAGCGGGTTTTGACGGGTGGTGGACTTTAGCGTGGCAGGCTTTGGTGGGCAGCGAACCTAAAATCCCAACCCAACCTGCCACTTTTTGGCGGGTGTGCGGGCCGGCTCGGCAGGCCACGACCCATTTTGTCACCCCTAATTATTAGCTTGTGGTGCACGGTTATGACCTTAATTTTTTATTTTTCTTTGTTTTGGGATTTCTAATTTCAACCTACATGTCGTGCCTTTCTCTATTCTCTATATGTAATTTCTTTTCTCATCTCCTTCTCTCATATGTAAAACAAGTATTAGTTATGTATTATAATGAAGAGAGAGAATAAGACAATATCAAATGAGGACAACCATGAAGTCTATCTTGGAGAAGCATATTTCGTTCTTAGGTTTAACTTATGTTCTCTCATTCGCTTGAGGGACCAATTGCGCAGAGGCCCTAACCATATCATTTTATATATATGTTGGTGCATATGACTGTATATTGATGCATGCGACAGACGATTTATATGATAAATAAGTCGATGAGATCAAAGTAATTTGAAATTCTCTCAAAACAAATATTAAGTTTACACTTCCCAATATTTAGTAATCATCGTGACTAGTGTCGAATAATATAGTTTTTTTTCCTACCGTGAGATGCATGTTCTATATTAGTAAGCTGAGACAAGGTAAATGTAATTTCCAATTGCCTAAACTTTTATTTTAACTTAACTAACACTACTACAAAATAGATCTTTCGTCACATTAAACTACAACAGTCTGTTTGTTAAGCATGGTAATACCTCACTTTTGGACGAGCTTATTTTATATATATATATATATATATATATATATATATATATATATATATATATATATATATATATATATATATATATATATATATATATATATATATATATATATGAAAATACATTGCAATACGGTCAAACTAATAAATAGTGATTATACATTTAAGGAGTTACAGGGTTTGAATTCAGGCTCCAACAATTTTCTACTTTTTCGTTATAATTGATGTTGTCCTTATAATTCTAATATATAAATTAAAATTGAAATACCTATCACTATAGTTGTTAATGTGAATCGTTGTGAAAGTCATTACATTTCATCACGGGTTTTCAAAATAATCGTGGTGAAATAGTTTACTTATTTATAATATAAGCGAATCGGCTATCTGTGGAATATTGGAACAAACCGTTGTACGAATAGCATGCGTCGAAGTCTGCTCACATGTTATTGTTTAATTGGGCCTTCTGTTATGGATCCAATTGTTTAAGTTAGCTTGTACCCTAAGTTAGCTTCTAATGTGTAATTGTTAAAAAGCCCATTAGGTTAGTGTGTTAGTTTTATTATAAATAGCATACTAGTCTCACATATTTTGTATAAGGGAAAATAGGAAGATAAAACTCTAATTCAAAAGTGAGAGAGGTTATTTGTTATTCTTGTATACTTATAATCTTGTTTTAAGAGAAAGGAAAAAATAACAGTTTATAACCAGTCCTTGATGTTATCTTTGGTAACCCTAAACCCTAACCCTCGTGGGTTTCTTGATCATAAAGAAACCTATTATACTTTGTTTCTAAGGTATCCTATTCACAACAAATTATTGCGGTGAGCATGGAGAAGATGCCTTCAACAAAGTATGAGATTGAAAAGTTCACCGGTGTGAACGACTTCGGTCTGTGATGCTTGAAGATGAAAACCTTACTTGTTCAGCAGGGTTGTTTGGAAGCGTTGAAGGGAGAGAAGACCATGAATGTTGTGTTAACGACAACTAAAAAGAAGGCCATGATTGAGAAAGCACACAACGCAATATTGTTGAGCCTTTGTGATAAGGTTCTTCGACAGGTATCAAAGGAGACGACAATGTCAAGGTTATGGTTGAAACTTGAAGGTTTGTACATGACTAAATCGTTGGTGAATCGACTATACCTGAAGTAATCTTTGTATTCATTCAAGATGAGTGAAGACAAAGTGTTGGCTGAACAGTTGGATATGTTCAACAAGCCGATTCTTTATCTTGAAAATATTGATGTGAAGATCGATGATGAAGATCAAAATTGTTCGAGGAATTATGTGATCAAAATGGTGGATCAGTGCTGCTGGGAAACAACAAAGCTTGCAAAATTGTAGGTATTGGATCTGTGAGATTCAAGCTCCATGATGAGTCAATAAGACTATTGACTGAAGTTAGGTATATACCAGACTTGAAGAGAAATTTGATTTCTCTTGGTGAATTCGACAAGAAGGGATATGTCTTTCAAGGAGAGAAAAATATCCTAAGAGTGATGAAGGGGTCGAAGGAAGTCTTGAGAGGCATGAAGAAGCAAGGCTTGTATACCCTTGAGGCTGAAGTTGTAAGTGGTTCGACAAATGTTGCATCCATGCAACTGTTGTCAAAGACAAAATTATGGCACATGAGATTAGGCCATGTCAGTGAGAGGCCTGGTCGAACTGGGGAAACAGAACCTGCTAGGTAGTGACAAATTCGAGAAGTTGGAGTTTTGTGAACCTTGTGTATTCGGTAAATCCTATAATGTGAAATTTAACAAAGGTAAACAATGAATACATGGATACCTTGATTACATCCATGCTGATCTTTGGGGTCTGCAAGGAATCCTTCACATTCAGGTGCAAGGTATTTTCTATCCATAATTGATGATTATTCCAGAAATTTATGGGTATTCATTCAGAAGATGAAGTATGAAACTTTTGAGAATTTCAAGAGTTGGAAGGTTCTGGTCGAAACTCAAACTGGTAGAAAGGTCAAAAGGTTGAAAACTGATAATGGACTTGAATTCTGCAATGAAGCTTTCGACAGTTACCGTGTCGAGTATGGGATTTCAAGGCATAAGATTGTAGCAGGTACTCCTCAGTAAAATGGTCTATCTGAAAGATTTAATCGAACAATCCTAGAAAGTGTTAGATGCATGTTGGTTAGTGATGGATTGAAGAAGGTGTTTTGGGCTGAGGTTGTTTCAACAACAACATATCTGATAAAAAAATGTCCTTCGACTGCATTAGATATGAAGACACTTGAAGAAGTTTGGTCGGGACATCCACCAGGTCTCGACAAACTAATAGTATTTGGCTGTGTAGCATATGCTCACATTAGGCAAGATAATGTTGAACCTAGAGCTCTGAAATGCATGTTCATGGGATATCCTGAAGGAGTCAAAGTTTATAGGCTATGGTGCCTAGAGCCGAGTCACAAGAGGTGTATCACCAGTCGAGATGTAGTTCTTAATGATGCTAAGATGGCTTTCAAGAAAACTGACGATGTTGTCGAAGAGCTGGAACAGGGAGAAATTCATGTTGAGGTGGAGCATAGTGATGCTGAATTGCATGACCCAAATGAAGTCAAAGAAGAAGCATAAATTGTTGTCGAAAATGAGGAGACTGATAATGATTACCTGTTGGCAAGAGACACGTCGAGAAGAGTCATCAAGCCACCTCAGAGACTTGGGTATGCAGATATTATAACTTATGCCTTAATTTGTGCAAGTGAGGTTCTAGACGAAGAACCTAGAGACTATAAGGAAGTTACGATGAGTCGAAATAAGACTGGATGGAAGAAGGCCATGGATGATGAGATGAAATCTCTTCATGATAAAAACACATGGGAACTGATCGAAAATCCTGTTAGATTCAGGTTAGTCAGTTGTAAATGGATTTTCGTAGTTAAGGAAGGAATCAAAGGAGTGACATCGAAGAGATACAAGGCAAGGTTGGTTGCAAGGGGTTTCACTAAAAAAGAAGGTGTCGACTTCAATGATGTATTCTCTCCTATTGTGAAGCACAAGTCCATTTGAATGTTGCTTGCCATGGTGGCACAATTCAACCTTGAACTGGAACAGATGGATGTGAAGACTGCGTTCTTGTATGGTGATCTTGATGAAACAATCTTGATGAGGGAACCATGAAGGGTATGTCGAAGAGGGGAAAGAAGAGTATGTGTGCAAACTGAAGAGATCTTTATATGGGCTGAAACAATCTCCTCAATAGTGGAATAGGAGATTCAACAAGTTCATGGCACACACAAGTTTCATCAGAAGTCAGTTCGACCACTGTGTTTACTTCGGATTTCGACCTGGTAATTCATTTTCTATTTTATTGCTTTATTTAGATAATATTCTAATAGCAAGCAACAATGTCAAAGATGTAATAAGGATGAAGGTTGAACTCAATAAGGAGTTCGATATGAAGGATCTGGGAACTGAGTCCAGGATTCTTGGGATTGACATCCCGAGAGATAGAAAGCATTCAAGATTATGCTTATCTCAAGAGGCATACTTGAAGAAGATTCTTGATAAGTTTGGTATATCGAATTCAAAGCCTATTGTGACTCCAACAAACCCTCAATTCAAGATGAGTATAGGTCAGTGTCCCAGTACGGATGTCGAAAGAGCTTATATAAATAGCATTCCATATGCTAATATAGTAGGTTCTTTGATGTATGTTATGGTTTGTACTAGACCCGACATAACATATACAGTAAGTCTTGTAAGCAGGTACTTGTCGAATCCTGGAAAGGCTCACTGGCAAGCATTGAAGTGGATTCTAAGGTACATAAATGGGTCTATGAATAGAGTCCTAATTTATGGTAGAACCTTAGGTGAAGATAGTAAAGCCGAAATCGAAGGATATTTCGACTTTGATTATGCAGGTTGTATGGGTTCCAGAAAATATATTTCTGGATATGTTTTCACTATGTTTGGCACATCAATTAGTTGGAAAGCAAAACTTCAGAAGGTTGTTGCCTTATCAACCACTGAAGCGAAATATATCGCCCTAACTGAAGTTGTAAAGGAAGCATTGTAGCTTGAAGGTTTTACAAAGAAATTAAAACTTCAAGGTCGAAGTATCACTGTTAAATGTGATAGTCAAAGTGCAATACACCTGTTGAAGAACTCAACCTACCATGAGCAAACCAAGCACATTAAAGTGAGGCTGCATTTCGTCAGAGGGGTAATTGGGCATGGAGAAGTCCAAGTGTTGAAGGTTTCGACATATCATAATGCTGCTGACATGATCACCAAGACGTTTCCCAATTGCAAGTTTTTCCACTGTATGAAGTTGATAAAGCTGCATGAAGAAAGTTAGTTTGTTTCTTGTTGGTATAGGGTGTGTTCCAAGGTGGAGATTTTTGGAATATTGGAACAAACCCTTGTACAAATAACATGTCGTCGAAGTCTGCTCACATGTTATTATTTAATTGGGCCTTGTGTCATGGATCCAATTATTTAAGTTAGCTTGTAATGGGTAATTGTTAAAAATCTCATTAGGTTAGTGTGTTAGTTTTATTATAAATAGCATATTAGTCTTTTATATTTTGTGAGAGAGGTTATATGTTATTTTTGTATACATGTAATCTTGTTTTAAGAGAAAGGAAAGAATAACAGTTTATAACAAATCCTTGTTGTTATCTTTGTTAACCCTAAACCTTAACCCTTTGTGGGTTTCTTGATCATAAAGAAACCTATTATACTTTGTTTCTAAGGTATCCTATTCACAACATTATTGCTTCTTGACAATATCGCCGTATTTATCACAACAAAACTCTAGTACATATTTTGTATTCTTCGTCATTAACCCTTGCTTCATACATAAAGGTATTATTCTTCTTCCTTGTTCAAG
This sequence comes from Lathyrus aphaca, assembly GCA_963966055.1. NCBI lineage: Eukaryota > Viridiplantae > Streptophyta > Magnoliopsida > Fabales > Fabaceae > Lathyrus > Lathyrus aphaca. The sequence continues at coordinate 107,420,184 of OZ014524.1, read as the reverse complement.
AAGTTTATGTTTTTTTGTTGTTGTATGTTGTTGTGTTTTATTATTGTTGTTGTATGTTCCAATTTCAGATCCTTCTCTCATCATGAATAGTGAGAGCAACAAACTTATCCAAGAGATTAAGGTTATAAAAGAGGTTTTGATATAGTAGATTTATGATTGAACAAAGCCAAGGAAGATTAATCTGTTAGGGAACACATTACTGTTGTTGAACCTTCAGATGGAGTATGCTATAAGAAGATTCATTTTAAGAATCTTAATCCTGAAAAGATGAAGAAGGTAGAAGCTATTATGAATGACCTTATGAATCTGGATGTAACTGATTTCAAATCAGATGAAGACCTTGAGAATTGCACAAATTCAACTAGGCATGAAGATTGAAGACCTTGTTATGTTTTACATGATTTGTTGTTAGTTCTTATTGTTGACAAGTTTTTGATTTGTTGTGGGTAGTTGTTGTTAGTTATTGTTAACATGTTACTTTTTTCCGTGGCATGATTTACTTCCTTTTTGGGTTAAAAATGTATTGTTGGTTATTTATTATTTGTTATGTTACAATGTTAATGCTATTTATATTGTGGTTGTTGTTGCTTGTTATGTTAAAATGTACTGCTTCTTTATGTTAATATGTCAGTTTTTGTTGTGGCGTGATTTACTTCCTAATTGGGTTAAAAATGTAATGTTGGTTATTGTTGCTTGTTATGTTACAGTATTAGCAATAATTTGTCTTTTCAAAATAGGTTAACATTCTTAGAGCCATTAATATTTTGAAATCTGGTTCAAGAGAACTCATTTTATGGGCGTGATTCATAAATGCTTTGCTTTGCTATGGAGAAACAATACAAGAAGTATGAATCAATTTTGGAAGCTTCATCCGCCTTGTACTTTTTCTTCATGGCAACACAAAGTAGATCAACTTCAGACCATTTCACGAATATTTTCTATATAGTTTATTATAATGTATGTGGATTGTTTGTTCCACCCCCTTCATTAAACATGCATTTATTTAAAGTGATTTAGAAAATAATAATATGAAAATTAATTTATATTTGAAATGAAACTTAGGTCAGACGTGATTTTCAAATTGCATCCATTTTGTAATTCACATATATCGCTCTTTAACATGTAGAACTTGGTTTATTGCCCCAAATTCTTCAAAGCAATGGTTCGTTCTCTATTAATTTAAATTGCAAAACATCAAATATGTTGAGAAATTAAATCATCTTCATCATTGTCATCATAAGAATCTTCATCATTGAATAAAATAATGATGATGATAGCGATGATAATTTAGAATTAGTCAACATATTTATGCTTTGCAAAATAAACTAGGAATGAATTGTTGCTTTAAAGAATTTGGGGCATTGAATCAAATACTACGTGTTAAGAAGTAAGAGATGAATTACAATATGAATGCAACTTGAAAAATAGTGGTTCGTTTAAGTTTTTTTTCAAGAATAATTTAATTTTTCAAATTATCATCTTCTACATCAAGTTTTATGGTTGTACATGTTTAGTGAGATGTAAGGAAAAACAAGCAACCTACATATTTTATAATAAACTCAAGATCCCGAAGAGGAGCCTCTAAGAGGCATAACAAAAGACCCAATAAGCATGGTGGTAAAGGGAAATATAAGCAAGTTGAAAAGTCCAAACCTACAACTTGTTCTTTGAAGCCCAATGGAGGTATAACTAAGGAGAGCATTTGCTTCTACTGTGGTAAGACTGGACGTTGAAAGATAAATTGCTTAAAGTACCTGAAAGATAAAAATAATTGAGTTGAGACTTTAAGTTTATGTATTTTTGTTATAGAAATAAATTTATCGACTTTTACATCATGGATATTGGATACTGGATATGGTTCCCACATTTGTACTAATGTAAGGGGCTAAAAAGGAGTAGAGACTTAGAAAGGGTGAAGTTGACCTATGAGTTGACAATGGAGCATAAATTGCTTTAGCCATAGGAAATCATTTATTGACTTTACCAAATGGTTTATTAATTTAGTTAGAGAACTGCTATTATGTACCTGCAACTAGCAGAAATATTATTTTTGTTTCTTGTTTGGACAATTTTGGTTTTTCATTTTTGATAAAATACAATTGTTGTGCATAATTGAACAATGGGTTGTATATTATTGATCTTGAAATGTTAATTTATAAAATTAACACAAAAATGATGAAAACTAACAAGTTAAATTCGACTTACCTTTGACATTGTCGCTTAGGCCACATAAATGAGAAACACATTTATGAACTCCATAAAGATGGGCTCTTGGAATCTTTTAACTATGAATAATATGATACATGACGATCTTATTTACTTGGAAAGATGACAAAGTCTCCATTGACAAGAAATGTTGAAAGGGCTAGTGATATTTTGGCCCTCATACATGCTAATGTATGTGGACCACTGAATACACTAGGCAACGGTGGTTTTCACTACTTCATCATATTTAATGATTACTATAATAGGTCACACATTCTTAGTCCTCTTGGAACGCCATAATGGAATGTTGTATTTGAGAGAAGAAAATGAATATTGTTAAATATGGTCGATCCATGATGAATCACCTTGATCTTCCAAACTATTTTTGGGGACATGCTCTATTGACTTCAACTTACACAGTTAACCATGGTTTATTCAAAATAGTTAAAAATGAAAGATGAGATATGGAGTGGTAATAGAACACATATATCTTACATGAAGATTTAAGGTTGTGGAGTTTATGTAAAATGATAAATTTCAACTAAGCTTGAGCATAATCTGATAAATGATTTTTTGCGGGGTATCCTAATGGAATAAAAAGGTAAAGTGTTTTTCACTCGAATTGGAGTATTCTTGGAAAAAGGATTTTATTTACAAAGGAATCAATGGAAAGGGACATTATAACTTGAAGAAACTAAATAATAACAAAGTAGTGACACACATATGGAGGAAATAAAACAGGGAACACACAAAGTTTTGGAAAAGCAACTTGCTCAGGTAGAACAAGACAAACATAGGTCAAACAAGATACATCACTAAATTGAGAGATATGTATATCTCATAACTAGTCAAAGTGATGTTTTACTCATGCGTCAAGATGAGTTTCTGACCTACCAAGAAGCCAACATTAGTCTCGAGTCTGAGAAATGTCTAGGGGCCATGAAATATGAAATATATTTCATGTACACAAACTTGGTTTGGACCTTGGTTGAGCCTTCTGTACGAGTAGTCATATAGGATGCAAACGAGTATTAAAAAATAATACTGACATGGATGGGGAGGTACATACCTATAAGGTATGGCTGATTGCAAAGGGCTATAAGAAAATTCATGATGGTGATATGATGAAACGTTTTCAAATTTTACTTGTTATCTCTAGATATCATGATTATGAAATATAGTTGATGGATGTAAATACTTCTTTCCTTAATGGAAATCTCCTTCAGGGTGTATACCTGACACAACATGAAGGATTTGACATACCAGAAGAAGCAAAAAATATATATGTAAGTTACAACAATCAATTTATGTATTAAAGCAAGTTTTCAGAAGTCGAAGACTTCCTTTTATTGAAACTCTAAAATAGTATGGATTCATTAAAAATGAAGATGAAACTTGTGTCTACAAGAAAGTAAGTAAGATCACGATCGTCTTCATGACATTAGATGTATATGATATATTACTCATTGGAAACAATGTCCCTACCTTGGAGAAAGCAAAAACATGGCTAGAAAAATGTTTTGTATGAAGGAACTGGGTGAATAAATTTATATTTTAGAAAGAAATATCAATATAGATAAATCACAATAACTGCTTGACCTAAATCATAGTACATATATAGAAAAATTGTTGAGACACTTTAATATGCATGATTCCAAGAAAGGATTCAATCATGGTTCATGTCCATTATGCATGATTCCAAAAATACGACCCTTTTCAACTATGAAAGAAAGGAATCACATGAATGAGATCTCATATGCATCTTCAATAAGATCTATTATGTATGTCATGTTATGTACTCGACCAAATATCTTGTATACTTTAAGTGCAACAAGTAGGTACTTGTATGATATTGATGATGCTCATTGGATTGCTATCAAGAATATCCTTAAATACATGAGAAGAACAAAGGAATCAATCTTGATATATGGAGTTCATGAAAATATCGATGTAATAGCCACACCGATGCTAGCTTCCAAATAGATAAAAATTACTTTAGATCACAATCTAGTTATGTGTTTTGCTTAAATGGTGGCTATGTGAGCTGGAAAAGTTCAAAGTAGGATATCATAGTTGATTTTGAACTGATTCTAATTATATTGTTTCCTAAAGTTCAACAAAGGAGTTTGTCTGGATAAAAATTTCATTAGTGAACTTGGCATAATCCATAACATTGTGGATCTCATTGAATTCCATTGTGATAATAATGGTGCCATCACACAAGATAATGAGCCTAGATCTCACAAACTATCCAAACATGTGCTTAGGTGGTATCACCTTATTCAACATACAATAGATAGAGGGGATATGGATATATGTAGACTACCAACACTTGAGAATGTTGTTGACCCACTGAGAAAGCCTCTTATGTAGCAAAAGCATGACGTTCATACTAGTGTTAGTGAGAGATGATTTGACTAAGCCATAGAGGCCAATAGTTTTATTAGAAATTGATAAATAAGGAAGGATTTGAAATTCACCATTACTAACCAATTAGAGGTCTCTATAAATGATTTGGAGGCGTTACAAAAGAATTAATCAATTAACCCTTATGTGTAATTGATTAACTAATGTAAAAATAATTCCTAATTGTTTAATCAAGTCAGTAATCACTTAGGTACGTGTACATAAATATTTTTAGTAGCTAGCTAACTTTGTTATCTTTTATTTGCCGCTAGTCTCACATCAATCTGAGTTACGAAACTCATGATATGGGCAAATTACCGCACAAACATTATGATGTAAAATATGCTAAAAATATGGGTTTAAGTGTGCCTAAATTTCTCACCTTTCTTGTCTTTTGACAATATTGTTCCTTCTCTCATATTTGTTTGATTTTTCCTCAAAAACTCATAATTTCTTCACTGATAACTAATAAAAAACAACGAAAATTGTTTCTAAAATTACATGATGATTGCTTGTCATCACAACCCCAAACTTAAACTTTTGTTTGTCCTCAAACTTAAAATAGAAACAATACTCTTAAGAAACCAATGACATACACCAATATCCAACTAAAGTTATCACTTAAGTTCCTTGCTTCAATTCAGATTAATCCAAAGAGTTGTCTCCAACTTTTATGTGTACTCAACCCCTCTCAATCTCACATGTTTACTTCAATTGAATAAACATGGTAATATCTCAATCAACATACAAAAGTCATGAAGTAATACATTTGAAATATCTCTAAAGAGTTAGTCAAAGTTTATTCAAATACACACTTTTGAGGTCTCTTCAAATTCTTCTCACAAGCCTCTTTGTTAAAGGGGGTAAAAAAATGAAGCGATATTTGAAATGATTCATGTTGTCAAAATAGGTCTCAAAGAATTTGGAGCTTTGCCTCAAAGAAATCAGACTTAAATCGCACACGTGATTAGCCATACTGAATTGAGATGAAGAACAACGTCACAACCAACTTACTCATTTATATTTACACCAGTGTTGAAAAATCTTGGTAAACTCCCAACTCACTGAATTTAATTGCAAAATGGCGGTCATCAAGTGATTCATAACATTGATTTCAAAGTCGTTAAATGCAAGAGAAAAACCTTTGAGGGAGAATAAGAAATCGTGGAATGGGATGACACACTAGTCATATTTGTTAGATATCCTCTTATATCCATCCCGGGAAAACACTCCCCAATCGGAGAAGAGCCCATGTCAATCAAACCACAATCTAAGCCACCCTTGTTGGAGAAAGCGAAGATAGTCTCTAATGTGTCCTGAACCATTCATTTGATTGAGATATCTTTCTTTGCCTTCCTAGTCATAATTGACACGATCTCTATAATAATAAGCTCTATGAAGAAGAACTAGATGCATACAATAAAATATAAGCAAACAAGTTCAAATACAAGCACTCATACCAAGAAGCGTTACTCGTGGAAAAAATCTCTCAAAAACAGAAACAAAAGTATTAAGAGCTTACTACCAAAAAAACCCAAAAAAAAAGAGGCAAAAGCAAGAAAAAGATGTTGGCTTTATTTTAAAGAAAATGGATCAATCAATTTTGCATGCCAAGTGCCAACGAACAAAGATCTCGTATGAACTTTACCAAAAGTTGGAACGAAAAGCTCGCAAGAAAGAATGACAATAAAATGCATAAAGAAAAGTTCTTTTGTAGGCCGCTAATGGAAGAAAAGAGACGGAAAGACGCTTCAGAGACTTCTTATTGGCGACTCATCCATTAAAAGTCGTATGATCCACTACGCACCACCAACAGTTGGGATTTTATCTAAAATTGTTCAAAGTACTCAAGTACTCTAAATAAGAGGAAACATCACCATCAACTAGTGTAGAAACATGTGTCATTAATCTCAGCAAAATGTTACAAATTACGAGAGGGGTATTAAATACTCTTTTTCCAAATGATAGCGATGTCTCATCAAAGGATTTCACTCATGGTGATTCAACGGCCTATTGGAGCATGTGTGGAAAATAACCGTCCTACAAAGTAGACATAAGGGCTTGAGGGGGCGATAGTCTCAAACCGCTCGCAAGGCCCAAGACGAAAGGTTCAATGATATAGCGTAGGCAGTAAAACACACACTACATGCATAACCTTTCTTTCTTGAAAGTAGACAATTCAACTACTAGAGCTCTGTTGATTGTCTATATCAATATGACGGTTGACTGCGATCCACATCTCACTACACCCTTTCTATTATTAAGCGCTTCTCCAATTTAAAAGGAGAGACACACCATTTCGCATATATCAAGTTCATTTTCACTCTGACGTCTCTTTTTACTCTCTAACTAGTTTGGAAGTTGAAGTGTTAACTTTGTAAATCATCTCTCTTTAGCAAACTCCACATCTTTATTCCCGGATCAATTATGATTCAATCACATGATACAAAGTAATCAAAGTTTTTTTTATGCGTGTGTGAGATTCGCTTTTAATTAGCAATGTAGACTAGTCTAGCCTAGTCTTTTAACTTAACAACACAATTGCAGAAAGTTTATGATTTAGCAAATAAACAAAAGGTAATCTATCCGTATACAATTAGTTAATTGAAATTCTTTTAAGCTAAGGTTGAACTATATCCACGTTGGAACAATACTTAAAAATTATTCCAAAATCCAATGATAGTTGATAAATCTCTTAAGACGTAACCAAACAGTTTTCAAATATATATCCACCATGAATCACAATCATAGTAGTCCATTTTAGAATTTCCCCTATATGTACACATTGTTTTGTTTCTCTCGCAATAGGAAGCTAAAACAAATCAACATCCTCACAATTTGCTTTAACGATAATGCTCTACTTCACCAATCACTATCCAACGCACACAATCTCCATGTTCAGAAACACAACATAAAATAATAACATAATATGCTGCTGAGTTTTAATTGGCAAATCAAATTTCAACGGTCCAATATAGTGTTACTAGTCTTTGTTAGCAATGAAAATTTCATTTGTGGCTACTACAATGCTACAACGTTTCCCTTTTTGATACAATTTTTATATGAAATTGATTAATTTAGTGGGTTTCAGCTTCAGATTCCATTCATTATATAAATGCTCCATTGACTCGATAAAGCATGCCACTTTCTAAATTATTTTTTTTCTGTCTCCAGTTAGCAATCAAGAATGGAAATGATAGAGGTGTGTTATTCACATGCCACTAATTGCTATCTTATGTTTTTTCTGATATTTTAATATGTTTGAGTTGTTGCATGGCATTAAAATTTGTGATATTTTTCTTACAATATTATTATGGTTAGTTTTGGATTGTTGTAGATGCATTGTGATAGGATGGATAAATTATTTAAAAAAATTTCAGTAACTGTGGCGGCGTTTTATCAGTGCATTACCTGTTGAATAAAATATGGAGTATTATGCATATTATTACATATTTAAATAGGCACAATTATAACAAGATAAATTCCCTTTATAATATACTATACTTTATTATGTTGAAATTTTTGTTGCGAATCAGAATACGAAAGATAAATTTAAGACGTCTTCTTATATATATATATATATATATATATATATATATATATATATATATATATAAGTTGATTGAAAAATAAATCTTTTTAACTTATATCATAATTCTAACTTTTAAATTAGATTTAATCAATGGTTAAATTAACACTTATATTTATAATCATTAGATTGAATCTAATTTAAAGACGACGATTATGAAAACTTACTCTTGGATCTTCACTAGAAATAGAATGAATCTAATTTAAAGACGACGATTATGGAAACTTACTCTTGGTATTTCTATTTTAAAATTCAAAATTTTGATTTCATTATTTTAATTTTTTTTTTAGTTTTGATCTCATATTTTAAAATATAAAATAAAAAACCAAATTAAAAAGAAGATTAAAATCCAAAATAAAACTTAAAAAAAGGGAATAATCTTTTTTATAAAAAATAAAAATAGGAAGACTAAAATTCTTGATTTAAAATCGAGAGACACAATATATAATAAAATGAAAATAAAATATTAAAATTCTGAATTTTAAAATAAGAAAATAAAAAATTAAAAGTAAATAAAAAAATCAAGATTACAGTTAAATCTAAATTTAATCATAAATAAATAAATAAAATAATATATTTTATTTTATTTATCTTATAATTGAAAAGTGTCGCATTCAACAAAACCATAAAGTGTAAGAGTGTTAATCTTATAATTAATACATTTTTTTTAAAGTTATATTAAACTTTTTTTACATGGATTAAAACTTATAGTAAAATTATTAAAATATACAATATTTTTACTAAACTAATTCATTAAAATTATACAATAATAATAAAGAGCATTATTAAAAAAATTAACTCTACATTAAAAATGAAAATATTATTTATTTTAAAATAAATTTTATTTATTAAAATAACACTTAATCACTAAAGTCGTGTACATTGGAATTTTCAACAAAATGTCCCTCGACCATTCAGCTTCTTAACCAGTAGAACCAAGAGCCACAAACTCTGATTCCATTATGGAGAAAATGATTCATGTTTATTTCTTGCTCTTCCAAGAAACTACATACCAATATAGTTTAAATATTCATTCAGTTGTAGATTTATGATCTTTAACACTATATATAATTTTCATAGATATATCCTTCTAGTATGGCAGGAAACCTACCATAATGAAGGTAAAGATTTTTGGTTTTCAAAATAACGAAAAATTCTCCTGATGGCCTTCCAATGCTAACCATTTGGATTACTAATAAATATACTCATTTTACTAATTGCATATGTTATGTCTGGTCTGGTACACTGTATCAAATATATTAGACAACCAATTGCACTTGCATATTTCAGTTTAGCCACAATTCTTCCACCATTCTTTTGAAGTTTGACATTAGGATCACACATTTACTCAATATAATGTGTTTGAATAAGTTCATAACTCTCACTATTTCGCTCTAATTTGATCCCAAAATAGTGTCAACTAGTCCAAAATCTTTCATCTTGAATGTGGAAGTTAAAACATCTTTGTTTCTAAAATTCGATTCATCTCGTTGTTAATGATCAACATGTCATCAATATAAAGATAAATAAATGTTAAATGTTTTCATACACCTTTATGTATAAACATTTGTCACAAGAATTGAGAACAAATCCATTTGAAAATATGAGAGAGTCAAACTTTTGTAGCCATTGTTTCGATGTTTGTTTTAATTCATACAAAGATTTGACAAACTTGCATACCTTTTGTTCATTTCCAAGAAGAACATAACCTTTTGGTTGCTCCATGTATATTTTCTCATCAAGATCTCCATTTAGGAATGTTGTTTTGACATCCATTTGATGAACTATAAGGTCATGCAAAGAATTAATACATTCCTTTTGTAAATAAAAATACTCTAATTGACACCGTCCTTGCTACTGGTGCACATGTGTCAAAAAAATAACACATTCCTATTGTCTAAAACCCTTTTGTCACTAATCTATCCTTGTGGGTGTTTAATGTACCATCACTTTTGAAATTATGGTAGGAAGATCACAGATGTCCTAACCATAAGTCGGGACATTGATCTCTGCAACATATTAAACAAGAGCATAAGACGCATACTGATATTCAACAATATCAGCGCACAAACATGTCAGATGTTCCAACATCTGTTTCGACATGCTCAAACAACAAGCATAATAACATAGTTGTAAATATGCAGAATGATAAATAATACAGTAATTTTTAACCCAGTTCGGTCAAACACACCTACTCTAAGGATACCAATCCAGAAAGAAGATCATATTATCAGTAGAATTATTGCTTATACAAAACCTCCATTATACAGTTAAACAACCTTCGTTTTACCTAATGCTACCCAATGTAATCTTTATCGCAGAAACTCCATCTTTGATAATAGAACCATATCTCACTCCCTTTAATAACCACATGTGATTCTTAACCGTTGCAACCCAGCAATTGTATCATTCTACTTGAAAGCCCCACCTTTTAATGCAATGTTTAGTCATCACTTTTGACTAACAACAATCATTGGATATGCTTCAAAGCTTCATCCAAGAATAATACATAACTCATTACCTGTGGGCTTCTGAGTTATGATCAACAATCATGTCTACGTCAATGTACCCAACGGATACAAAGGTGGACTTACAATACAAGAAAACCTACGACTCTGAAAATCCAAAAACTTATTTTCTACGTTTACAAAAGTGTTATAATGATTAGTTGGTTTTCCCTAGGTCTAGATCTTCTATTTATAATCTTCAGCTTTCCATGGGCTTCGAATAATCCAACCAATTATTCCTTGATCTATGTGTTGATTGTTACAGATAAAATCTCTTCAAATCTTCAAAACAGATCTTCTACAAAATCTGTTTGTAACAGACAAAGATGTTGAAACCTCTTGTTAGGACATGTTGTTCAACATCATATTCAGCACTTAAGTTTTACCAAAATTTTAGTAAAATCTTTTAGAACTTTCAATCTCGCTCTTTTGACAAATTTTGGCTAAAACTTCTTTTGTACAATAACCCCCAGGATTCTACTTACCATGCATCTATTTCAGTCAGATGACAGATCTTGAAATTCCTTAATCCATAGATTGATGTACATGAGGCAGAGACCAACTCAGACTCTCACCATCATTAAAGAAAACTTGATTGATATCCCAGCCATGGGCGAAAGTGATACAAGACTATCCCCCTCAAACTAGGAATATATCTAACACAAGTAGTGAGGATGCTTTCCACATTAGCCCCCAGTCAACCTGGGTAACTCAGAACATATGACATAATTGTGTTCAAAACTCATATCACAAGACACAAAAAGGAGCTAAGACTTGATTGAGATGTTAGAAACATCTTTGCAAAACAACTACAAAAGTGTGTTCAGAGCTCAACAAAAGACTCAACAAACTCAACAAAAGACTATTCTCCCTCTTTTTAGCCAAAACTTGACAAAAGGAACCAAAACAGACCCATACCCAAGTTGTACTCACCCAAATACGAATAAAAGCCATAAAACAAATTCCAGCAAAAACTCAATTTTGAAGAAAACAAAGAAAGGACTCCCTCTTTTTATACTCAAACAATACCCTTACAAATAAAGATCCAGGATTATTAATACTGGTCTTGGTCATAGATAATGTTATTTGATAAAGAAAACTTCAGCATAACTAACTGTGCAGAGACCAAGTCAGTTTTGAAAGATTCTTATTTATTGCACATTGTCCACAAACTTTTCTTTTATACCTTTATTACTTTGGATTGTTTCTCTTTGAAATTAAATGTCCAATGAATGCACATGCATGGTCAAAAGTCACGTTTTACATGCCTCCCTGACATGTACTCGATATCTCAACCTCTTTTAATAAGAGAACCAAGTTTTGAGCGACGTCCTGACATCCTATCAGACATTGTCTTCTTTACTTTGTCTTTTCTTGAACATCAACCACACTCTTATCAGTAATCTAGATCATGATATCTTCCTTTTAGTAGAAGAAGATTTCCAAATTAACCTTCAAGTTGCACACTGAACTTCTCTAGTATCCTAGTGCCAAGGCATCTTGTCTATCTTCATTCATTCACAGCCTGCTTAACTTTCAAAAAAATTATGCAGTCTTTGTAATACTACATCTTTATTTCTCATAAGCAATGCTCCTTCTGACCAAATTGAACATACTCTTGAATTGAAATCAACTGCCACTATTGATCACTCTCACCCTAAACACATCCACACATTATCTTAATTCATATAGCAAAACTGTCATAACCCTTTCTAGAGATGTGAGCGTTTGGAAGGACCCATCATTCTTGATAAGGAAGCTTAGAATCTTTATTTCACAGAGTAACTTCATGATGTTTCAACATCACAAAGGACATCAGTCTTCTCCATTTAGCCAGTCACCTTAATTGTCTATAGGCCCAATCTCCTCCAACTGCCAGGAATCTCAACCATATCATAGTTGATCATTCCTTTATTCTTCTATATTGTAACATCAATGTCTTTTCACAAGTATTTTGAATACATTAGAATTCTGCTCTCCATGAATTTCTTGGGTTGCTTTCTCCACCTGGTCCACTTCTGTCTTGAGTGACTAGTTGCAAAAGAAACATCTCTACATAAGCTCTCTAATCTCAACATGAGTCAAAGTACTAGATACACACCACTTAATCCATGACCATTTTTAACTCATCATTATCTCGTATGATAAGATAAAGCGCTTCTTATTCAAGGTGTTCCTATCTAAGGATAATAGGACCAAATGATGTTCTCACATTAGTTAGGACATCTTCCATCTGTTACTGACACCATATCCGATGATCCTTCCTTTCTGTATAACTCTAAATGTTTCCAAAGAGTACATCTCTTCCAGCTTGATCATCAAGAACTCCAGACCGTCATAAAGAGAAATAAACATTCCATAACCACCACAATCATCTTTAGCTCTAACATACAAGTAGAACCAGATTATCCCTTAATATTCCACCAATTACCCTTTTTCCCAAGAGTAATTTGTTTCAAGTACACTCATTGGATTCAACTTTGAGAACAACCAAATGCCACAGACTGGTTAACCAATCTTCCTTTAGAGTTCCAAAAGCTCTTTTGATTCACTAATGAAGCTTGTCCTTCAAGTTACATATTCCACCTACTTCAATTGTAAGATGTCTTAGATACACCAAGACCAAAACATGTACCATCTCCCACTCTTGCAGCTCCCACAATCCGCATGAGATAGACCCTCTGAAGAATAAACAACTTTCATTCCTAAAACGATCAATTGATATCAAGCATATAACACCCTCAGAAAAATCATCCAGATGTTTTAGATTGATGTCTAAACATTTGATATGATATCCAGCTGATGATCCAGCTCCTCCTAGTTTCAGCCTTGAAGATCTAGTTGACAGGTTTCAAGTTATCGTGCCACTTTGATAACTTTTCAACATAACAAGAGTTCCAGGCTCTCATAGACTTGATTACAATATCAAGTTTGAGTAGATAACCTCTATCATGTTTTGATGTGCCATAACTACTCTATACATCTTGAGAAGCCTCTGATCTTCGAACACATATCCAAAGGAATCAATCATGCCAAAATCAAGAAGTTGACTACCCAACAACTATGCCAATCAAAGTTCTATTTTTTCTTAGTAGAGACATTTTGACTTCTTCAATGTGTTAGGGAAAAAGTATTACACCTTTAACTCCAACCTTCTGATTTCTCTTCTTAATACTCCTACAAGCAAGATGATATTGAGCCTTGAAATCTATACTCCTGTTGAACTTAGATCATAAATAAACTGATCCAGGTATTATTCTCCAAGTGGGTGATGGTTTAACCTTGTCTTCCAAGAGCCTCCATAATCTAGGAAGGTTTCTAGGATAGAAACTTTCTAGATATAGCACAAGCCTCTGCAATTCTAATCTGAAGAAGATTACCAACACCTTAGGTCAATACCCTAGGGTTTGTTTTACCCAAAGCATATGCATTACCCTTCACTTGTTCTGGAGATTCACTTCTTGAACCAATAGGAATCTGCACGTACTTTCTTGATGAGATGTTTCAACATCTGATTGAACACCTGATCCTTTGATATCTTCCAAGATGGTCTTTATTGTACTCATCCTCTAGGTTGTAACTAGATATCTTGTACCTCCTGAACTGAAGATTCATTTAGTCTTCAGCTACCACAAACTCCAAATACAAGGATAATCAACTAAATACTTGTGGACTTCACAAATAGCAGTTGATCTTAAATCCTTATTTGGTATTATTTAGTGGTAGATCTGTTCCATCCTCTCCAATGTTGAGACATCAAAACTGATATCCTTGACTCAGTTGACTATGTTGTCTTCTCTCATCAATGAGAATCCCCTTCAACTAAATTGAAGTCTCCTTGCAGACTAGATCAACCTTTGAATTGAACAAGAAACACTTTCTTGTAAGTCATGGATGGTGAAAATAAATCACCTCCACTTTCTTCAGGTTGATGATCTATACCATTTGCATTTAGAGAACCAGAAGCCTTCCGAGAACCATATTCAGAATGATCATTAGACCAAGAACGTATACCTTTGATCATGACTATAAATGCCTTTATGAGTGGACTTGAGAGATGTCTCAAGTATTTTTGACAACTTTATTCATGATCATATTGTTTACAATTTCATAGACCGGAAATTGATAAACTGGAACTCAACTCATCTTCCTCAAACTTTCTTCAATACATATGACGAAAACAACCTTCCAAGTATCATGATACCATAACCAGCAACAAACAACCCTCTTCATTATATTGCTCCCAACTTTGAAATGATTATGGATTTTATGATGCTGATATCTGCAAGAACACAAGCAAGATCAGGAATAGATTTCACCATCTATCCTCTGTAGATAGCGAACATCTTAATCTATTCCCAAGAATATATCTTTCTTCACAATAACTCAAGACAACTAGGATTCTTCCAATAGGAGACACAAGCAATGGAATATCAGAGAACATATTTAATAGCCTTTAGGGAAGATGTCAAAAAATCTTAAAGAACATCATCAATAAGCACCAACAACAGCAAAACCTCCACAAAAGCATTGAACAACCAACTCCTCCTTGTTTAAAACTATAAAGTATCTCCCTAAGATCTCATCCAGAAACAGACATGATGCCTGCTCTGATACCAATTGAAATTCTGGTAGGTAGACCATAGATGTCCTAACCATATGTCGGGACATTGGTCTTTGAAACATATTAAACAAGGGCACAAGACGCAGACTAATTTTCAACAATATCAGCGCATGAACATGTCATATATTCCAACATCTGTTTCACCATGTTCAAACAATAGGCATAATAACATAGTAGTAAATATGAAATATGATAAATAACACAATAATTTTTAACCCAGTTCAGTCGAACACACCTACTATGGGGGATACCAATCCAAGAAGAAGATCACATTATCAGTAGAATTATTGATTGTACGAAACCTCCATTATACAGGTAAACAACCTCAATTTTACCTAATGCTACACAATGTAATCCTTATCTCATAAACTCCATCTTTAATAAGAACCTTATCTCACTCCCTTTAATCACCACCTATGATTCTTAACCATTGCAACCCAAAAACTGTATCATTATACTTGAAAGCCCCACCTTTCAATGCAATGTTCATTCAATACTCTTGACTAACAACTATCATTGGATATGCTTCAAATCTTCATCCAAGAATAATACATAACTCATTACCTACGGGCTTCTGAGTTATGCTTAACAACCATGTCTACCTCAATGTATCCAATCGATACAAAGGGTGACTTATAATACAAGAAAGTCTATGACTCTCAAACCCCTAAAACCTTGTTTTCTACTTTTACAAAAGTGTTACAAGGATTAGTTTTTTTCCCCTAGGTTTAGGTCTTCTATTTATAATCTTCAATTGCCCATGGGCTTCAAATAATCCAACCAATTATTCCTTGATCCATGTGTTGATTGCTGCAAATAAAATATCTTCAAATCTTCAAAACAGATCTTCTACAAAATCCGTTTACAATAGACAAAGATATCGAAACCTCCTGTTAGGACATCTTGTTCAACATCATATTTAACACTTAAGTTTTACCAAAATTTTAGTCAAATCTTTTAGATCTTTCAACTTTGATACTTATTTATAAGTATCGACTTGCATCCAATGTGCATTGATCCCTTATATAGATTGACAAGTTCCCAAGGGTGATTTGACATAATTGAATCCATTTCGTCTTGGGTATAATCCTTCTAAAAGGAGGAGTCCCCTGAAGTTGCTACTTCTTTATAAGTCTTATGATCATCTTCCACTTGAATAATAATAATAGGAATCTTTCGAACAAAATTCTCACTATTTCCTTCTATAAGATAAAATAAAATAAGTCGGCAATAGACTTCATTTGGTTCTAGATCCTTAGTTATTCAGACTCTCTTGCTTATCCTAGGTCCAAATTATTTTTCAACAATACATGAAGAACTTTTGGGTTGTGTTTTAACAATACATGGAGAACATTCCTCACGAGATTCTTCATTTGTGGAAATCTCAGACTCCTTATCCTTTTTAATAAATTTCTCAAAGAATTCCACATCTCGGGATTCAATAATTACATTAGACTCTACATTTAAAACCAAAATGCTTTACTATTAGTTGTATATCCTATAAAGGCACATTTGATCCCTCGAGGACCCAATTTAGTCCTTTTAGGATCCATGTTCTTATAATATGCTACACACCTCACACTCTAAAATAACCTATATATTTGGTGTTTTGACTTTCCATATCTCATATGGAGAAATACCGATTTTCTTTAAAGGAATTCTATTAATTATATGACAGACAGATAGTAAAGCTTCCTCCCATAAATTAAACGATAATTCATAACTCATTAACATGCCATTTTTATTTCTTGATATGTCTGATTCTTTCTTTCGGCTAGACTATTATGTTGTGGTGTAAGCGGTGTGAAACGTTCATGTATAATACCATATTCTTCACAATATGCATCAAATTTCAGTAGAAAAGTATTCACCATCCCTATTACTCATAAGGACTTTGATACTTCTACTTAGTTGGTTTTCTACTTCCACTTTATAAATTTTTAATACATTAAAAGCATCATATTTATGCTTTAAAAGATATACATGTGTGAACCTAGAGCAATCATAAATAAAAGTAATGAAATGTCTATTTCCCCCACGGGTTAACATGTCATAAATTTACACGAATCTGAATGCACAATATCAAGCAACTTGGTCTTTCTTTCTACTCTACGGAAAAGTTTCTTAATCATCTTTGATTTAATATATATTTTACATTTTTAAAAATTACTAACGTCACATGAAATTAAACAATATTTAATTAATCTTTTAATAGTTTTAATACTTATATGGGCTAATCTACAATGTCATATGAAACAGAATCAATCATATAAGTAGAAATAGAAACTATCAATAATATTTTCGGTAGTACAAAATTTAACCATTACCACAGTAGGATATACTTTTCCCACAAATACATCATTACGAATCAAGATTAACTTTCCTGGTTCATACACATATTTAATACCCGAGTTTCCGAAAAGATCCCCACTAACAAAGTTCTTATTCATGTCGGGAACACAAAGTACATTGACAAAAGTAACTTTCTTTTCAAAAGTGAATTTGAGTTATAAAGTTCTCATTCCAACAATCCTTTATCGTTCTTCATTTCCCATTTGAACCTCTTGTCCATTACTGACTTCAGAATAGGGTTTGAATGTTGTTTTATCATAGGAAACATGGTTAGTGGTACAATTATCATACCACCTTCCTTGTACTTTGCCTTTGATTTCCATAATTTCACTCACAATAGAAATTATGTTATCATTTTCTTGAACAACATTTTCCTCATTTTTTGACTTGTTGTGCCTAGAATCTCAAGCATAATGACCGATTTTCCTCACACAACATTCGCATTCGGGTTCTTTTGATCCGTCAAATTTTTTGAACTTATTTTGTTCCTTCTTAGGTCCAAGATGGTTCTTCATACCATCATGTTTCTTCTTGATTTTTTTAATCACTACATTGGCCTTAGAATATCGAGCGGTCATATTTCTCTCTATCTTTTGATTCCTCTTTAATTCAAAGATGTTTCTGGATTTTCTCCAGTGACAAGTCCTCAAAATTATGCAACAATTTATTCCTATAGCTTTGTCTTGAAGATGAAAATTTTGCAATAATTGAACCAACTTGGAAAGCTTCGGGAATGTCTATCTTTACAACCTTTAGTTTATTTATAAGAACATGTAACTCATGTACTTGTGCAAGAATGAGATTTGAATCCAACATTTTAAAATCAAAATATTTAGAAATAAAAAACATTTTAATACATTCTTCTTCAGCCTTGAATTTGAACTCGAGTGTTTTCCAAATTTCCGTTGTAGATTGGTTGTCTGTGTAGATATCATAGAAATGGTCGAATAGTGTGTTCGGAATATGTCCACGATATAACAATCATCCTCTTTCGTTTCTTGTGTTCTTTCTTGAGTTCCTCCAAATAATTTTATTATGGCTATGTAATAGGTGTGATGTTAAGATCCAAAACATTGTGAATCTTCAAGTTATGAGGAAGATCATCTTGTCTTGCCGGCGAGTGAAGTTTGTTCCATCGAAATGATCCAACTTGACAAGGTCTTGATTCATCAATTTGATGCTTGAAACTAAAGTCTTGGTAGCCATTATTTGATATATTATTAAATTGTTAGATAAACTTAAGTTGAATGGATACAGGCTTGGCTTGAATTGTGAATGTAATTATTTTTCTAATAGTATTTCAAGCACTCTCTAAAATGACTTAGAGTCAACACATAGTGGTACACATGATAATTCAACATATATTCGAGTTTATACAAGATATGTTTTATATTTGTGATTTTTTGAATCTGAAATAGCCTATTTATAGACGAAGTTGTGTTGTTTCACAAGGTTGTAACCCTTAATGAAACACGTCATTTCGACAACACTTCACATTAAGTGTTACAATTTTCACATTTACCAACTATTACATTATTTCATAAAGTGTTGTCCTTTCCGAATTCGAAAATAACAAACAAACACAACGACTACAAAAGACTATAGCAACTATAACAACCACACCACCTACAAACCACCACTAGCGCCTTTATGCCCCCTGGCATGAGGAACTGTGGAAGTGACTAGTGGCATAAAACTTGAGATCATCACAACTATTCATGAGACATTTTTCATCTTTAACTCTTTTATTGAGTTAATGAATATAACTTATTATAAGGACTATCATAATGAACTGAACTTTCTATGTGACAATATTTTCAATATTTGTAATTTTTTTAGTGAATTTCTTAATCCATCATATATGTCTCTTAGACACCTGCTATATTTCCAATTATGTCCCCTGGTTCTGCTGATATACATTCGGACACACCATTTTTTGTTTTACATTGAAAACTTCCGTAGATACATCAACGAAAGCAGAGAGGGCAAAAATAGTTCGTAGATGCATCTACAAAATTTTAGCATAACACTTTTTTAAGTAAGCCAGATTTGTTAGTCGGAGACACATATACAATAACGTACAAACATGAAAAAGTAATATTATATATATATATATATATATATATATATATATATATATATATATTGTAGAGACTAAAAACATATACTATTAAAGTCAACATGATGAAGATCTTGAGTCAAGGTATTAGGTTTCCCGTCAATAGAAAACTTTGTTCTCCGTATCTCTTCAATATGTTGTTTTGGTGTAGCCATTAATCTTCATTCAATGAAGTAAACATGCATAACATTAGAGAGTAAAATGAATGAAACATTGATGAACAAAAAGAAAAAAATGTGTTGATTGGTTACCTGTAAGGACACAGAGCAGCGAAAAGACTCAACTTCTTGGAGAAGAAAGGTTAAGAGTGCAACGTCAAATCTCATCATTCAGATAATAAACCTCACTGACGGTTTTAATGTATATTTCACCCATCAATAAATGAGATTGAAAGTGGATAAGAAATTCTATTAAATAAAAAGATACTTATCATCACACAAAAAATAAAATTAAAATTGACTAATTCTTGTATTTAATTTAATATTGTTTATCTTAACTCTTACTAACTAGCAAGAGTAAGATATGGCAGACATGTTTTGTATTTATGAGTTGTTTAGTAGTTCTAACTCATTCAAAAACTAACAGTCATCAAAGCTTGTACCATAAATCAAGATCAACAGTAAAATATTACTTCTTTGACGTTATCCAAGATAGATGGTAGAGTGGACACAAAGTTTGTGGTACTCATATTATCACTTGCTGAACCAGAATCAGAATTTTCAACACAAAGAAAGCTTCTAAAGTTAAATGAAAACAATAATAGTTTAGAAGACATTATTTAAGAAAAAGTTAATAAATGATATTGTTACGTGTAGCATAAGTTATTAGTCAAACTCTGTAGTTGATCTGCAGTGAATCTATTTTCATCTTACAACACATAATATTGTTACGTTGCAGATGATCCTCTGTGTCGGTGTCGAGCGAAAACGGTGAAAAATAGAAACAAACCAACGTTCCGCTGATGTATCTACAGAACAAACCAACGTTGAAAAATAAAATGGTGCGTCCGGAGATACATCAACGAAAACAGAGAGAACAAAAATAAAAATGCACATGATATGTGAGAGATGCATGTGAAATGAAAAATTTTCTGTCTTTTTTTTTTTATCATTTTAAAACACACCAATGATCCTTAAAAATTGTTAGTATTAATTACAAGATAACTAAACCGAGCAGAAATGTCATCCATATTACAACTCAAAAATAAACCCATGTTCACATTATAAATGCTTTTATATTCACCTACCAATAAAAAGGAGGAAAATGCAAACTCTTTAGTAAGACGAATTTTTTTTTAAAATAACAGAGTTTGTTATTTTAATTTCCAAAATAACAGAGTTTTCAAAAAAAATACCAAACTAACATACTTTGCACACACATTCGCCACTTCAAATGATGAAAATGTGTCTTTTCATAAGGATTCTCCAAATGGAATGGCGAATGCATGCATGCATACAACCAATTCGCCAAACCATTTGGCGAATGCATACAACACAAAGACCAATTCGCCAATTGGAATGTTGTGCATGTGTTATATGCATTCCTTTGTTATATATACATATATATGTATATATATATATATATATATATATATATATATATATATATATATATATATATATATATATATATATGTATAAGTATATGTATATATATGTATAAGTATATATAAATATATATATATATATATATATATATATATATATATATATATATATATATATATATATATATATAAGTATATGTATATATATATATATATATATATATATATATATATATGTATATATATATATATATATATATATATATATATATATAAGTATATATATATATATATGTATATATATATATATATATATATATATATATATACATATACTTATATATATATATATATATATATATATATATATATATATATATATAAAAGTATATATATATAAAAGTATATATATAAGTATATATATATATATATATATATATATATATATATATATATATATATATATAAGTATATATATAAGTATATATATATATATATATATATATATATATATATATATATACTTATATATATTTATATATAAGTATATTAAAGAAAATTATAGATAAAGAAAATTAAAGAATAGGAGAAAGTGAAATATATATGAAAAGAAAAATTATTATTAATAATTCAAGAACGACATTACAAAAATTAATTTCCCGCCCGATCTAACTGCCCCCCAGTACCACATCCACGGGGATGACCCCGTCTTCGAACCCTACCACCAGGTTGTCGAGGTTCCGCTTGTATTTGTGTGTTTGGTGGAGGCGGTTGTTGTTGAGTCAATGATTCAGCCTGTCCCCAATTACCTGGAAGGTTGCTGCCAAAGGCGCTGCCGTAACTGAGTTGTGTGCCCATGTTTTCAAAGCTGGGTCGGATAGGTTGGGCTGGGTTGGATTGGGTTGGGTGAGGACGATAGGCTTGACCAAACGAGGATATTGCCTCGTTTTGAGAACGAAACAAAGGTGGGGGGCTATAGGTTGGTGTGGACATGAAGGGGTTGTCGGGGGTATAGTGGTGTTGGTAAGGCTCTTGATGTTGTGATTGGGTTTGTGGCATGAAGGGGTTATGTGTTTGGATGAATGGCCTATGGGTGTGTGAAGTCGATGGCTGGAATAGGGTGGGGCAGTCATGTTGTGGAGTTGGTGGTTGGGCGTATGCTGCGGCCTGGGCGCGGGGGTCGATCAAGTATGGGTTATCAGACACCCATTGTTGCATAGTAACCGACCTAAACCAAACTAAATATTCTCTAGTTGGTCTGACGTTTTGCAGCACTTGGTCAGTTAGGACATGTTGGCGTCGATCCCTCCATTGTTGACGTAACTCCCTTGCAAAGTCTCTCCAATCTTCCATGTTCCACATGTCACTCACTCTTTTCAAATGCCAATTTCCCAAACATGTCGGAGGGCCCGGAATATTCTGTTGCATTCCGAACTGCATTTTCACCCGATCTGTTTGGTGCATTTCAATTGTAGTGAAGCGGATGATTGGAGTTTTTGCCGTCCAAATTTCAGCATCTTCCGGGTTAGGCTCATGGTCGAGTGCTAAATATGGGCGCCAGACGAACTACGGAAAAAAAAAATTCTGTTAGTATAAAATTATTTTAGTTAATAAAATGCAATAAAACGGAAAAATATTTTTTATATGTGACAATACCTGATCGATCCCCACGTGGTCTAACAACTGGCGATATAGAACTACAGAACTTCTTGGGTTTCTACTATAATCCATCCCAAGATCGGACCAGCTAAGCACAACAAATTTAAACACATTTAGATACAATAACAATTTAAATATTAAAAATATAATATGTTTGGAAATAAAAATTAAAAGTGGACTCACTGGTTTGCGTAGGGGAACGGGCATGGATTCATGTTGCGTGGGGCAAGCATCGGCAGTCTGGAATACCCCCAAGCTTGTAACAAAAATGCACACCCATAAAACGTACAAGTATCCTTTGCGGCATTTTTACAAAGGCTACTGTACAAGTGTGCCAAAACAGCTGAACCCCAACTGTATGTATTTACATTGTTGATGTTTCGCAACAATGGTAAATACATCATGTTTATTGTGTTCCCGGTACCGTCGGGAAATAAAAAATGACCAAATAAAAGCATAATATAACACCGAGTTTTTTGCATTATTTCTAACTCGGTAGAATCTTCAGTTAAAATAAAACTAGAATAGTGCTCTCTAAGGAGTCCTAGATTTATACCTGAACCCCGGCTACGAGTATTTGATGGCTGCTCCTCGTCAATTAGAGGGGCACCCAGCAAATCCGCAACTATAGAAACATCCTGGTTGACCTTACCGAAGACGGCTCTGCCGGATACACGTAACCCCAAGAGCATGTATACGTCTTCCAAGGTGACAGTGCATTCACCGAAGGGCAGGTGAAATGTGTGTGTCTCTGGCCTCCACCTCTCTTGGAGTGCCAAGATGAATTTCGAGTCTATTGAGTTGTTGTGAACCTTAATAACATCCCCAAACCCGCACAACTGTAGACACGGTTCAATGATCGGATCGAACTCAATGTAGTCGTGCACCCGACAGCGAAATCTTCTTACATTCTGTAAAAAAATTAATCGAAATAAGTACGCAATAATATATATATTTATGTGTAAAAATAAAAAGAAATAAATATATATATATATATATATGTATATATATATATATATATATTTACATATATATATATATATTTACATATATATATATATATTTACATATATATATATATATATATATATATATATATATATATATATTTACATATATATATATATATATATGTAAATATATATATATATATATATATATATATATATATATATATTTACATATATATATATATATATATATATATATATATATATATATATGTAATAGAATATACATAAATGGAACCCTAATTATATGCGTAATAGAATGAAATATATATAA
Source organism: Lathyrus aphaca (assembly GCA_963966055.1). NCBI lineage: Eukaryota > Viridiplantae > Streptophyta > Magnoliopsida > Fabales > Fabaceae > Lathyrus > Lathyrus aphaca. The sequence goes on along the minus strand of OZ014524.1, from coordinate 107,395,893 downwards.
AAAAATATGCGTAATAGAATGTACGAAAATGAAACTTACGAATGCGGCGATATTTTCTGGTGTGCCTCGGTGTTGATCTCCCATCGTTAGTAAAGCCATTTTCTTTTTCGCACTGATACTTGAGATTCACTATATGATATAAGATGTTTAACTTGTTTGAAATATGATTGTGTGATATTTGAGGTTTAGTTGTATGGTATTTATAACCTTTTGAATTTACATGATGCGGATTGGAAGAAGAACACACATGCATATTCGCCAATCCATGTGGCGAATTACACAAAACCATTGTACTAATTCGCCAAACCAAGTGGCGAACAAGAACAAGTTGTTCTTGCATGTGCTGTGATTGGTTCGTGCATGTGTTTGTGGATCCCTCTTCTTCAATCTGATTGGCGAAAGTGCAAGTTAGAGGATCACCAGCACACTACACAAAAGTCCAAGGGAATCTCTGCATGGGAGCAGGCTTGCAGGCATTGGAAATGATCAAGCATCTCTGCTGCGTTTCACAGCTTTGCAGGTGACATAAAATCATAGTGGATTCGCCAATCCATTTGGCGAATTGATCTTCAATTTACCTTGGTTCGCCAATTCATCTGGCGAACGTGTACAGCATGCAGTTTAGTTACATGGAGTTAGTTTAGTTAGGTTAGTTAATAGTTATCCTAGTTTGGTTAATTACTAGTTAAGTTAGTTAGTTAAGTTATATTAGTTAGTTAGGGTTTAACTTAATTAGTTTAATTAGGTTTAGTTAGTTAGTTAAGTTATATTATATAGGTTTAATTAGTTAAGTTATATTAATTAGGTTTAGTTAGTTAGTTAGTTAAGTTATATTAATTAGGTTTAGTTAGTTAGTTAAGTTTAATTAGGTTTAGTTAGTTAGTTTAGGTAGTTAGGTTTAATTAGGTTTAGTTAGTTTAATTACGATTAAGTTATGAAACCCTAATTATATATATATATATTAATGAAACCCTAATTTTATATATATATATATATATATATATATATATATATATATATATATATATATATATTTATATTTATATATATATATATATATATATATATATATATATATATATATATATATTAATGAAACCCTAATTTTATATATATATATATATATATATATATATATATATATATATATATATTAATGAAACCCTAATTTTATATATATATATATATATATATATATATATATATATATGTATGTATATATATTAATGAAACCCTAATTTTATATATATATATGTATGTATATATATTAATGAAACCCTAATTTTATATATATATGTGGAGAAGATAGCCCTATATGTGCAGATGCTAGACCTATATGTGCAGAAGATAAGACATATGTGGAGAAGATAACCCTATATGGTGCAGGAGATAACTCTATATGGTGCAGGAGATAAGCCTATATGGTGCAGGAGATAAGCCTATGAGACATTAATTCACATTAATTCAGAACCCTAAATATAACCATAAAATATATTTTTGCCTTTACTATTTAAGATTGGTTTCATATCTTCATTGTACCATAAACTGCAAAACATTTTCATATATCTAAAACAGTCTTTGAATACAAACTATGTCTCAAATACCCCAGTATATGATCAGCGCCCATACAAATGGCGAAATATTTGAATGTAACCATTCTGGTTTCAACTTTCGAAACACCGAGGTTACGCGGTTCTCAGTCGTCCGACAATCCAATTTCGCTCATCTAAAAAAGAGATTGGAAAACAAAATGCAGCGTGGTCCAGTTGACGTCATTATTTACAAAAATCCAGTATTCTATGAGGATAACCAGGTCATGTATTTCCAATTAACTATCTCTGACGACGAAAGTGTTCGTACTATGTTTCTAAGCCATGAGTATTCTGGTTTCAATGATATCGAGTTGTATGTTACGTTTCACCAACAACAAGTGTCTCAGCCCATTGATCATTCGCAAGTATTTATCGAATCTGACAATGATTTGGCTGAAGTGGATGTTGTTGATGAGGACGAGGAACAAGAGGAGGCAGTAGTTGATGAACTGGTCAATGAAGACGAGGTTCCGGCCAGTCATGTATATCATCCTCCTCCACACATGACAAACTTGAACTTGGGAAGTGAAGACCCATCTTCAGACATATTTTATGTTCCGTATCCACAAAGGCAGGGTTCATTAAAGGAGGGCGACCATTTTCGAACAAAAGAAGAATGCGTTCGAGCTATAAAATATTACCACATGGATTTATCGGCTGATTATAGGGTCGACCGAACGAATCCTACACTATATATGATACGTTGTCGTAACGTGGCATGCCCGTTTCGATTGACAGCATCATACAGAAAAAGAAGTGAAGATTGGAAGGTTGCTTCAATGGGACCGGAGCATACATGTGTCATAACCAACACACTGCAGGATCATCGGCAACTGAGCTCTCAGCTAATATGCAACGATATCCTATCAATCGTTGCTGACGATCCTTCGGTCAAGGTCAGCACGATAATTAAGCACATAGTTCAGAAGCACAACTATACTCCATCATACAGGAAAGCCTGGATTGCTAGAACTAAGGCTGTTGCCGTTGTGTTCGGAAATTGGGAGGACTCGTACAAAGAACTCCCAAAGTTTTTGCTGGCACTGAAGCACTATGCACCTGGGACCGTTGTCATCCTAGAGACCTTGCCGGCGTATACTTCGGAAAGTCAATGTGTCAGTGGAAATGGCATATTCCACCGGCTCTTTTGGGCTTTTGACCCATGTATAAAGGGTTTTTCCTTCTGCAAGCCTATAATCCAAATTGATGGAACATGGCTCTACGGGAAATACAAAGGAACTCTATTGATGGCAGTGGCACAGGACGGCAACAGCAATATCTTTCCAATTGCATTCGCTATCGTCGAGGGAGAGACTGCCGAGGGATGGAGTTTTTTCCTAAAAAATCTTCGCAGCCATGTGGCTCCCCAGTCTCACTTATGTTTGATTTCGGACAGACATGCATCAATTGAGAGTGCATGGAAGAATGTTGATAACGGCTGGCAGGAACCGCCCTCAACACATGTCTATTGTATTAGACACATAGCGCAAAACTTCATGAGAGAGATCAAAGATAAGACACTGCGGAAGAAGGTCGTGAATGCAGGGTACTCATTAACCGAACCGTCATTCAAACATTATCGTGACGAAATCAGAATGGCGAATGAAGATGCATTCAGATGGATAAACCTGATTCCTTTAGATAAGTGGACCAGGGCCTATGACAAAGGACAACGCTGGGGTCACATGACAACAAACCTCGTTGAATCCATGAACTCTGTTTTCAAAGGAATCCGCAACCTACCGATAACCGCTTTGGTGAGGTCAACCTACTTTAGGCTCGGAGCACTTTTTGACACCAGGCGTTCAAAGTGGAGTTCAATCCTACAGTCTGGTCAAGTGTTCAGCGATAGTTCTATGACATTCATCAAAGACGAAGCATCCAAGTCTAACACACATGTGGTCACCGTGTTTAACCGCAGTCAGGGACATTTCAATGTTGATGAGATCATGGATCACAACGAAGGGAGACCGAGGGGATCCTATCGGGTGGAACTTGATAACAATTGGTGCGACTGTGGTAAATTTCAAGCCTTCCGCATGCCTTGCTCCCATGTCATAGCGGCATGTTCGAAGGTTCGGATGGACCCTTCAGGCTTACTATCCCCTGTTTACCAAGTGCACAACCTTTGCAACGTCTACAACAAAAGCTTTCCGGTTGTTGCAAATGAGGACTACTGGCCCTCCTACAACGGGGAAATAGTCTGGCACAACGAGAACATGCGAAGAAAGAAAAAAGGCCGTCCTAACAGCACGCGTATTCGCACCGAAATGGATACGGCGAACAAGATGGTGAGACTGTGTAGTTCATGTCGTCAGCCCGGTCACAATCGAAAAACATGTCCCAACGTTGGACCAAGCTCAACATCGTAAATTAGGTCATTGTAACCGTATTTATTTTATATGGAATCCTGGTTCGTTTGATTCATATAAGTAACATCATACAACCACAAGGAAATACATGATTCAGAAAATGACCGTACATAAATAAAACGGAAAAATACATAAATAAAACCACAACCACAAACACGAACATACATAAATAAAACCAGGAAATACATGATTCAGAAAATGACCATACATAAATAAAACAACTGCAAGATTCAACAGATCTAGCCTATCAGAACCATCAGGACAACTTCACCTCCACCTAGCATCATCGACAAAACACCTGCATCATTGACAATTTTTCTCCATTTCGTCACACCAAACTCCACAACCCTCTTCTCAATTTTAATTATCTTTTCTTTTTGGCCGATCTCTCCTTCTAACCAGCGGGTTAATTCTCTGTGCAAGTGTTCCAAAGTTTGGGGGTTCCATAACAGCATCTTCAGAGGAGGCTTTGTTGCCGAGAAAAACACTAAAGCATTTTTCTTCAAGATATCAAATTTTGGAAGCGGTTCTTCTGATGATGAGGAAGACGGTGCCGATGCATAGTTAGATGGACGGGGAGAAGCCATATTGTGAGAGAGGGAGACTGAAAGGACTGAATGAGAGAGGGTTTGTAAGGATGGAGTGAGATGAATCTTATGTTTATGAGTGAGGCATATATATAGTAAAAAAATTTGCAAACCCTAGGTATATATATATATATATATATATATATATATATATATGTATAAGTATATATATATATACATATATATATATATATATATATATATATATATATAAATATATATATATAAATATATATATATATATATATATATATATATATATATATATATATATACCTAGGGTTTGCAATTTTTTTTACTTATATATATATACATAAATATACATATATATATACATATTTATATATATATATATATATATATATATATATATATATATATATAAATATACATATATATATATATATATATATATATATATATATATATGAATAACACAAAAATATAAAAAAACTTAAATCCAAAAATTAAAACAAAATCACATGCACATGCTTCAAACCATTTGGCGAATTGGTTAGGGCAAGTACACTCATTCGCCAAATGGTATGGCGAATTAGGCCAAATTTTTTAGGGCTAGCCAATCCATTTGGCGAATTGCTCCTAAAATCCATATGTTCTTCATTTCATTTGGCGAACATGTTACCAAACTATGTTAGTTTGGTAATTTTTTTCAAATATATGTTATTTTGGAAAATAATTTTATAAAGTGTGTTATATTAAAAAAAAATTCTAGTAAGACTACCAACTTCAATAGAAACATTTGACTAAGTTATTTATTTTTTTGAATAATATTTTCAAAAGTAAACATCTCACAAGTGTCACTGATGTAAAATTTAAAATATTGAAAAGAATGCAATTGCAATTTGAACGTGTTTTTATACAATTTAGAAGTTTGAACACTCTACACATCCAATCTCATTCATGAACAATAACCACTACATTGATTGTGGTAGATGGCTAAGTCTAAACTAGACCTAATTCAACACCACTAAACTAGCTAAACTCCCTATAGTCTCTCACCAAACCTTCATGCTCAAGTGGCACTATAGTTACAATTGTTTCCGGCACAGGAAACATCATAGGTTGTGGTAATTGAGATGAACTACCTTGTGATCCAACAATTTTTTTACATGTCTCAATAAGACATTGTCTACATTTAGGACACGATGAATGCGAACTTAGCCATTTGTCAATACAACGCACATGAAATCCGTGATTACATTTCGGCAAAAGTCGCACTTTATCCCCGTTAACAAACTCTGACAAACATATCACACACTCAGAGTCCAAACTCGGAAGATTTAATTCGGTTGAATAACTCACCGTAGTGAACGTCTTCAAAGCTTTCTTTTTTATTCCAGTGTTTGTCGCTAAAGCTGGAGTATCAGCGTGAAGACCACCACCACCACTCATGACGACTAAATTAGAACACCTTAATGCACACCTTATGATTGAGTTCAAACAAAGAGAACAAATAAGAGCACATAAAAGAACAGAAAGTACCATAACAACATTTGCATCAAAATTACCATCTCCAAGATAAGATGATTCTTTACTTGAATCATGGAGATTTGTAGAAATCGGAGAGTTAGCTAAATTTGATGGTTGGTTAATTGGAGAGTGAAGTAACATCCTTCTAGAGTGAAAAATTTCAAGGTCATGGAAAGTTGGTGAAACAAAGGAAGTAGTAGCATACATGTTTTTGTTTGAGGTATATTGAAGAATTTGAGCTATGTTTTTGAGGTTGCTTGCACTAAGAGGATTTGTTATATATATAGTGTGGTTGGAATTTTTTTAATTTAATAATGTAATAATTTGGTGAATAGTGTAGCTAGCTAGTAACTAGAATATTCCTATAAGATTAAGGTTAAAATGTGACAAATCATAGATGTCTTCATTTTCAAGTATATGGATACTCCACTAATTTAACCTTTTGTAAAATGCCTTTGAAATCAATATGGGTCTATTCAATCCCACCATACACGCATCAAATTGTGCCACGTGGAAGCTTATATACACATTATATAAACAAGGAATAAAGTTTATGCAAAACGTATCTTCATTTTTATATTTTGGAAATAATAATATAAAAGAACCTTTTTTTTTTCTTCTTCTTCTTGATTTCATGATATAATGTCATAACAATAATGGTGTTTAATATCTTGATTCTGTTGCTATGAGGACCCACGAGCACAAGAAGGAATAGGGAAGTTGAAAATACTAGTATAGTAAGGTTCCTTATTTTTTGTCCTATATTTTGGGTCCCAAATGAAAAAGATGAGTTTCAATGTAGTAAGATTATGAGCCAGGTGGCCTCATCCGTACTTGTCTAATGCCTATAGGAAAGGTTATAATATAGATTAATTAAGAAGAATTTGAATTTATTGATTTGAAGTTTTAAATCACATGTCTACATAATTAAGAAGAGTAACTAGCTCACTATTATGGCACACTTCAATTGAGGTTGTGCAATAGTCACTAGCATATAAATGATTTTTTATATCGGATGAAAATTATTTTTTATATTGGATCTGAATTCGATGTAAAATCAAGCGATGTAGTAAATCAAAGACATTTTACATTAGGTTATGGTTCGATATAAAAAATACACCTATCACATCGATTTCAAAATGGCATGATGTGAGAAAAAATACAACTTTATTTTTTTTCTAAATAAATGTAATATTTTATATCGGTTCTTATAATGGGTGATGTAAAAAATGGTTTTTTACATCGATTTTTACCCTTAACCGATGTAAGATGTGGGTTACACAACTCTACCTGAACGCGTATGATGTGGTTTTTACATCGGTTTTTACCCTTACCCGATGTGAAATGTTAGATATATTTCTAAACAATTTGACTATTTTTTTAGCAAAATCGATGTGAATTCCCTGTAATTTTTTTGGTACCTAATTTTTTATATTTTTCCGACAACACATAGACTACATTTAGGTTACTATTTTTCATATTTTTCCAACATCACATGGACCACATTTAGGTCAAAATTTTCATACTTTTCTAACGAACCCAATTTCATTGCACCAAATAGGAATACAAATATATGGCACTACAATGTAAAAAATACATTGGTGTTTGAAATATATAAAAAGTCATGTCATCAAGTTTACATTTAAAGAAATAGAGATATATGGCACTACAATGTAAAAAATATAGAAATATAAATAAATATAAGGGTTAAATTTGTTTTTAGTCTCTATAAATATTTCAATTTTGATTTTTAGTCCCTATAAAATTATTTTTGCACGCAGATTTAGTCCCTAACTCGACGTTTTTCTTATAGGAACTAAGAACCAAAATTGAGATATTTATAAGGACTAAAAACATATTTAACCCTAAATATATAAAACAATATACACCTTTAACAAAAAGAAATAGCGTTATTTTTAAAGAAGAATTTAAAACATCATCCATTTAGAAAAACATATAAGAATGATATCCCATGTTTAAGATTTAGCACATCTTACTAATAACTACATGTCAATCGACAAAAAGACACGTTAAATTTAAGTGCTAAAATGAAATACCAAGAGTCATAGGGTATGATTCCAATACCAAGTTTTTTGCATCCACAAAAGCTTTAAATAGAGAAGAAAATTAGGGTTCTTGAGAAAATTGAAAAGATGAATGTTGTTGCCCACAAAACGTGGGACTTTCTTTCTCTTATTGCTACTCACTCTGCAACTGCAGAACTGTGAGTGAAATAATGTTGTGATATTTTACAATGAGGGAAACTCCCTATTTATAGAATTAGGTTTGCTTGCATCTCAAGACAAAGCCCAAAACTATAAAAGCCCAAAATATCTATTTTGAATTAAATCTAATCTAGATAAAATAAAATCTTTCCTTCTGTCGAGCAACCTGCTTCTACACAAGGAATTACAATTTAACACACCACCTAATTCATTGCGTCTAAGCTATCTACGTTCATCATAGACCTTAGCTTCTTGAATAATTCGACATGCACTCCTTTCGTCATGATATCTGCAATCTGATTCTCAGTTCTGCAGTGTTCCAAATTCATCTTCCTATCTGCTACCTGCTCTCGAAGATAATGGAACCTCATTTCGATGTGTTTGCTTCGACCATGTGCTATCGGATTCTTCGCCAAATTGATAGATGACATGTTGTTGATCTTCATGGTGATTGCTCCATGACTCTTTGATGTAATCTCTTCGACCAAGTTCACCATCTATGTTGCTTGATATGCACAAAGAGAGGCAGTTATGTATTCTGCTTCGCATGATGATAATGCCACTACTGGGTCCTTTTTCGACCTCCAAGAAACTGGTGCACCACCTAACATAAACACATATCCAGCAGTGGATTTTCGATCCTCGACATCACTACACCAACTAGAATCTGTGTATCCCACTAACTTGCATTATTTTCCTTCATTAGTTGCTGGAAACAAAATGTCATAGTTGAGAGTTTCTTTCAAATACCTTAGTATCCTCTTCGCCGCTGCTAGGTGTGATACCTTTGGCTTCTGCATGAATCTACTCATCATACCAACAATGTATGCTAAGTCAGGCCTTGTGTGACAAAGGTATTGAAGTGACCCAATAAGTCTTCTGTATTGGGTTGGGTCGAAATCATCTTCTTCTGAATCTTTCAACAGTTGCAATCTGGGCTCAGCTGGAGTCGAAGTTGGGTTGTAATCTTGCATCTCAAATCTCTTGAGTATTTCACATGCATATCTTCTTTGATGCATCATCAAACCTCTACCACTCTTGTAGAATTCGATGCCAAGGAAATATGAGAGATTTTCCAAGTCTGACATTTCAAACTCCTCACTTAGGTCATGTTTGAAATCTTCAATCTCCTTTTTGCAACTTCCTATTATCAACAGGTCATCGATATAGAGACATAGTATAAGCAATTCGTCATTGCTTCTTCTTACATATACTTCATGCTCAGTTGTGCTCTTCACAAATTCCTTCTCCTTTAGAAAGTTGTCTATCTTCTTATTCCAAGCTCTTGGAGCTTGCTTCAGTCCATACAGGGCTTTATGTAGCATGTACACCTTTCTCTCTTCGCCTTGTTTCACAAATCCAGCTGGTTGTGCAACATAAACTTCTTCGTCTAAAGGGCCATTTAGGAATGCACACTTCACATCCATCTGACACATCTTCCAGTTGTTCATGTTTGCTAGACCAACAACCAACCTAATTGTTTCGATCCTAGCAACATGAACAAATACTTCTTCGAAGTCAATTCCTTCCTTCTGAAGAAAACCTTTCGCCACAAGTCTCGCCTTGTGTCGAGTCACTTCCCCTTTGGGATTCAGCTTCACCTTATATACCCACTTCACATCAATTGCCTTCTTTCCTTGAGGCAATTCGACAAGTGACCAAGTGTTATTGACTTCGATGGACTTTATATCCTCATTCATTGCTTTCACCCACTTCGAATCTTTCAATGCCTCAGCTACATTGACAGGTTCAACATTTGCATAGAAAGCATAATGTACCAGCTCACCTTCTTCATCGACCACATCATCTGATGTAATCACACATTCTTGCAACCTTGCATACACAAATCTTGTTCTTTAAGGTCTTCTTGGGCCTGCTTCACCTCTAACATCTTCTCGTCGAACATATTTTTTTGACTTCACTAGTTGGTTCTTCATATAATATTTCAACTAAATATTTCTTGATATTTTCAGTCCAATCCCATTCTTTAAGCTCATCTATGATCACGTCCATGTTGATCACAACCTGCTTGTTTACTGGGTCGAACAACTTGTAACCTTCATTCGATTGATATACTATCAGAATCATTTTATTAGACTTGTCATCAAGCTTCCTTCTCAACTAATCTGGCACATGCCTATGTGCTATAGATCCAAATACCTTCAGATGACTCAAGCTAGGCTTGACACCAGACCAACACTCTTCTGGCGTAACTCCTTCTAGCTTCTTCGTCGAACATCTGTTTAAAATATACGTTGCAATCGACACAACTTCTCCCCATAGTTCTTTGGGTAGTTGCTCGCCATACAACATACTTCTTACCATGTTCATGATGGTTCAATTATTCCTTTCTGCAATTCCATTATGCATCGAAATATTTCGACACATACTCTCCACCACCATCAGTCCTCAAAGTCTTGAGCTTTCGACCACTTTGTCTTTCGACCATAAATTTAAACTTGGCAAATACATCGATCACTTCACTTTTCTTCTTGATCAAGTAAGTCCATAATTTTCGACTGAAATCATCTATGAAAGTGACAAAGTATCTATTACCTCCAATCGAATCCACCTGGATAGGACCACATACATCAGAGTATATGACTTCAAGAATTGCCTTTAACCTGCTTCCAGCATCCTTGCTGAAGCTATTCTTGTGTTGTTTCAACTGAACACATTTTTCACACACTTCGTTTGGGATGTCAATTTCTGGCAATATTGAAACCATATTTCTTCTCTTCAAATCTCTGATGTCTTTGAAATCGAGATGACCAAGTCTATAGCTCTTTAATCATTCATATTTGCTAGCTACACTTGCAAGGCACTTATGCTCCATCACATTTAGTTTGATCTTGAAGGTTCTATTCTGCGACATTGGAGCCTTCAAGATCAACTTACCACCTAAGTCGACGAATCTCATCACCTTGTCTTCGACCGACACCTTGTAGTTCTTTTCGACTAGCTGTCCTATACTGAGCAAATTGCTTTTCATGCCTGGTATGTACAAAATGTTGGAAATTACTGACCTCTTGCCATCCTTCCTCTTAATCAGAACATCAATAATACCTTCAGCTGCTAGAGTATTGTCATTTGCGAATTTCACCGTGTTCTTCATTGTGGGTTTCATGTTGACAAACCAATCTTTCCTATCAGTCATGTATGATGAGCATCCTGAGTCCAAGTACCATTGATCTTGGAATCTCTCTTCATCTCTTGTTGTAACCATCAGCAACATCTCTTCTTCTTCATGTTTGGCCAGCTTAGCATCAGAATCTTGATTATTTTGCTTTTCTGGACAACCACTAAAATAATGACCATATTTCTGAAAATTGAAACACTGAATGTGACTCTTTTCAGGCTTTCGACCACCACCTATTCCTCTACCTGCAACACCACCTCTTTGGTTGCCTTGGTTCCAGGGTTTTCTCTTATTCGACCAGTTTTCTTCTTGTTGATTTTGACTAGTCGAATTGTTATAGCCACCTTTGCCTTTGTTGTCGAACACTTTTCCTTTGCCTTTCCTATCTCTTGCTGATTGCGCCTGCAAAGCCACATCACTCTTCGACTTGCCTGCTGCTCTTTCAGCCATTCTTTGTTCATGAGATTCAAGTGTCCCTTGAAGCTTTTCTTTAGTCACCTTCGAAAAATCTTTTGATTCTTCTATGGCTACTACCCCATGGTCAAACTTTGGAGCCAACGATCTCAAAATATTTGAGACTACTGCTTTCGTCGTCAGCACTTCTCCACATACTTTGATTTGATTCACAAGTTTTGTAACTCATGCGAAGAAATCTGTTATGCTTTCATTGTCTTCCATCTGAAGCAATTCATAAGCCATTTTGTGAGTTTGTAACCTCACTTCTTTCACCTTTTCCACGCCTCCAAAAGACTTCTCAAGAATCTCACATGCTTCTTTTGCAGAATCAACATCACTAACTTTTTCAAAGTTATTCGAATCAACACATTAATGGATTATAAAGAGAGATTTATAATCTTTCTTCTTCAATTCTTTGTACGCAGTCAACATTCATCTGCTTGCACCAATTCTCATAGTTATCTCTCTTGAGAATCGAAAGACTCACCGGAAAATGCCCATTCGGATGATTCATCGCCATCGCGTTCCTGCCCTTGAATCTCTTCAACCGGAGCTCTGATACCAGATGTTAGAATTAACCCAAAACCTATGAGAATTTCGTAGCTATCACACAGTAGAAATGTTAAAAGAAAGAAGAAGAAACATAGAGAAGATAATTAGGGTTCTTGAGAAAATTGAAAAGATGAATGTTGTTACCCATAAACCGTGGGACTTTCTTTCTCTTATTGCTACTCACTCTGCAACTGCATAACTGTGAGTGAAATAATGTTGTGATATTTTACAATGAGGGAAACTCCCTATTTATAGAATTATGTTTGCTTGCATCTTAAGACAAAGCCCAAAACTATAAAAGCCCAAAATATCTATTTTGAATTAAATCTAATCTAGATCAAATCAAATCTAGATCAAATCTTTCCTTCTGTCGAGCAACCTGCTTCGACACAAGGAATTCCAATTTAACAAGTTTGAGCCTTGCTATTAGACTGTGTAGGCCTATATTTATGTTAAATCTTACATTATGATTATGTTGAATCTATTTAGTTATAAGACTGTGTAACCAAATTATTTCATAATGTAAGCTTCGACAGAATGACAAAATTACAATGTTAGCATTTATTTCAAGTTTTACTACAAACCACCTTATTTCACTATAATTTACCAGTAGGTTCAAGACTTTTTGGTAGTTTACAAATAAATTAGTATAAGTAGCATCTGATGAACTTTAACTTTTGAAGCTTTCATTCTATCAAGCTCATTCTCATCATCTAACTTAAAAGAACACCCTTATCGTTAGACTATAAAAAAAACTTTTAGTCTTCACTTTTTGAAGAGTTCCAAAGGAAATTCCAATAGAATTATCCTGCAAAACCAGTAACCAAAGAGAAACTAGAGGAGGAAAGCCTTCCAACTAAATAGTCAAGTGTAGAACTAGTAAATCCAGATACTCTAAAGAAGTAGGATTTCATACCTCATCTTGTAAAAAAATAATTGCAGAGACTTGACGTAAAGATATACTAGTAATTATAGATCCATAAAAGTAATAATGGTGGGAGAAAAAAGGACGAGTTATGGGCGGCCAAAATTTTATAACCAATTAATATGACTAATTAATTTATTGTAACTGAATTTAACATTTTGTTTTGTTTTTTGTACAAACATGGACTTCTGAAACATATATAATAATAGGATATTAAAAAATAGATACTTATAATGATGAATAATGCATATGCCAACCACGCATGTGAAGTATTTTTAGGGGAAAACATCAACAAAACTACTAATGATTTTAGGGGATCGCAAATAGAACATATAGCATGATCAATAAATTTTGAAAATATCATAAAAACAATGTCGTCAACAAAAAAAAGTTGTGATGTTGGCTTCATTAATTTATTAGTAGGTTCAAGACTTGCAGGTAGTTTACAAATAACTTTAGGTGATGTTGGCTTAACATTTATCTGACATTAAAACTTGACATTTCTATGTATATTTTAATATGTAATTTCAAATGGATACAAATCATGAACATGAACATATAGATTATGAAGAATTGGTTAGCTGTAATAATGTCGATAAGGAAGAAGGAAAATAGGACATGGATATTTACAAAAAGATTAATGATCTTACAGATGATGATATAAGAGGTTTGGAATTTGATTATGAGAAAAAATCAATAGACTTCTATGAAATATAAGTTAAATGTTATGGATTCGCAACTAAAAAATATGATGTAAAACGTGATTATGAAGGGAATATAATTATTCTTCAATTAGTTTATAACAAAGAGGGTAAAAGTGATAAGAAGAGAGTCTAGTGTAGAGATCCAAGGACAACCACTCAAATGGAATGTTGTGCAAGGTTTCAAGTAGCTCTAAATCTTGTGACGAAAAAGTGGGGAGTTTTTGTATTTGAACCCTCTCACAACCATGAGTTAACTCCAGGATGCTATGTTCAGTTGATTCCTAAGTATCGTCGATTAAGTGAATCTGATAAAGCTCTTGTTGATGGTTTGCACATACATGGTGTTAGAACTTGTCATATTTTAAGTTTTATGTTGGCTAAAAAAGGTGGTCATGGAGGTCTGGAATTTTGTAAAAAGGACTTATATAACTACTTAAACAATCAAGGGATGTCAAGAATAAAAGGCGGGGATGATTTTGCAGCTTTGAGTTATTTACTGGCTAAAGTTGATAATGACCCTATGTTCTTTTTGAAGTTTACCACAACAATCAAATGACGCTTAGAAAACTTATTTTGGTCTAATTCAGCTAGTCGGATTGACTATGAATGTTTTGGTGAGGTCATAGATTTTGACACAACTTATAATAAGAACATGTATAACAAACATATTGTTATTTTGTTTGGATTCAACCATCATGGAGAAACTACAATTTTCGGTTGTGCTTTTGTTTCTTATGAAAAAACCGAGACATACAAGTGGATTTTAAATACATTTTTTGAAGCAATGTATCATAAACATCCTAAAGGAGTGGTTGCCAGTGGAGATCTTGCAATGAGGGAAGCTATCTGAGATGTATTTCCAAACTCGATGCATGTCTTTGTTCATGGCATTTATATCGAAATGCTTGTGAGAATTAATGTGAAGAATCCAAATTCTTGGAAGATTTTAAATCATTTATTTATGTTACTTATTTGTGAAAGGGTAGTTGATGATTACAGTTTATCAAATAACAAATGGATTTAAAAAGCATATATTTTGAAGAGAATGTGGGCTAGTGCATATATGCGAGACAAGTTTTTTGTGGTATAAGAACTACATCGATCTCTGAAGCTGTCAATTATTTTATAAAGATGTATGTTCAAAGTAAAAGCAGTCTTGTTAATTTCATGCACAATTTCGAAAGAGATGTAATAAAGTACAACATAATGAGTTATTGTCTAATGTTAAAGCTTTCTATTATGATCTTATGTTAACTACTAAATGTAAGGGTTAGAGCTCAAATCTACAAAGATATTTACTAGGAAAAAATTTAAGGAAGTTCAAAATGAAATAGAAGATGCAATCACGTTAAATGTTGTCGAACGATCTGAGCTCGAAAATGTTATAACTTTGAAGATGAATAGATTTTGTAAGTTATACATATCTAGTTCATTTTGATAGGGTAAAAAGCAAGTTTTTATGTGATGTAATTTGTTTGAACGGGTAGGAACCATGTTCTCATATAATTTGTGCCATGAGGCATGAGTACATGAACAAATTTCCAAATAGTTTGATTTGTAAAAGGTGGACCAAATCAGTAAAGGATAATTACATATCATTAATGTCTTCTGAAGAATGTGATGATGAGAAAATGTAAGGATGTGACACTCTAATATATATATATATATATATATATATATATATAAGTTGACATATGAGGCTCTCCCTTAGCAGCTAGTGTTAAGTAAGGATGTGACACTCTGAAATACCACAAGATGTAGTCGAATACACAACTTCATTCGCCAGTTTCTATAGTACCTCGTGTTCCATCCATTACTAGATGATTGAAGAAATCATCATACATGGCATCTACATCTCTGGGGACAATAGTGGGAGGAGCATATTCAGAGGGGGTCTCTTGGAAGATACAATATACACCCAAACTGGCGCATAACTCTCTCAGGTAGATATGTATACATCAGGCGTGACCCGTAAGCCAACCATCATGAGTAGAAAGCTTTGTCATCCAGGGGATGCATCTGATAGAGAAGGTTATACAACTAGAAATGTATATCATCATGTATTGTATGGTCAAAATACACTCTGAAGGGCTCGGTCGATTGATTTCTTGTGAGCGGGATGAATGCACAAGTACGTGGCATATCCTTAGTGTAGTGATCAACATGACCAATCTGACGTGGGAAGTGATGTACGATCCATGTCTGAAAATGGTACATATGGATTATTAGTAATGACATCACAAATGTTATGAAAATGGTACATAAATGGTAAATGTTGCAAATATATTATCGTCAACAGTGTACAATTAGTTTTCATTTGTTTGGTCTTCCAAAGACAACCTTTAGATAACTTAGAATACAGTTAAACCAAACAAATTCCCCTAGTTCTACTCATGAATCCACTCTAAGCCAGTGAAGTATCTGAGGTAAGCCACGCCCATGTAATAGGTAGTTTTGTCCATGAATATGGACATGCCAACAAAGTACAACAAGTATGTCCTCAATGCATATGTTATATGCTGCATAACTTATTCATCATCATCATTAGTCTGCTTTGTCGCAGTCAGTTGGTGTGCATATAACCCCTCTAAGAATGCAAATCTATCATGACATTAGCAGGTATCTTTTATCTCCTTCAGGGCATCATCTAGAGTATCTCCTAAATAGTCCACCATCATCTTTAATGCATCAACTCTCATAATCCTAGAGTGGTCTAATAATCTTCTCCGGCATCAACTCTGATAATCCTAGAGTTGTCTAAAAAAATTCTCCTGAACGGAAGATACAACAGGCATGACACATCATCTAGTGTGATAAACATCTCACCATGAGAAAGATGAAAAAATAATGTCTCGGAGTGCCACCTCTCTAGGAACACTGACAAGATGCCATGGTTCATAGTAGTATAAGCGATCATGTATAAATCTTGTAGTCCAGGTATCTGCATCGTAATGTGAAATTGTTGCTTCTTAGGTTGATGTAGGTTCAGAATCTTCTGACCATGGTTAATGCATTTTAAAGCATCATAATACTGCAGAAAATTATCGTCAGAAAGTTTGAATATTATATTACATTTGTTTAAAAGAATAAATATAGATAAATTGTACCTCTCCATCCTAAAAGTGATAAGTCATACATGCCCCCTCCAAACTCATAAGGAACGACTACATCAATAGCAGGTGCATCAACATGGATTGGTGGGACTTTTAGGGCAACATGTGGTGATATCTTCCTCCTTTATAAAGACAAAGCTAGAGATGTGTGAGCCCTAGAAGTTGAAGCTCTGCATAAAATGAACTAGCATCGGTTAGTGGTTGCGAGGGTCATGTTGTTTCCCTGCAAACCGATGCATGTTGAGATACTCTGTCGAGCCTCAATCGATCTAAGTTGTCAGCCATGCTATCTATACTTATACCAGACAAACCAAACAAAATAAAAAAAATCAAACCCAGATGAAACATGTAATGCCCCAGTTTAAGGTAAGGGTGGGATCTCTTTCATCTTTTAAGGGTACTATGGTATGAATGTTAGGGTAGATGTCCTTAGGTATGTTAGTGGGGTTGGGTGATTGATAAATTGATGAATATGGTATGAAATTGAGGAATTCGTGATGTTTGGATTGTATGTTTAGGTTGGAAGTGTTAGATGTGAATTTTATGATAGAAAATAGTGATTGGGACTCATTTTGTACACTGTTTTAGGGTGAGAATCACATAGCAGAGGAGAAGTGAAAAAATCGTAGGGTTTTCTGCCAAAATAGCTTTGGTCGCTTAGCAAGGGATTGCTCGCTTAGCGAGAAGTTGGAAATTTTAGAATCTTAAAGTCGGTAGATTGCATGCTTAGCAAGCAAGAGGGCGCTTAGTGAGACCTGGAAAGGAGAAAAAGTGTTTTTAATTCATTAAAATTCATGAAAAATTATGTTTTGTGTTTTAGGAAGGTTGTTGTGTTGATGAGATTGTGTGAGCAAGTTTAGAGAGGGTCTATGTGTACTTGACGATGTTGAATGTTGTTATGTGAAACATTTGAATGCATGATATATCTTTAGTTGTATATGTGTTGTTGACTAAAAATTGTTAGTATGAGAAAGAATATGCATGAAGTGTTGTTGTTATTGTTGCATATTGGCGTCGTTGTTGCATGTTGTCGTTGTTGGTGAGGTGATTATGTTTAATCACGGTGTAGGGTGTGATCATGAAATAGGGGTCACACTGGACCATGAAATAGGGGTCGAGGGTGTAATCATGAAAAAGGGGTTGCAATGGACCATGGAAAAGGGGTCGAGTGTTCCGACGGGAACTGGATCATGAAATAGGGATCGATTCTTTGTACCACATGCATTGAGTCTATGGTTGAGTCTCATTTGCATGCATTGTTGTTGGTGTGTATGATGTGGATGTATATGTTGTTAATGTGTTTGTAGTATATGTATAGTTGGGTTGTGATTCTTGTCATGATGAGTATGTTGTTGTTGTACTTATGTGATATATGTCTTACATTTAGATCATTTTTATCTTATAATTAATTTTAGAATCTCACCCCTTCTGTTTTAATTTTACCCCTATGTTGGTAACATGCAGATACTCATGAGTAGTCGTGGTCGTGGCGTCCGCTCTAATACGTAACATGGGAGTCGGGAACTTCGTCTTGTTGCTTTAGTTCTTTTATTATATTGTGGAATCTGTTGATGTTGTTTTAGAAGTTCTCAAACTATTTTCTATTTTAACAATATCGTTTGGTTTTTTCGCTGCTTGACTTGAATAAATTTTTGTTTCTTGTTATGTATTAAGTTTTAAAGAGCATGTTTGATGTTGATTGAAAGTAGCACCTTGAATTGAAAACGATGTTTTACTCTGATATTGTTGTATTTTATTTATTAAAATTTGCGGGGGAAATTATGGGTGTTACAATTGGTATCAGAGTAGGTCGGTCTGTCCGACCAAGTCGTCGAGTCGTTAAGTTGTTGTCGTTGTCATAGTTGAGGTTCGTGATAGTCGGTCATTGTCTGTATAGGTGTTTTGACCATTGTTTCGTGTTGTTATTGCTTAGCAGTTAAGAATGGTTGGAAGGAATGACACTGCACTTGTTGTCGCTATGTCGGTTATGGCTTAAGCTATGCAAAATCCGTTGAATGTTGGGTACAACGAGAATGATGAATTTCGTAAGAATAATATGCCTACTTTCAAGGGAAAGCATGACCCAAATGGGGTGCAAGAGTGGATCAAGGAGATTGAGAGGATCTTTCGGGTGATGGAATGTCTTGAGGTACGGAAGGTGCGGTTGGATTCTCACAAGTTCGTAGGAGAAGTTGATGATTGGTGGGTCGGTACTCAGCAACGATTAGAAGTGTTAGGTGAGGCGGTCACTTGGCCTGTGTTTAAGAGGGAGTTTTTGAGGAAATATTTTCCTGAAGATGTTCGAGGGAAGAAAGAGATGGAGTTTATGGAATTGAAGTAGGGTAACATGTCAGTGGTAGAGTATGCTGCTAAGTTTTCAAATTTGGTCAAGCTCTATCCGCATTACAGTGAGGTGACTATTGAGTTCTCGAAGTGTGTGAAATTCGAGAATGGTTTGAGGCCTGAGATCAAATAAGCGATTGGCAATCAAATGATCATAAGATTTCCAGATTTTATTTACTGTTGTAGGATCTTTGAGGAAGATAGCAAGGCTCGATCAGAGCATTTCAAAGGTTTGGCTGAGATGAGAGGAAACTAACAGATGCACCATGGGAAGCCTTATGCAACTCCGAGTGATAAAGGTAAGCAGAGAATTGCTTATGGCAAAAAGCCAAGTGGGGGAGGAGAATCTGTTCCTCTGAAGTGTTACAGATGTGGTGAGTTGGGTCATCATGTTAGTGAGTGCACGAGTAACGTGAAGAAATGCTTCAAATGTGGAAAACCTGGGCATTTTATCGCAGATAGCAAGACTAACATGGTGACTTGCTACAACTGTGAAGAGAAAGGACATATCAGCACTCATTGTCCGAAGTCGAAGAAAGATTCAACTAGAGGGAAAATGTTTGCTTTGACAGGAACTCAGACTTCTAGTGAGGATCGACTAATCAGAGGTATTTGTTACATTAATGATATGCCTTTGATTGCTATGATTGATATTGGTGCAACACACTGTTTTATTGCTACTGATTGTGTGAAAAGATTAGGTCTCGTTATTTCTTCGATGAAAGGAGGAATGGTTATCGAAACTCCTGCAAAGGGATTGGTGACTACTTCTCTAGTTTGTTTGTAGTGTCCTTTATCGATTTATCGTAAGGACTTTGGTGTCGATCTTGTTTGTTTGTCGTTGGAGGGTCTTGATGTGATTTTAGGAATGAACTGGTTAGATTTCAACCATGTTCATATCAATTGTTACAATAAGACTGTGTGATTCCTAGCTCCAGAAGAAGAGAATGAAGAAGGTTACTTATCTGCTAAAGAGTTTAATGAACTTTTGGATGAAGAAGCTTAAGTGTTGGCTTTGTTTGCATCCTTGGTAGTTGAGAACAATTATGTAGTGAATGAGTTGCAAGTGGTGAGAGAGTTTCCAGAAGTATTCCCGGATGATATTATTGATGTACCTCCGGAATGGGAAGTAGAGTTTAGTATTGATCTTGTACCTGGTACTATATCTATTTCTATGTCTCTGTATCGCATGTCAGTGTCAAAGCTATCGGAGTTGAAGAAACAGTTGGAAGGGTTGTTAGAGAAGAAGTTCGTGAGACCAAATGTGTCACCTTGGGGAGCTCTGGTGTTGCTAGTAATGAAGAAAGATGGCAGTATGATATTATGCATTGATTACAGACAGTTGAATAAAGTTACGATCAAGAACAAATATCCATTTCCGAGAATATATGACTTAATGGATCAGTTGATGGGTGCACGGGTGTTTAGCAATATTGACTTGCAATCGAGGTATCATCATATACGTGTAAAGGATGAGGATATTCAGAAGACAACTTTCAGGACTCGGTATGGACATTATGAATATGTGGTGATGTCGTTTGAAGTTACTAATGCACCTGGAGTATTTATGGAGTATATGAATTGGATTTTCCGTGAGTACTTGGATCAGTTTATGGTTGTTTTCATAGATGATATTTTGATTTACTTTAAGTCAGATAAAGAAAATGCGGAACATCTACGGATTGTAGTACAAGTGTTAAAGGATAAGAAGCTTTATGTAAAGTTATCTAAGTGAGAGTTCTGGCTAAAAGAGGTGAATTTTCTTGGACATGTCATTTCGAGTAATGGTATTACAGTGGATCCATCCAAGGTAGACGCAGTTCTAAAATGGGAAGATCCGAAGTCCGTGACCGAGATCAGAAGCTTTTTAGGATTAGCTGGTTATTATCAAAGATTCATTTAGGGGTTCTCGAAGTTAGCCCTTCCATTGACCCAGTTAACCTATAAAGGTAAGGCGTTTGTGTGGGATATTCATTGTGAGCAAAGTTTCGTTGAGCTGAATAAGCGATTGACTACAACTCCAGTTTTGATTTTGCCTAAACTGGATGAGCCGTTTGTGGTGTATTGTGATGCTTCTTTGATGGGTTTATGAGGAGTATTGATGCAGAATAACCAAGTGGTGGCTTACGTTTCACGTCAGTTGAGGATTCATGAGAGGAATTACCTTACCCACGATTTGGAGTTTGCAGCAGTGGTGTTTGTACTAAAGATCTGGAGACATTATCTTTATGGTGTTAGATTCGAGGTGTTTAGCGATCATAAGAGCTCGAGGTATCTGTTTGACCAAAAGGAACTGAATATAAGGCAGAGACGTTGGTTGGAATTTTTGAAGGATTATGATTTCGGCATGAATTATCACCCCGGTAAAGCTAATGTCGTAGCGGATACTTTGAGTCGGAAAACAATTCATATGTCGGCTATGATGAAGAGGGAGTTAGAGTTGATTTAGCAATTTAGAGACATGAGTTTAGTCTGTGAGCAGACATCGTGTATTGTGAAATTGGGAATGTTGAAGATTAACAATGATTTTCTCGCTAATATCAGAGAGAGACAGAAGTCAGACGTGAAGTTGGTAGACTTGATGGTTAGAGATTAGTGCATGGGAAATGGTGATTTTCGTGTGGATGATCAAGATGTGTTGAGATTCCGTGAGTGGATTTGTATTCCTGAAGATCCAGAACTAAAAAGAATGATTCTTGAAAAAGGTTATAGAAGTAGTTTGAGTGTGCACCCGGGAGCTACAAAGATGTATCAGGATTTGAAGAAGATATTTTGGTGGCCTGGATTGAAATGTGATGTAACTCACTTCGTGTACGCTTGTTTGACTTGTCAGAAGTCGAAGGTGGAACATCAAAAACCTATTGGTTTGATGCAACCGTTGGATATTCCAGAGTAGAAATGTGATAGTATCTTGATGAATTTTGTTACAGGATTACCTAATACTCCAAGAGGGAATGATGCGATTTGGGTAATTGTTGATCGACTGACGAAGTCAGCATATTTTATCCCGATTGGTATTAGCTTTTCATTGCAGAGGTTGGCCGAGATTTATATTCGTGTGATTGTAAAGTTGCATGGGATTCCGTTGAGCATTGTGTCGGATAGAGATCTGAGATTCACTTCTAGATGTTGGGAGAGTTTGCAAGAGGCGTTGGGCCCGAAGTTGAGGTTGAGCTCTGCTTATCATCCGCAAACAGATGGACAGACGAAAATGACTATACAATCTTTGGAATATTTGTTGAGAGCTTGTGTACTTGAACAATGAGGTGATTAGGATAATCATTTATCGTTGATTGAGTTCACATATAATACCAATTATCATTCCAGTATCGGAATGCCACCTTTTGAAGCATTGTATGGTAGAAGATGTCGAACACCTTTGTGTTAGCATGAATCAGGTGAGAGTATAGTGCTTGGACCTGAGATTGTTCAACAAACCACTAAGACAGTGAAGTTGATTCGAGAGAAGATGAAAACTTCACAAACTAGACAAAAGAGTTATCACAATAAAAGAAGGAAAGATCTTAAATTTCAAGAGGGGGACCATGTATTTTTTAGAGTTACTCTGGTAACGGGTGTTGGACGTGCTTTGAATCGAAGAAGTTTACTCTGAAATTCGTTGGTCCGTATTAGATTTCGGCAAGAGTTGGGTCAGTTGCTTATAGAGTGGCATTGCCTCCGCGGTTGTCAAAATTGCATGATGTATTCCATGTTTCGCAGTTTCAGAAGTATGTTCTGGATCCGTCACATGTGATATTGATGGATGGGGTGGAAGTAAGGGATAAACTTACGGTTGAGGCTATACTTGAACGTATCGATGATCGCAAAATGAAGCAGTTGAAAGACAAGGAGATTATCCTCGTGAAGGTGGTATGGGGAGGTGCTGTTGGTGGGAACATGACTGGGGAATGGGAAAGTAATATGCAGGAGTCTTATCCGAATCTGTTTGTGGCAGCTAATTTTCGAGGACGAAAATATTCAAGTGGAGGAGAGTTGTAACGCCCCAGTTTATTTATTTAATTATTTAATTTAAATAATTGGAAAATTGTTGTGTGTTGTGTGAATTGTGAAGTTTGGTGGTGTGTTGTGTGAAGGGATAATGTTATTTTAATTTATATAAGTTTAAATAATTTATATTATATTGAAATATATATTGGAATATTAAGTGTAATGGTAGGTTGGTTATTGGACGAGGGAATAGTTATGGGAAGATGTGGATTCCATATTAGGGGTCCAAGGGTTATGTTGGGAATTGGGAAAAGGATAAGTCAGTTCTCGTAGAAACTGGTTGTGGAATTGGGAAGAGCGTGAAGAAGAGATAAGAGGAGAAGGGCTAGAGGCAAGGATTTCGTGAGAAAGGAAGATATTTTTCATCGATTTAAGGTAAGGGTGAAATCTCTTTCATCTTTTAAGGGTATTATGATATGAATGTTAGGGTAGATGTCCTTAAGTATGTTATTGGGGTTGGGTGATTGATAAACTGATGAATGTGGTATGAAATTGAGGAATTCATGATGTTTGAATTGTATGTTTAGGTTGGTAATGTTATATGTGAATTTTCTGGTAGAAAATAGTGATTGGGACTGGTTTTGTACACTGTTTTAGGGTGAGAATCGCAAAGGAGAAGTGCAGAAATCGCAGAATTTTCTTCCAAAATCGCTTTGGTCGCTTAGCGAGGGATTGCTCGCTTAAAGAGCAGTTGGAAAATTTAGACTCTTAAAATCAGTAGCTTGCGCGCTTAGAGAGCAAAGGGCCGCTTAGCGAGACCTGGAAGGGAGAGAAAGTGTTTTTAATTCATTAAAATTCATGAAAAAATATGTTTTGTGTTTTAGGAAGGTTGGTGTGTTGATGAGGTGGTGTGAGCAAGTTTAGAGAGGGTGTATGTGTACTTGACGATGTTGAATGTTGTTATGTGAAACATTTGAATGCATGATATATGTTTAGTTGTATATGTGTGGTTGACTAAAAATTGTTAGTATAAGAAAGAATATGCATGAAGTGTTGTTGTTGTTGCATATGGTCGTTGTTGTTGGTGAGGTGATTGTATTCAATCACGGTGTAAGGTGTGATCATGAAATAGAGGGTACACTGGACCATGAAATAGGGGTTGAGGGTGTAATCGTGAAAAAATGGTTGCACTGGACCATGGAAAATGGGTTGAGAGTTCCGACGAGAACTAGATCATGAAATAGGGATCGATTCTTGGTACCACATGCATTGAGTCTATGGTTGAGTCTCATTTGCATGCATTGTTGTTGGTGTGTATGATGTGGATGTATATGTTGTTATGTGTTTATTGTAGATGCATAGTTGGGTTGTGATTCTTGTCGTGATGAGTATGTTGTTGTTGTACTTATGTGATATATGCTTTACATTTATATCATTTTTCTCTTTTAATTGATTTAAGAATCTCACCCCTTTTGTTTGAATGTTACCCCTATGTTGGTAACATGCAGATACTCAGGAGTAGTCGTGGTCGTGGCGTCTGCTCTAATACGTAACGTGGGAGTCGGGAACGTCGTCTTGTTGCTTTAGTTCTTTTATTAAATTGTGGAATCTACTGATGTTGTTTTAGAAGTTCTCAAACTATTTTCTATTTTAACGATATAGCTACCGTTTGGTTTTTCCGCTGCTTGATTTGAATAATTTTATGTTTCATGTTATGTATTAATTTTTAAAGAGCGTGTTTGATGTTGATTGAAAGTAGCACCTTGAATTGAAAATGATGTTTTATTTTGATATTGTCGTATTTTATTTATTAAAATTACGGAAAAAATTCGGGGTGTTACAAAACACGTTGAAAATCAAGTCAAACAAATGCATACAAACAAAATACGGAAATGCACTTTCGAACTAAATATGAGGAAGGGGGTCTCACGTTTTTTATTAAAAAATTGTCTGAAGGTGCATTTCCGCATTAATTTTTGACAAAAATTAAAATATGACTTATTTACAAATATATTGTGTGAACTAGAATGTGTCTGAAAGTAAATTTTTATATTTAAGAGATAGTTTTGATTTTTCACAATGGTATGAGAGTAAATTTTAAGGTGGGAAAATAACCCCCGTATAGTTATATCCGACTCAAATTCCCAATGCGGCCACCAACAATTACCACTTTTAACAACCCGGTGGATCACCACAAATTACAAGTTAATCAATATTCAAACAATAATTCGACCATAATCAACTCCCACTGATCACCTATTCATCCACCTCTAGCCACCACTTTTATAAGTATTGATCACTCAACAAGAAATTTTGGTTCAATCAATTCAACTGAGATTGAACACGTCAGCTCCGTCCAATTTATGAGTATTTTGCAAGTAATGATAATACATTTGAAAATGTTAGTGGTGTATGCATTGGATTAGAAGAGAAGTCCGTCGGCAGGAGCATTGTTTTGTTTCAGCATCTTCCCATATGCCAAAGTGGTTTACATAGATAGATCACAATCTTTTTTCAATAATTCTCGATTAGATATTAATCCAATCAATCATCATTTTGTTATTCCATGGGCACTACTACTAGCTACCTGGATGTATATCTTTGTGGGTTGGATATCACTAATACTATGGTCATGGTTCATTCTGGATGTGGACCCATAATCTCGGAGAGAGATAAGGGTAAGAGTCATATCAGTAGCAAAACAAAAAGATTTCATTTTCTTTAACTTTGTTTCTTATACTTAATTTCATGCATGTGCTTTTCCTTCCATCAGGATAAGATTTCATTGCAGATAGGAATCAACATTTTGTTTTTATACCACTATCTTTTTCACAAAAAGGATTTTATTCATATATTAAACCTACACTTTTTTTTTATGTATATTCACCAACATACATATTTTGTAACTGTACATATTTCATCGAAAGTCGCCGCAGACACAAACAAACTATGTACATATTTCGATTGACAACGTTTTGCAAAAATAAAATCAGTCATCATCAATCACAAAGCACTTCCAAACAAGCGCTATATTTGTTGCTTACTACCACCACCAGACGGCTTAAGTAACATGTTTTTCATTTCTCTATAACTATGAAACTCTTCCAATGCATCATTTGTTGTTTTTTTATTAACACAAGACATTATGCTCACCGGTGATAGGGTATCTGGAATCTGATTAGGCTCCTGAACGTTATCGCGCTGAGATGTGTTTTCAAATGTAAAGAAATCTTGATGAAGAGGTGCTGCTTTGTTCAACATATTTACAAGTGCACCAACGGCAGCACCTTGGGACTTTCTGATTGGAAGGAATCTACCAGCTTCAAGCAGTTGAGTCATGTCACCATGATCGAAAGATTCCGCTCTGTTGCATGCATAAGGAAACATATGAATTTTTTTTAACCAATAGAGTAAAGATCTTTCATGTATAATATAACTCAACAAAACAGAGAAATGATTGCAAGATTGTACAAATAAACTATTTAAAATCTGAACAAAAAGAATTTATCGGTTAATTTCTACTTTGTAGTAATAACGAGCAGTCAGCACAAGTATCAATGTCAAGTTATTAACATCATGTTCCCATAAGCCCTTCTAGCTATTTTTCTTCATCGGAGTAAAAACACAATTTTAAGAACAGCATAAAAAGAACGGGCTAACAGATTTACAACAGTTGTTAAATTATGCAAACTAAGAATGCTCTTAAGCAATGAAACAAGCAGTACACTTCATCAAGTACATCACTAGTTTATTACTAGAAATTACATTATGGGTACAGCCAAAATATAGTCAGGATTAGGATTATGTTGACAGCCGGATATTTAAGTGTTTGAGCAAATACTTTAGAAGAGCAAACTATCATAATCAAGATCCGATCATTCTGATTTGGTTGTATTCTTGGTCTTAATTTATAATTTTGGGACAGAATAAAATCAATCTGTCTTTTGATTTGATTTCTATTCCTGTAAGAAACACCAAACTGATAACCCCTTTAAGGTTAGTCAGATAGGGCCACAAGAGAGTCACAATGGGTGATTTTTTCTGTCTCTAGAGATGTAGGTCTTAGAGTTGTCACCTTCTTGTTTGAAATCTCTTCCCTTATAGTGACTCCCCTACGCAGATAGGAGGTAAGGGAGACAGCGGCATATCAATGTCAATGAATGGTCATAAACACAGTTGATTGTCCTGTCCATTATGGGATTCGGGAGACATGCTTGAACATAATGACGTCACAACAATGAATGCTCATAAAGGCGTGTCTGGTTCTTACCAGCCCTCCATCCAATCCCGGTATTCCCGCCAAGTAGTCGGGATAGGGTACCCGGAATGTATATAGCCGGTCTTCCTCCTAAACCCGGTATCATGCTCCTAGCGCATCCCGCCAGTTCTCCGGAATGGGGTACCCGGGATATACACAGTCTTCCAAGTGTGAGGCCCCAAGGGACAAAGTGCTCAAGGCTAATGAGTTATTGATCGCCATTCCCCGGGATGGGATACCGGGATGTACAATTTCATTTTTATTTTTCTACTAATTCTACATTTATTAGGTAGTAGGAAGTCATGCCCTACTACCTAGCCGGATGATATATCAAGCAGGTTAGTGGCAGAATTCTAGGCTGAAACCTGTGATTTCGATGTGGGAAGTGTTCACTGAAGTAAGGAGGGAGGAGTCTAGGTAAAATGTTATGCCACGGCACACCAATGATATAAAGATTCAAGAGGCTGAAAGTTTAGCATTGGTTGCAAGGGAACATGAACCAGGAAAAAGAATGAAGCAACCTTGGAGCGAACAATGTAGACAGCCGTTGCACACTAAGGAAACCTACTCAAAATTCCATGGAGAATCACCCAACTTGAAGGAAAAAAAAAAGTCAAACTGAGAGGGTCACGCTTTCCAAGCTACAAGTGAAGAAAATATGAAGCAAAAGGGAACTTATGAGTCATCTCCCTTCACTAAGGAACGAGTAGAGTACCTATATAAACATGTTAGTTTCTCCACCCTCTTAGCTCCAAAATGTATTTCTTTCTCTTATGCTCTCCTTAGTACTAAACCTTACTCTAAAGCTCCATGGATCGGCGATTTTGAAGCCACAAATCATATGACAGAATGTTCAAAACTGTTTTATACATATAGTACACTCGTGCAGGTTATAAAATGATCAAAATAGCAGATGTTACCTTTTCTACTATAGCTGGTATAGGTTCAATTTCTTTATCTAAAACTCTAACCCTTCACAATGTTCTTCATATTCCAATTTTATCATGCAACAGAGATTGTGTTTCACATTGTGTTTGAAGCACTTATTTCCTAAACTATTTAGGAGGAAAAAAAAATCAAATTCCAGTTTTCTTGCAAAGTTTGTCAATTTGTAAGGCGTCACTGCTTGTCCTATTCTCTTCATGCTCCTCAACAACTTATTCCATTCCTCAGCAGTTTTCTTGCAAAGTTTGTCAATTTGTAAAGCGTCGTCCTATTCTCTTGATGCTCATGAACCACTTATTCCATTCCCCTGCAATTTTCTTGCAAAGTATGTCAATTTGTAAAGCGTCACCGCTCGTCCTATTCTCTTCAGACTCCTTATTAGAGTAACTACTAACATAGAGACTAACATACATACTCCTTATTAGAGTAACTACTAACAGAGACTAACATACACAGTTAAGGACAAGAGAGCATGCAATTTATGAGATTTACTAAGAAACAAGAACCACAAAGTTGAGCACACTTTTATTAACAGTTTTTATATTACACAAGCTAAGAACAGACTGACCGTATTAAAATTGATGAGTTCTAGTCTATAATGCCAGAAAGAGGTATCATCATGGAATGTACAGTTTGTCAAACTAGAAGAGTAATCAGTAGGACTACTACTATGAACATGTGAAACTAAGCCATATGTGCTAAGCAATAGAGGCCATTAGAATCCATACATCCCTCAAGTACAACATGTCTAGAATCCTAATATTATTATCTTTGACAAATTATTGGCACAAAATTCAAATATGACATTATCTTTGGCGAATTGTGAGTCTTGACAACAAAATTCCTAGTGATGGAAGGTACATGAAGAACATTCTTGAACACAATCTTATAGGTAGGTAGACACAAGATGAGATGAGCCAACATACTTAATGGAGAGACCTTGACCATTACCTACCTACACCTTATCATATGTATTCTGTGTCAGGCTCACAATTTGCAAAAGATAATGTCATATTTGAATTTTGTGTTAACAATTTGTCAAAGATAATAATATCAGGATTCTAGACACGTTGTACTTGAGGGATGTATTCTAATCGCTTCTATTGCTTAAGCATATATCGCTTAGTTTTACATGTTCATAATAGTAGTCCTACTGATTATTCTTCTGGTTTAACAAACTATACATGCTATGATGACATCTCTTTGTGGCATTATATACTAGAACTCATCAATTTTAATACTGTCATCTTAGCTTGTATAATATAAAAACCGCTAATAAAAGGGTGCCTCAACTTTGTGGTTCCTGTTTATTTGGTAAATCTCATAAATTGCATGCTCTCTTTTGTCTTTAACCGTCTATAAAGCTCAGCTTTGTGGTTCCGGTTGCTTAGGTAAATCTCATAATTGCATGCTCCCTTGTCCGGTCTACTATGTTGCATCGGTACGTACCTAGTACCTGGTACAGGTATTGATACTCCGTACTGTGTTGCATACTCCGTATTGTGTTGCATAGGTACGGATACGTACCCGGTACCCGGTATTGATACGGAGTACGGCATTTTTAGAAAAATTAAAGTACGGGTACGTTAGTATAATTTTTTTAAATACAATTATAAAAAATAATTTGCTTAAAAAAAGTTAATATCTGCAATAACATAAATAAATCACATTTAATGTATCAATAAATCATGAAATCATTGCTGAATATCAATATTTTTTCTCCAATATCAGTAATAAGGGCGACCTCTAGTTCAGGTTCATCGAGAGAAAGACTAGGAACTTCAAGAATACAACCTCCATCAAGTAAATCTCATTCATCTCCACCTATATCCCACATTTTTATTGCTTCTTCATTATAAACCTTACTATTTCTCAAGAGAAGACGAAGAATTGTATGAACAAAAAACTATGAGTGAATAATCCATATGTGCTCCAATTTCTTTTGGCTGAAGATGAAGAACTTGTTTGTGAAATAACTTTTTTATTTATAAATAGAATAATTAACCTAATTTTTATTTAGTAAAAAAAAAAAAAATCTAAATTATACCATCAGATTTTTTTTTTATAAAATTGGGTATGCGGTACCAATTGGTGTACCAACTTAAAAAAAAAAAAATTCGTACAGCTTCGGTGCGTATCTTACGTGTACCATACGCGTACCGGTACCCGGTACGTATCTGCTACCGGTACTTTATCTAAAATGGAGTATCCATACCTCACAGCCGGTCTATAAAACCCCATTTGACTTAATTCATATTTACCTATATGACCCTGCACCCTTTCCCTCTAAAAGTGGTTATAGATACTATACTGCTTTTGTTTATGCATATTCTAAATAAACGTGGATTTATTTGTTATAGCTTAAGTCTGATGTGATGCTATAATTGCCTTCAAGTTGTTCTTGGCATTTGTTCAAACACAGTTCAACACCAGAATAAAGACAGTTTAGTCTGATTTTGGTGGGGAATTTAGGCCCTTAACAAAGTTCGAACATGGCCTAGGTAGGCATTATCCAGACTCACATAACCTCATACTTCTCAGCAAAATGGCACAGTTGAACGCAAACACATAACCTCATACTTCTCAGCAAAATGGCACAGTTGAACGCAAACACAGACAAATAGTAGAGATAGGTCTCACCTTACTAGCATATGCCTCAATACCTCTTACCTGCTGGGACCACAGCTTCACCACCATCACTTACATCATGAATAGGCTGCCTCCTACAGTACTAGCTGACCTCTCCTCTCCCTACTTAGTTCTCTACAAAGTTATGCCTCAGTATAAAGATTTGAAGGTATTTTGATGTGCCTGTTATCCCCTGCTCAGACCCTGTAATTGAAATAAGCTACAGCTTAGGAGTGTTGAATGTGTATTCTTAGGTGTCTCACCTCAACATAAGGGGTATAAGTATTTGATTAAAAAAGGCAGAATTTTCATTTTTGAGGATGTGTGCTTTAACGAATGCAAATGCCCATACTCCATCTTTTCTCGGCTCCTATTTCTGACCTAGTGACTGCACCTTTGACTACTTCTCTCCTAATCACCAAAGGAAATGTGGCCCCTACTTCTCAAATTCCTAGCTCAAGTCCCTGCCATGTCCCGAATATGTTTGACTACAACACTGGTAATCCTACTCTTGACATAGACTATGCTCAGACTTCTTACCTATCACTGTCATCTGATGATATTTGGTCTGCATCCCATCACTCATCTCCATCTATGCAAAATTTTACCCAACATGTGCCGCTACAACCAAAGGATATTACAGGGTATTCAAGGAACTTCTCCACCAGAGGTGGTTTCTCAGGACACACATTTGTGCCTATATTGACACTTCCTTCTAAGGCAACTCTCACTCATAATTTACATCCTATGTTGACAAGAAGGAAGATTGGCCATTCTAAGCCTAAGGCCTTCCTAGCTCATACTGAACCTACATCTGTTAAGCAGGTCTTAGCCAATCCTCACTGGTTTAAAGCTATGCAGGAAGAATATAATGCCCTGCTTTACAACAAGACTTGGACACTAACAAATATGCCTAGTCATAAACAAGTTATTGGGTGTAGGTGCGTCTTCAAGGTCAAAGAAAAACCAGATGGCACTGCTAACAAGTATAAAGCACGCCTAGTGGCCAAGGGCTTCCATCAACCACTTGGTTTTGACTACAATGAGACCTTTGCACCAGTAATCAAGCCAACCACCATCAGGGTTATTCTCACTTTAGCACTGACCTACATGTGGGAGTTGCAAAAAATTAATATCAACAATGCCTTCCTCAAAGGCACCGTTGAGGAAGAGGTCTACATGCAACAACCGCTTGGCTTCTTTCACATTGACAAGACCTTAGTCTGCAAATTACACAAAGCACTTTATGGCTTGAAGAAAACACCTAGGCAATGGTATGACAATTTGCACCAAACCCTATTTCAATTTGGCTTTACTTCAAGCAAGTGTGGTCACTCCCTCTTCATCTATTTTCATCAAGGTATCACCTTATATGCTTTGGTCTATGTAGATGACATACTTATCACTAGCTCTTCATCTAAGTTGATCCATGACCTAATACTCAAACTTAATTAGAAGTTTGCATTGAAAAAGTTGGGCAAGCCTGCCTATTTCCTAGGAAAAATACTGAGGTCAAATACACAGCTCAGGAATCTATGTCGTATCTCAGTCTAAATATATCAAAGATATATTGCAAAAATCCAACATGGTGGGATGTCAATGTTGTGCCTAATCTCATGTTCAGCCCTTGAAAATTAAGTAATCATGTCTCTGATTTGTTTTCTGACCCTCATTATTACATATCGATGGTTGGTGCACTGCAGTATGTCACACTCACTCGGCCAGACTGCCTATAGTGTGAATAAAACTTGTCAATTCATGGCTAACCCTCTCAATACTCATTGGTTTGCAGTTAGGAGGATTCATCGATATCTGAGTGGCACAATCTCATATGGCCTTTCCCTCTTGCCCACCATTGCTGATCATAAATTTTTTCTCAGGGCCTATAGTGGTAGTGACTGGGCCAATGATCCTGATGACAGAAGATCTATGTTCGAACCAAGCATATTGAGCTTGATATACATTTTGTTCGAGAAAGAGTGGTGTCTAAGAATTGTCAATTCAACATGTGCGTGCAAGTGTGTAGATTGCTGACACATTGACCAAACTGCTCAGCACCTCTATGTTTCAAGAACTTCGATTCAAGCTCAGGGTTCTCTCAACCCCCTTGATCTTGCGGGGGAGTATTAGAGTAACTACAAACTTAAAGACTAAGTTAGTTAGAGGTTATTCATGTAACTAATTTTGTTAGGTTGTTAGAATTCATGTAACTAACTCTGTTAGGTTAAGATTAGTTATAGTTAAATGGGATGATTCAAAGCTAAACTCTATTAAGAGTGTCATCCTAACATTGTAATTCAGCCAATCATAATGAATCAGAGATTAAATTGAGCTCTCATACTCCTGAACCATTTATTTCATTCCCGTGCAGTTTACTTGCAAAGTTTGTCAATTTGTAAAGCATCATCGCTCGTCCTATTCTCTTCATGCTCATGAACCATTTATTCCATCCACCTGAATTCATAGTGATGTTTGAGGGACCTTGCAGAAACCTCATACCAAATGGAAAATATGGTTTATCATCTTGGCAAATGATCTCAGTTGTATAACATAGGTTTACATAACAAAAACAAAATCTGAGGTTGAAAGCATATTCAAAATAATTCCAATGGTTCCACGTTCTAACACAATTTCAAGTGAAAATCGAATTTGTTCGTGATGATAATGGAACTGAAATTATAACAAACACTTAAATGAGTTTTTCCTTCAACGTGACATTATTTGTCAAAGTTCTTGTGTTGACACCCTACAACAAAATAGATCGGCTAAATGAAATAAACATCTTGTAGTTGCTTAGCAAAACCTTGAATTTAGACTTGGGGTGTGACAATTCTTACTGGAACACATTCGACAAAATAGAATGCCAAGCAAAACCTTGAATTTTAGAACTCCATTTGACGTTTCACAAGTGATTTTCCACATAAAAGGCTCTCATACATTCTACTCCTGAAAATATTTGGATGTAATGTTTTTGTACATATTCACGAAACCAACCGAGGGAAACTTGAGCCTAGAGCAAGAAAAATATATAATAATTTAAAAATAGCACAATTTCAAGAAGTAATTCTACATGAAGGTAAGCCAAATGCCGCAATTTAAGCAACTAGAGGCGGACCGCAATGAAGGCGGAAATTCCAACAAAAAGCAATTAGTAGTTGCACTAGAAAATATTGCTATTATAGTTCAACCATATGGTATGGAAATTCTAAGATACTACTCACGTGTGAGTTGCAACCTAATTCACTCAGAGCTTGTGCCTAAAAGCATGATCTTAGAATTAATGATTAACTTGATTCACCCTCACTGAAAACAATACTAAACAAATGGTCGATCATCTATTAAAAATGTCATAATCTAGCAATTGATCCATAAAGGATCCATCCTTTCCAGGACCCTGCCATGGTAATATCTTTGCAGTACTAGGTTCCCCTTTATCTATATATGGTCACAGTCTAGCAGTTATATCATACTTTTAAGGAATTAAAACACCACCACCACCTACAAAGCATCCAATACTACTAATAACAGAGCATTGATGATGTAGCATAAATCCCTATGAATTTCTGTCACAAAGTACCTGCTGCCTGGGTCTGTTGTATCGTCGTCATCCACATCAAAAGGACAAATAAAATCAGTATCATCAAAATCATCCTGATAAGACCTGCTAGAGCTCCTCGAAAATGAAACCTGTGGCGAGCTGTTTGGTGCTATCTTCGCTCCAGAATACTTTTGAGACTCGTCTTTTCTAGGAGAACACGTCTATGCAGAGAAAAACCAACCATAGGATGATAATATTAAAAAAAAATCAGACAAACAAAGCATCCAATGTTATCGGTAATTTAGTATACTTTATAATGTACATACCTTCTCAGCTGGTGTGCATAATTGCATAAGGTGCCTACTCCTATCTGTCTCTGAAGTACACCTTGAAATTCTAATGGGAGTAGATGGTGGCAAATTATGCCTACTCGGATGTCCAGGGGAATTAGCAACTTCAGCATTCGGTATGTTGACCGGAGCACTTTCGGATCGTAAAAGTGTTTTTGAAGGTAATGAGCCCAAATGATAGATTGGAGATGCTGAAGAAGGTGAGGGAGATGGAGAGAAGTTTGGCGAGGGATAGTAATCATCGAAATTCACATTCTTCTTGTGAAGCAAAGCCATTTCACTTGGATGAGGAGGCAAACTAGAGGGTGGTGGATAACATTGATAACTAGCATTAGAAACCAATGTCTGCGATTCCGAATGAGTAGGTGAAGGCGAATAATAATTAGCGGAAGGAAGCGAGGCTCTACAATTTTCATAACTCCAACTATGTCTCCTCGAAAACGGCAATGATGACGGAGAGCCATGTAATGGCATTCTAACCACCGGTAGAGACGGAAACCGCATCAACCGCTCCGTCATAGGACTACCGACATAATCATTTATAACTCGTGGAGACAAAGGCGTCAATGATTCAGAACTCACATCAGAAACACACTGACAATACATTAACGAAATACATAGCCTACCAGACAAAGTATCCACAGGAGTAAACACAAATTTGAGCATTTCAGACTCTTGTTTAGCGGTAAATGGTTCAAAAAGAGTGGACACACGATGAGCAAGAGTAAAAGCACAAACATTTGCAGAAGAATTAAGTTCCTTGAAAATCTTATAAGCAGGTAAAAGCCTAACAGTAGCATACAAAGACCTTATAAGTAAAGTAGCTTTTTTATACAAATTTTGCAAAAAAGTGTTACTTGACCTTCTTGTACTGCTTGAACTAGAACAATCCCTAGTTTTTCTGCTTTCATATTGAATCACCCATCTCTCTACAATCTTCTCACTCTGTGAACCCCCAACTCCAAATTCCTCAAAAGGGTTTCGTTCTTTCATCTCCAATCGCATGGTTCTGTGGACCAAAACAATATCCACCACAATCGGGTGAAGATTGTTGTGGCGCCATAGGTCAGCGTTTTCAAGCGCTGTAGGACATTCTCTAAGAGCTAGATTGAACCATTTATCTCTGGGACGAACACTGGAGGAAGATGATGAAGAGGTTGATGAAGGTGAAGAGAGGGTACTGAAATTACGCGATGAAGCAGAAAGTGATCTCGATTCTATAATTATATGGAGGCTTTTTGCAAAGAATTCAGTGATGATTTGTTCGGTTTTTGCAGCTTCGTGTGTTTGAGAAGATGTTATCATGTTGTTGTGGTACTAGGTAGCGGTGTTAATTACTGAACAAAACGAAAACAAAATATTGTGTTTATGTGTTTGTGTTTTTTTCTTTTTCAGTTGAGTTGAGACCAAAAAAAGTGATTAAGTTAGGATTTGATTTTTGGCTGAGGATTTGAGTGGGACCAGTTGGCAGTGGTCGTTATTATTCGCAAAATTTGGGTGAGTAAATTATTTTACATTGCCGAGAAAAAGCGTTGAATAAGCGCTTATTTTCAGTCTCATTCTTTCTCTTGTTTTCTATGAATTGGTTCTATTTTCTTGACTTTTCGAGGAATGTGTTAGTAGAGGGATTGCCGTGGAGAGCAAGACTCAAATCTATTTTTCATGTGGATTGTAGTTGATACTATAATTGGGAAATTTTGATATTTTTTATTTATTTTATATTCTAACCTTTTAAGCTTGGACATCAAGCTTCTCTTTTATAGAAAAACTTTGATTTTACTAGAGAAAAATGCTATAAAAAATTTAACGGCAAAATTTATACTGTCCCGTAATGAGTAATTTAGATATAAATGAAAAAAGAAAAAAATTTGTGTTTTTATCAAAGTATCCATTATCAAATATTAAGAGTGATGAAAGTTGTAGTGAAAAATCTTTCTTAAAGGTCTTATCACCAACAATTACCTCTGGCAGAGCTCAAGCTAAGAAATAATAAGCGTGATGACTGCAGGGATCAAGAGGAATCCATGTTACATGTCTTAAAGGACTACATTGAAAGTGTGAAAAGTATACAAGAAAATGGTGATGAATTGTGTTTCGCGATTGTAAACACCCCAAATTTGCCCTCACCCATTCACTCCATGGCTTGTGATCATTTCATATGCATAAAACACCATCATAGCATCTCATATTACATTTTTGATTCACTGCATAGATTTTAAGTCATCTGCACCTAGGGTTTGTGATCTGAGCAATCCAAGAGCTTCTTGAGCCACTCCAAAGGCCATCAATCACTTCAAAGGGGTCCATGTGTGTTCAAGTATCATATTATATCCTCTCAAAGTCAAGAATGTCAAAAATCACAGGAACTGAGAATGGTATGGAAGCAGAGCCAGGTATGACTGCACAGATGACCTAAAATTAGGGTTTTGGTTTCAGAGGCCATAACTCCAAATTTTTTGGTCATTCTTGTTTCTATTGGTCTCTATATGGTATAGGGAGTATGCATATCAATTTTCATGAAGAAATTCCATGGGGAAGTCATCTGATCAAGAGTTGACTTTTCAAGCAAGTCAGTGCAAAATCAGGGCATCTGAGTCCCCCAATGACCCAACCAAGGGGTGTTCTTCATCATTTTGATTGTATATGATCTTTATTTGATCATGTAAGTTGTTGGAAGTTCACAAAATTGAAGAACTTCAAGTCTTTTGCAAAGTTGACTTTTTGGGAAAGTTTGACTTTTAATGAAAATGCCATTTTAGGTAACTTTTTCAACCTTTACTTTTTGATTCAAAAAAGCTTCAAATGAAAAAAACTTTGGTCATGAAAGTTGTAGAATGGATCATTCCCTTTTCAAAAAGTACAAGAACATGACCTAATTCATTTTGGATCAAAAGTTATGGCTCACCAAAGTTGGCAAAAATCACAAAATTTCAAAGTTTCTACCAAAGAGGTATTTTGCAAAATGACTTGATCAAGTGCTCTAAAGCTATCAAATGGACTTCTAAACCACACAGCATGATCATGTGACATCTAAAGTTCAGAATGGACCAAAGAATTACACATTTTTATGGTTTGTGGAACAAGATTTTTCATAAGAGGCAAAAGTAAACCAAGTTGCAAAACTCATCATAGCTTCTCATCCACTTGCTGGCTAGCTGGCTGATCAATCCTAGGCCTTTCCTCACCTCATGCTGCGCAGGACATGCCTTTTGTACTCAGCTAGCAAGTAGCCCATGCCCTTCTGTCGCTCCCGGGATTTTCATCCTAGTACAAACGCGAAAGTGGCGCGGAAAGATAGAGTCGCCAGCCAGACATTTTTATCCCGAAAGAATGGGAAAAGGTAATGTTGCACAAACCTAAGGAAGAAGGAAAGGACAAGGCCTTGCGAACCAAAGATTCTGAGTTCGGGAGTCGGTTACGAATTGAGAAGGTATTAGCACCCCAATCCGTCTGTCGTACCCGACGGGATCCACGCTTGCTTGTTTTGTTTCAAAGGGTGAGAAGAATAACTGCTGCTGAATAAAAACGCTAACTGGAATGGAAATGAGAAATGAGAAAGGAACTGAAAAAGAGAAGGAACAAAAGGGGAAATGTAGGGAAAATAAAGAATGTGCTCGAACGGGCCCTACCCCGCTGCCTACGTACCTCATCGGGATAATGAGGATCAGAGTCGACGTAGTTCGCCTAACCTAGGCGGGAACTATTTGTTTGTGTTTTTTACAGCTGGAACTGCGTATGTCTATCCTCAGGTGTTGCAGGCTCGTCTGGTACGAGTGCGTTTACCGTCTTGCATGTGTGACAAGTCGTCGCGAGTTCGCGTTGTGAGTGAATGAGATGAGAAGAGAAGTTCCCGCAGGATAGTCGCTTGTTGTGTGTTTTTGTCTTTTATGAGTTTTGTATGAATTTGGCACAAGGAAGTGAATTCAAACTCTTTTCCATGGAATGTACACTTGACTCTACATTCCAAGATGGAATGATAGAACAAGCATACCCAGCAAGGAGAATTTATCCAAGACTGGTTTCCTAGGATTAGGGTTTAAGTTCACTAGCTTGTTGAACTTTATTAAGTGTTTTTGTTGCTTTTGTGAAGAAGTATTTTTTAAGCTTTCTTTGTGAACAACTCCTTGATGAGACTTGTGCATCATGATAAACAAGCTTACACCACTCCAAGATGGAATGAATGCAAGTGCTTCATGGAATAAGGCTATACACAAGGAATCATTTCATTTATTTGTTAAGTGTTTTTTTGGATTTTTGTTTGAAGATAAGAAGAGAATGACTCAAATTGATAAAAGGTAAAATCTAAGGGACTAAGACTCAATTCTAACTTTGTTATGTATTTACAAAGTGATCCTAATGGTTAGTGAGGTTTTCTACTCCTAATGAAAATAAAACTATTAGAATTCAACTTACTTCTTAATGAAGTTAAGTTGATTCTAAGAACACAAAGAGGGAATCTTATACAAGTTGTAACAATAAAAATAAGGCAAAACAATGAAATCAACTATGGGAAATAATATTCTAAAAATGCCTTAAAGGCATGAATAATAAATAGTCTTATTTATTTATTCTATTTCTATATGGAAATGAATTTTATACTAAGTTCTAAATCTAGGTCAAACTTAATATTCATCCTAAAACAAATTAAACTAAACCTAAGTCTAATGTTAAATTCTATGACTAAAATTAATCTAGACTATTGTTATTATTTTTTTTGTATTGAACTATATTTTCTTTTAATGGCCTAATCTAATGGGAATTATGCCTAACTAAGCCTAAACTAATATTCTAAAAAAAATACTAAAACTTCTAGAAAAATTGTGAAAATTAAATTGCAAGGTCCTAACATTATCTCTAATATGGTACTAAAAGGGATTCTAAAAAATCTTATTTTTCCTATACATAACAATTAATTATTTCCAGCTAAGAATTAATTATTATTTCCTAAGGATTATATCACTAAAACCTAAGATAAAAATTCCTAAAAATCCACTAAAAAATATCCTAAGAACTATCATGAGTCTTTTAATTACAGAAAAAAGAATGGCTCAAAAAAGTGGCTGGAAGCTATTTAAATAAAATAAACAAAATTCAGCACAATTAAGAAGAAATTCAATAAAGCTAAATAAAAGAATAATTCAGAATTTAATCAAAAATAATCAAATTTCAGAAAATAAAAATATCCCAAATTTCTAAATTGATTTATTGAGCTACCTTAATTTTTATAGAATTTTCCCATGCTTTTTATTATTTTTATTAGATTTAATTTGAAACTATAGCTAACTAAAATAAAATTCTAAGAAAATTCTACAAGGGGTGACTTTGGTAATACTTTAAGTTCTTTTTTCTCTACTGGGCCTAAAACAGGGTGCCGATAGCAGAGTGGCTAAGCCCACTTGAACTGAAAAATGAGGGGAGTGCAGTAAGTAATACTTCTAAGTTCATTCTTTACATGGGCTATACAACAGGGGTGTAGACAGTAATATTTTTTAATTAAACATATTTTTAACACATATTTCTTAATTAACTTAAAAATGAATTAACCTAAGACATGAATTAGATTAATCTTAAGATAATATTTTCTAACTCTTAATTAAAGAATTAAACTAACACTAAACTAATATTTCTTTTATAAAATTCTTAATTAAAGAAAACTAATTAAATTAAGCTTATGATAAAATTTATAAAGTCTTAATTTAAAAAGAATGATCTAAACTAAACTTATTAAACTAACATTTTTCTAGAAATCTTAATTTAAGCTAATGAATTAAACTATAGTCTTAATGTTATTTTTTCTAAAAAATCTTAATTAAAGAAAAAATGAATTAACTAAAGTTTTATCATAACATTTCTTTTATAAATTCCTAAGTTAGAAAAATGAATAAAACAATCTAAAATCTTCTAAAATCTTAACTTAAAATATAGTTTTTTATTATAATATTTCTTTTTTTTTTATAAAACTCTTACTTAAAGAAATAAACTAACTTATTATAATATTTCTAAAATCCTGATTATTATAATGCTTTTTTTTTTAATCCTGATTTAAGCTAATCAGTTAACTAATCTTATGATAATGACCTAAATGCTAATCTTATGATAAATGAATTAAATAATAATCTTGATAGATGAATTAAATCTTATGAAATTACAATATTCTAATCCTATGATAAACATAAATAAAATGCAAATTGCAGAAAACAAAAACCTAATCCCCCTTTCTCCTCTATCCATCCGCCGCCAGCATCAATCACCCCTTTTCCTTCTTCACAACACCGCCCCTCTCTCAGCCTCGCTTTCTTCTTCATCTCCCCTCATCCATTACCCTCACTCATTCGAACCCAACAATGAGAACCCTAAATCCCCTTTGAAACCTCCGCCGCCAGCTAACCTCACTTCTTCGCCGGATTCCGCCGTCCCGAACCCGAGTCTCTACACGACTGCATCTTCCTCTCTCTTCTCAAACCTATCCTACAAACCTATCACTCTCCGCTGCAACCTCTCTTTTAATCGCTCAATCGAAAATCATGAAGCCTAAACCTTGTCTTCTAACCAGCTCATTCGATCACCAACTACTCGCTACCCCTTCTAAAACTCTTAAACAACGGCAAAGATGAACTAAGGTACCAACAATCACCAACTATGAGGAATTAGCAGTATTAAAAGAGAACACTAACCTGTAAACCGAAGAGCAATTTCACAAGGTGAGATCTTCGTCCCTTCTTGATTCAACTTTCTTATCCTTTCGTGATTCCGTTACTTATCCGATTCATGACCTATGGCCTTTCTTGTTGTTACGAACACAGGAATCTCTCAGAGCTTGAAGGTTGAAGCACGATTGACAACACTCTCGGAAGATTGCAGCGGTTGTGATGAAGCAAAGGTATTGAGGCATTACAGGGTCCCCATTCTTCTTACCTTTTACTATACTATTCTGTATTTTCCAAATTTTGAATCCTCAAGCTTGTTGTGATGCAGGTTCGGATGAATGTTGAATGAAAAGAGATGAAGAGATGAAGGAGGCTATGGAGGATTCAGAAGGATTGAATTGGGGAGAGATTGAGAATGGTGAAGGAGAAAAGGGTTGGCATTGGAAAAAACTGATTGAATCAGAAACTCTGGCTTTATAGGAAGTGTTCAAAGAATAATCTGGAAGCTTCAGGTAAATTCCTCTGGAATTCAGTTATGATTCTGTTACTCAGTGGTTTGAATTCAGTTAAGTTTAGCCTTTCAGTTATGAATCGGTTGTGAAATTCAGTTAGGACCAATTATGAATTTGTTAGGACTGATTTCCCGTTTCAAGTCTTTTCTCCCTTTACGTTCTGTTGCGAGCTTCTTTTCTTTGGTTTGTAAGCATTTTGAACTTGTTTTTGTTGGTTAATATAGGTTGTTGGTGAAAGATGGTGGAGAATCTGAAAAGTGAGTTTGCAGCTCCACATGCTCGTCTTCATCTCCTCTGAATGAGCTATTATTGTCTGATGTCGAGGAGGCTCCAGTTGAGTGAGAATCTGATAACCTAGCTTTCACTTCAATATCTTCTTCATTTGTCTCTTGTTTGAATGAGCTAATGTCATCAGATATTGAAGAGCCTCCAAATGATTGGGAATCCGAAAACCGAGTTTGTAGTTGACATTCTCTATTATTGGTATCAGTTGCCTTTTTTAATATTTAAGAAGCTTTTCTTAGGTTTATACTCATCGTCTATTTCCAACTCAGAGTCTATGGTAGCTAATGCATCCATATAATCATCAACCTCACTAGCCGCATCATCAGAATGATAGCAGTCTAGGCTGCCTTCTCTTTTGTTTTGTCCATCATCATCCACTAGTTCTGTTTCATCAGGTACCTTGAGATGCTTAGAAGACACTTCACCTATCCCACCAGAAGAGGTTTGTTAGCGCTCCTTCACAAGATATCCATTTGTCTTCCTGCCTATTCCTGAGCTTGAATTAAGTTCTAATTCCTGCTCGTTTGATGAAGAATGTGTTTTTTCCATTTTCAATAGACCTTCTCATGTGTGAAATGCCATTGATTTTGAGTATATCAATCCCAGTTTCACTAGTGTTGTTTGACATCAATTTCACAGGCAGTGGGTCGATTGAAGTTTCACAAGCCATTTTATGATCAGGTGAGGTCATTTCCAGAATTTCCTCCATGTAACTTCTTCCAGATTTTGCTTCAACTACAGATCCATCAAATTGTCTTTTTTTTAGTTTCACAAGGCGTGCTGGATAACTATTCTCAATCGATCGAAATAACTCGAAATTCAACAAACGGGAAAAGGGATTAGATCCATAATCTATTGCATGTTAATTAGCTTTTTGATTCATCTTTGTCCTTGTAATGATATATATGTGGTGCTGATTTTTTTTGATAACAGGTTGGTCAAAGGGAAATGCATGATGTTTGATGCAAATAGAACTTGAACAATTGCGTTGATGAAGGTGTTGATAGGAGGCTGCCAATTCTTGATGATGATGGAGGAGTATAGAAGAATAGAAGGGTGGCAGCTTGAAGATTGGAGATGGTTGACGGAGAATTAAGTTTTGTCTCCTTTTTTTTTGTATAACTTTGATATGTAAATTCTGAATTTGTAACTGGATCATGCCCTCATAATTTATTTATTTTTATATGAATTTCTCATGACTACTTTGAGGATTCCATTATCCTTATGTTCAAATGAATTGTTCTCTTTTCTTGCCTTGAAAATTTGGTAAAGAATGGGGTGGAATACCCATGAGGGATATTAGACAAAAGACTTGAGTTGGATATTGGATAATTAAAGGATTTTGGACATAAGAAAGTAAAATGAAATTAGGTTTTAGAAATGGTTTAAAAGTATAAAATTTGATCAATGAATTTGAACACGA
Organism: Lathyrus aphaca; assembly: GCA_963966055.1. Classification (NCBI taxonomy): domain Eukaryota; kingdom Viridiplantae; phylum Streptophyta; class Magnoliopsida; order Fabales; family Fabaceae; genus Lathyrus; species Lathyrus aphaca. Next base: position 107,351,860 of record OZ014524.1, on the reverse strand, counting down.
GTATGAACAATCGGGCTAAGAATCAATTAGGATGAAACCACATATAGACTCGAACGATCGGACAAAAATAGAATTGGGCCTCCTTCCTTGAAACGGACATGGGCTTGAAACGAACATGGTTCCCATTAATCATGGATTAGGAAAAACAACATCAAATAAACCTATAACAACTTCACTTGAGATTTTTTTCCAATAAGTCTATTGTTGTAAAAATGGATGAAAGAAAACAAACTGGATGGATTTGTGTTGAATGTGACAATTATGAGTATTGAAATAAAAATGGAATTTATTGAATAAGGATTATACGGGTAATCGGATATGGATAAAAATAAGTGGAAAGACGAGTAAAAGAAATTGAAAGTGGAAATAAAAATGAAACGAAATCATCGGGAATGGTTTATGACAATGAGAACAAAGAAATGAATGGATATAAAATCTCGATTTTAGCCCAAGGTCTATTTTGAATCCTTCCACAAACCCATGAACATGACCACTTTTGAACCATCGAATAATTCTCCACCTAGGTCACGCCCTTTTAAATCGTCTGAAATATGTCGTGATCATTCGAAAACAGGTGAAGACACGAACCAAAATTCACACTAAACACTGCTCGATAGACAGGTGAACCCCAGCACACGTCAACGTGAACTGTGAATATGTATTGTCTAAGAAATAGTTCAGTGGTCCAGGATGATCTTGCAGCTGCAGTGATATTTCGATAATTTGACCAAAATTAAATCAAACCCCCATCTGACTTGAAACATAACTGAGCAACCGCATTCGGAGTGGAGTTATAGTCCAGTGAATATTCTCCATCATTTCAATCCCTGGCAGATACCTATAAGGTGCAAAGAACCCTAATTTCCTTGAACCCTGATCACATACCTTATGAAATGATGAAATGAACTACTATGGTATTAATGAATTGCTGAGAAATGATGATGAATGCAAGATGATGAGCCAATAGAGGGAATAAATATGAGGGCAAATTTTGAGGTATTACAGCTGCCCCTATTCAATCATCTGCAAGCCTGAACGAATAATTGCAACGGCTTTTATACGTTCAAGGCAGGGAGCGATTAAATACTCGAGTAAAACCTAAAAATTTGCACATTGAGGGTAATGGAAATGCCATCTGCCCATTTATTTATTTATATATTTTTTGGTTTTGACCTCTGAATAGGTAACGGGGGACATAAGACCAGGTGGGAATATGCTAGGAAGAATGCCATCCTCACACGACAACTCACAAGGGATCCTCGAATCCAATACTAAAACCATCCTGGAATAGAAACACGATAGTATATCGGCCGCAGGCGATAACAATCAACAACAAAGACTGACCTCGGACAGACTTTGCAAAAGAGACAAACTGACCTCGATCAATAAGCTCGAAAAGTAAACTACTATCCTCGAATAATAGCCACAACAACAAGACCAACCACAGAAGGACTTGAAGAAAAGAAATGTCATCCTCGAATGACAGATCAAAAGATCCTCGGATCTAACACGAAACCATCCTCGAATGGAGACACGAAGGTATACCAACCTCGACTGATAACCAAACACAAAGCTGACCTCAGACAGACTTTGCAAAAGAGACAAACTGACCTCAATCAATAAGCTCGAAAAGTGAACTACTATCCTCGAATAATAGCCACAACAACAAGACCAACCTCGGAAGGACTTGAAGAAAAGAAATGCCATCCTCGAATGACAAATCAAAAGATCCTCGGATCTAACACGAAACCATCCTCGAATGGAGACGCGAAGGTATACCAGCCTCGACTGACAACCCAAACACAAAGCTGACCTCAGACAGACTTTGCAAAAGAGACAAACTGACCTCGATCAATAAGCTCGAAAAGTGAACTACTATCCTCGAATAATAGCCACAACAACAAGACCAACCTCGGAAGGACTTGAAGAAAAGAAATGCCATCCTCGAATGACAAATCAAAAGATCCTCGGATCTAACATGAAACCATCCTCGAATGGAGACGCGAAGGTATACCAGCCTCGACTGACAACCCAAACACAAAGCTGACCTCAGACAGACTTTGCAAAAGAGACAAACTGACCTCGATCAATAAGATCGAAAAGTGAACTACTATCCTCGAATAATAGCCACAACAATAAGACCAACCTCGGAAGGACTTGAAGAAAAGAAATGCCATCCTCGAATGACAAATCAAAAGATCCTCGGATCTAACACGAAACCATCCTCGAATGGAGACGCAAAGGTATACCGGCCGCAGGCGGTAACCAAACAAAGAAAATATGACAAGATGGAACGGGATCATTGTACATGAACGAGAGCCCAAGCAAAAAGGACCATTGTACAAAACGAGAACCTGTAATGCGACTGTTGTACCAAACAAGACGCGGAACAAGTGACAAACATTGACTTGAAAAGACAAGGATGTCTGAAAAATGATATTGGTATCCTCTGTGTGGAGTACTTCAGGTTGACAAGATACTATAAGTCGTACGTAATATACCTCAAAACTGGCCCATGCTGGCATGCATATGTTTGAATTTATGGCGTAATGCTCCATGATGATGGAAATGCTACGCTTTGGAGGATGCAGACGCAATGATGATTATGCGAATGACAATGCAAAGAGGTCTCCTGACAAGAAGACTGCAGGCATCCCAGATAGCTTGGCTGGGGAGAAACGATGATCACTGCATTGATCTGGTTCATCTTGATGAGGAGGAAACAACTCTGCGGGGAAAGCTGTTAATAATTCACTGGCTCAGAATAGCCGCCACTGCCAAAAATAAATTGGACTTTGAAATTGGAGTGCCAAGACCCTGCTGGAAATGGACCCTTCTTGAACTCTGATGGGGAAGCGAAGACTTCCTGGGAACCAAAGGCGTGACACTGCTGAGGAAGCAACTGCTGGGGAGGCAAAACACTCCTTATACTGTCGAAAAGTGCCTCTGTCTGAAAAGAGACTTCAGCTTGGGGACGACGCCCACTCTTTGCTATCTTGCTGGGAGAAATTTCAACTTGCACATGGCTGGGGATGATTGGAAACACCCTGGGAGACATTTGTTTCTGCTCAAACAAATGGGAATGCCCATAGTTGTGAACTTCGCTAGCAACACCAGTACCTGTACCTGCATGAACGCAATCGATAGTACCTGCAACATAGAGAATTAGTTTGGGACCTGCTTGCCCCAGGCTCATAGCATGAACCAATGTCTAGGTATCTCAGCACCCTTTCAGAGTTGTATTAAATGTTTTTATTCTCCTGCACGAGTTAGAAAAGCATTCAAATGTTCATAACACAATGCAAGTTACCATTTGCTAGACGTTTTCACAATCAATCAATGCTAGATGAAAAAGTAGAAATTAAAAAAAAAAAAAAAAAAAAAAAAATAGTCAATTGACTGAAGTTGAACTTTTATTGATTTGGAAAGGTGGCCCTGAATAGGCAATACAAAGGAAGCAGTTCCCTGGAATGAGGGAACAACTAAAAGAAAAACAAACTACCCTATTGGCAATGTGAAAAATGAATCTCATCAAGTATCAACCCGGTTATGACTCGTATGTCTTCAAGACGCTCCGCTCTCTGCCTCTTGAGAAAAAGTAAATGAACTGATCTTCAACCCTTAAGATAGCCTCAACTGTAGGTAGATTAAGGATCTCGCAGATCGCAGTCGTTCGTGTTAATCCCTCTTTTGCGTGGATCGCCCTTTCAGGTTTTCAATCCACCGGGATACCCTTTTTTGCCTGAGTTGTCCGATGTGGCTTTTCAACTCAGCGGGTGTACACATTTTTTTTTAATATTTCCCTAACTTTTGCCCGAGCCTTTTATTCTGTTTTTGGCTCGCCGGGATGCCCATTTTTGCCTGGATCTTTGTTCTGTTTTTATCCAGCGGGTCCTTTTTACACGAAGTATTTTCTTACTGCGTCTGCGTTGACAGGGGATGGAAAGTCTTCTCCGTCCATGGTTGTCAGCATTAAGGCTCCGCCTGAGAAAACCTTTTTAACCACGAACGGTCCTTCATAGTTGGGTGTCCACTTGCCCCTGTGATCGTTGAGAGGAGGAAGAATCCTTTTCAGCACTAAATCTCCTGGCATGTACCTCTGTGGTCGCACCTTCTTGTCAAAAGCTTGCTTCATTCGTCGTTGGTACAACTGCCCATGGCATACAGCTGCTAGACGCTTCTCTTCAATGAGGCTCAATTGATTATATCTGGATCGGAGCCATTCAGCTTCCTCTAGCTTGATATCCATCATCAACCTCAATGAGGGGATTTCCACTTCGACTGGTAGAACTGCCTCCATACCATACACCAATGAGAATGGAGTTGCCCCAGTTGAAGTGCGTACTGATGTTCTATACCCATGCAACGCGAAGGGTAACATCTCGTGCCAGTCTTTGTATGTCACAACCATCTTCTGCACAATCTTCTTGATGTTTTTATTCGCCGCCTCGACGGCGCCATTCATCTTCGGACGATATGGAGAAGAGTTGTGGTGTTCTATTTTGAAGTCTCGACACAAGTCAGCCATCATCTTGTTGTTGAGATTAGAACCATTATCAGTAATGATCCTTTCAGGGACTCCATACCGGCAGATGATATCCCGCTTAATAAACCGAGCGACCACTTGTTTAGTGACATTGGTGTAGGAAGCTGCTTCAACCCACTTCGTGAAATAATCAATAGCAACTAGGATGAAGTGATGCCCATTAGAAGCTGTTGGCTCAATCTTTCCAATCATATCGATGCCCCACATAGCGAACGGCCATGGTGAAGACATGACACTCAACGGATTCGGAGGCACATGGACCTTGTCGGCATAAATTTGACACTTATGACACTTACGAGAGTATTTGCAACAATCGGATTCCATGGTAATCCAATAGTATCCCGATCTCAATAATTTCTTGGCCATGGCATGTCCTCCAGCATGGGTACCAAAGGAGCCTTCGTGAACCTCCTGCATTAACATGTCTGCCTCGTGTCTGCCCACACATCTGAGCAGCACCATGTCAAAGTTCCGTTTGTACAACACACCATCTTGATTCAAGAAGAAACCCCCTGCCAGTCTTCTAAGAGTTTTCTTATCCTTACTGGATGCCCCAGCCGGGTATTCTTGAGCCTCCAAGAATTGTTTGATGTCATGGTACCAAGGCTTGTCATCTTCACCATCACCAACTGCAAAGACATAAGCCGGTCTTTCAAGACGAGAGATCGAAATTCGAGGCACAAAATTCTCTCGGCAAACTTTAATCATGGATGATAAAGTTGCGAGAGCATCGGCGAACTGGTTTTCGTCTCTAGGAACATAGCTCAGCTTTACTTTGGTAAAGAAGGTTAACAGCCTCCTGACGTAATCTCGGTAAGGAATCAAACGAGCTTGATGAACTAGCCATTTGCCATTGACCTGATTTACTACCAAAGCAGAATCTCCGAAGATCTCAAGGTTCTTGACTCGCAAGTCTATTGCCTCTTCGATCCCCATGATGCAAGCTTCATACTCTGCCTCGTTGTTAGTACACTCGAAGGTCAACCGAGCAGCGAGAGGTGTGTGGACTCCTTCTGGTGAGATAATAACTGCACCCACTCCACTCCCATTCATGTTTACAGCCCCGTCGAACATCAACTTCCATCTGGATTCAGGGTCAGGCCCCTCCTCCGGAAGTGGTTCTTCATGGTCTTTCGACTTGAGGAACATGATGTCCTCATCCGGAAACTCAAACCTCATGGGTTGATAATCATCAATCGGCTGCTGGGCCAAGTATTCTGACAACACACTCCCCTTGATAGCTTTTTGCGAAGTGTATTGTATGTCATACTCCGTGAGTATCATCTGCCAACGGGCCACTCTTCCTGTCAAAGCTGGCTTCTCAAAGATGTATTTTACAGGATCCATCTTGGAAATTAGGAGAGTAGTGTGAGTCAGCATGTACTGTCTTAGTCGGCGAGCAGCCCATGCCAAAGCGCAGCAAGTTTTCTCGAGTAGTGAGTATCGTGTCTCACAATCGGTAAACTTTTTGCTAAGGTAATAAATGGCGTGCTCTTTTCGACCAGACTCGTCCTGCTGACCCAGCACACATCCCATCGATCCTTCGAGCACAGTAAGATACATGATCAGAGGTCTCCCCGGCACTGGAGGCATAAGAATTGGTGGCTCCAACAAATATTCTTTGATTAGGTCGAAGGCCCGCTGACAGTCTTCATTCCATTTAATGGCCTGATTCTTCCTCAGAAGCTTGAAGATGGGCTCGCACGTGGCCGTTAGGTGAGAAATAAACCGTGCAATGTAGTTTAGTCTCCCCAAGAAACCACGCACTTGCTTTTCAGTCTTTGGCTCAGGCATTTCCTGGATTGCTTTCACTTTGGCCGGATCAACCTCAATTCCTCGTTCACTCACAATGAAGCCGAGTAACTTGCCAGAACGAACCCCGAAAGTACACTTATTCGGATTTAACCTCAATCTGAACTTTCGAAGCCTATCAAACAATTTTGCCAGGTTGACCAAGTGCTCCTCCTCTGTTTGGGACTTGGCTATCATGTCATCAACATAAACCTCAATTTCATGATGGATCATGTCGTGAAACAACGTCACCATTGCCCGTTGGTAGGTAGCTCCTGCATTCTTTAAACCAAACGGCATGACCTTGTAACAAAAGGTGCCCCAAGGAGTGATGAAAGTTGTCTTTTCCATATCCTCGGGAGCCATCTTGATTTGATTATAGCCTGAGAATTCGTCCATGAAAGAGAACACGGAAAACTGAGCAGTATTATCAACAAGTACATCTATGTGAGGTAGAGGGAAATCATCTTTGGGGCTGGCCCTATTCAAATCCCTGTAATCCACACACATTCTGACTTTGCCATCTTTTTTAGGAACCGGCACAATGTTAGCAACCCATGGAGGATAACTAGTCACGGCCAAGAAGCCAGCATCAAACTGTTTTTGCACTTCTTCTTTTATTTTAATTGCCATGTCTGGACGCGTGCGTCTCAACTTCTGCTTTACCGGAGGACAACCTTCTCTGAGAGGTAGCTTGTGTACCACGATGTCAGTGTCTAAACCCGGCATATCTTGGTAGGACCATGCGAAGACGTCAACGTATTCTCGAAGCATAGCCATCAAACGAGTCTTGACAGATTCTTCTAATGCAGCTCCGACCTTGACTTCTTTCTTGTCCTCTTCAGTACCCAGGTTTATCACTTCAACATCTTCCTCATGCGGCTGAATCATCTTCTCCTCCTGTTTGAGCAGTCTGGCCAACTCTTCGGGTAAATCGCAATCCTCTTCACCTTCCTCATCGGCTTGATAAATTGGATTGTCGAAGTCATACTTAGCCATAACAGGGTCGTCATTGATAAGATCCGGTGACGAGCACCTGCATGAATGATGATTCATGCAAGGCTTTAGCAACAACTTGAGAAAATGAGAAACATTGCCATTTTAAAAACTTTTCTTTCTTTTTGAAAAACAAAAGTAAAAAACGAAAGACAGAGAACAACATGAAATGAATGTGAAACGTTAATTTTATTAATGATTGTGTTAATGAACAAATGAACCCTTACAAAGAGCCACTATGCCCCGGGCAAGACATAGTGCTTTAATACAGGAAAACAAAAACAAAAAATATTACTCTTCAAAAGATGTTACTGAAATGAGCCTTTCTGACGTCCAGTTGCTGAGTTGAGCTCCTGGGACGGCAGGCCTAATCCATTCATCCAAGTCACAGTCACTATCAACAGCTTCATCCTGCACTGCGCTGATATTTCCGTAGTCTATCACTCCTGCACTTGTGAAAGTGACCGGGCTCTGACAACCTTTTGCACTTGTTTCAGACGAAGATTCCCCAGGGTGATAGCCAATCCCGAACATGTCCTTCTTCTCTGGTAATTCGATTGGGCTGCCCCAGCCTTCTCGCACTCCAGATTCTACTAATTCACGCGCTTGTTTATAAGAATTTATAGACACCCCCTTCTTCGGCACCTCAGGAGAAATTGCTACGGCGGATGCTTGCTCGGACTTCAAAGGCTCAAAAGCTTGACATGGAGTTTCGACTATTTCGCCATCCATCTCCACATATTTGAATGAGGCTAGATGACTGACGAAGATATCTTCTTCCCCGCTGACTGTCACAACTTGACCTTCCCAGACGAATTTTAATTTCTGATGAAGTGTAGAAGATACCGCTCCTGCCGAGTGTATCCAGGGTCTTCCAAGTAAACAACTATATGCCGGCTGGATGTCCATCACATAAAACGTGGTGTTGAAGACTTGTGGACCTACCTTGATAGGTAACTCCACCTCTCCAAATACCGATCTTCTTGATCCATCAAATGCTCGGACTACTAAATCACTGGGCTTTAGCACCACTCCATCATAGTCCAGCTTCATCAATGCCTTCTTAGGCAAGACGTTCAGAGATGAACCAGTATCCACCAGCACATGGGAGAGTACTGCACCCTTGCATTCTAGAGAAATATGCAATGCCCGATTGTGAGCACGCCCATCAGAAGTTAAGTCCAAGTCCGTGAAACCCAGTCCATGACTGGCATTAACGCTGGACACCACCGTTTCTAGCTGGTTTACGGAAATATCCTGAGGCACGTATGCCTTGTTCAGAATATTTAAAAGGGCCTTCCTGTGAGAGTCCGAACACATGAGTAATGATAAGATGGAGATCTTTGACGGCGTCTGCTGCAAATGATCTACAATCTTATAGTCACTCTTCTTGATGATCCTCAAGAATTCTTCGGCTTCTTTGTCAAAGGTGAGATTTGGATCAGCTGATGGAGTTGGATCATTGGCAACTACTGGTTGTTTTCCCCTGGCTCTAGCTTGGGCTTCGGCAGTATCCCTGGGTGGTATCACATTGCTTCTCAGTGCTTCCGGCGCAAATAGTCTTCCGCTTCTAGTAAAACCCCCTACTCCAACATTCTTTACTTGAGTTGGAGTTATACTAGTTGTGGCCAACTCTTGTCTCTGGCCGTTGCAATACACTTCGCCACCATAGTTCCAAGGAACTGCTCTGTCACTTTGGTACATTATGGGTCCAGCAGTAGTAATAGTTATTGGCGCCGCTCTGGCACGCGAGGGAACTTGGGATGGATCATAAAAGATAGTCACTATAGATACTTCACTTTCTTTCACGATCTTGTCAAATTGCAGCACTCCTTCATCAATCATACCTTGAATTCCGGCCTTCAATCGTCTACAACCGTTGGTAGCTTCTGTACATTTTGAACAATCATCCTCGCATCCGGGGAAAATGCATTTCTTCAACAAGAAAACCTTGATAGCAACCAATGAAGTCTGCAAGTCATCTACATCATCCACCAAATTTAATTTCTCCCCTTCACCAATTGCACCAACCGTGCCCCTGTGAGGAGGCATGGGATTTTCCAGCACATTAGGAGAGGGAGCGAAATTGATCGCTTTAGAATCCAACAAATCCTGAACAACATGCTTCAACACTTTACAATTCTCAGTACTATGGCCGGGAGCTCCAGAATGAAACTCGCATCTAGCATTCGAGTCATAACCTTCAGGAATTTGGCCTGGCCTCGGAGGTTGCAAGGTACGGAGCTGAATCATTTGAAGCTGCAAGAGATTCTTCAACAGTTGGGAGTAAGACATTGGTGGAGCTTCAAAATGTCTATCCCTCGGCTTCTGAGGGTAGTACGGACGAGGGGGTCTTGGCTGATACCCCTGTAAGCGTTGCGGCTGTGGAGGCTGAACCCGTTGTTGAACTGGAGGAGTTGAAATAGTGACGGGGGCCACTTGTTGATAATATCCTTGGTGCATCATTCCTCTCTGTGCGTATACTGCTCCTGTTTCTCCTTCCCTCCTTTTCACAAAGGGTTTCTTGATACCAGACACTGAAGAGCTTCCATTCTGAATTTTCCCCTGTTTGAGCCAGCTCTCGATTCTTTCTCCAGTCAAGATAATATCCGAAAAACCACTTGAGGAACAACCAGCCAACCTTTCCATGAAATGCCCTGGGAGGGTATTCAGGAAAAGATCGACCATTTCTCTTTCCAATAAAGGTGGTTGCACTCGGGCGGCCACCTCACGCCACCTCTGTGCATAGTCTTTGAAGCTCTCCGAGCTCCTCTGTGTCAAGCTTTGGAGCTGAGTACGGCTAGGTGCCATGTCAATGTTGTATTGATATTGTCTGAGGAAGGCCTCTCCCAAATCCTTCCAACTTCTAATAGAGCTCCTTTCCAACTTCATGTACCACTCCAAGGACCCTCCTGAGAGGCTATCCTGGAAATAGTACATCCACAATTTCTCGTCTCGCGTGTGAGCCGCAATCTTCCTGTAGAAGGCCTGTAAGTGAGTTTTCGGGCAAGAGTTGTCGTTGTATTTATCAAACGCTGGTGGCCTGAACTTGTGTGGAATGACCACCCCAGGTACTAAACCCAAATCTGACACGTCAATTCCCAAAGTGTCCTTGCACTCTAAGGCCTTGACCTTCTCTGCAAGCACCAAGAAGTCGTTGAGATTTCCGTCACCGCCGAAACCCATATCATTGTTGAAGTACTGGAATTGGTCTTCCTGCCTGTCCTGCACAGGAACATACGTAGCCATAGCTGGATCTGGAACATGAGGTCCACCTGTACCGTTGTTAGTATTGGGAGGAGCCCCTAGTCCGCCGGAAGTAGTTGCCTGAGCATTAGTGTTAGGAGGAGTTAACCCTTGAATTGCATTTCTCAGCTCCTGCTGCCCCTGGGCCATCCCCTGCATCAGAGTCATAAATTCTGCCATCTTGGTACGGACATCGTTGAGTTCTGTCTGCATGGCGTCCATTGCTGTTCTTTGATTACTGCGGGTCGCGTACCGATGAGGAATATTTTGTCGAAGGTATCGGGTCTTGGCGACCCTCGCAATCTTTGCCTATTGAACACAGATAAATTAAACATCCCGAAGAAAAACCTGCAAAGACAAAGACAAAATGCAAATGATGTGTATGCAATGCAATGTGTTCCTTTTATTCCCGAGTATTTCCTGTATCCGGTCCTGGCATTAAGAAGATAAGAATTGGGAAGAAGACCCAAGTAATATTCAGACATAATGACGGCTGTGAAAAACTGGTGCTCATTACCCCGAGAAATCCGGAACAAATCAATCATATAAACTGGAGTTTGAAAATACAAAGTCCCCGAAGGGTACCAATCAAAATACCAACAAAAGTACATCAGATATAAGGAATCCCACAACAAGCCTGTGGGTAATCCAAGTACAACAACATGAAATTAAACCCTAGGGAACTCTATATCTTTCAATCTCCAGCTAAGACATTTGACGCTCTGGAATAGCTGAACCACATCTGGATGACCGGGCTCCTGGATGAGCTTCTGAATGAGGAGGTCCCTCGTATCAGAAGAAGCGTGCAACTCCTCGATCTGCTGTAGAAATGCTGCTTCATTCCCCTTGCTTTGACTTGACTCGGCCTTCGATCTTTTCACATCAGCTTTCAACTTCAAATCTTCAATCTCCTTTTGAGCTTCCTTCAGTGCCTGCTGACTTTCTGTTACGCGCCGGATACGATCTTCCTCTTGATAATAAGCTTTCCTGAGAAGTTCTTTCTGCCCATTCAAAGAATCCTGAAGGCTTTTGACTTCCTGTTTGTGCTTGGCGTCTAACTCCTTTTGTTTCTTCAGATTTTCGTCCCATTTCTCCTGCCATAAAGTAACAGCTTCATTGGCTTCACTAAGATCTTTCTTCTCTCTTCGGCGCTGGGCCGTCTTGTGAGTCTCAGCTAAACCTTTCTTTCGGAAGTAGAGCTCTCTATCTTCAAAATCCTTCTGCTTAAGACGGACTATTTCCTCAGCTTGCTCAGCTCTATCTTTCAATTGACGGTTCTGGATCATCAGCGCTTGACAAGAATTAAGAGCCTCTTGATTTTCAACCCTCAGTTGCTTAACCAAAGCTTCTAACTTCTGATATTCCTCCAAAGGCACCGTAGTCCTTGGTGCCACCTCTTTAGGGTAGAGGGGTGTCTCTCTAGAAAATGGTAGAAGATGAGTCTTCACACGATCCTCCAACCAGCTGGCAAAAGGATCATAGGTATTAGGATCTACTCTTCCAAAATCTTTCTTTCCTTTCATCACCTTAACTTCCCAAGCTTGGGATGCTAGGATACTCATTTTGGAGTTTCCCTCTGCTGAGAAATATAAGGACTCATTTGCATCGTCGATCAAAGGTACATCTCTTAAAGGATAGCCGAACTATTTCCTGGACAAAATAGGATTGTAGCTAATCCCACCTTTCCTTCCCATCAAAGGCACATTTGGAAAGCTACCACAACTAACCAACATTTCTTTGCCCACCAAGTCTCTGTTACATCCCCAAGCAATGTCAGCTGAGGTTAAGCCCATTAATCTTTTGGACCACTTCCAAGATTGTTTCTAATCCTGAAAGGGTCCTGATTTAGGGAGTTGCCTTACAAACCAATCAGCGAATATGGGAGCACAACAATTTACATATCCCTTCCTCTTTTCATTTCTGTGGTGAACTCCATAATAAAAGTCAGCTAGCAATGTAGGAACAGGATTTCTCTTGACGAAGATGGTGATGGCCTCCATGTTAATTAGTCCTTTCTCTCCGGGAAACAAACTGATTCCATATACTACCATAGCCAACAGTGCTTTGAAGTCTGCCCACTTCTTTTCCGATGCCATAACACGTGCCTCTGCAACAAGAAAGTCCAAAGGGATTCCTTTACTTTGGCCAGCCTCTAATCCCACCTTGAGTCTAGGCATACTAAAATGACAGGCAATAGTGATATCCTCATGAGAAGGGATTCTCTCTGAAACATAATACGGTACACCCTCCTTAACAGGAACACTCAGCATTCTAGAAACCTCCTCTAATGTAGGTGCCAGAATATAATCAGGAAAAACAAAAACCCTCAGCTGTGGATCATAAAACTGCAACAGAGAATGCAAGCTATCTTTCTGGTCAACTGTGGGCTTGCTCACATAATTCAATATCTTGCCATACTCTTTCCTGAAATCATCAAGGACTCGGTCACCCATCAAGCTAATCAAACCCTGAACACTCTCTGTCTCTGGCTGCGGGAAAGTATAATGAACATTTCTCTTCCTCGGAATCTCCATGCTGAAGTAGAAAATATGACCAAGACCTAGGAAGTAATGAACCCTGAGAATAAAAAGAACACAAAATGATTAATGATGCTATGATGCTTATGCAAGACAAGGCATGTGATCAATGAAGTGTCTGTGATGTGCCAATCATATAATCAGGTGTCGGTGCCAGGTCTCAAAATCCAGATATCACAAAAATTATCCCTCTGATCCGGGATCCACAACTTAAGAACAGAAATCCAGATCACAAAACTGAACCAAAGGCAAAGTGGGTATGCTGAAGGTACCAGGGTTCCTGCAAACCTGTAAACCCCTCCCAATCTCACGGGTGTGCTACTCGGGTCAAACATCACGGACTCTCGAGGCCGAATAGCAATAATACGTTCACCACTTCCGAGAAATGGCCCATGACCAAATCAGGGAATCGGTTTGGCATTATGTACTACTCAGTGAGGTCTCAGTTGAGTCCGGAAAAACAAGCATCCCTCACAAGTTTCCAGCTTCAAGCACTGAGTCGAGAAACAATAGTACATTCATCCCGAAGGGTACAATACTATCGTCATACGAACAACTTGCTTTAACTGAATTCCTATGAGAGAACCAGGCCATCCTATGCGAGTTCCCAGTGGGCCCTCGGATGCGAGTGGGTTTGCCAACAAATGTGGTCTGCCACTGTCATCACTGGAGAGGGATGTTTCCACAAAGGTTCTCAATGATCGGTCCCCTGACTGCACATAACTATCAAGGTAGCGCATCAACCCAGAAAGATTCCGGTATCAATACATTCCCGAGAAGGTCGCAAGTCAAGGTGTGGAACTCACTACTACCAACATAGCAAGATGCCATGAAGCCAAAGTGGAACCACTCTAAGTCCTAGGGTGCACTCGAGCCCCGGTTACGAGCTCATCTCACAGTAACCCCATCCCACAGAAAAAATGAAAACCAGCACAGCCAGACAGTCCAGTATAATATGATGCATGGAAAATAAAATACTGAAAGCGATAAATAAATGCGATAAAGTAAAGTTGTAAAGTAAAACCGTAAATAAAAACAGCAAAGCCAAACTAAAGCACACAACAACAAACAGATACACCTAAAGAAACAAAATCAAACAGGCGCTAGGATTGACTCTGCAAGGGAAACCGGAAGAATCAGGTTAGTCCCCAGCAGAGTCGCCAACTGTCGCTCCCGGGATTTTCATCCTAGTACAAACGCGAAAGTGGCGCGGAAAGATAGAGTCGCCAGCCAGACATTTTTATCCCGAAAGAATGGGAAAAGGTAATGTTGCACAAACCTAAGGAAGAAGGAAAGGACAAGGCCTTGCGAACCATAGATTCTGAGTTCGGGAGTCGGTTACGAATTGAGAAGGTATTAGCACCCCAATCCGTCCGTCGTACCCGACGGGATCCACGCTTGCTTGTTTTGTTTCAAAGGGTGAGAAGAATAACTGCTGCTGAATAAAAACGCTAACTGGAATGGAAATGAGAAATGAGAAAGGAACTGAAAAAGAGAAGGAACAAAAGGGGAAATGTAGGAAAAATAAAGAATGTGCTCGAACGGGCCCTACCCCGCTGCCTACGTACCTCATCGGGATAATGAGGATCAGAGTCGACGTAGTTCGCCTAACCTAGGCGGGAACTATTTGTTTGTGTTTTTTACAGCTGGAACTGCGTATGTCTATGCTCAGGTGTTGCAGGATCGTCTGGTACGAGTGCGTTTACCGTCTTGCATGTGTGACAAGTCGTCGCGAGTTCGCGTTGTGAGTGAATGAGATGAGAAGAGAAGTTCCCGCAGGATAGTCGCTTGTTGTGTGTTTTTGTCTTTTATGAGTTTTGTATGAATTTGGCACAAGGAAGTGAATTCAAACTCTTTTCCATGGAATGTACACTTGACTCTACATTCCAAGATGGAATGATAGAACAAGCATACCCAGCAAGGAGAATTTATCCAAGACTGGTTTCCTAGGATTAGGGTTTAAGTTCACTAGCTTGTTGAACTTTATTAAGTGTTTTTGTTGCTTTTGTGAAGAAGTATTTTTTAAGCTTTCTTTGTGAACAACTCCTTGATGAGACTTGTGCATCATGATAAACAAACTTACACCACTCCAAGATGGAATGAATGCAAGTGCTTCATGGAATAAGGCTATACACAAGGAATCATTTCATTTATTTGTTAAGTGTTTTTTTGGATTTTTGTTTGAAGATAAGAAGAGAATGACTCAAATTGATAAAAGGTAAAATCTAAGGGACTAAGACTCAATTCTAACTTTGTTATGTATTTACAAAGTGATCCTAATGGTTAGTGAGGTTTTCTACTCCTAATGAAAATAAAACTATTAGAATTCAACTTACTTCTTAATGAAGTTAAGTTGATTCTAAGAACACAAAGAGGGAATCTTATACAAGTTGTAACAATAAAAATAAGGCAAAACAATGAAATCAACTATGAGAAATAATATTCTAAAAATGCCTTAAAGGCATGAATAATAAATAGTCTTATTTATTTATTCTATTTCTATATGGAAATGAATTTTATACTAAGTTCTAAATCTAGGTCAAACTTAATATTCATCCTAAAACAAATTAAACTAAACCTAAGTCTAATGTTAAATTCTATGACTAAAATTAATCTAGACTATTGTTATTATTTTTTTTGTATTGAACTATATTTTCTTTTAATGGCCTAATCTAATGGGAATTATGCCTAACTAAGCCTAAACTAATATTCTAAAAAAAATACTAAAACTTCTAGAAAAATTGTGAAAATTAAATTGCAAGGTCCTAACATTATCTCTAATATGGTACTAAAAGGGATTCTAAAAAATCTTATTTTTCCTATACATAACAATTAATTATTTCCAGCTAAGAATTAATTATTATTTCCTAAGGATTATATCACTAAAACCTAAGATAAAAATTCCTAAAAATCCACTAAAAAATATCCTAAGAACTATCATGAGTCTTTTAATTACAGAAAAAAGAATGGCTCAAAAAAGTGGCTGGAAGCTATTTAAATAAAATAAACAAAATTCAGCACAATTAAGAAGAAATTCAATAAAGCTAAATAAAAGAATAATTCAGAATTTAATCAAAAATAATCAAATTTCAGAAAATAAAAATATCCCAAATTTCTAAATTGATTTATTGAGCTACCTTAATTTTTATAGAATTTTCCCATGCTTTTTATTATTTTTATTAGATTTAATTTGAAACTATAGCTAACTAAAATAAAATTCTAAGAAAATTCTACAAGGGGTGACTTTGGTAATACTTTAAGTTCTTTTTTCTCTACTGGGCCTAAAACAGGGTGCCGATAGCAGAGTGGCTAAGCCCACTTGAACTGAAAAATGAGGGGAGTGCAGTAAGTAATACTTCTAAGTTCATTCTTTACATGGGCTATACAACAGGGGTGTAGACAGTAATGTTTTTTAATTAAACATATTTTTAACACATATTTCTTAATTAACTTAAAAATGAATTAACCTAAGACATGAATTAGATTAATCTTAAGATAATATTTTCTAACTCTTAATTAAAGAATTAAACTAACACTAAACTAATATTTCTTTTATAAAATTCTTAATTAAAGAAAACTAATTAAATTAAGCTTATGATAAAATTTATAAAGTCTTAATTTAAAAAGAATGATCTAAACTAAACTTATTAAACTAACATTTTTCTAGAAATCTTAATTTAAGCTAATGAATTAAACTATAGTCTTAATGTTATTTTTTCTAAAAAATCTTAATTAAAGAAAAAATGAATTAACTAAAGTTTTATCATAACATTTCTTTTATAAATTCCTAAGTTAGAAAAATGAATAAAACAATCTAAAATCTTCTAAAATCTTAACTTAAAATATAGTTTTTTATTATAATATTTCTTTTTTTTTTTTATAAAACTCTTACTTAAAGAAATAAACTAACTTATTATAATATTTCTAAAATCCTGATTATTATAATGCTTTTTTTTTTAATCCTGATTTAAGCTAATCAGTTAACTAATCTTATGATAATGACCTAAATGCTAATCTTATGATAAATGAATTAAATAATAATCTTGATAGATGAATTAAATCTTATGAAATTACAATATTCTAATCCTATGATAAACATAAATAAAATGCAAATTGCAGAAAACAAAAACCTAATCCCCCTTTCTCCTCTATCCATCCGCCGCCAGCATCAATCACCCCTTTTCCTTCTTCACAACACCGCCCCTCTCTCAGCCTCGCTTTCTTCTTCATCTCCCCTCATCCATTACCCTCACTCATTCGAACCCAACAATGAGAACCCTAAATCCCCTTTGAAACCTCCGCCGCCAGCTAACCTCACTTCTTCGCCGGATTCCGCCGTCCCGAACCCGAGTCTCTACACGACTGCATCTTCCTCTCTCTTCTCAAACCTATCCTACAAACCTATCACTCTCCGCTGCAACCTCTCTTTTAATCGCTCAATCGAAAATCATGAAGCCCAAACCTTGTCTTCTAACCAGCTCATTCGATCACCAACTACTCGCTACCCCTTCTAAAACTCTTAAACAACGGCAAAGATGAACTAAGGTACCAACAATCACCAACTATGAGGAATTAGCAGTATTAAAAGAGAACACTAACCTGTAAACCGAAGAGCAATTTCACAAGGTGAGATCTTCGTCCCTTCTTGATTCAACTTTCTTCTCCTTTCGTGATTCCGTTACTTATCCGATTCATGACCTATGGCCTTTCTTGTTGTTACGAACACAGGAATCTCTCAGAGCTTGAAGGTTGAAGCACGATTGACAACACTCTCGGAAGATTGCAGCGGTTGTGATGAAGCAAAGGTATTGAGGCATTACAGGGTCCCCATTTTTCTTACCTTTTACTATACTATTCTGTATTTTCCAAATTTTGAATCCTCAAGCTTGTTGTGATGCAGGTTCGGATGAATGTTGAATGAAAAGAGATGAAGAGATGAAGGAGGCTATGGAGGATTCAGAAGGATTGAATTGGGGAGAGATTGAGAATGGTGAAGGAGAAAAGGGTTGGCATTGGAAAAAACTGATTGAATCAGAAACTCTGGCTTTATAGGAAGTGTTCAAAGAATAATCTGGAAGCTTCAGGTAAATTTCTCTGGAATTCAGTTATGATTCTGTTACTCAGTGGTTTGAATTCAGTTAAGTTTAGCCTTTCAGTTATGAATCGGTTGTGAAATTCAGTTAGGACCAATTATGAATTTGTTAGGACTGATTTCCCGTTTCAAGTCTTTTCTCCCTTTACGTTCTGTTGCGAGCTTCTTTTCTTTGGTTTGTAAGCATTTTGAACTTGTTTTTGTTGGTTAATATAGGTTGTTGGTGAAAGATGGTGGAGAATCTGAAAAGTGAGTTTGCAGCTCCACATGCTCGTCTTCATCTCCTCTGAATGAGCTATTATTGTCTGATGTCGAGGAGGCTCCAGTTGAGTGAGAATCTGATAACCTAGCTTTCACTTCAATATCTTCTTCATTTGTCTCTTGTTTGAATGAGCTAATGTCATCAGATATTGAAGAGCCTCCAAATGATTGGGAATCCGAAAACCGAGTTTGTAGTTGACATTCTCTATTATTGGTATCAGTTGCCTTTTTTAATATTTAAGAAGCTTTTCTTAGGTTTATACTCATCGTCTATTTCCAACTCAGAGTCTATGGTAGCTAATGCATCCATATAATCATCAACCTCACTAGCCGCATCATCAGAATGATAGCAGTCTAGGTTGCCTTCTCTTTTGTTTTGTCCATCATCATCCACTAGTTCTGTTTCATCAGGTACCTTGAGATGCTTAGAAGACACTTCACCTATCCCACCAGAAGAGGTTTGTTCGCGCTCCTTCACAAGATATCCATTTGTCTTCCTGCCTATTCCTGAGCTTGAATTAAGTTCTAATTCCTGCTCGTTTGATGAAGAATGTGTTTTTTCCATTTTCAATAGACCTTCTCATGTGTGAAATGCCATTGATTTTGAGTATATCAATCCCAGTTTCACTAGTGTTGTTTGACATCAATTTCACAGGCAGTGGGTCGATTGAAGTTTCACAAGCCATTTTATGATCAGGTGAGGTCATTTCCAGAATTTCCTCCATGTAACTTCTTCCAGATTTTGCTTCAACTACAGATCCATCAAATTGTCTTTTTTTTAGTTTCACAAGGCGTGCTGGATAACTATTCTCAATCGATCGAAATAACTCGAAATTCAACAAACGGGAAAAGGGATTAGATCCATAATCTATTGCATGTTAATTAGCTTTTTGATTCATCTTTGTCCTTGTAATGATATATATGTGGTGCTGATTTTTTTTTATAACAGGTTGGTCAAAGGGAAATGCATGATGTTTGATGCAAATAGAACTTGAACAATTGCGTTGATGAAGGTGTTGATAGGAGGCTGCCAATTCTTGATGATGATGGAGGAGTATAGAAGAATAGAAGGGTGGCAGCTTGAAGATTGGAGATGGTTGACGGAGAATTAAGTTTTGTCTCCTTTTTTTTTGTATAACTTTGATATGTAAATTCTGAATTTGTAACTGGATCATGCCCTCATAATTTATTTATTTTTATATGAATTTCTCATGACTACTTTGAGGATTCCATTATCCTTATGTTCAAATGAATTGTTCTCTTTTCTTGCCTTGAAAATTTGGTAAAGAATGGGGTGGAATACCCATGAGGGATATTAGACAAAAGACTTGAGTTGGATATTGGATAATTAAAGGATTTTGGACATAAGAAAGTAAAATGAAATTAGGTTTTAGAAATGGTTTAAAAGTATAAAATTTGATCAATGAATTTGAACACGAGTATGATCAATCGGGCTAAGAATCAATTAGGATGAAACCACATATAGACTCAAACGATCGGACAAAAATAGAATTGGGCCTCCTTCCTTGAAACGGACATGGGATTGAAACGAACATGGTTCCCATTAATCATGGATTAGGAAAAACAACATTAAATAGACCTATAACAACTTCACTTGAGATTTTTTTTCCAATAAGTCTATTGTTGTAAAAATGGATGAAAGAAAACAAACTGGATGGATTTGTGTTGAATGTGACAATTATGAGTATTGAAATAAAAATGGAATTTATTGAATAAGGATTATACGGGTAATCGGATATGGATAAAAATAAGTGGAAAGACGAGTAAAAGAAATTGAAAGTGGAAATAAAAATGAAACGAAATCATCGGGAATGGTTTATGACAATGAGAACAAAGAAATGAATGGATATAAAATCTCGATTTTAGCCCAAGGTCTATTTTGAATCCTTCCACAAACCCATGAACATGACCACTTTTGAACCATCGAATAATTCTCCACCTAGGTCACGCCCTTTTAAATCGTCTGAAATATGCCGTGATCATTCGAAAACAGGTGAAGACACGAACCAAAATTCACACTAAACACTGCTCGATAGACAGGTGAACCCCAACACACGTCAACGTGAACTGTGAATATGTATTGTCTAAGAAATAGTTCAGTGGTCCAGGATGATCTTGCAGCTGCAGTGATATTTCGATAATTTGACCAAAATTAAATCAAACCCCCATCTGACTTGAAACATAACTGAGCAACCGCATTCGGAGTGGAGTTATAGTCCAGTGAATATTCTCCATCATTTCAATCCCTGGCAGATACCTATAAGGTGCAAAGAACCCTAATTTCCTTGAACCCTGATCACATACCTTATGAAATGATGAAATGAACTACTATGGTATTAATGAATTGCTGAGAAATGCTGATGAATGCAAGATGATGAGCCAATAGAGGGAATAAATATGAGGGCAAATTTTGAGGTATTACACCTTCTTACACAACTTTGACATTTTTGCAAAAGCACCCATACCAATCAATAAAGCACATGTCACTTCATCTGACCAATGGCAATTGCTTATGTTAATCAAATGCAAGCCAAACATAACAAGAAGCAAGCCTGAAACACTCCATAAGACAGCATTCTCATTTTCACCTTCATGTGCAAGAGCTTTCGAAACTCATCACACAAGTCACAAACACACAAACTAACTTCATAGGCCAACTCAACACACCTTCCTGGTCACAAAGCACCCATCACCATTGTCTTAAACCCCTAGAATCAGAAACACGATCCCCTCACTGCACTGAACAGAACTTGTTCAATCTCTCCAACCAGCCAAAATAAACTTGCTCCAAGCCTTTCAGAAGCACAAGGGAAGTCATAGGAGTGGTTTTGCACAAGAAAAGAGGTCTGAAAGCTCCAAACTGAAAAGCTTCAAACTCAGGTAGCTTCATGAACTTTTTTTCCAGAACGCGTATTTTAAGTTTCTAAATGAATCTACATGCTTCCCTGATCATGAATATATGTTTACTTTTGAAAATGAGTGAAAAATGAGGATGTATGCAATGTCTGAAACTTTTGCCCTAAAAAACTGTTTGGCTTCGATTCGTTTGATTGAAGAAGAATAAATGAGATTTGAGTGAGGGTTTTGATTCACGGAGATGTGGGGATGATTTCTGGGCTTTTAGTTTTCGTTTTAGTGAGGTTTTGAGGATTTTGGAGATTTTCAGGTGGGGTTCCCACCGGAGAAGACGACCGGAGGTCTTCTCCGGCCACCTGAAAACAATTAGGGTTAATCCCTGTGTTTAATGAAGTTTGAATATTGCCCCTTGGATGTGTTGACTCGCGCGCATTTGGACGCCCAGGATCATTCTATTTTGCCCTAATCATAGTTGACTTTATTAACCCTGATTAATTAATTCATAAATAGGATTTAACTCAGTTTGAATGTGGACCTTAGGATTGCGCGCGCAGTCAACAGATCTTTCCCCAGAATCAATCCTGGCTCTCCATTGCGTTTACTTTTCATTTTCTTTAATTTTAATTCATTTGTTTTATATTTCTTTTGTTCATTACTGAAAAGCTTCAAACTCAGGTAGCTTCATGAACTTTTTTTCCAGAACGCGTATTTTAAGTTTCTAAATGAATCTACATGCTTCCCTGATCATGAATATATGTTTACTTTTGAAAATGAGTGAAAAATGAGGATGTATGCAATGTCTGAAACTTTTGCCCTAAAAAACTGTTTGGCTTCGATTCGTTTGATTGAAGAAGAATAAATGAGATTTGAGTGAGGGTTTTGATTCAGGGAGATGTGGGGATGATTTCTGGGCTTTTAGTTTTCGTTTTAGTGAGGTTTTGAGGATTTTGGAGATTTTCAGGTGGGGTTCCCACCGGAGAAGACGACCGGAGGTCTTCTCCGGCCACCTGAAAACAATTAGGGCTAATCCCTGTGTTTAATGAAGTTTGAATATTGCCCCTTGGATGTGTTGACTCGCGCGCATTTGGACGCCCAGGATCATTCTATTTTGCCCTAATCATAGTTGACTTTATTAACCCTGATTAATTAATTCATAAATAGGATTTAACTCAGTTTGAATGTGGACCTTAGGATTGCGCGCGCAGTCAACAGATCTTTCCCCAGAATCAATCCTGGCTCTCCATTGCGTTTACTTTTCATTTTCTTTAATTTTAATTCATTTGTTTTATATTTCTTTTGTTCATTTATTTTAAAATAGCAAAACCATTTTAAAAATTCTGAAATTTTTTATATAAACTTTTATTAATTTTCAGAAACCAAAAACATTTTTATTTTTATTTTTTGCATTAAAAAATATTTTTAAATCATTTAAAAGTTTATTTTTAATTAATTAATGAGAATTAATTAATTAAAAATACTTTTAGGTATTTAAAAATCACCAAAAAATTCATGAAACATTTAAAATCATTTAGGAACATTGTCCAACCCTCAAACCAAATTTCTTTTTTGATCTTGATGCATTTTGATAATTTTCCATGGAATTAATTCATTTTCAAAGCATTATTTTGATCCAAACTTCCAAAAATCATTTCTGCCTAACCATTGAGAGTTGGACTTTGATTCTTTTTGCATTGTGTTTAGCATATCATGTAGTTTGTGAGATTAAATTGGCATGAATTGATCTTGCATTTTCCATTTGTTTGACATTTTTCTTGTTAAGGTACCCTAAAACCCTAGAAATCTTAGGAAATTCATAACTTACACTAGGTTAAGAATTGGATCCCTTCCTTTGGGCAGTGAACTTGTGTAGGGTTAGGGTTCCTTGGAATGCATTTTCAATTTTTTATCATGATGTTTGCTTCTGGTTTTGATTTTTGTTTGTTGCATTGATCATAAACCCTAATTTGGGCTTCCATATGCATCCATCTTGCATTTGCTTGCATACCTTGACTTGCCATAGCATTTTGTGCATCCATTTGATTCATTTGACATCTTAAGACATATTAGAATCATGTTTGATCATTGCATCTTGCATTTTCCATGTTGTATGTCATTTGCATTTCATAACTTTTCATGTATGATCATGGTTCTTAACTTGCTTCATTTGCATCCATAAGTTTGTATGATCATCCCCATGCTTTGTTTCATGTTTGCATCATCTCATAGCATCATTATCATCTCATGTATGCTTCTGGTTTTGATTTGCATCATGCCATTTCATCTCATGTTGCATTGCATTGCATTTCTTTCACTAACTTTTCAGGTGGTAAGCAACTTTGAGAAGTGAATTTGCCTTCACTTCTCACAATTTCTTTTCATCTCCCTTATGCATCCTTGCTGCATTTTGTTATGTGTTTGAGATTGAGCTTGCTCTTTCTTCTTCATCTTACTTTCTTTCTTCAAGTGACTTGTCTTCTTAAATGAAGCAAGTTGCTTTGCTTCTCTTTGCTCCATTCATCTGCTTCCTGGTGGTTCCTCTGAAGAGATCTTTCTTGTAAACCTCACAAACCTTAGGAACAACCAAGCATGACAATGATTAGGGTTTTTGATTAGTCCCCCACTTAGTTTTGCCTTTGTGTCTCTTTGAGTCTTCTCTTCTCACCTCATAATCAGGGACTAAACCCTAAAGGCTTTAAGGCTTTGTGATTAAGCTTATGCCTGCATCCTTCTATTAGGATGGAGTGTATAACTTTAATCCTAAGTGTTAAACCCTTAATGTGTTTAAATCCTTTAATCAATTCACTTAATAATCATCAAGACATCACACTTGTAACTTGGTCCTTGCATTAGGGTTCTAATTCTTCCTTAATTGGTTAAGAAGGACTAACCCTAGTGTTAATGGACAAGTCCCCCTCAAGTTGTCTTACAAACCCTAAAAAATAGTTCATCATCATACCATTAACTAAAATCCACTTAATCAAAGGCATGTTTTGTCCTGAGTTTAATCCCTAATCATGGATTAAGTTGAGGAGCTTTCCTCAGCTTAAACATTCACATATATTATCCTTCTATTAGGATGGTGTAATGAGTCTGTTTAATCCTTGATTATGGCTTAACCTCATTACTTAACACTAAACAAAAACACCAAAAAACATCTAACTAATCACAAGTAGGTTAATGATCTTAATCCTACATCATGGTGATTAAGTGTGAGAAGCTGACTTCACACTTAAGGTATTCTCATTACCCCTAATCAGAGGAAAGATGTGATGAGTTTACTAACCCATTGGTTTAGGCCTAAGCTCATTAATTTATGACAAACTTTCAAAAGCAATAAAAGACTGAAAACTCAAAAACAAACAATAATCGTCTCCTCCGGGATTCTTTTCTCATCTTATTCACTCATAAACGAGAACTTGCTTCTTCCGTCTAATGCAAGACAGTTTGCACCTGAGCCAGACAGGTCATACACTTGAGCATAGACAAGCAAGCAGTTCATCAGTCAATTCATCTTTCAGTCTCTTTGGGTCGAACTACGGTGTTCTGACTTCCTCATTGCACGAGAGGATACGTAGGCATAACTTAACAGTTATCGAACAAAAGTCTCTGTATATTCCCCCTCTTTCAGCTTTATTCTTTAGCCTCATTATCTTGAGCACTTCACTCTTTCCTCACACTGACACATCATTTACACACTTCACTTCTTTACACTGACACCTGTACATCCTTTTCCAGCTCTTTGATACACAGATTGCACTGACACTACCCCTTTAAAACACAAATCTCTTAAGCGTGGATCCCGTCGAGTACGACGGACAATCTGGGTGCTAATACCTTCCCAGGTTGTAACCAACCCCCTTTCTCAGTCTCTCTGGTTCGCAACCGTCTTATCCGTATCTTTCTAGGTCTATGCAGCATTGCCTTTCCTCCGGGATAAAAATGCCTAGCTGGCGACTCTTTTCATTCCCTGTGAGTTCACTCCTGTGTATTCTCACATCCTCCTTTCGCCGACCGTTCGCGTCTGTACCCTATTTGACCCGGCTTCATTTAGTGGGAGCGACAGCTTGGCGACTCTGCTGGGGACCCTTATACTGCAACTAGGGCTTCTGGTTCTTTTTGTGGGTTCCTCCTAGCGCTTGTTTGATTTGTGTTTACTGGGGTGTTATGTGCTATTTGTGCTTGTATTTGTATTTATTTTTGCTTTATGTACAATTGTTTTATTGCTTTCTTTATAGCTTTACATATATCATACTGTCATACTGTGCTGGCTGGATCTGGTTCTGTTTTGGTGGGTGGGTGTTCTATTGAGAGTTGAGGTCCTATACCTGGGACCTGAGTGACACCTAGGCTAGAGTGGTTCATGTTCTTTCCCATTCCATTTCGGTCTGGTGCGGGAATATGAAACACGGTTCAGATATGGGTTTCTTCTTGAGAACTCTGTGCTACAGATTTCCTGTAGTGCTAGGGCTATCTGGGAAGCCTGCTAAGTCTGGATGACCTTTAGTATTGACCTTCAGAAACTGAGGTGAATTAGAGGAGGATCTTTTATGGTTATTGTAAACATTGTACCTCCGGGTTAGAAGTGTTTACACTTCTCATAACTGATCCGAGTCTGAGGATCCTTGTTTTAGAACATCACCTGTGAGGGGGTTGGGCTGTTTACAGGTTTGCAGGTACCCTTGACCTCAACATACCCTGTTACATTGTTAAGAGTACTCCATTTTGGAACAGTTCTTGTGATTTTTAACCCTGGACATGTGACTCTTTATTTGAGTCCCCCACCTTGGTTACGGGACTTATGAACCTCCATCTGGATTTCTTGAACATATATGGACCTATATCAAGGCAGTCAATCAGATCCAGCTCAGTCACAAACCCTTGCATATCATTTGCATACATCCTCATTGCATCATTTTAACATGTGTTTATTTGTTTTTCAGGGTATCCATCATACATTTTGGCTTGGTTTTGACCCCTTCTTCAGCATAGACCTATCTTCATCAGTGCTTACTTCAGCTATCAGCTACCTGCTTCAGACACTTGCCTCACCAGTCTCAGCCTGTCAGTGGCCCATCTTCAGTGTTATTCTCAGCATCTGTCTCAGCTCTTCTTCAGCAACATGGCACCTAAAAAGAGTAACATCTCCTATCATTTCTTTGAGCCTGAGTTGGCTAGCATCAGGAAGATTCAGACCCTGATTACTCCAGACCATATACCACTTTTCAGAGAACATTATGGAGGAATCCTTGATGTGGTTATGGATTTGGACCCTTCACAGAGGAGCTTGATTCATACTTGCCTGCAGTTCTATGATCCCCTTCTGAGGTGCTTCACCTTCCAGAATTTTCAGTTGGGACCCTTGTTGGAAGAGTATTCATCACTGATTGGTGTACCTATCAGGGGTGGAGTCCCCTTCAACCCTGAGATGGCTTTCCCTAGTAATGAAGAGGTAGCAAAGGCATTGTATTTGGAACCAGTTCTGATTGGGCAGAATATGACTACTAAAGCTGGAGTCTCTGGTTTTCATCTGGATTTCTTGACCTCTCAGGCTATTCTGAAGGCCTCCTTGGGGGAGTGGAAGGCAGTCTGTGCTTTGTTGGCCCTTAGCATATATGGGATCATACTTTTTGCAGATGAGCCTAGGTTTGTTAGCAAGAATGCAATCCATCTTTTCATCCTGAAGAACCCAGTGCCCACCTTACTGGGAGATCTTTACTACTCTGTCCACCAGAGGAATGAAAGACAAAGGGGAAGACTGGTGAGATGTTGTGCTCCTTTGTTCCATACCTGGCTGCTCAAACATTTGCCAAAGACTGATGCATTCTTGAACCCTCACCAGCAGAAAAATTGGGCTAGGAGGCTTGTTGCTCTAACCTCAGATGATATCAGGTGGTGCACTCGGAGCACCAAGGGCAGAGACATCATTATTAGTTGTGGGCAATTTCCCAATGTGCCTCTGATAGGAGTGAAGGGTTGCATCAACTACAACCCTCTGCTATTCAAAAGACAACTAGGCTATGCATTAGCCCATCCTCCTAGGGTACAGGATCTGGCAGAGACCCTTTATTGTGAGAACAAGCCTAATCTGGCTATTGTCAGGCAGGCATCCTGGGCCTGGGACAATGTGCAGACTAAGGGGGTAACCATTCTTGGGAGATGCAATAATGTGGCCTCAGCTCAGTATTATGAGTGGTCCCATGCCAGGGCTCAAATTTCTGGAATGCCCTTTGTAACACGGTGGGAGAACTGACTTTTAGTTATGTTGCGGATAGCAAGAGTCGCCACCGACTTTTATTTTATCCAAAAGGAAAGGTTATAAAAGAACAGGAAAGACCTTAAGAGATATTTTTTGGGTCCGGGGGGTAGGTTATGTAAAGGGAAGGTGTTAGCACCCTTTACATCCATGGTTATCCATGGGCTCTTAGTTACTTAGCTCACTTTTGAATTGTTTTTGAAATGTGAAGTGTGTGAGTAGAAAATTTTCATATGAGTTAATAATGATCCATGTACGGATGCGTAAAAACTTGTGTTTGAAAATTTGTTTGAAATTTGTTAAGTGTTTGAAAATTTGAAATGAAGTGAGCAAGCAACTAGGAGGTACCTACCCTAAAGTTTAAGTCTTTTCTGTTCTTTATCCTTTAAGTGGTAAGACTATCCCTATTATTAAGGAATAGGTAGTCATTACCTTGGATGTGTGGGACAAGTAAGGGTCATCTGTTTAATGTAGGCAACTGTGGGGTGTAAGAAGCATAAAGGAGGGACTATCATCATTATTCGAAGGGACTTGATTCGTAAAGGCAACCATGAGGGGCTTGATGATTTTTTCTTTTTTAAAGGGACTTGCTTTATACACCTCACTTGACCTTATGGTTTAGGCAACTTGAGGGATAACCTTAGAAAGTGAGACGGCGATTAAAAATCGACTTACGTGTGTGAGTGTTCAATATTATTTATCTTGTAATTAAAAGTGATCTAGAATTAATTTTAAGAGAATACATATTTACACTCCCTAAATTACTAACCATAGCAATAATTAAATAATTAAATATTTACAAAATTACACCAAGAAGCAATTACATGATTATAATAATAAATAAATAGCAAAAATAAATAATAAAGCAAAATATAAATAAATAAGCAATAAATAATAAGTAAACAATAAATAAATAAATAGGGGTTAGTGATAAATATAATTAAAAAAAAAAAAGGTTAGTGAGAATAAAATAATAATAATAATTAGGAAAATAAACAAGGTTAGAGAAATAGTAATAAAAATATAAGATAATAGTAAACAAAAAATAATAAATAATAGTATAATTAGTAACAATAATTAAAGTAAATAGAAATAAATAGAAAAAATATTATAATGACATGATTAGAATAATAAGCAAAAAAATTGATTTTTAATATATAAACATTTATTTAGAAACATGAATAATTAAATAATTACTATAAAAATTTTAAACATAATATAATTATAAATTTTAATCATTACAAAAATTTAATTATTTATTAAAAAATATTTATACATTATATGAAGAAAATAAATTTTAAGTATCATATTCACAAAAAATAATCATATTTACAAAATTTAATTTTTACTAATTATTATATTTACAAAATTTATATTAAGTATTATATACATAATAATTATATTAAAAATTATTTAGAAAATAAAATTAGGTTTTACAAAATTAAAATTAGAAAATATTTTATGATTTTTTACAAGATTAGGGTTCTATTAGAAAAATATTTAGGGTTTATATAATATACAAAATTTATCCTAACTAATATATATATATATATATATATATATATATATATATATATATCATAATTTATTTACAAAGTAAAAGAAAATAAAATTTGAATTAAAAAAAACATATGAATTTTGGATATTATAAATAAAGTTATTTTACTAATTAAACTTAAATCAATTGAATATAATTAAGCAAAGCAAAAATTAAAGAAAATGTCAAAAACAAACCTGGCTGGGATTTGAACCCAGGAGGCTTTGTTTAACAGCAGCCAGGCATACCACTAGACCACCCCATGCGCAGGTGAGAGGAAAGGAAGAGGAGTTGTTTTTGTACATTGTCTAGGAAAATCAGGAAAAATCAAACAGCCAAAAAGGCCTGGGGTAGGAATTGAACCCAGGACCTTTATACACACAAGCGCACACATCACCACCCGGCTGGAAGAGCCCACCTGATAATGTAATGACAACATAACATAATATATTAAAATTACAAATTAAATGAAAACGCATCAAAAAGAATTGTTGGAGGCTGGATTCGAACTCATGGCCTCAGGTCATACGCGCGTCCCTCCTACCACTGGGCCAAGCAAGCTTTAGTGATTAATAATGGAAACAAGTTAATAAAATATTATAACTAATTTTTGAATCCACCAGCAGCGCGCGCAATGCTTCTTCTTCAACCTTGTACCTGCGAATTTTCCTTCTCTTTTACCTGCGAATCCAGCTTCAAATTTTCCTGCGAGTTCTTCATACTTCAAACCTACGAAAAATGAAACTTGCACCAAACAGTAACGATTCTTAAAATTAATTACAGTTTTATGATCCTTGTGTCTCATAGAACACTCCTATGTTCTTAGAATTCGTTTAGATTTAATGAATCACAAAACCCCATTTTCGACCTCTAAACCCTAACCATGGCATTTGGTCCATTAGGCTATGAAGCTTCAAGTTTCTTGTCCAGAATTGATCTTTGGAACCTCACAAACACAAAAACTCAAACAAAATTCATTAATAATGCACAAATAAACAGAATCGAAAATTTGAAATTCAAGGCAAAGTTTGATTCGGGTAGGGCAATATGAGATAGTATTGATGCATATGATTGATGCTTTACAATCAGTGATGTCCAGGGAAGCTAGCCATGTCTTTATTTTACCTTCTAGTGCCCTGGATTGAAGAATCCGAATATGACTTTTGCTTGAAATTTTTTTGAAGTGAAACCTACCTTTTGATGCTGGAAAATTCGTGAATGAGGCTAGGGTTGTGTTTAGTATATATATGTGAATCATTCTAGGTCAAAAAATTGATTAACTATGTGGAAGATTTGATACTTGAAGATTGAAAAAGATGGTGTCATGAAATTCAAATATTGGCTCATGAATGCTTGCTATTTTTGGATAAATCACATGATTTCTTTCTCTTTCAACTTCAATCAATATTGATGAGATTCTAGAAGCTCAATCTTCACCCAAAAATAGATTTTCATATTTTATATTTATTTAAAATGATTTTTATGAATTAAATCAATAATAAATAAAAATAAAATAATAAAAATTCTGAATTTTGGTCAATTGGGTCGTGCATGATGATATGATGTGGATTGGATCACAATTTGGCAGGCCCATTTGGAAGGAATTGGTTCTAGACCCCCATTTTCAATATAAACCATCACAAAATTTCCCAACTTTGCAAGGGCATATCTCCCTCAATTTTAAAGGTATGAGGGTGTTCTTGGACTTTTTGGAAATCTTGAAGAGTCCTCTAAACAACCCCATTGGTTTCAGGTCCATATCATTTACCAATCTCAAGTTATGCCCTTTTGAAGTTGTTGACTTTTTGTTGACTTTTGAAATGACCTATAATGTCTTAGCTCATATCTTCCAAATGAAGCATTTTTGGGCTTAACTTGAAACATCAAAGTTGTAGAGAATTCAATTTCCTTCAAAATGAGCTTTGGATGGAGACTTGGTGATGAAGTATGTGAAAGTTATGGCTGGTCAAAGTTCAGTTGACTTTTACTGAGGAAACCCTAATTTAGAAACTCCTGATTATTGATGATCTGGAATCTCCTTGATGAATCATGATCAACCCTTGATCAAATGATGAATTTTACTTCATATAATTGATGTTGGCAAAAAATCATGAAGTTTGACTTTGGTTTGACCACAGTTGACCTCAGTTTGACTTTTTAACTATACTGACTGATTTTGACTTATCTGATCCTCTGACTGAGCAAACTTTTGAGAAAAGTCTTGAAACTTGTCATGGGGGTTCTTATACACATATAAGATGTTATAAAACTCACTTGAGGTATTGGAAGTCCATTTAGCCTGATTAAAGTCAAAACCCTAGTTTTGGATGCACTGCCTAGGAGGTGCCTTGTCTAAGGGAATTATCAACTCTTCTGACCAATTGTGAACCTTGTGAACCTTGTGAACCATCATAAAATGTCTTGTGATACTCATGGGAGGTATTGTGAAGCTTGTGAACCTTGTGAACCTCATAAAGTGACTTTGTAGACCTTATGAACCTCAGGAAAGCTTTGTAATCATTGTGAATCTTGTGAACCTTGTGAACCTTCAAGAAGTAACTTGTGGACTTCATGAAACTCATGAAAGGTCTTGTAAATGTTGAGAAGCTTGTGAACCTTGTGAACCTTCAAGAAGTGACTTGTAGACATCATGAACCTCATGAAAGGTTATATAAGCATTGAGAAACTTGTGAACCTTGTGAACCTTCTTAGCACACAAAGTCTTGTATTGTGAGGGCAAATTTTGGGGTGCAACAGCTGCCCCTGTTCAATTTTCTGAAACCTGAGGGGTTAGATTGGTACATTTGCCAATCGTGACCTGGAAGGTTGAAGGGGATTGAACACAAAAGCCCAAAAATTTGCACTCGCCAGTGCATAGAGTGATGCAGATGACTAGTTGAATATGATTGAGTGGGCTTAAAGATGCCACTAAGGGAAAATTCTTCAGATATATTTCTTGGAAGATGAAGCAGTCCAAAATATGGAGGTATAATGAAAACTGTCAGGAGTCTGGAGCAGTCCTGAGGTGTTGATGATATGCTTTCAGGAGACTGGGGTAATCCTGATGTAACAGCATGTCTTCAGGGGGGATGAGAAGTTATCAGGAGGCTGGAGCTGTCCTGAGGTAACAATATAATTTCAAGAGGGTAGAGCAATCTTGAGAGATTAATGATATGCTTTCAGGAGACTGGAGTAATCCTGATGTAACAGGCTGTCTTCAGGAGGATAGAGCAATCAATAATGATAACCCTAAAGCAGTCTTGAAGTAATAATATGATTTCAGGAGGATAGAGCAATCAATAATGATAACTCTAAAGCAGTCTTGAAGTAATAACATGATTTCAGGAGGATAGAGCAATCAGTAGCTCTAAAGCAGTCTTGAAGTAATAATATGATTTCAGGAGGATAGAGCAATCAGTAGCTCTAAAGCAGTCTTGAAACAATGAGAAGTTGTCAGGAGGATGAAGCAACCCTGGGGTAATAGTATGATATGCTTTCAGGAGACTGGAGTAATCCTGATGTAACAGCATGTCTTCAGGAGGATAGAGCAATCCTGATGATCATAAGTTTGTTTGTTGGATAATTACCCTGAAAACAAGGTAACATTCTGTATAATAATATTAGTTTATGCTTTATGTATGTATGTATAATATGATGCACTTAGGTAATGTATTATGCACTCATGTATATGTATGTTATGGTATGATATAAATGATGTATGTATGATATGATACTGCCGGAAGTGTCTGGATATCTTCGTATAACAACTGCTGGCCAGGGAAAATAAATCCCGATTCGTTGCTGAAGAATATATTATACATAACCTTCCGTCTGCTGGGGATAACAGGGTATAGATAACCTCCCGTATGCTGGGGATAACAGGGTATAGATAACCTCCCGTATGCTGGGGGATAATAAGGTATATATAACCTTCGTCTTCGTTTGATGATAGGGTAAATATAACTTCCCGTCTTCGTTCGTCGTTCCCTTATTGGAAAGTAAATTCCCGAATATCCGTATGAGGATAAAAGAGATGGATATAAATTCCAGGGGAGATAAGACCTTATGAAGATGGATTTGCCCTACTGAAGGTTTGTAACTGTCTTGTAGAGATGAACCGGTGAAGCTTCGTTGAAATCCTTCCCTCGTTCGTCCTTAGTAAATACTATTACTGCATTTTCATGCATTTCTGGTAAACATCAATCATATTAAGCATACATGCATTTCTGGTAAACATCAATCATATTCAAAAGCATACATACATTCAAACACAACCAATGGACGTTTCGCTTATGTAAATAGGGTAAAAGTAAATCTGGATTCAAAAGATGGAATTTATTTATATCAAAAAGTGACCCATACACGGGTAAATTTGTACAAGGAGACATAAACCCTAGTAAGAGGATTTTGTCATAAAGTTTTTACAAAACAGAGAAAATCAGCTATGTGGGAAACAATCCTATTGAGTTTCAATTCTACTATTGCCATTCAAGTATCTCATCTTCTTGCTGTTGAGACGGAAACGATTGGATTGAGCTTTATCTGTTCGAGCTTGAGTAAGTAGTACAACTGGTTGCAGTTTTATGGGTGATCCAAACGAGACATAGTCATACGCTTTAATCCCTAACTTTTGCCTGGATTGCCCTTTCAGGTTTTCAATCCATCGGGATACCCTTTTTTGCCCAAGTCGCCTTTTCAGGTTTTCGACTTGCCGGGTGTACATCTTTTTATATATATCCCTAATTTTTGCCCAAACCCTTTTGGTTTGCCGGGATGCCCTTATTTTTGCCTAGGCCAGTCAACCTAGCGGGTCTCTTTTTATGCGTAGTATTTTTTAACTATGTCTGCGTTTACAGGCTGTGGAAAGTCTTCACCATCCATTGTAGTGAGTATCATGGCACCTCCGGAGAACACTGTCTTGACTACAAATGGTCCTTCATATGTTGGAGTCCACTTGCCCCTAGGATCACCCTGTGGTAATATGATACGCTTGATTACCAAGTCACCAGCCTGATACACCTTTGGCTTAACCTTCTTGTTAAAAGCTTTGATCATTCGTTTCTGGTACCTCTGGCCATGACAAATTGCTGCTAACCTCTTCTCATCAATCAAATTTATCTGGTCCAGTCGAGTCTGAATCCACTCATCTTCATCCAAGCCTGCATCCTTCATAATTCTCAAGGAGGGAATCTGAACTTCAATGGGCAGAACTGCTTCCATACCATAGACTAAGGAGAATGGGGTTTCCCCTGTTGAAGTACGTACTGTGGTACGATAACCATGAAGAACAAATGGTAACATCTCATGCCAATCCTTATAAGTAACAGTCATCTTCTGTACAATCTTCTTAATGTTCTTATTAGCAGCTTCAACTGCCCCATTCATCTTTGGACGATACGGAGAAGAGTTGTGATGCTTAATCTTGAACTGCGTGCAGAGATCAGTGATCATAGTGTTGTTCAGATTAGAGCCATTGTCAGTGATAATCCTTTCAGGGATGCCATACCTACATATGAGATTATTCTTAATGAACCGAGCCACAACATTCTTAGTAACAGATGAAAATGAAGCTGCCTCCACCCACTTCGTGAAGTAATCAATAGCAACCAGGATGAAACGATGCCCATTAGAAGCAGTAGGCTTGATCTCACCAATCATATCAATGCCCCACATGGCAAAGGGCCAAGGAGCAGTCAACACATTAAATGGTGATGGAGGTACATGAACTTTATCAGCATAGATTTGACATTTGTGACAAGTTCTGGAGTGTTGATAGCAATCAGCTTCCATAGTAGACCAATAGTAACCTGCTCTCAATATCTTCTTTGCCATAGTATGACCACTAGAATGAGTGCCAAAGATCCCATCATGCATATCCTCCATGATCTCAGTTGCTTCCTTCTTATCCACACAACGAAGCATAGTTGAATCATGATTGCGCTTGTACAGAATCCCATTGCTCAAGAAGAAATTAGCAGAAAATCTTCTCAGAAACTTCTTATCTTTGACAGATGCCCCTTCAGGGAACTCCTGAGCTTCAAGATATCTTTTTATTTCATAGAACCAAAGCTTCTCCTCTGCTCCTTCTGTGTCAATCTCATTGCAATATGCAGGCTTTTCAAATCTATCAATAGTAATCTTGGGAGCTTCATCATCCCAACTGATCTCAAACATGGATGCCATGGTAGCTAATGCATCTGCCAACTGATTCTCTCTTCGTGGAATGTGTCCAAAAGTAATCTCTTTAAAATGTGGGATCAAAGACAACACATGCTCTCTGTAAGGAATGAGGTTATCATGCTTGGTATCCCAATCTCCTTTAATTTGACTTACTACTAGGGCTGAATCTCCATACACATCAAGGAACTGAATCTTCATATCAATAGCAACTTTAATACCCAGGATACATGCCTCATACTCATCCATGTTATTGGTGCAATAGAAACAAAGTCTGGCAGTAATCGGGGTATGACAACCTTCAGGGGAAATAATCACAACACCAACACCATTACCAAGTGCATTAGAGGCACCATCAAAAACCATAGTCCATCGGGATCCTTGTTCAGGTCCGTCATATTGTCCAGGTTCTTTGGTAATAATCATGATGTCTTCATCAGGGAACTCAAAATTCATTGACTGGTAATCATCCACTGCTTGATGAGCCAAATGATCAGCAACAACACTTCCCTTGATGGCCTTCTGAGTAGTATACTGTATGTCATATTCTGTCAAGATCATTTGCCATCTTGCAATTCTTCCGGAGAGAGCAGGTTTCTCAAATATGTACTTGATTGGATCCATCTTCGAAATCAATAAGGTAGTATGGGTCAACATATACTGTCTTAGTCGGCGAGCAGCCCATGCCAAAGCGCAGCAAGTTTTCTCGAGCAGCGAGTATCTTGTTTCACAGTCGGTAAACTTTTTGCTAAGGTAGTATATTGCCTGCTCTTTTCGACCAGACTCGTCATGTTGCCCCAACACACACCCCATTGATTTGTCTAACACTGTTAAGTACATAATCAAGGGTCTTCCATCAACTGGTGGCATCAAAATTGGTGGTTCTAGCAGATATCTCTTGATTTCATCAAAGGCAGTCTGGCACTCATCATTCCATTCCATCACCTGATCTTTCTTCAACAATTTGAAAATTGGCTCACAGATTGAAGTTAATTGGGAAATAAATCTTGCAATGTAGTTCAATCGTCCCAAGAAACCTCTAACCTCCTTCTCAGTACGGGGAGCTGGCATCTCTCGTATAGCTTTCACTTTTGCAGGATCTACTTCAATACCTTTTCCACTGACAATGAAACCCAGGAGCTTTCCAGATCTAACTCCAAAAGTACACTTGTTTGGGTTCAACCTCAACTTGTATTTTTTCAACCTCTCAAACAATTTGTGCAGATGATCAAGATGTTGCTCTTCGTTCTGAGACCTGGCTATCATATCATCTACATATACCTCTATCTCATGATGAATCATATCATGAAACAAAGCCACCATAGCACGCTGATATGTTGCCCCTGCATTCTTCAAACCAAATGGCATTACCTTATAGCTAAAGGTGCCCCACTGTGTCACAAATGTTGTCTTTTCCATATCTTCAGGTGCCATCTTGATTTGATTATAACCAGAGAAACCATCCATAAAAGAGAATACCTTATGCTGAGCGGTGTTGTCTACCAGAATATCAATATGAGGGAGTGGGAAGTCATCTTTAGGGCTAGCCTTGTTCAAATCTCTGTAGTCCACACACATACGTACCTTACCATCCTTCTTAGGAACTGGTACCACATTTGCAACCCACTGAGGATAAGAAGTTACTGCTAAGAACCCTGCATTGAACTGTTTCATTACCTCTGCCTTGATCTTTTCTGACATTTCAGGACGCATACGACGAACCTTCTGCTTCTTTGGACGACAATCTTCTTTCACTGGTAAACGGTGAACCACAATGTCTGTATCCAACCCTGGCATATCTTCATAAGACCAAGCAAAGATCTCCACATAGTCACGTAACATCTTAATCAACCTGCTCTTGACACCGTCCTCTAAATCAGCCCCTATCTTGACCTCTTTTCTGTTTTCTTCAGTTCCCAAATTCACAACTTCGACTGGCTCTTCATGTGGCTGTATAGCTTTCTCTTCTTGTTGTAACAACCTAGCAAGCTCTACAGGTATTTCACAATCGTCCTCATTTCCGTCTTCAGTTTGATAGATCGGATTCTCGAAATCATAATTGGCAATAGTAGAACTGTTATCAACAGGATCCAGAGTGGATGAGGATCTGCATTTAGTGATGTGGGTGTGTGTAAGAACACATAGCTGATAAAACGAAAATAAAAGAAAAGAAAGACAAGGAACACAATATTTACTAAAACGAAACGTCCACTGATTTTATTGAATGAAGTATGCAAATGAAATGACAGCCCGTAACAAGCACACCATTGTGCCCCGGGTAAGGCACATGGCTTGAAAGTTTTATTGTTCAAGAAATTACAAATTTAAAAAAACAACACAGTAATAGTATTTACTCCTGACTAAAGGAGATAGGGATAACATCTTCAGCTTTCCAATTATTGAGTCCAGCACCCACAGTAGGAAAAATCCATGCATCCAAGTTGTAGTCTTCATCTTGATCTCCCACAGCATTAATCTGGTCCTTCACAACCCCTTGATTAGTGATACGGGCAGCACAAGCACGACGAACAGCCTTCTGGGACTTTGCAGTGAAACCCAAACCAAACTTGTCAGACTTGTATGGAATATCAGGAAGCTGACCCCAAATAGTACAACCACCTTCATCCACCACAGCTCTAGCATCATTGAGGGAGGCCATTTCCATTGTTGGAGGCTTTCTGGTGACCACAGGAACTTTCTTCACAACAGGAGGAGCTACATAATCATTAACAACCCAGGGAACCACTTCAAATGTCTGACACGGAGTCTCAATGTATTCACCTTCCATTTCCAGATACTTGAAAGTGTTTACATGGCTGACAAAGTATTCTTCTTCTCCATAGACAGTAACAACCTTTCCATTCACCGGATATCTCAACTTTTGGTGCAATGTAGAGGTCACAGCACCTGCCCCATGGATCCAGGGACGACCAAGCAGACAAGAGTATGAAGGACGAATATCCATCACATAAAATGTAGCAGTAAACACCTGGGAACCAACTTGGATTGGAAGATCAATTTCCCCATGCACTACTCTTCTAGAACCATCAAAAGCCTTTACCACAATATTACTGGGCTTCAGCACAGCATCTTCAGGACTCAGCTTGTTCAGGACTTCCTTAGGCAACACATTCAAAGAGGAACCATTGTCTATCAGCACATGTGACAGGGTAGTGCCCCTGCATTCAATTGAAATATGTAAGGCCCTGTTATGATCCCTCTTGGCAGGGGTCAAATCAGCATCAGAAAATCCTAACCCATTGTCATAGGTCAGGTGGGCAACACAGTTCTCAAATTGGTCAACAGAAATTGCACTGGGTACATGAGCCATCTTCAGAAACTTGATCAATGACTTGGTATGAGCCTCAGAACATAACAACAAGGACAACATAGAAATCTTTGAGGGAGTATGCCCCAACTGATCAACAATGTCATAATCACTCTTGCGAATGATTTTCAATACTTCTTCCATCTGCTTAGAGAGGTCATCAGCAGCTGGCACATCAGTAGATATAGGCTCAATAACAGGACCCTTGCCCCGAGCATCAGTGGTGGAGGTAGCAGCAGGAGTAACTGCATTCTTGGAAGTATCTGGAGGAGAGAAAACTCTTCCACTACGAGTGATCTTACTAGATCCAGCAATATTGTCAACATCAACAGGCACATCAGCTACAGGCTCTTGCTTAACACCATGGATGTAAACATCAGATCCATAATGCCAAGGCACAGCTTTGTCAGACGTATATGGGATAGGACCAGGAGTAGTAATGACCACAGGAGCTACTCTGGCTTCAGCAACAACTTTCACAGGACCTTCAGCAGTAATCTTGATTGGACCCTGATGAGTGATTTTAATGGGACCCTTTGGAGTGATTCTTATTGGTACTTTGTCAACCATGTCAACCTCTTCAACCTTCCTACCTTGAGTCAGATGATCCACCATACTTTCTACAGACGACGGAGTCCTCTCAAATACTATAGTATACTTATCCATGAGACGTTGAATTCCATCTCTCAATATGAAGCAACTATCCGGCTTATAGGTACAATACAAACAATCTTCACGACAACCTGGAAAGATCCCAGCTTGTACTAACCTTTTCTTGATAACAGATAGTGGTGTGGCCAACTCCATAACTGAATAGACATGTAGATCTTCTTCAATGGCATTGACAGTCTTCTCGTGATTCGGCATTGGAGCAGTAATCACATTGGGAGTACCTGGAGGATCAAACTCAATTTCTCCAGCATCAATCATATCCTGAATTTTATTCTTCAAGACCCAGCAATTATTAGTATCATGTCCCTGACAATTCGAATGGTATGCACACCGTGCATTGGAATTGTACCTGGGAGAGGTAACATTGGGATTCTGAGGAGCCTCTTTCAAAGTAATAAGTTCAGCCTTCAACAAATGTTGCAATGCCTGAGCCATCGACATGTTGATCTTCGTGAACTGTCTTCTAGCCTTCTGTTGGTTGCCCTGTGGCTGCTCTGTTGGTGCAGGAGTTGGATTTGAAATATGAATCGCACTGACAGACTGATGCCTTCTGTTACGATCAGGCTGACCATAAACAGCATTAGATTCTTTCTTCCCTGTGGGAGGCTTCTTTGCAGCACCTGATGAAGAAGTGCCCACATGGATCTTACCATTCTTT
Source organism: Lathyrus aphaca (assembly GCA_963966055.1). NCBI lineage: Eukaryota > Viridiplantae > Streptophyta > Magnoliopsida > Fabales > Fabaceae > Lathyrus > Lathyrus aphaca. The sequence goes on along the minus strand of OZ014524.1, from coordinate 107,311,889 downwards.
ATACCATTCTCTACTCGCTCTCCTGTCATGATCAACTCAGTGAAGCCAGATGATGAGCTTCCAATGAGATGACTGTAGAACGGACCATTCAGCGTACACATGAACATATCAACCAATTCCCTGTCAGTCAAAGGGGGTTGAACTCTTCCAGCTAAATCTCTCCACTTCTGAGCATACTCTTTAAAACTTTCTTTGGCACCCATAGACATGCTCTGAAGCTGCATGCGAGTGGGGGCTAAGTCAGCATTGTATTGGTACTGCTTATAGAAAGCTTCAGCAAGATCATTCCAGTCTCTGATATTGACACTCTCCAACTGATAATACCACTCCAACTAAGCTCCAGATAAACTCTCTTGGAAGAAATGGATCCACAACTTTTTATCAGCAGTGTGGGGTTGAATTCTTCTGACATAGGACCTCAGATGCAGTTTGGGACAAGAGACCCCATCATAAACAACAAATGTAGGAACCTTGAAACCAATGGGTATGACTACCCCAGATATCAGACTCAAATCCTCAAAATCCAGCCCAGATGACTTCTGCAACTCCATGGCATCCATCCTATCCACCAGCATCTTGAATTTGTCTTCATTAGGCTCATGGTAGTAATTAGCCTCAGAATCAGAGTCCCCCATTGTGTGGTGGAGACTGCCTACCTCTTGCTCAGATTCCTCAGATTCATAGTCTTCAACTGGTTCTTTGGTCTTGGCAAGACCTTTGAACCTTCTTCCCATGTTAATCAACCCAGCAGACCTTCTAGTCTTCTTAGTCTTCTTGGCCAGCAGTGCCTTCAATTCATCCTGCCCCTTGGACAGGTTCAAGATCAGCTCTTGGAACTGTGCATTTTGTGCCTGGAGATCCTTAACTGATTGTTCAAGAGCCATTGCTGAAATAAACAGCGAGAAGATGAGAAACCTGTGCACAATTATAAACCTGTGTTGCAATGAAATGGTAATGCATATGCAATGTTTTCAAGGACCGCAGGATTTAAATTTGCTTAGACAAACACGAAAGTAAACTTTTATTAGTAATAACTTGTTTTGCCTTTTAGGCTTACAAAAATGAAAATGAAATAAGTACAAAAGATGGGATTTTAAGTCTCCCATGGACGTTTCCTCTTTGTGTTGAGGTAAGAGTTGAGGTTCCGTTCCCCATTGGTTTAGGCCTAAGCTCATTAATCTATGACAAACTTTCAAAAGCAATAAAAGACTGAAAACTCAAAAACAAACAATAATCGTCTCCTCCGGGATTCTTTTCTCATCTTATTCACTCATAAACGAGAACTTGCTTCTTCCGTCTAATGCAAGACAGTTTGCACCTGAGCCAGACAGGTCATACACTTGAGCATAGACAAGCAAGCAGTTCATCAGTCAATTCATCTTTCAGTCTCTTTGGGTCGAACTACGGTGTTCTGACTTCCTCATTGCACGAGAGGATACGTAGGCATAACTTAACAGTTATCGAACAAAAGTCTCTGTATATTCCCCCTCTTTCAGCTTTATTCTTTAGCCTCATTATCTTGAGCACTTCACTCTTTCCTCACACTGACACATCATTTACACACTTCACTTCTTTACACTGACACCTGTACATCCTTTTCCAGCTCTTTGATACACAGATTGCACTGACACTACCCCTTTAAAACACAAATCTCTTAAGCGTGGATCCCGTCGAGTACGACGGACAATCTGGGTGCTAATACCTTCCCAGGTTGTAACCAACCCCCTTTCTCAGTCTCTCTGGTTCGCAACCGTCTTATCCGTATCTTTCTAGGTCTATGCAGCATTGCCTTTCCTCCGGGATAAAAATGCCTAGCTGGCGACTCTTTTCATTCCCTGTGAGTTCACTCCTGTGTATTCTCACATCCTCCTTTCGCCGACCGTTCACGTCTGTACCCTATTTGACCCGGCTTCATTTAGTGGGAGCGACAGCTTGGCGACTCTGCTGGGGACCCTTATACTGCAACTAGGGCTTCTGGTTCTTTTTGTGGGTTCCTCCTAGCGCTTGTTTGATTTGTGTTTACTGGGGTGTTATGTGCTATTTGTGCTTGTATTTGTATTTATTTTTGCTTTATGTACAATTGTTTTATTGCTTTCTTTATAGCTTTACATATATCATACTGTCATACTGTGCTGGCTGGATCTGGTTCTGTTTTGGTGGGTGGGTGTTCTATTGAGAGTTGAGGTCCTATACCTGGGACCTGAGTGACACCTAGGCTAGAGTGGTTCATGTTCTTTCCCATTCCATTTCGGTCTGGTGCGGGAATATGAAACACGGTTCAGATATGGGTTTCTTCTTGAGAACTCTGTGCTACAGATTTCCTGTAGTGCTAGGGCTATCTGGGAAGCCTGCTAAGTCTGGATGACCTTTAGTATTGACCTTCAGAAACTGAGGTGAATTAGAGGAGGATCTTTTATGGTTATTGTAAACACTGTACCTCCGGGTTAGAAGTGTTTACACTTCTCATAACTGATCCGAGTCTGAGGATCCTTGTTTTAGAACATCACCTGTGAGGGGGTTGGGCTGTTTACAGGTTTGCAGGTACCCTTGACCTCAACATACCCTGTTACATTGTTAAGAGTACTCCATTTTGGAACAGTTCTTGTGATTTTTAACCCTGGACATGTGACTCTTTATTTGAGTCCCCCACCTTGGTTACGGGACTTATGAACCTCCATCTGGATTTCTTGAACATATATGGACCTATATCAAGGCAGTCAATCAGATCCAGCTCAGTCACAAACCCTTGCATATCATTTGCATACATCCTCATTGCATCATTTTAACATGTGTTTATTTGTTTTTCAGGGAATCCATCATACATTTTGGCTTGGTTTTGACCCCTTCTTCAGCATAGACCTATCTTCATCAGTGCTTACTTCAGCTATCAGCTACCTGCTTCAGACACTTGCCTCACCAGTCTCAGCCTGTCAGTGGCCCATCTTCAGTGTTATTCTCAGCATCTGTCTCAGCTCTTCTTCAGCAACATGGCACCTAAAAAGAGTAACATCTCCTATCATTTCTTTGAGCCTGAGTTGGCTAGCATCAGGAAGATTCAGACCCTGATTACTCCAGACCATATACCACTTTTCAGAGAACATTATGGAGGAATCCTTGATGTGGTTATGGATTTGGACCCTTCACAGAGGAGCTTGATTCATACTTGCCTGCAGTTCTATGATCCCCCTCTGAGGTGCTTCACCTTCCAGAATTTTCAGTTGGGACCCTTGTTGGAAGAGTATTCATCACTGATTGGTGTACCTATCAGGGGTGGAGTCCCCTTCAACCCTGAGATGGCTTTCCCTAGTAATGAAGAGGTAGCAAAGGCATTGTATTTGGAACCAGTTCTGATTGGGCAGAATATGACTACTAAAGCTGGAGTCTCTGGTTTTCATCTGGATTTCTTGACCTCTCAGGCTATTCTGAAGGCCTCCTTGGGGGAGTGGAAGGCAGTCTGTGCTTTGTTGGCCCTTAGCATATATGGGATCATACTTTTTGCAGATGATCCTAGGTTTGTTAGCAAGAATGCAATCCATCTTTTCATCCTGAAGAACCCAGTGCCCACCTTACTGGGAGATCTTTACTACTCTGTCCACCAGAGGAATGAAAGACAAAGGGGAAGACTGGTGAGATGTTGTGCTCCTTTGTTCCATACCTGGCTGCTCAAACATTTGCCAAAGACTGATGCATTCTTGAACCCTCACCAGCAGAAAAATTGGGCTAGGAGGCTTGTTGCTCTAACCTCAGATGATATCAGGTGGTGCACTCGGAGCACCAGGGGCAGAGACATCATTATTAGTTGTGGGCAATTTCCCAATGTGCCTCTGATAGGAGTGAAGGGTTGCATCAACTACAACCCTCTGCTATTCAAAAGACAACTAGGCTATGCATTAGCCCATCCTCCTAGGGTACAGGATCTGGCAGAGACCCTTTATTGTGAGAACAAGCCTAATCTGGCTATTGTCAGGCAGGCATCCTGGGCCTGGGACAATGTGCAGACTAAGGGGGTAACCATTCTTGGGAGATGCAATAATGTGGCCTCAGCTCAGTATTATGAGTGGTCCCATGCCAGGGCTCAAATTTCTGGAATGCCCTTTGTAACACGGTGGGAGAACTGACTTTTAGTTATGTTGCGGATAGCAAGAGTCGCCACCGACTTTTATTTTATCCAAAAGGAAAGGTTATAAAAGAACAGGAAAGACCTTAAGAGATATTTTTTGGGTCCAGGGGGTAGGTTATGTAAAGGGAAGGTGTTAGCACCCTTTACATCCATGGTTATCCATGGGCTCTTAGTTACTTAGCTCACTTTTGAATTGTTTTTGAAATGTGAAGTGTGTGAATAGAAAATTTTCATATGAGTTAATAATGATCCATGTACGGATGCGTAAAAACTTGTGTTTGAAAATTTGTTTGAAATTTGTTAAGTGTTTGAAAATTTGAAATGAAGTGAGCAAGCAACTAGGAGGTACCTACCCTAAAGTTTAAGTCTTTTCTGTTCTTTATCCTTTAAGTGGTAAGACTATCCCTATTATTAAGGAATATGTAGTCATTACCTTGGATGTGTGGGACAAGTAAGGGTCATCTGTTTAATGTAGGCAACTGTGGGGTGTAAGAAGCATAAAGGAGGGACTATCATCATTATTCGAAGGGACTTGATTCGTAAAGGCAACCATGAGGGACTTGATGATTTTTTCTTTTTTAAAGGGACTTGCTTTATACACCCCACTTGACCTTATGGTTTAGGCAACTTGAGGGATAACCTTAGAAAGTGAGACGGCGATTAAAAATCGACTTACGTGTGTGAGTGTTCAATATTATTTATCTTGTAATTAAAAGTGATCTAGAATTAATTTTAAGAGAATACATATTTACACTCCCTAAATTACTAACCATAGCAATAATTAAATAATTAAATATTTACAAAATTACACCAAGAAGCAATTACATGATTATAATAATAAATAAATAGCAAAAATAAATAATAAAGCAAAATATAAATAAATAAGCAATAAATAATAAGTAAACAATAAATAAATAAATAGGGGTTAGTGATAAATATAATTAAAAAAAAAAAGGTTAGTGAGAATAAAATAATAATAATAATTAGGAAAATAAACAAGGTTAGAGAAATAGTAATAAAAATATAAGATAATAGTAAACAAAAAATAATAAATAATAGTATAATTAGTAACAATAATTAAATTAAATAGAAATAAATAGAAAAAATATTATAATGACATGATTAGAATAATAAGCAAAAAATTTGATTTTTAATATATAAACATTTATTTAGAAACATGAATAATTAAATAATTACTATAAAAATTTTAAACATAATATAATTATAAATTTTAATCATTACAAAAATTTAATTATTTATTAAAAAATATTTATACATTATATGAAGAAAATAAATTTTAAGTATCATATTCACAAAAAATAATCATATTTACAAAATTTAATTTTTACTAATTATTATATTTACAAAATTTATATTAAGTATTATATACATAATAATTATATTAAAAATTATTTAGAAAATAAAATTAGGTTTTACAAAATTAAAATTAGAAAATATTTTATGATTTTTTACAAGATTAGGGTTCTATTAGAAAAATATTTAGGGTTTATATAATATACAAAATTTATCCTAACTAATATATATATATATATATATATATATCATAATTTATTTACAAAGTAAAAGAAAATAAAATTTGAATTAAAAAAAACATATGAATTTTGGATATTATAAATAAAGTTATTTTACTAATTAAACTTAAATCAATTGAATATAATTAAGCAAAGCAAAAATTAAAGAAAATGTCAAAAACAAACCTGGCTGGGATTTGAACCCAGGAGGCTTTGTTTAACAGCAGCCAGGCATACCACTAGACCACCCCATGCGCAGGTGAGAGGAAAGGAAGAGGAGTTGTTTTTGTACATTGTCTAGGAAAATCAGGAAAAATCAAACAGCCAAAAAGGCCTGGGGTAGGAATTGAACCCAGGACCTTTATACACACAAGCGCACACATCACCACCCGGCTGGAAGAGCCCACCTGATAATGTAATGACAACATAACATAATATATTAAAATTACAAATTAAATGAAAACGCATCAAAAAGAATTGCTGGAGGCTGGATTCGAACTCATGGCCTCAGGTCATACGCGCGTCCCTCCTACCACTGGGCCAAGCAAGCTTTAGTGATTAATAATGGAAACAAGTTAATAAAATATTATAACTAATTTTTGAATCCACCAGCAGCGCGCGCAATGCTTCTTCTTCAACCTTGTACCTGCGAATTTTCCTTCTCTTTTACCTGCGAATCCAGCTTCAAATTTTCCTGCGAGTTCTTCATACTTCAAACCTACGAAAAATGAAACTTGCACCAAACAGTAACGATTCTTAAAATTAATTACAGTTTTATGATCCTTGTGTCTCATAGAACACTCCTATGTTCTTAGAATTCGTTTAGATTTAATGAATCACAAAACCCCATTTTCGACCTCTAAACCCTAACCATGGCATTTGGTCCATTAGGCTATGAAGCTTCAAGTTTCTTGTCCAGAATTGATCTTTGGAACCTCACAAACACAAAAACTCAAACAAAATTCATTAATAATGCACAAATAAACAGAATCGAAAATTTGAAATTCAAGGCAAAGTTTGATTCGGGTAGGGCAATATGAGATAGTATTGATGCATATGATTGATGCTTTACAATCAGTGATGTCCAGGGAAGCTAGCCATGTCTTTATTTTACCTTCTAGTGCCCTGGATTGAAGAATCCGAATATGACTTTTGCTTGAAAATTTTTTGAAGTGAAACCTACCTTTTGATGCTGGAAAATTCGTGAATGAGGCTAGGGTTGTGTTTAGTATATATATGTGAATCATTCTAGGTCAAAAAATTGATTAACTATGTGGAAGATTTGATACTTGAAGATTGAAAAAGATGGTGTCATGAAATTCAAATATTGGCTCATGAATGCTTGCTATTTTTGGATAAATCACATGATTTCTTTCTCTTTCAACTTCAATCAATATTGATGAGATTCTAGAAGCTCAATCTTCACCCAAAAATAGATTTTCATATTTTATATTTATTTAAAATGATTTTTATGAATTAAATCAATAATAAATAAAAATAAAATAATAAAAATTCTGAATTTTGGTCAATTGGGTCGTGCATGATGATATGATGTGGATTGGATCACAATTTGGCAGGCCCATTTGGAAGGAATTGGTTCTAGACCCCCATTTTCAATATAAACCATCACAAAATTTCCCAACTTTGCAAGGGCATATCTCCCTCAATTTTAAAGGTATGAGGGTGTTCTTGGACTTTTTGGAAAGCTTGAAGAGTCCTCTAAACAACCCCATTGGTTTCAGGTCCATATCATTTACCAATCTCAAGTTATGCCCTTTTGAAGTTGTTGACTTTTTGTTGACTTTTGAAATGACCTATAATGTCTTAGCTCATATCTTCCAAATGAAGCATTTTTGGGCTTAACTTGAAACATCAAAGTTGTAGAGAATTCAATTTCCTTCAAAATGAGCTTTGGATGGAGACTTGGTGATGAAGTATGTGAAAGTTATGGCTGGTCAAAGTTCAGTTGACTTTTACTGAGGAAACCCTAATTTAGAAACTCCTGATTATTGATGATCTGGAATCTCCTTGATGAATCATGATCAACCCTTGATCAAATGATGAATTTTACTTCATATAATTGATGTTGGCAAAAAATCATGAAGTTTGACTTTGGTTTGACCACAGTTGACCTCAGTTTGACTTTTTAACTATACTGACTGATTTTGACTTATCTGATCCTCTGACTGAGCAAACTTTTGAGAAAAGTCTTGAAACTTGTCATGGGGGTTCTTATACACATATAAGATGTTATAAAACTCACTTGAGGTATTGGAAGTCCATTTAGCCTGATTAAAGTCAAAACCCTAGTTTTGGATGCACTGCCTAGGAGGTGCCTTGTCTAAGGGAATTATCAACTCTTCTGACCAATTGTGAACCTTGTGAACCTTGTGAACCATCATAAAATGTCTTGTGATACTCATGGGAGGTATTGTGAAGCTTGTGAACCTTGTGAACCTCATAAAGTGACTTTGTAGACCTTATGAACCTCAGGAAAGCTTTGTAATCATTGTGAATCTTGTGAACCTTGTGAACCTTCAAGAAGTAACTTGTGGACTTCATGAAACTCATGAAAGGTCTTGTAAATGTTGAGAAGCTTGTGAACCTTGTGAACCTTCAAGAAGTGACTTGTAGACTTCATGAACCTCATGAAAGGTTATATAAGCATTGAGAAACTTGTGAACCTTGTGAACCTTCTTAGCACACAAAGTCTTGTATTGTGAGGGCAAATTTTGGGGTGCAACACCCTTCACCATTGAGGATGCACCTGGACCATCCACAGCACCACCTCCAGCCACTGTCAGCCTGGAAGAGTTTGAGAAACTGAAAGAGAGGAATGAGAACTTGTCTGAAGCCTTGAAGAGAACCCTCTGGGAGAGGAGTGATGGTCGTCTGGACATAGAAAGGTTAGAAAAGCTTAAGGTGGAGCATCTAGCCAGGATTGAAAAGTCAGAGGATTACATTAAGAAGTCTAGGGTTGGAGAGCAGATCTTGAAGAATGCCTGCAAAGAGGCCCAATTTCAGAGAGCTAGGACTGATTTGTATCTGAAGGAGAGTCAAGCTAGGTGGGTCAGGATCACCGAAGCTCGTACTCAGGAGGATAAAAGGACTCAGGATAAGATTGAGCAGCTGGAAGCTAGTGCAAAAGAGCAACAGGAAGCCCTGGCAACAGCCCAGAGAGAGATCTCAGAGTTGAAGATTAAAGCTGGTGTGAAGAGGTCAAAGGACCAGAGTCAATACAAGAAGCTAACTGCAGCTGTTACTACCAGGAATCTCCTTATCAGGAATCTCACAGAGCGTCCAGCTGATCCTGTGACTGAAGCACTTCTAAAGGAAGTTCAGGAGGATGAGTTTGGTCTTAGTGTCTGACTTTTGCTTGTTGTTGCTTTCGTCTCATGTACTTTTCTTTATGTTGTATTTTTGACCCCCCAGAGGGCATGTTTTGTAAAAAGAAGCAAACTATGTATCATTCGCTTTTGTAATATATTCATTAGTTTGTTTTATCTGGGTTTCTTTCAAGCGACATCACAAGCATCTTCCTCAAGGGTCTGGAAAGGTCAAAACCAAGTGCCAAGCCGGATACCTTGGAAACAAATAAGCATACTGCATTGCATGCTAACCTTTTGTTTTGTTTTGTAGGTTTTTGTTTTTTTGTTTCTAACTTTGTTGTGACTTCAGGAACTATTGCTCGACGTCGGGTGTTTCCACTCAACCGTCCACACAGATATCCAACCCGCAACAACCTACCGGGCATACAAATGGACCAAGTACAGCAGGACCTTACAGAGGTCAGGACTCAAATGGCCAATGAAAGGCTAGAAATGAGGAATCAGATGACACAGTTTATGGAGGTGATGAATAATATGGCTCAAAGCCAAGAGAGGTTAAGAGCACTGGTAGAGGGGAGGAATCAGGAAGACCCTCATCCAGGGACTGCTGGGACAAGCAACAATGAGAGAGTCCAACCTCATGTTAATCCCCCAGTCTATGGACCCCACCTGCATCCAGAGATCAACATCCCTGTTAATGTGCAAGGGACTGCCATTGCAGGTAGAGTGCTGCAAGAAGACCCCCAGGAAGATCAATTCACAGTGATGGGAGCTGGGGAGGAAGCCTATGACAGAAGTCTAGATGAGATTGCTGAGAAACTGAGGTCCCTGGAGTCCCAGAATTCTTTGGGCTTTGATGTTATGGACATGGGTCTAGTGGACGGGGTTAGGATTCCCCACAAATTTAAACCTCCATGTTTTGAGAAATACAACGGAACTTCCTGCCCCCGGACCCATTTACAATCCTTTCTGGGGAGGCTGAAGGCATATACCATGGACGAAAAGCTATGGATGTTTTATTTTGAGGATAGCTTAACAGGAGCTTCAAGGGAATGATACTCTCACCTGACTAGAGCAACCATTAGATGCTGGAAGGACCTGGCTGAGGCCTTTATCAGACAGTATCAGTACAACTTGGATATGGCTCCCAACAGGACCCTCCTGATGGGAATGTCACAATCATCCAGGGAAAGCTTCCGGGAGTACGCTCAAAGGTGGAGACAGCTTGCTGCTGCTGTCCAGCCACCCATGTCAGAGAGAGAGATGGCTGATATGTTTATGAACACCCTCCAAGGGACATACATTGATAGGCTAGCTGCCTTTTCTTCTACCAGCTTTGCAGATGTCGTTATAGCTGGGGAAATAATTGAGAGCCTATTAAAGATGGGTAAAATTTCTGACAACGGTGCTAGCTCATCCAGCAACACAAGAAAGCCTTTTGTGGGCCCAAGAAGAACTGGTGAAACCAATGCTATCCATACCAGCAGGGGCAGACCACAATATGTTCATAGGTCTGTGGCAGCAGTCACCATTCCCGCTCCAATTCATCCTCAACCAGCTTATCAACCACAGCAACAAAATTACCAACAGCAAACTCAGTATCCTCCTCATAGAAATTATAACAACAACAACTCCAACAACAACAATCAGCAAAGACCATTTCAACAGAGACCTTCTCAGGCCAATAGGGTGATCGATCCGATTCCTATGCCCTATGCCACATTATTGCCACAACTCCTAAAACTCAACCTAGTTGAGCTAAGGACATTGGCACCTCCAGATCCTGCCAGTCTGCCCAGAAATTATGACGCCAGCGCCAGATGTGCTTTTCACTCAAATGCACCTGGCCATAGTACAGAGAAGTGCAGAGCTTTGCACATGAAAGTGCAGGATCTAGTGGATTCCAAGGCTCTAAATTTTGCACCACCACCGAATTTTAACAAGAACCCTATGCCACACCATGGTGGTCCCAGAATCAATGCTATTGAAGAAGACAAGCCGTCTTACTTGATAACCAGTGTGGGTCAGATTCGGACACCCTTAGTGGAGATTAAGGCTCAACTCCTTGAATGTCAAATGTTCCCGGGATGTGAGCTAGGGTGTGCTTATTGCAACATTTCAGTGAATGGTTGTGATAACTTGAGGGATGGCATAGATGGTCTCATCCAGAGTGGCCTGCTTCAAATCACAACATCAATACCTACCAATCCAACAATCTCCTTAACCACAGTTCCAGAATCGTCTACAACTGCAACAACCATTGTTTCAAACAACTTTTCAGTTTCATCAACAAATGCTTCATCTGTTACTTCAACGGACCAAATATCAACAAACGTCCCTTCTACAATCTCAGCACCCCTTCATTCAGAAAATCCTACAACAACAACACCCATCCTTACAGCAATGTCTCCTACAACATCAGCAACAAACAATGCAAGTGTCTCAACAGTTACAATTTATTATGATCCTGCAAATGATTCCGCCTACAACTCACAAAATGCCACTCCTACCAGAGCACCAGTCACAATATACTATGATCCACAGACTATCATGGTCCCTTCTGCAGCTGCCATCAGTCCAGTCACTATCACAGTGCCCGGGCCAGTACCTTATGAAAGCAGTAATGCCATCCCTTGGCATTACGGCTCCAACCTATACTGCGAAGGACAGAAAATCACTCTCGAATCATCAACTTCTTCACCACAAATAGACAATGTGGGGGGAGGCGGAGGCTTCACTCGAAGCGGACGTCTCTTTGCCCCGCAAATTCAAAGACCCACTGCTGAAGCAGAAGCTGCTGCCAAGGCAAAAGGGAAGAGCATGGTGCAAGAAGAACAAATTGTTAAAGAAGCTTTGAAAACACCTTTTGATCAGGAAGTTGATGAATTCATGAGAATCATCAAGAAAAGTGATTACAAGATAGTGGACCAGCTTCACCAGACGCCTTCCAAGATCTCCATTCTATCATTGCTTATGTGCTCCGAGGCTCATCGGAACGCACTACTAAAAGTTTTGCACGCAGCTTATATGCCAGAAGAGATCACGGTCAATCAGTTGGAAGTTGTGGTTGGAAACGTTAATGCTAGTAATGGACTAGGATTTACCAACACTGATTTGACTACGGAAGGCCGCAATCACAACAAGGCTTTGCACATTACCATGGAGTGTAAGGGTGCAGTTCTTTCACATGTACTGGTAGACACAGGGTCATCCCTCAATGTCTTGCCTAAAAAAGCCCTTGTGAAGCTGGAGTATGAAGGATTGGCATTACGTCCCAGCAACTTAGTAGTGAGAGCCTTTGACGGTTCTAAGAGATCAGTTCTGGGAGAAATTGAGTTGCCTGTAACGATTGGCCCACAAACTTTCAAAACGACCTTCTATGTGATGGACATTCAGCCTGCCTACAGCTGTTTGTTGGGTAGACCATGGATTCATGCCGCTGGCGCAGTTACGTCTACCCTTCACCAGAAGTTAAAATTCGAGTGGGAGGGCCAAGTCGTTACTATCTGTGGGGAGGAAGATATTTTTGTTAGCCATCTGGCTACATACAAATACATTGAGATGGATGGGGAGATCCACGAGACAATGAGTCAAGGGTTTGAGGCCCTGAATATTAATGAAACGTCTGCTGTACTTTGGACTTCCATGACATCCTACCAGCAAGCCCGGAGGGTTGTAGAGGAAGGGAATGCTCAAGGCTGGGGCAAACTGTTGCCTGTGGAGAAGAAAGAGGATAGATTTGGGTTGGGTTACAAACCAACTCAACAAGATCAAGCAGAGGCTGCTAAGAAGCCCAACTTTGTTAGTGGGGGAATGCTCACCCCCGATGCTGTCAATAACTTGGAAGATGAGTCGGAAGATGAACGCAACCTGGAAAGCTGGATTCGTCCAAGGATCCCGGGGAGCCGCATCTCAAACTGGTCTTCCCAGGAAATTATAAGGGTTACTCCTGCAGAGTAATTATTATTTCCTGTATATTTTAAGCATGCATCAAGTCTTGCATCTTGCCCAAGATGACAAGACTCATTTTGTAATCGGGCCATCTGTAATTTTTGTGCAACTAGATCAATCAATGAAATATCAGACATCTTTTGCAAATGAGTCTTTTCTTTTCCGCTCACTGTTTTTCCATTTTTCTTTTTGTACAAAAAATAAATGGCAATGTTTTCAAAATGACAACTTCATTTCAATTTTCTAAACAAGATTAAAATCAATCACTAAAACGAACAAACTGAACCCTTGCAGAGAGTGCCTTCCAGACCGCACCGACAACAACACGGCTATGACTTCGTATGATTTTGACAATCTGATCAATCAAGCTGATGAAGGGGTTGAAGAAGATTACGAGCTTCCTGAAGAGCTAGCTAGATTGTTAAGACAAGAGGAGAAGGTTATTACTCCTCATCAGGAGGAGGTTGAAACGATTAATCTTGGTACAGATGAAGACGTGAAAGAGGTTAAAATCGGGGCCTGCTTACAAGACTCAGTGAAGAAACAACTGATTGACCTGCTTCAAGAATATGTGGATGTGTTTGCTTGGTCTTATCAGGATATGCCAGGGTTGGACACCGATATTGTTATGCACAAGCTTCCTTTAAGAGAAGAATGCCCACCGGTTAAACAGAAACTGCGCCGTACTCGCCCGGACATGGCAATGAAGATCAAAGAAAAGGTACAAAAGTAGTGGGACGCCGGGTTCCTTGCTGTAACTAGCTATCCACCATGGGTTGCTAACATTGTGCCTGTTCCAAAGAAAGATGGCAAGGTAAGGATGTGTGTTGATTACCGGGATCTGAACAGAGCCAGCCCAAAAGATGATTTCCCATTACCTCACTGTCATACCCTAAATTTTGACCAATTTTTTTTCATTTTTCGACGCGGTTTCATCGTAGTGTCGATAATCAGTCATTTTTAGCATAAACATTTCATTGGTCAATAATCATGCATTTTTTCGGTCAGTATCATTCTTAATTTTTATCCCCGTTTTTTAGAATTTATTTCAATTAAAATTTGAAATTATTTTTAATGCATAATTTTCATTTTAATTTCATTTTTTAGGATTCAAGACCTTTTATTCCAATATAAATAAATTTAGAAATTTGATTATTTTATCATTCCAAAATTAAAAAAAAACTCTTTCTTTTAGAACATATATTGTTTACTTTTATTTAAATTTAATTCGGTACGTAGAATTAATTTATGTTTATTAGTATATTTTCTTAGCTCATTAGAATATCTTATATAGTTTAATTTTATTCTAGTTATTTGAATTAAGTTTACATTATTTTATTTTTTGTTTATTTTGTTTTCTTAATTAATTTAATTAGATTAATTAGTTTTTTCTGAATTAATTTATTTCAATTAGTTTATTAGTATCAGTTGTTTTAGATTTGTCTGTTTAAATTCAAATTAACTAGTTTCTTTTTATAATAGTTAAATATATATTCGTCCTTTTTTTCTCTCTCTCCAAAGATATTTTTTTGTTTAACTTTGCTTTCCTTGTATACAAGTTCTGCGTCTGTGCACCTTTGACCTGGTCATGCCATTGATTTCATCAAAATGGGACATCTAAAAAACTGCATTTGAAAGCATCTTTGCACCTTGACCAAAAAGAAACATAGTTTGTAGCCCTGCAACATGGACGTTACAACAACACTGTGATAATATCTGCAAAAAGCCTGTTTTGAAAAGGATTCATCACAATAGAAGACAAATCCACAACTTTAACACAGGGATGATTTTTTTGGATTTAAGGGGAAAAAAAACGAACACAAAAGAAAGAAAAAAACTTCTCCCTCAATAATCTTGACATCCAGCCTTTAACTTTCCACAGCAGAACACAAACCTGAAACAAAAACCGCAAAAACGCATCCACTACCATCCATACAACTCTGCTCAACCCTTCCTCAACAAACATACAACTCTGCTCAACCCTTCCTCAACAAACAAACAACTCTCATGACAACCCTTCATCAACTGTGAACAAGAACAACATAAACTTGCAAAAACTCCCCTCAACCTTCAAAAAACCAGAACTGTTCAAACTTCACTACAGGAAGACCACTGAAAAACCTTCGACCATTTTCATCTCCACCCTTCCTGCAAACGACTTTCGACCATTTTTACCTCCACCCTTCCTGCAAACGAAACCTTCACTTCCCTCAACTTCGCACCCTTTCCGTCACCTCCATCTAACCCCCCCATCTGCAGCTCATAACTTCAAGAGAACACCACACAAACACCCCACACCGACCAAAACACACAGATCGCGAACTCGATCGGACCTAAGACGCATCCACCGCGTGAACTCCACCGAACCACCGTTAACCTCCATAAATATCACACTCCTCGATCCATTTTCGGAGGGCTGACACGATCAAACACAGTGAAGGGTTCAGGTTACGTTCTGCATCAATGGAGGAAACCATAAAAGCAACAACTTGATAAACAAAAAAAATCCAAAAACTATGAAATCGTCTCAAACCTGTAACCCATCTCAACACAACTTCACCATCCGCAAACCACTCAACTTCACAAACAGAAACTCATCCCGCCGCCGCCCTTAACCGCTGTGAAACCCCGCCGACGCGATTTGTGAAGGATGAAATGAGTCTGAGCTGAGATAAAACTTTGAAAAGGTGAAGAATCTGAGGCTCGCGAGATTGTTGATGTTGGTTTAGGATCCGCGACGAGTTTTTGACCGGCGACGGATTTTTGATCGAGAAGAGTTACTTCACGATTGATGATGACAAAGCCGTTATAGTTCGAAAGCAAGCGGTAGATCGGAAAACGTCCGCCACGAGAATCGTTTACAAGCGAGAGCAAGCTCGGAACCAGGGGGGAGGAACCCAAAGCCGCCGTGACTAAAAGATGTGTCGCCGCTGATTTTAGGGTTATTGTTCCTTCTTCCCTTTCAATTTTCGTTTACTGTTTTTTCTTTTCTTTCCACTTTACTGATTTATCTTCCTTTTATATCAGCTAGAGACTTTCTTAGGATTATTATTATTATTTATTTACTTATTTTTCTTATTCTTTTTTAGTTTTCTTTTCATATATAAATATTTTTAATTAGATTTTGTTTTAATTAGTTAGTTCTAAAATTTTAATAAGTTGACATTTAGTATTTTTAAATCTTGATTAACTCTTTTAAGGGTTATTAGGGGTCTAACATGTGATTCCTCTTTTTTTGATTATTTTTTTCTCTTTAGGTTTAATAGACTTCTTATTAGATTTTTGACATAGGCTTTAGATAAAGTTTGAATTTCATATTTTCGTTTAAACCTTATTATTTGTTCACTGAGGCTTTGTCGAATTGGAATGTTGGGTGTTTGAATTTGGAATAGAGCTCGACACCAAGTGTTAGAGCGTTAATTGAATGGATATGACGTTGTTTCGGACGATTATTCTTGAGATTCTTTGTGTATATTGAAGAGGCAACGGACCTACTCCGTTAGGTATAACTAAAACTCAACTTTATCTCTTTTGCGCTTCACTTAGTCCCACATTCGTGGTCATTCGTTTATTTGTACCTCACCATTGTGTCTAGACCATAAATCATTTAAAACAATTCATACAACATCACTTTGCACACACGTAAGTCGATTACCAAGTGATCGCCGTCTGCACGACTTATCGCTCGCCTTAATAAATTTATGAAAAAAGGAACTCCGGAGTCTAGCACTCCGCACGTTCTGGGTTGAACCGCAATTGGGCTAGCCCCACGCGTTGGTTCAATCACCATTCGTATAAAAACAATTCAATTCATTTAAATTAATGGAAAAAAGGAACTCCGGAGTCTAGCATTCCGCACGTTCTGGATTGAATCGCAAATGGGCTAGCCCCACGCGTTGGTTCAATCACCATTCGTATTCAGACAATTCAACAATCTTAAAGGATCAGGCATGATTCATCTCCATAGGAAAGTCGTTCTTCCTATCCCCACAAACACAAACAAAATCTTACAAAACAATTACTTTCAAAGGAAGAACGTGGCATTGCTTGTCGATCTTATATCCAAGTTAAAGCTTCTTCCGATTTTATTTACTTTCAAAGAAAGAATGTGGCATTGCTTGTCGATCTTATATCCAAGTTTAAAGCTTTCTTTCGATTTCCCATTTCTCAAATGTTTGTGGTGGAATAGATGAGATACTTCTCTTAAAGATGACGACTTGTCTCTTTCTTTCAAATACAAATTAAAGCTTACCAACCAATTCAAATCATTTTCATAATTAATTAGCGAGTAACTGAACTCCGGAGTCTCGCACTCCGCACGTTCTTGAATGCAACCGCAACATGGGCTAGCCCCACGCGTGGTTCATTCGCCCTCTCGTTTTTAAAACATCTTTAACGAAGATCAAACATCTTTTCTCAAAAACGAGCGTTGTTTAAATCTTTCTATCTCGCGGATAAGCCAACGCTTAGCAGATTAGAAAGCATTTTCAAACAATCGTTCAATAAAAAACACAAATCGTAGTAGCACGAACTACGAAGCTCTGACTTTCCCATTGCACAGGGGAATACGTAGGCACGGGGATTTTTAATCCTTCGCGAGCATAATAATAAAAAACTCAATCTTTTCTCCGCCATAAAACACAATAAATAAAAATTAACTATCTCTCCGTCACAATAATAAAAAACTTAACAGTTTCCCATAACAAATTATAATTAAAACTTTCCCTTTAAGCAATACTTTAATCAGTAAAAGAAGACAATTATACGAGTTAACATTTTAAAGCGCAAACTAGACTAAGCGGTTCCCGTTGAGTACAACGGACGTGAGGGGTGCCTAATACCTTCCCCTTGCGTAACTGACTCCCGAACTTAGATTAGTGGTTTCGTTGACCATTCTTATCCTTTATTTAGGTTGTGTCTATATCTTCCTTTTCTCTCGTAGAATAAATAGAATTAGGTGGCGACTCTGTTGTTTATTTTAGGATCGTATTTTTCGAGGTGCGACAGCTGGCGACTCTGCTGGGGACCAAGTGCTTTATGCATTAGAGAGTCGAGCCTAGCTTAGGTTATTTTGCGTTTGTTTGGTGACTTGTTTGATTGTCTTCTTTATTTGTTGTTGGTATTCTATCTTTTGCTTCCTTCTTATTTATTTGCTTATTTATATCTGCCTGTTGGATCTCGGGATTATGTCACGGGCGAATGTTATTTGGATCTTGTACTTGAGTTCTGAAAAAGAAGAGGGAACACCTAAGTTAGAATTGGATGTTATTAGTGTTAGTCTCCAAGGACTCGCTCCTTGCACGCCTAACATGAAAGCTCCCCCAGATAGTTAGAGCTTTCATAGATCTTGTCACAACGCAGCTAGCCTGTCGCGGGACCTGATTCATGAAAGAGCTGTGATTCTGGGACCCCCCTAGAACCTGTTTCAATTTTGGTAGTTGTGTAATGTTAGTCTCCAAGGACTCGCTCCTTGCACGCCTAGCATGAGAACTCCACTCGAGGTAGACTTTATCGTTATTATCGTCACAATGCAGCTAGCCTGCGGCGGGGCATTAGTACGATAAACGTCCGTGACCTTGAGTATCCTTATACCATCACCATAGGAGCTACCCTGTGAGTGGGTGTTATGGGTAAAGAATTTAGAACTCTCCACTTAAGGCTTACCAGTTAAGAGATTCCGAGTTACTTGTACCTTGGGTCCAACACCTTTCCTTTATATCCAAATCCGGAGCTGTTTATGTTTGTGATTTTGAGTATTCTGAGCTTTGCCTTCATTCGCATATCATTTGCATTTGCATCGCATATCATTCTTCCACCAAACAAAAAGCTCACTCATTTGTCCTTCTACCAGTTTGTTGACTCTTAGACGTCTCTTTCAAGCCTGAAGTAGTCACTGAAGAACAACAGATATGGCAGAGAATGCTGATTCCATGTCAGGCTTTACTGTAATGACCAACCCGATGTACGATTTTCCTCCCGACAAAGATGCTCAACAAGTGGATGTTCCCCAATCTCAGAATGTCCATCATGTGACAAAGGTGAATAATCTTAAGGTGGTGAAAATTGAGGAAGGAATTCGTGATCTCGAGGAACAACTAAAGATGGTGAAAGAACTCAATGCATTTGGTTTAAAAGCTCATAACTTGTGTCTGGTCCCGGGCGTGATTATTCCCCCAGATTTCAAAATTCCTACTTTTGAAATATACAAGGGTGTAAGTTGTCCAAGATATCATTTAACGATGTTTTGTCGAAAAATGACTGCTCATGCCGATGACGATAAGCTGATGATTCATTACTTTCAAGAAAGTCTATATGGGGCATCTTTGATGTGGTATACGAAGCTAGAAAGAAACCATATACAGACTTGGGAAGACTTAGCCGGCGCTTTTGTCAAGCAATATGACTACAATTTGGACATGGCTCCAGACTGTGACCAGTTGATAGGAATGAGTCAGAAAA
The DNA here is from genome assembly GCA_963966055.1 of Lathyrus aphaca. NCBI lineage: Eukaryota > Viridiplantae > Streptophyta > Magnoliopsida > Fabales > Fabaceae > Lathyrus > Lathyrus aphaca. Next base: position 107,292,498 of record OZ014524.1, on the reverse strand, counting down.
ACGATGAATCTTTTAGGGAGTATGCACAAAGATGGAAGGAATTGGCAGCCCAGGTTCATCCACCACTCTTAGAGAAAGAACTTGCCAAAATGTTTCTAAAAACATTGTCAGACTCTTATTATATCAGAATGATAGGCGTTGTGCCATTAGAGTTCTCCAAAATTGTGGAAGTGGGAGTAAACATTGAAAACGCATTCAAATGTGGAAGAATCCAAGAGGGGTCAGATTGCCAAATTGTTGAGGAGAAGTCTGTGTGTGATTCCCAAGAGGAAGGAAATTTTGAAGTTAATGCAATTAGGGATTCTCCTAAAATCTTGCAAGCTCCAGTGCCTTATGGAGAACGTCAAAATCAGCGCCATAATCAACAGAGATCTCAGGATAGACCAACAAGAGAGACTCCTCAGTTCGATCCAATCCCAATGACTTATGGTCAACTGTGGACTTGTTTCGCCAGGAATTTAGTGATGGCACCCAGGAAGACAAGAGCCATGAGGTCTCACCCTCATTGGTTCAATCCAAATACCAGTTGTGAGTTTCATGATGGAGTACTGGGGCATCCAATTGAAGAGTGCAAAGTCTTCCAGGAAAAGGTTCAAGAGATGATCGACTATGGGGTGTTGGCCTTCAATGGAGGAATCCCATCGGTAGACGGAGTGCCTTTGTGCTGATAGAAAACTCAAGAAATTCCTTTCCAAGTCAGCTTATTACTAGAGCTTGGAACCAGTTCCTCCATGCACGTGATCGTTTCGATGCTTTGGAGCTATTCTCTCAGATGTTTAGCTCGTTTACTGCTTTTCATATGTTTTTCTATGTTTTGTTAATGCATTTTGTTTTGGCATGTAAGAACTTATTTGTTTTGAATGATTAATGCAATGAATATGCTTGTCTTGAAGTAATCCATTCGTATTCACTCATAATGCTTTTTTCAACTTTATAATGCCAACATTATCCCATCTCCTGCCTAGGCGGAGAATTGGAGGGAGGATGACGAAATTAAAACACAAATTCTCTAGTTGAATGCTTTTGAATAAAATCCTACTGACGATGTATAGGCATTGTTTCAAATTCCCAAACACTGGAGAAATAAGGAGTTAATCCCTCGTCAACCACTTCGAGCCTAGAAGTAGGAGTTTCTTTCAGATATTTCAAAACCCTTACGCTTAACCTGGGGCAGGGTAGTGTTCAGTTAATCTGGTTACACAGTCAAATCATAAGATGAAACATCCCATCAGGGAATCCACTACAATCAATGACTTGACAGTCACGATTTTCAGCCTTCCAATGATTTTAAAAAAAAAAGGAGAAAATAAAATCCCGCTAAGTCAAGCACCCAAAAAGAGACTTAGGCAAAAATCAGGGACCAAAGAGAAATTCGAGTTAGAAGAGGCCTTTCAAATCCTCAACCTCAAATACATAAGATTTAGTGACCACCATACCAAAGTCAAAGGGGTCATTGATATCCATAGAGGACAAATAAGATGACTGTCATTTCAAGCAAACCTTGGATCTTCATCTCTACACTATCAAGACAAATGTATGTGTCAATTTAGTTGAACCTAGGATTGGAGAACATCACGGAGAGTGGGTGGGCACCAAATAAACTTTGAGCCTTTATCCTTTGTTTCTAAAACCGTGAACCAAACCACATTACAACCCTCAAAGTCCTAATTGAAGTAGGGTTTATTTCGAAAGCACACTCGATGAGAAAGTGTTTCCCGACTCCCATGAGCTTGGCTCAAAAAATTTGTGTTGGCCTTATAAAAAAAATGAATATCACCTCCTAGCTAGTGATTCGGTCACAAGCTATTGTGAAAATCTTTTCAAAAAAAAATATAAAAAAAGACTTCGAGACAAACATGTGTGTTGCATTAGAAGTCTCAACATTAACATCTTGCTTGTTAGCAATTGCTTGATATCATAGAAACCTATGTATGAGCACCAGCGATGAGCTTAATCTCTTGAGATTTGAAACTCTGATGAGTAGTTGAACAACCATTTCAGAGAATGATCACCCCCAGGGAAGTTTGCTTGAAGACCTTGCCACCCAGGGGCAGGTTGCCTTAATACTTTGCCAGCCAGGGGCATTTTGCTTGAAGACTCTACTAGACAGGGGCACGTTGTTGGAATACTTTGCCAGCCAGGGGCAGGTTGCCTTAATACTTTGCCAGCCAGGGGCATTTTGCTTGAAGACTCTACTAGACAGGGGCACGTTGTTGGAATACTTTGCCAGCCAGGGGCAGGTTGCCTTAATACTTTGCCAGACAGGAGCATATTGCTTGAAGATCTTGCTAGACAGGGGCAAGTCGTTTCCCAATTCGTGCTTACACATTCTTATCATCCCTAAAAGGACGAGCATTGAAGACTCGTTTGTGCCAAACACAGTTAATCTGAGGCAGTGACGTCGAGATTCGACAAATCTCTACAAGAGTTTGAAGACACTGGGACATTTTGAATGCCAAGTCTTCTATAAAATCCTCTTGAGATGATCTCTTCTCATAAACCATTTCGCGGACGCATGACCACGTATTCCCCTAAGCAAGATGCTCTTGGGATTTGCCTTGCAAGTATCTCCAAATGACGGGGTCCTCACGCCAAGTTGCTTTGATATGCCAGGGGCATGACTCATTATTTTCTGGTGGACTTTCTTTTACTACTTAGTGCTTCCAGTGAGACACTAAGTCTAGTATCCCCATTTGAGCCTTGATTCAAGCTTCTCCAGCTGAATCTGATTTGCTCTCCCCAACGGAGCACAACTTTACTTCCTCCTAAGCAAACGTAGTTTGTATGGTTGCTTCCTCCTGATAGATGTTGGAGTTAAAAGATTTGCCTAGGTTTATTTTCCCGAATGAAGTATCTTTCTCTCCTCAAAGAGATTTGAGCCTTGCAGCAGGACTTGTTCCATGGATGGCTCTTTACCCTATCCTCAGTGATTGCGTACACTTTGACGGGATTGGTCGAGTATCCGTTTGTTGTGATGTTTATTTCATCACCAATCTATCTCTTGTGTCTGTTTTGTCTGTTTGTCAGCATAAACATAACGTATATACATACATGTACATCATATGTGAATTCATATTCATATGCATATTCATATTCATGTTGCATTCATTAATGCATACCTCCTCTACCTTGGTCGTGTTTATCCCCAAGTGACGTGTCTCTCTCAAAATAGAGTTGTCAGCCTTAGGCAGAAAATGTACATTCTTTCTAATTCCCCACTGAGTTCTTACCCTCGTGGAAAACTTTTGCTTTAGTTCCCCTTTCCACACTTGGATAGGGTTAATCCCCAATTGAGTTTATTCCTCCTGGGTTAGTGTCTTGCTTGACAGTTTCTTTCCAGCTCGTTCCTGGATTGAATTTTGGTCGTTGGCAATTTTTGATAATCGAACTACCAATTGAGAAGTGCATTTATTTTACACCTTTGAATATTTAGTTTCCCAGAAGGAATTTGTGAGAGGCTTCCATTAAAGACAAATTTGTGCTCTCCAGCAGTGTTGTTGCAACATCCTCTTGGAATACTTATACCTGACAACAAGTGGCAGCCTCTTTATTGGAGAAGTTTGTTCTTATCTCTGGACCTCTAATTGGAATCAACAAGTGGCCGTCTCCTTATTTGAGAAGCTTGTTTCTTATCCATAGATTTCCCAGTGAATCAATAGATAACATTCTCTTTTCGAGCAGTTTGTTCATCCTCAGCAAGGTTTTTGTTCTATCAAATGGCATCTCCCCTGTTCAGCGGAGAAGTTTGGTATGAATTTATTTTCAACAAATGGCATCTCATCCAGACAAGGTGAGAAGTTTGTTCGGCAAATGGCATCTCATCTAGACACGGTGGGAAGTTTGTCGTGATTCCAATTATCAACAAATGGCATCTCATCCAGACAAGGTGAGAAGTTTGTTCGGCAAATGGCATCTCATCTAGACACGGTGGGAAGTTTGTCGTGATTCCAATTTTCAACAAATGGCATCTCATCCAGACAAGGTGAGAAGTTTGTTCGGCAAATGGCATCTCATCTAGACACGAAGGGAAGTATGATGAATGTTCTATCAAATGGCTGTCTCTTCCATACAAGTCGAGAAGTTTGATATGAATCTCTTTTATTTTTCCAACAAATGGCTATCTCTTCCATACAAGTTGAGAAGTTTGTTGTGAATTTTTTCCAATTTTCGTCAAATGGCTATCTCTTCCATACAAGTTGAGAAGTTTGATATGAATTTCTTTTATTTTTCCAACAAATGGCTATCTCTTCCAGACAAGTTGAGAAGTTTGTTGTGAATTTTCCAATTTCCGTCAAATGGCTATCTCTTCCATGCAAGTTGAGAAGTTTGAACGTGAAGTTGTTCTTCGTCATATTGCTGTCTCTTTCAGAAGAAGGGAAGTATGGTGAGAGTTTTGTTCAATGGCATCCTTAGTTGAATCTCGGCAGAAGATTTAACAACAGGTGATTCCTTTTATTTCTGGCAAGTCTCGGCAGAAGGTTTCCAGTCTACCTCAGCAGAAGGTATTTTCTTTTATAAGCTTAACGATGGCATCCTTAGTTAAATCTCGGCAGAAGATTTGGCGACAGGTGTATCCTCAGTTAATCCTCAGCAGTAGGAATTTCATTTAGGATACCTCGGCAGAAGGTATTCCATTCTTAGAATCTCTGGTAATCTCGGCAGTAGACTTCCAGCAGATTTCGACAGAATTTGTTTTATTTCTGGCAAGTCTCGGCAGTAGATCTTTGGTTTATTTTGATACCTCGGCAGAAGGTATCTCATTCTTAGAATCTCTGGTAATCTCGGCAGTAGACTTCCAGCAGATTTCGACAGAATTTGTTTTCATTCCAAGATCTCGGCAGTAGATCTTTGGTTTATTTTGATACCTCGGCAGAAGGTATCTCATTCTTAGAATCTCTGGTAATCTCGGCAGTAGATCTCCAACAGACTTCGACAGAATTTGTTTTCATTCCAAGATCTCGGCAGTAGATCTTTGGTTTATTTTGATACCTCGGCAGAAGGTATCTCATTCTTAGATTCTCTGGTAATCTCGGCAGTAGACTTCCAGCAGATTTCGACAGAATTTGTTTTCTTCCCAGAATCTCGGCAGTAGATTTTTGGTTCATTTTGATACCTCGGCAGAAGGTATCTCATTTTTAGATTCTCTGGTAATCTCGGCAGTTAGATCTCCAGTAGACTTCGGAATAAGTGGTTTTCGTTTCAGAATCTCGGCAGTAGATTTCTGTTTCGTTATTGATACACCAACATAAGGTTTTTTTTCCAAATGAGGTCAAATCTCGGCAGTAGATTTCCTCAAAGTGGAATTTTGTTCAAAGATTCGAGTCATCTTAGGACCTGTAGACGGTTGTCGTCTGACTTCACTCAAGAGAGAAAATCCTCGTGTGGATTGTACTCCAGTCATGTGTGTCTAATCCCCAATAGGGTCAACTTTTCCGCCCAACGGCGTTATAGCTGTTTATCTTGCATTTTTGCATTGCATATCATATCATTTTCATCTGCATTTTTGGTCAAAATTTTAGGTATTCTGATATTTAATCACCTTCCACCTTGAATGTCCAAATACAACCTTTGTCACTCATACATTCAGATTCAGGATGATTAAATAGGGGCAGCTGTCATACCCTAAATTTTGACCAATTTTTTTTCATTTTTCGACGCGGTTTCATCGTAGTGTCGATAATCAGTCATTTTTAGCATAAACATTTCATTGGTCAATAATCATGCATTTTTTCGGTCAGTATCATTCTTAATTTTTATCCCCGTTTTTTAGAATTTATTTCAATTAAAATTTGAAATTATTTTTAATGCATAATTTTCATTTTAATTTCATTTTTTAGGATTCAAGACCTTTTATTCCAATATAAATAAATTTAGAAATTTGATTATTTTATCATTCCAAAATTAAAAAAAAAACTCTTTCTTTTAGAACATATATTGTTTACTTTTATTTAAATTTAATTCGGTACGTAGAATTAATTTATGTTTATTAGTATATTTTCTTAGCTCATTAGAATATCTTATATAGTTTAATTTTATTCTAGTTATTTGAATTAAGTTTACATTATTTTATTTTTTGTTTATTTTGTTTTCTTAATTAATTTAATTAGATTAATTAGTTTTTTCTGAATTAATTTATTTCAATTAGTTTATTAGTATCAGTTGTTTTAGATTTGTCTGTTTAAATTCAAATTAACTAGTTTCTTTTTATAATAGTTAAATATATATTCATCCTTTTTTTCTCTCTCTCCAAAGATATTTTTTTGTTTAACTTTGCTTCCCTTGTATACAAGTTCTGCGTCTGTGCACCTTTGACCTGGTCATGCCATTGATTTCATCAAAATGGGACATCTAAAAAACTGCATTTGAAAGCATCTTTGCACCTTGACCAAAAAGAAACATAGTTTGTAGCCCTGCAACATGGACGTTACAACAACACTGTGATAATATCTGCAAAAAGCCTGTTTTGAAAAGGATTCATCACAATAGAAGACAAATCCACAACTTTAACACAGGGATGATTTTTTTGGATTTAAGGGGAAAAAAAACGAACACAAAAGAAAGAAAAAAACTTCTCCCTCAATAATCTTGACATCCAGCCTTTAACTTTCCACAGCAGAACACAAACCTGAAACAAAAACCGCAAAAACGCATCCACTACCATCCATACAACTCTGCTCAACCCTTCCTCAACAAACATACAACTCTGCTCAACCCTTCCTCAACAAACAAACAACTCTCATGACAACCCTTCATCAACTGTGAACAAGAACAACATAAACTTGCAAAAACTCCCCTCAACCTTCAAAAAACCAGAACTGTTCAAACTTCACTACAGGAAGACCACTGAAAAACCTTCGACCATTTTCATCTCCACCCTTCCTGCAAACGACTTTCGACCATTTTTACCTCCACCCTTCCTGCAAACGAAACCTTCACTTCCCTCAACTTCGCACCCTTTCCGTCACCTCCATCTAACCCCCCCATCTGCAGCTCATAACTTCAAGAGAACACCACACAAACACCCCACACCGACCAAAACACACAGATCGCGAACTCGATCGGACCTAAGACGCATCCACCGCGTGAACTCCACCGAACCACCGTTAACCTCCATAAATATCACACTCCTCGATCCATTTTCGGAGGGCTGACACGATCAAACACAGTGAAGGGTTCAGGTTACGTTCTGCATCAATGGAGGAAACCATAAAAGCAACAACTTGATAAACAAAAAAAATCCAAAAACTATGAAATCGTCTCAAACCTGTAACCCATCTCAACACAACTTCACCATCCGCAAACCACTCAACTTCACAAACAGAAACTCATCCCGCCGCCGCCCTTAACCGCTGTGAAACCCCGCCGACGCGATTTGTGAAGGATGAAATGAGTCTGAGCTGAGATAAAACTTTGAAAAGGTGAAGAATCTGAGGCTCGCGAGATTGTTGATGTTGGTTTAGGATCCGCGACGAGTTTTTGACCGGCGACGGATTTTTGATCGAGAAGAGTTACTTCACGATTGATGATGACAAAGCCGTTATAGTTCGAAAGCAAGCGGTAGATCGGAAAACGTCCGCCACGAGAATCGTTTACAAGCGAGAGCAAGCTCGGAACCAGGGGGGAGGAACCCAAAGCCGCCGTGACTAAAAGATGTGTCGCCGCTGATTTTAGGGTTATTGTTCCTTCTTCCCTTTCAATTTTCGTTTACTGTTTTTTCTTTTCTTTCCACTTTACTGATTTATCTTCCTTTTATATCAGCTAGAGACTTTCTTAGGATTATTATTATTATTTATTTACTTATTTTTCTTATTCTTTTTTAGTTTTCTTTTCATATATAAATATTTTTAATTAGATTTTGTTTTAATTAGTTAGTTCTAAAATTTTAATAAGTTGACATTTAGTATTTTTAAATCTTGATTAACTCTTTTAAGGGTTATTAGGGGTCTAACATGTGATTCCTCTTTTTTTGATTATTTTTTTCTCTTTAGGTTTAATAGACTTCTTATCAGATTTTTGACATAGGCTTTAGATAAAGTTTGAATTTCATATTTTCGTTTAAACCTTATTATTTGTTCACTGAGGCTTTGTCGAATTGGAATGTTGGGTGTTTGAATTTGGAATAGAGCTCGACACCAAGTGTTAGAGCGTTAATTGAATGGATATGACGTTGTTTCGGACGATTATTCTTGAGATTCTTTGTGTATATTGAAGAGGCAACGGACCTACTCCGTTAGGTATAACTAAAACTCAACTTTATCTCTTTTGCGCTTCACTTAGTCCCACATTCGTGGTCATTCGTTTATTTGTACCTCACCATTGTGTCTAGACCATAAATCATTTAAAACAATTCATACAACATCACTTTGCACACACGTAAGTCGATTACCAAGTGATCGCCGTCTGCACGACTTATCGCTCGCCTTAATAAATTTATGAAAAAAGGAACTCCGGAGTCTAGCACTCCGCACGTTATGGGTTGAACCGCAATTGGGCTAGCCCCACGCGTTGGTTCAATCACCATTCGTATAAAAACAATTCAATTCATTTAAATTAATGGAAAAAAGGAACTCCGGAGTCTAGCATTCCGCACGTTCTGGATTGAATCGCAAATGGGCTAGCCCCACGCGTTGGTTCAATCACCATTCGTATTCAGACAATTCAACAATCTTAAAGGATCAGGCATGATTCATCTCCATAGGAAAGTCGTTCTTCCTATCCCCACAAACACAAACAAAATCTTACAAAACAATTACTTTCAAAGGAAGAACGTGGCATTGCTTGTCGATCTTATATCCAAGTTAAAGCTTCTTCCGATTTTATTTACTTTCAAAGAAAGAATGTGGCATTGCTTGTCGATCTTATATCCAAGTTTAAAGCTTTCTTTCGATTTCCCATTTCTCAAATGTTTGTGGTGGAATAGATGAGATACTTCTCTTAAAGATGACGACTTGTCTCTTTCTTTCAAATACAAATTAAAGCTTACCAACCAATTCAAATCATTTTCATAATTAATTAGCGAGTAACTGAACTCCGGAGTCTCGCACTCCGCACGTTCTTGAATGCAACCGCAACATGGGCTAGCCCCACGCGTGGTTCATTCGCCCTCTCGTTTTTAAAACATCTTTAACGAAGATCAAACATCTTTTCTCAAAAACGAGCGTTGTTTAAATCTTTCTATCTCGCGGATAAGCCAACGCTTAGCAGATTAGAAAGCATTTTCAAACAATCGTTCAATAAAAAACACAAATCGTAGTAGCACGAACTACGAAGCTCTGACTTTCCCATTGCACAGGGGAATACGTAGGCACGGGGATTTTTAATCCTTCGCGAGCATAATAATAAAAAACTCAATCTTTTCTCCGCCATAAAACACAATAAATAAAAATTAACTATCTCTCCGTCACAATAATAAAAAACTTAACAGTTTCCCATAACAAATTATAATTAAAACTTTCCCTTTAAGCAATACTTTAATCAGTAAAAGAAGACAATTATACGAGTTAACATTTTAAAGCGCAAACTAGACTAAGCGGTTCCCGTTGAGTACAACGGACGTGAGGGGTGCCTAATACCTTCCCCTTGCGTAACTGACTCCCGAACTTAGATTAGTGGTTTCGTTGACCATTCTTATCCTTTATTTAGGTTGTGTCTATATCTTCCTTTTCTCTCGTAGAATAAATAGAATTAGGTGGCGACTCTGTTGTTTATTTTAGGATCGTATTTTTCGAGGTGCGACACTCACATTGATGTATTGGTTGATAATACGGCTCAGTTCTCGGTATTCTCCTTCATGGACGGATTTTCAGGATACAACCAGATCAAGATGTCACATGAAGACATGGAGAAGACAACCTTCATCACACCCTGGGGCACGTTCTGTTACAAGGTGATGCCGTTCGGATTGAAGAATGCTGGTGCGACATATCAACGGGCTATGGTGACATTATTCCACGATATGATCCATAAGGAAATCGAGTGTTATGTGGATGACATGATTGCCAAGTCCCTCACAGAAGAAGACCACCTAGTAAATCTGCTGAAGCTATTCAAGCGTCTGAGGAAGTACCAACTAAAGTTGAACCCCAACAAGTGCACATTCGGGGTGCGATCTGGTAAGCTGCTGGGGTTTATTGTAAGCGAGAAAGGGATTGAAGTTGACCCTGATAAAGTCAAAGCCATTCAAGAAATGCCTGCACCGAAGTCTGAAAAAGAAGTTCGAGGGTTTCTAGGTAGATTGAACTACATCTCAAGGTTCATATCTCACCTTACGGCAACCTGTGAACCCTTGTTTAAACTGTTAAGAAAAGAACATACGGTCAAGTGGAACGAAGACTGCCAGAGGGCTTTTGACAAGATCAAGGAGTACTTGCAAGAACCTCCAATCCTTATGCCTCCAGTTGAAGGAAGACCTCTGAGAATGTACTTGACAGTATTAGAAGAGTCAATGGGGTGTGTGCTGGGCCAGCATGACGAGTCTGGTCGAAAAGAGTATGCAATATACTACCTAAGCAAAAAGTTTACCGACTGTGAACAACATTATTCACTGCTCGAGAAAACTTGCTGTGCTTTAGCGTGGGCTGCTCGCCGACTGAGACAGTATATGTTGACCCACACTACTTTATTGATCTTAAAGATGGACCCAGTCAAGTACATTTTCGAGAAGCCAGCTCTTACCGGACGGGTTGCAAGATGGCAAATGATTCTCACGGAATATGACATTCAATACACATCTCAGAAAGCCATCAAGGGCAGTGTATTGTCTGAATATCTTGCTGAGCAACCTATTGATGACTACCAGCCTATGAGATTTGACTTCCCTGATGAAGACATCATGTTCATAAAAGCGAAAGATCATGAAGAGCCTATTCACACTGAAGGGCCTGACCCGGGAGATGAATGGACTATGATGTTTGATGGGGCTGTTAATATGAATGGTCGTGGTGTTGGTGCAGTACTCATTACACCTAAGGGAGTTCACATGCCTTTCTCGGCAAAGCTCACCTTTAACTGCACTAACAACGAAGCTGAATACGAAGCTTGCATTATGGGTCTTGAGGAAGCTATTGACCTCAGGATCAGGACGTTGACTGTATTCGGAGATTTAGCTCTGGTAGTTAATCAAACCAATGGCAAATGGTACACACACCAGGATCATCTGATACCTTACAGGGATTATACAAGGAGGTTATTGACTTTCTTTACAACGGTCAAGCTTGAGTATATCCCTCGAGATGAGAATCAGTTTGCAGATGCCCTGGCTACCATTTCATCCATGATCAAAGTTCAAGCTGCCAACTTTGTACCTCAGATTTCAGTGTCCATACTTGATAGACCGACATATGTATTTGCAGCAGACGCCGTAAAAGATGATAAGCCTTGGTTCTATGACATTAAGTGCTTCTTGGAGGATCAAACATACCCACCTGGGGCATCTTCCAATGATAAGAAGACTTTGAGAAGGCTTGCTGGTAGTTTCTTCCTGAATACTGATGGTTCCCTGTACAAAAGAAACTTCGATATGGTACTCCTCAGATGCGTTAATAAAGTAGAAGCAGACTTGTTGATGCACGAGGTGCATGAAGGATCCTTTGGTACCCATGCTGGAGGGCATGCCATGGCCAAGAAGTTGCTAAGATCAGGTTATTACTGGATCACAATGGATGCCGACTGTTGTGCCTATGCCAGAAAATGCCATAAATGCCAGATCTACGCGCATAAAGTGCATGTGCCTCCCAATCCTTTGAACATAATGTCTTCACCATGGCCCTTTGCTATGTGGGGCATTGATATGATTGGCAAGATCGAGCCGACTGCTTCGAATGGCCACAGATTCATCCTGGTCGCCATTGACTATTTCACCAAGTGGGTCGAAGCAGCTTCCTATGCCAATGTTACAAGACAAGTGGTGGCCCGTTTTCTGAAGAGAGATATCATCTGCCGATACGGAGTTCCCGAGCGAATCATTACTGATAATGGTTCCAACTTAAACAACAAAATAATGGCAGAGTTATGCCGGGACTTCAAGATCCAACACCACAATTCTTCTCCTTACAGGCCAAAGATGAACGGCGCTGTTGAGGCAGCTAATAAGAATATCAAGAAGATTGTGCAGAAGATGGTAGTCACCTACAAAGACTGGCATGAAATGCTACCATTTGCTTTGCATGGGTACCGCACGTCAATCTGAACGTCCACTGGGGCAACACCGTATCAGCTTGTGTATGGTATGGAAGCAGTCCTACCTGTTGAAGTTGAATTACCCTCTCTGCGGGTATTGATGGATGTTAAGCTGAACGAAGCAGAATGGGTTCGGTCCCGATACGAACAACTGAGTCTGATTGAAGAGAAGAGATTGGCTGCAATCTGTCATGGGCAGTTATATCAAAGAAGAATGAAGAAAGCCTTCGATCAGAAAGTCAGGCACCGAGAGTACCAAGTAGGAGATCTTGTGCTGAAAAGAATCCTCCCTCCTCATACAGACCACAGGGGCAAATGGACTCCGAACTATGAAGGACCATTTGTAGTAAAGAAAGTTTTCTCTGGTGGAGCACTGATGCTTAGCACCATGGATGGTGAAGATTTCCCGTCCCCTGTGAATTCAGATGCAGTCAAAAAATACTTCGCATAAAAATGACCCGCTGGACATAAAAAACAGAATGTGAGTCCAGGCAAAAACAGGGCATCCCGGCAAGTCAAAAACAGAATAAAAGACTTGGGCAAAAATAAGGGAAATAAACAAAAAAAATTGTACACCCGCTGAGTTGAAAAGCCGCATTGGACAACTCAGGCAAAAATGGGTATCCCGATGGATTGAAAACCCGAAAGGGCGATCCATGCAAAATAAGGGAATAAGCGAACAACTGCAATCTGAATTCGTCTGTATCACTTACAACCGGTTAAGCTTCAAAAGGACCAAGCTTCTGTCAGAATCAGCCTTCTTCAGAAAGCAAGACGAGAAGAACGTCAAAAGTCATACGAGTCATAGCAAGAGGGAAGCTCCTTGAAGCGTCATCAACATTGCCAGCACTTTGTTTCTCAATTTGTAACAATCCCCTCATTTCAGGAGATATGTTTCTCTGACTATATCTTGCCAATTCAGGGCATATGAATTAATAAAAACAGATTTTCAGTCAAGTTTCACCTCGTACACCTCATTTTATTTGTAAAAGGATGTCTGATATCTTTAAAATACTGATTGCATAAATACAGATGCTTATCCTCAAAAAAATAATAATAAAAACTACGTGCTTGCAGGAAATATACTTACTCCCAGGAGTGTCTGAACTCCTATGACGGAATCCGATAAGGGATACCTCGGGATTACTTGTGCATTTCTCTGCCTTTACAGGATTGCAGGTATCCGAAGCGCGACGTGGGGAATGAAAGCTTCGTCTCAGCAAGCTGGCAAGTCAACACTCAGTCTTAGCACCCAGAGTGCTTTTCTCCCAGGCTGAGTTGCCACTTGTTGTTTCTCCCCAACTGAGTTGCCATCCGTTACTCCTCCTCATCCAAATACAAAAATCCAGGGAACCATCTCCCCACAAAGTATCAGCCTCTATCCAGAAGAGCAACGCACGAAGGAATCACAACAGAGTGACGAAAGCTTCTACAAACCCCAGTTGGGTCCTTCATTTACAGGAATAGATCTATCAATGACCTATTTCCCTATGCAGAGTCATATGTACTAGATCTACCAACGATTTTATCCCCAGCTGGGATGCTCACTTCAAACAGATCGACCAAAGATCTTCACAACAATGGGATCCGAATCCCGGATCGGTATCTTTTGCATAATCATAGCATTCGCATCATATTCACCCCACAAAGCGTAGCATTCCGTTTAATACGGAGCATTACGGCAAAAATCAAACATATTGCATAATTATAAGCCATGTTCTGAATCAAACACTCGTGAATAATGACAACCCATCAAGAATATACGGAATACCCCCCAAATTCCCCAGCAAAAGCAGTAGCCTCACGTTCATCAATACGAATACACACTCCTTGTGGCACCCGTCCGTGTCATCATTCCCCAGTAAAGTCGCCCGAGCTTTTCTTTGCAAATAAACACTTGTATATTACAGATATTTCTCGACACCCGTCCGTGTCATATCCCTAGCAGAAAGCCATAGTATCCCCTTTGCACTCACAGATACAGATATATATACGACTTTCTTGACACCCGTCCGTGTCACTTTTCCCAGCACATTCTCTCAAACACTTTGTATACCATATAATTGTTTATACTATACTCCTCTCCTTTTGACACTCCTCTGTGTCACTCTCCCCAGCAGGTTGAACACTTAAATATACACTACTCATACTTATTTTACTCATACAGATACTCGTCTGTATCTTGTGTACACCATTTACATCCCCGCAGATTCGATACTCGTCCGTGTTCTTTGTTAACCCGTTGGTACTCGTCCGTACCATCATCTCAGAACATACGTCAAGCGTTTGTTTCTACCCGATACTCGTCCGTATCGTAGTCTTAAGGATGCTCGTCCGCATCTTTAGTCCACACGTGTCAAATACTCTTGTCTTCTTGGATATAGATACTCGTCTGTGTCTACTATTCCCCAGAAGAGTCCCTTCAGATTCAACACTCGTCCGTGTTCTCTGTTAACCAGTTGATACTCGTCCGTATCATCATCTCTGAACACGTGTCAGTATTTGTTTCTACCTGATACTCGTCCGTATCACAGTCTTAAGGATGCTCGTCCGCATCTTTAATCTATACACAATACCAAACAATTATACCTTTTATTTCTTGGATATAAACACTCATCCGTGTTTACTATTCCCCAGTAGATCGCCCGCAAAGTGAATTTTCTTCTTATCTTACATTCGTCCTATGTCATGATAAACCCTGAGAGCAGCCGTACCCTGCTAGGTGGTCGTCCTCCACCTCTTGATGGTCGTCCTCCGTCATGCTCATCCGATGGCCGTCCCCATCGTTGACCTTTTATCCGACATCCGTCCTATGTCGTGATATTTAGCAGCCGTCCCCTGCTAGGTGATCGTCCTTCACCTTTTCGATGATCGTCCTTCATCATTTAATCCAATGGCCGTCCCCATTGTTGATTTTGGTTATCTGACATTCGTCATATGTCATGATAAACCTTGAGAGCAGCCGTACCCTGCTAGGTGGTCGTCCTCCACCTCTTGATGGTCGTCCTCCATCATGCTCGTCCGATGGCCGTCCCCATCGTTGACCTTTTATCCGGCATTCGTCCTATGTCGCGATATTTTTGGCAGCCGTACCCTGCCAGGTGGTCGTCCTCCACCTTAGATGGCCGTCCCCATCATAATTCTTAACCCCAACAGAGCAGCCGTCCCCTGCTAGGTGATCGTCCTTCACCTTTGATGACCGTACCTCATCATCTGTTTATTTCATTTATTCTTTAACCCGATGGCCGTCCCCGTCGTGGTCCCTTTTCTTTTTAGCCCGATGGCCGTCCCCATCGTCGGTTACTTTACTTTATGAACTTGATGGCCGTCCCCGTCATGTTTCATTAATCCCCAGAGAATCTTACAGCTTTATCTTGATGGCCGTCCCCATCATAACCCCTTTTATCCCCAGCATGTCGGCCGTCCCCGTCATTGCTTTACTTCACACACTCTCCCCAGCATGTCGGTCGTCCCCGTCATTGCTCTTCCCCAGCAGTCGTCCTCTGCTCGGCGGTCGTCCTCCGTCGCCCATACTTTATAATATACTTTTTTTCCTTTTACAATCTATATCCCTTTTCTTCTTCATTCTGTGAGTGCAAATTTTGGACTGTCTTTGGTATTCAACCACAAGTTATCCTGTTTGCCTGATAAGCTGTCGCTTACATCCTGCACAGCTAACTCATGTTTGAATAGGGGCAGCTGTAAACACCCCAAATTTTCCATCACCCATTCACTCCATGGCTTGTGATCATTTCATATGCATAAAACACCATCATAGCATCTCATATTACATTTTTGATTCACTGCATAGATTCTAAGTCATCTGCACCTAGGGTTTGTGATCTGAGCAATCCAAGAGCTTCTTGAGCCACTCCAAAGGCCATCAATCACTTCAAAGGGGTCCATGTGTGTTCAAGTATCATATTATATCCTCTCAAAGTCAAGAATGTCAAAAATCACAGGAACTGAGAATGGTATGGAAGCAGAGCCAGGTTTGACTGCACAGATGACCTAAAATTAGGGTTTTGGTTTCAGAGGCCATAACTCCAAATTTTTTGGTCATTCTTGTTTCTATTGGTCTCTATATGGTATAGGGAGTATGCATATCAATTTTCATGAAGAAATTCCATGGGGAAGTCATCTGATCAAGAGTTGACTTTTCAAGCAAGTCAGTGCAAAATCAGGGCATCTGAGTCCCCCAATGACCCAACCAAGGGGTGTTCTTCATCATTTTGATTGTATATGATCTTTATTTGATCATGGAAGTTGTTGGAAGTTCACAAAATTGAATAACTTCAAGTCTTTTGCAAAGTTGACTTTTTGGGAAAATTTGACTTTTAATGAAAATGCCATTTTAGGTAACTTTTTCAACCTTTACTTTTTGATTCAAAAAAGCTTCAAATGAAAAAAACTTTGGTCATGAAAGTTGTAGAATGGATCATTCCCTTTTCAAAAAGTACAAGAACATGACCTAATTCATTTTGGATCAAAAGTTATGGCTCACCAAAGTTGGCAAAAATCACAAAATTTCAAAGTTTCTACCAAAGAGGTATTTTGCAAAATGACTTGATCAAGTGTTCTAAAGCTATCAAATGGACTTCTAAACCACACAACATGATCATGTGACATCTAAAGTTCAGAATGGACCAAAGAATTACACATTTTTATGGTTTGTGGAACAAGATTTTTCATAAGAGGCAAAAGTAAACCAAGTTGCAAAACTCATCATAGCTTCTCATCCACTTGCTGGCTAGCTGGCTGATCAATCCTAGGCCTTTCCTCACCTCATGCTGCGCAGGACATGCCTTTTGTACTCAGCTAGCAAGTAGCCCATGCCCTTCTTACACAACTTTGACATTTTTGCAAAAGCACCCATACCAATCAATAAAGCACATGTCACTTCATCTGACCAATGGCAATTGCTTATGTTAATCAAATGCAAGCCAAACATAACAAGAAGCAAGCCTGAAACACTCCATAAGACAGCATTCTCATTTTCACCTTCATGTGCAAGAGCTTTCGAAACTCATCACACAAGTCACAAACACACAAACTAACTTCATAGACCAACTCAACACACCTTCCTGGTCACAAAGCACCCATCACCATTGTCTTAAACCCCCAGAATCAGAAACACGATCCCCTCACTGCACTGAACAGAACTTGTTCAATCTCTCCAACCAGCCAAAATAAACTTGCTCCAAGCCTTTCAGAAGCACAAGGGAAGTCATAGGAGTGGTTTTGCACAAGAAAAGAGGTCTGAAAGCTCCAAACTGAAAAGCTTCAAACTCAGGTAGCTTCATGAACTTTTTTTCCAGAACGCGTATTTTAAGTTTCTAAATGAATCTACATGCTTCCCTGATCATGAATATATGTTTACTTTTGAAAATGAGTGAAAAATGAGGATGTATGCAATGTCTGAAACTTTTGCCCTAAAAAACTGTTTGGCTTCGATTCGTTTGATTGAAGAAGAATAAATGAGATTTGAGTGAGGGTTTTGATTCAGGGAGATGTGGGGATGATTTCTGGGCTTTTAGTTTTCGTTTTAGTGAGGTTTTGAGGATTTTGGAGATTTTCAGGTGGGGTTCCCACCGGAGAAGACGACCGGAGGTCTTCTCCGGCCACCTGAAAACAATTAGGGCTAATCCCTGTGTTTAATGAAGTTTGAATATTGCCCCTTGGATGTGTTGACTCGCGCGCATTTGGACGCCCAGGATCATTCTATTTTGCCCTAATCATAGTTGACTTTATTAACCCTGATTAATTAATTCATAAATAGGATTTAACTCAGTTTGAATGTGGACCTTAGGATTGCGCGCGCAGTCAACAGATCTTTCCCCAGAATCAATCCTGGCTCTCCATTGCGTTTACTTTTCATTTTCTTTAATTTTAATTCATTTGTTTTATATTTCTTTTGTTCATTTATTTTAAAATAGCAAAACCATTTTAAAAATTCTGAAATTTTTTATATAAACTTTTATTAATTTTCAGAAACCAAAAACATTTTTATTTTTATTTTTTGCATTAAAAAATATTTTTAAATCATTTAAAAGTTTATTTTTAATTAATTAATGAGAATTAATTAATTAAAAATACTTTTAGGTATTTAAAAATCACCAAAAAATTCATGAAACATTTAAAATCATTTAGGAACATTGTCCAACCCTCAAACCAAATTTCTTTTTTGATCTTGATGCATTTTGATAATTTTCCATGGAATTAATTCATTTTCAAAGCATTATTTTGATCCAAACTTCCAAAAATCATTTCTGCCTAACCATTGAGAGTTGGACTTTGATTCTTTTTGCATTGTGTTTAGCATATCATGTAGTTTGTGAGATTAAATTGGCATGAATTGATCTTGCATTTTCCATTTGTTTGACATTTTTCTTGTTAAGGTACCCTAAAACCCTAGAAATCTTAGGAAATTCATAACTTACACTAGGTTAAGAATTGGATCCCCTCCTTTGGGCAGTGAACTTGTGTAGGGTTAGGGTTCCTTGGAATGCATTTTCAATTTTTTATCATGATGTTTGCTTCTGGTTTTGATTTTTGTTTGTTGCATTGATCATAAACCCTAATTTGGGCTTCCATATGCATCCATCTTGCATTTGCTTGCATACCTTGACTTGCCATAGCATTTTGTGCATCCATTTGATTCATTTGACATCTTAAGACATATTAGAATCATGTTTGATCATTGCATCTTGCATTTTCCATGTTGTATGTCATTTGCATTTCATAACTTTTCATGTATGATCATGGTTCTTAACTTGCTTCATTTGCATCCATAAGTTTGTATGATCATCCCCATGCCTTGTTTCATGTTTGCATCATCTCATAGCATCATTATCATCTCATGTATGCTTCTGGTTTTGATTTGCATCATGCCATTTCATCTCATGTTGCATTGCATTGCATTTCTTTCACTAACTTTTCAGGTGGTAAGCAACTTTGAGAAGTGAATTTGCCTTCACTTCTCACAATTTCTTTTCATCTCCCTTATGCATCCTTGCTGAATTTTGTTATGTGTTTGAGATTGAGCTTGCTCTTTCTTCTTCATCTTACTTTCTTTCTTCAAGTGACTTGTCTTCTTAAATGAAGCAAGTTGCTTTGCTTCTCTTTGCTCCATTCATCTGCTTCCTGGTGGTTCCTCTGAAGAGATCTTTCTTGTAAACCTCACAAACCTTAGGAACAACCAAGCATGACAATGAGAAGCAAAGTAGGTTAATGATCTTAATCCTACATCATGGTGATTAAGTGTGAGAAGCTGACTTCACACTTAAGGTATTCTCATTACCCCTAATCAGAGGAAAGATGTGATGAGTTTACTAACCCATTGGTTTAGGCCTAAGCTCATTAATCTATGACAAACTTTCAAAAGCAATAAAAGACTGAAAACTCAAAAACAAACAATAATCGTCTCCTCCGGGATTCTTTTCTCATCTTATTCACTCATAAACGAGAACTTGCTTCTTCCGTCTAATGCAAGACAGTTTGCACCTGAGCCAGACAGGTCATACACTTGAGCATAGACAAGCAAGCAGTTCATCAGTCAATTCATCTTTCAGTCTCTTTGGGTCGAACTACGGTGTTCTGACTTCCTCATTGCACGAGAGGATACGTAGGCATAACTTAACAATTATCGAACAAAAGTCTCTGTATATTCCCCCTCTTTCAGCTTTATTCTTTAGCCTCATTATCTTGAGCACTTCACTCTTTCCTCACACTGACACATCATTTACACACTTCACTTCTTTACACTGACACCTGTACATCCTTTTCCAGCTCTTTGATACACATATTGCACTGACACTACCCCTTTAAAACACAAATCTCTTAAGCGTGGATCCCGTCGAGTACGACGGACAATCTGGGTGCTAATACCTTTCCAAGTTGTAACCAACCCCCTTTCTCAGTCTCTCTGGTTCGCAACCGTCTTATCCGTATCTTTCTAGGTCTATGTAGCATTGCCTTTCCTCCGGGATAAAAATGCCTAGCTGGCGACTCTTTTCATTCCCTGTGAGTTCACTCCTGTGTATTCTCACATCCTCCTTTCGCCGACCGTTCGCGTCTGTACCCTATTTGACCCGGCTTCATTTAGTGGGAGCAACAGCGATTTAGTTTTGTTTAGCTTCTGATCAGAGTTCAGAATTAGAATTGGTGTTCGGATATTGTTTAATTCATTGGCAGGAGATACAAAGCAGAATTAAATAAAATAATAGTAGAAGACACAAAAGTTTTGTCATGGTTCCTCCCCTAACTGAGAGTAGTTCAGTCTCTTTACTTCACAAGAGCTTTTCATTATAATCAACCTGATTACAATCGCTTATGTTTCTGCACAAGTCTCTTACACTTGCTCAGACCCACGGTCTGAGACTTTACCTTGCTTAGAGCACATGTCTAAGACTTACCCTTGCTCACACCCTCTAATCGAGTCATTTGCTTCAAGTCCTCCGACTAAGGCTTACCCTTGCTTAGAGCATATGTATAAGACTTACCTTTACTCACGTCCTCTGACCAAGCCACTTGTTCCAAGTCCTCTGCCTAAGACTTCTCCTGCTTAGAGCACATGTCCAAGACTTTCCCTTGCTCAGGCCTTGTAACGCCCCGAAAATCTAAATTTTATTAAATTACATATTTGTTTGATTGATTTAGAAAGGACTGGAGGTTTTGGGCGAATTTGGAGAATTTTAGGAGGAAAATAATATTTTTATAATATAAATAAGTAGTATTTTATTATGCCCTTATTATTATTATGAAATATTAAGAAAGGGTAGGGTGGTAATAAGAGGAAAAAGTAAGGATATGTTGGGAAACTCATAAACTGGGATAATGTATCCAAAGAGGGAATACGATTAGTTTTCTAACACTATCGTGTTTTTGGGAGAAGAAGTGCTCTGAAGAAAAAGATGAGAGAAAGCTCAGAGTCAGGAAGTTACAAAGAATCTTGGAGAAGAGTATCGATCTTTGGATTTCTCTAAGGTATGGGGAGTTTTTATAATCTATTATAAATGTGTAGGAATTGAATTATGAATGGATTAGGATTGTATGAGTTTTATGAGTTTTTGGGGTTTTGAGTTAGGTTGAGTTTATGAGAAAAATCTTGATGAATTAGAGTGGTAAAAGTGAATTGAATCACATAATTGATTGTATAATTATTATCATGATGTTGTTGGTGTTTTGGTTGATGTTTTGAATGATTTTTGGGTGTTTTGATGTGAAACCCGTAATGAGATTTTGGGATTTTGGTGTAAAAACGCAGTCTGCATTTGAGTAGCAGAAGACTGCTGAAACACGTGCGTTAACCGGTTAACGTTTTTGGTTAACCGATTAACCATTGAAAATTTTGGGTATTTTCTGAAGTTTCGCAGGCGTTAACCGGTTAACACTGTTTGAGAGGCAAATTTTAATTCTTTAAAAATCCATAACTTTCAAACCGTAAGTCCGATTCGCATTCCGTTTGAAGCGTCGGAAAGAGCATAAACTGAACTTTATTTTGAGGAATAAAAATGAGAAAAATGCAATAGTTTTTATAAATGAATTTATGAAATAACCTTGTAATTGCCTCATAATTTACCGGGTACGGGTCAATTCTTGATGTGTCAAAGTGGTTATAGAACCAGTGTTTTGGGTGTAAGGTCATGATGAAATATATGATTATTTGATGATTGGTTTGCTGATGTGAAATGAATGATGCGAATTATTTTGATGAATTTTACGATGTAGCGCATCATTGCATTTCATAACATTCACGATGGGGCTTCGGCCTATTTAATTGCTTCAATCTCATTGTGTGGATTGAAGTGTCTCGATGATTTACGATGTGCTCCTTGTGGAGGGTTGATGGTCATGTATCCATCTCATGATGAAATTGGTACCACATGCATATTGCATATCAGGATGGTTAGAATTGCATATTCTGGATGAATTTCATGAATGTGTTGATGTTGCTTAATTTCATGATTGTGTTGTTGTTGCTGCTGAATTTTATAATTGATGATGTCATGATATGTTGTACTAATTTATTTATGTTCTATATTCTTGTACGTTTATGATATATTATGATTACTCACCCTGCCTGCTTGGAAATGTTGCCTCTTTCGTGGGTAACTTGCAGATGATAAAGAATAGGCTTGCAGTGCAAGAGGAGTTTTTCATGAGTCTCGAAGCGTGCTTTAGTGTTCCTTAGAAGTGGTTTTGGTCTATGTGTCCTGCTCTGTGTCATGTAACACTGGGACGAGGTTTATTTGTTAAACTGTTTTCAGTTATGTTATTACTTTGTAAATGTTTTCCCATTTTATGATGTTAAATTTCAGATGGAGAAAATTATGTTTATGAAGTAAAAATTATGATTTTGAAATATAAAGTTTAAATTCCGCTGCGAAATGCTATATGTTATTCTTGATGTTGATTAACCTGTGTTACGGGACAGGACACTGTTCGTTTGAATTTTGATGAAATATAATACCCTTCTCGATGATTACTCTGATATTATTTAAATATTTTGTTTTGGGGTAGAAGGGTGTTACATTAGTGGTATCAGAGCAGGTTGGTCTGTCCGGCCAAGTCTTGTTGTTGTCAGTTTGTTGTCAAGTCGTTATTTAATTAACGATTATTCTCTTATGATGTGGTAAGTGTTGTGCAGAATGGCTGGAAACAACACGCGTGCTCTCCCTGATGCTATTGCAGCTCTTGCTCAGACTACTGCTCGTAACAATGCGCATAATGAGTTTCGTGCCTTGGAGAAATTCCAGAGGAATAATCCACCTATGTTTGAAGGAACTCATGACCCGGCGAGCGCACAGAAGTGGCTCAAGGTAATTGAGAAGATTTTCATAGTGATGGCATGTGCTGACGCGCAGAAAGTTCAATTCGGGACTCATATGTTGTCTGAGGAAGCTGAAGACTGGTGGGATAATACTCGTCAGCGTCTAGAGGATGAGGTTGTTGTGGTGACTTGGACTGTGTTTAAGGCGGAGTTCCTTAAGAAGTATTTTCCTGAAGATGCTCGTGGTAAGTTGGAGGTAGAATTCCTAGGAAATATGACAATGGCGGAGTATGCTGCCAAATTTGAAAGGCTGGTGAAGTTTTGTCCTCACTACAACAGGGCAGATGCTGAACTTTCTAAGTGCCTTAAGTTTGAGAATGGGCTGAGACCTAAAATTAAGCAGGGAATTGGATGCCAACAAATTCGCAGATATGCAGAGTTGGTCGATAAGAGTTGTATTTATGACGAGGACAGCCGAGCTCGGTCAGCTTACTATAAACAGCTGAGAGAAAAGAAAGACAAGAGTCTGTATAGAGGGAAACATTATGTGACTACTGGTGATAAAGGGAAACAGAAGGCATATGATGAGAAGAAGCAAAGTAGGGGAGCTGCTAATGTACCTGTTAAGTGTTACAGGTGTGGAGAGGCAGGTCATAAGGCCGATGTGTGTACCGCCAGAGTTATGAAATGTTACCGTTGTGGCAAGCTTGGGCATAAGATGAGTGATTGTCCTAATGAGGGCCCAACCTGTTACAATTGTGGTGAACAGGGGCATATCAACGCCCAATGCTAGAAACCAAAGAATAATGCTGCTACTACTCAGAATGTTGGGAGAGTTTTTGCGTTAGCTGGTTCAGAAGCTCCAAAGAAGGACAACTTGATCAGAGGTACCTGTTTTATTGATAATACTGAGTTGATTGCTATTATTGACACTGGAGCTACACATTCATTTATTTCTCTTGAGTGTGCTAATAGATTGGGTTTAAAGTTGTCTAATATGAACGGTAATATGATAATAGAGACTCCTGCTAATGATTCTGTGACTATCATGCTTATTTGTTTGAAGTGTCCTTTGACAATTTTTTAGAAGAGTTTTGTGATGGATTTGGTGTGCCTTCCCTTACACCAAATCGATGTTATCCTTGGTATGAACTGGTTGGAATTCAATTATGTTCATATTAACTGTTATAGTAAGACAGTGAAGTTCCCTGAATTGAGCGAGAATGGTGAGTTGATGTTTTTATCTGCTAAGCAAGTGGATGAACTTGTATTGGATGAAGCTTTGATGTTTGCAGTGTCTGCATCATTGCAAGTTGATGATAAGACTGTCAGTGCAGAGTTGCCTGTGGTTTGTGAATTTCAAGATGTGTTTCCTGGTGATATAAGTGATTTACCACCGGAACGTGAAATTGATTTTTCTATGGACTTAGTGTCGGGTACAAGTTCTGTCTCGATGGCTCCTTATAGAATGTCGACTTCAGAGTTGAATGAGTTGAAGAAACAATTAGAAGAATTGTTATAGAAGAGGTTCATTAGACCCAATGTTTCTCCTTAGGGTGCTCCGGTGTTGCTCGTTAAGAAGAAGGATGGTAGTATGAGATTGTGTGTCGATTACCGACAGTTGAATAAAGTGACTATCAAGAATAAGTACCCATTTTTGAGGATCGATGATTTGATGGATCAGTTAGTAGGTGCTTGTGTCTTTAGTAAAATTGATCTGAGGTCTGGTTATCATCAGATTCAAGTTAAAGCTGATGATATTCCGAAGACAGCTTTCAGGACGAGATATGGGCATTACGAGTATACGGTGATGCCGTTTGGGGTTTCTAATGCGCCTGGTGTGTTTATGGAATATATGAATAGGATCTTTCATGAGTATCTTGATAAATTCGTGGTGGTTTTCATAGATGATATCTTGGTATATTCTAAATCAGAAGAGGAACATGCCGAGCATTTGAGGGTTGTGTTGCAAGTGTTGAAAGAAAAGAAATTGTTTGCTAAATTATCTAAGTGTGAGTTCTGGTTAAAGGAAGTGAGTTTCCTCGGCCATGTAATTTCAAGTGGTGGAATTTCGGTGGATCCTTCAAAGATTGATGCGGTATTGCAGTGGGAGACTCCAAAGTCAGCTACAGAAATTCGTAGTTTTCTTGGGTTGGCTGGTTACTATCGTAAGTTCATTAAAGGTTTTTCTAAGATAGCTTTACCGTTGACGCAATTGACTAGGAAAGGTCAAGCGTATGTGTGGGATTTTTCTTGTGAAGAGAGTTTCATAGAACTGAAGAAAAGATTAACGACCGCGCCAGTGTTGGTCTTACTGAATCCAGATGAGTCCTTTGTAGTTTATTGTGATGCTTCCAAGATGGGTCTTGGTGGAGTTTTGATGCAGGATAATAAGGTGGTTGCTTATGCTTCTAGACAGTTAAGAGTTCATAAGAGGAACTATCCTACTCACGAATTAGAGTTAGCAGCTGTGGTGTTTGTGCTTAAGATTTGGAGGCACTACTTGTTTGGTTCGAAATTTGAAGTATTCAGTGATCACAAAATTTTAAGGTACTTGTTTGATCAAAAAGAGTTAAATATGAGACAGAGGAGGTGGCTTGAATTATTGAAAGATTTTGATTTTGATTTGAATTACCATCCTGGTAAGGCAAATGTTGTGGCTGATGCTTTGAGTAGGAAGTCATTGCATATTTCGATGCTTATGGTGAAAGAATTGGAAATGATCGAGCAATTCAGAGACATGAGTTTGTTGTGTGAAACTACTACTGATAGTGTGAAATTGGGAATGTTAAAGCTGACCAGTGAGATTTTGGAAGAGATTCGTAAGGGTCAGAAATCTAATTTGAAATTAGTTGATCAATTGATGTTGGTTGATCAAGGTAATGCAGGTGACTTTCGAGTTGATGAAGATGGAGTTTTGAGATTCCGAGATAGAGTATGTGTTCCGGATATTATAGGAATTAAAAAGAGTATTTTAGAAGAGGGGCACAAGAGTCGACTGAGTATTCATCCTGGTGCTACGAAGATGTATCAGGATTTACGTAGGTTGTTTTGGTGGCCGGGTATGAAAAGAGACATTGTTGAATTTGTATATGCTTGTTTGACATGTTAGAAGTCAAAGATAGAACATCAGAGACCTTCAGGTATGATGCAACCATTGAATGTTCCTGAGTGGAAATGGGATAGTATTTCCATGGATTTCGTGACTGGTTTACCTAAGACTGCTAGAGGTAATGATTCGATTTGGGTAATTATTGACCGGTTAACTAAGTCGGCACACTTCTTGCCGATGAAGATTAACCATTCCATGCAAAGGTTAGCTGAGATTTATATTGAGGAAATTGTGAAGTTGCACAGTGTACCTTCAAGTATTGTATCGGATAGAGATATGCGGTTTACGTCGAGGTTTTGGAAGAGTTTGCAGGATGCCTTGGGTTCTAAGTTGAGGATGAGTTCTGCTTATCACCCGCAAACGGATGGCCAGACGGAAAGAACAATCCAATCTTTAGAAGATTTGCTGAGAGCTTGTGTATTAGATCAAGGAGGGTCTTGGGATAGTCATTTTCCGTTGGTCGAGTTTACGTACAATAACAGTTTTCATGCTAGTATCGGGATGGCTCCATATGAGGCGTTGTATGGTAGACGTTGTCGTACTCCATTATGTTGGTATGAGTCAGGAGAGAGTTTAGTGTTTGGGCCAGAGATTGTCCAAGAAACAACTGAAAAGATAAAAATGATTCAGGAAAGGATGAAAACGTCGCAGAGTCGTCAAAAGAGTTATCACGATAAGAGAAGGAAAGCACTTGAGTTCCAAGAAAGAGATCACGTGTTCTTAAGAGTTACTCCTATGACTGGTGTGGGAAGAGCTTTGAAGTCTAGAAAGCTCACTCCACATTTTGTCGGTCCGTATCAGATTATGCAGAGGATAGGGGAAGTGGCCTATCGAGTGGCTTTACCTCCCTCTCTTGGGAATTTACATGATGTATTCCATGTATCACGGTTGAGGAAGTACATTCCGGACCCGTCGCATGTAATTCAGTTAGATGATGTTCAGGTGAGAGATAATATGACGATTGAAGCTTTACCAGTGAGGATTGATGGTAGAGAATTGAAGCAACTACGAGGCAAAGAAATTGCTTTAGTGAAAGTATTGTGGGGAGGACCAGCTGGAGAAAGTTGGACTTAGGAGCGGGAAGATCAGATGAGTGAGTCGTATCCGACTCTATTTACTTCAGGTAATTTTCGAGGACGAAAATTCTTTAAGTAGGGGAGAGTTGTAACGCCCCGAAAAACTAAATTTTATTAAATTACATATTTGTTTAATTGATTTAGAAAGGACTGGAGGTTTTGGGCGAATTTGGAGGATTTTAGGAGGAAAATAATATTTTTATAATATAAATAAGTAGTATTTTATTATGCCCTTATTATTATTATGGAATATTAAGAAAGGGTAAGGTGGTAATAAGAGGAAAAAGTAAGGATATGTTGGGAAACTCATAAATTGGGATAATGTATCCAAAGAGGGAATACGATTAGTTTTCTAACACTATCATGTTTTTGGGAGAAGAAGTGCTCTGGAAAAAAAGAGGAGAGAAAGCTCAGAGTCAGGAAGTTACAAAGAATCTTGGAGAAGAGTATCGATCTTTGGATTTCTCTAAGGTATGGGGAGTTTTTATAATCTATTATAAATGTGTAGGAATTGGATTATGAATGGATTAGGATTGTATGAGTTTTATGAGTTTTTGGGGTTTTGAGTTAGGTTGAGTTTATGAGAAAAATCTTGATGAATTAGAGTGGTAAAAGTGAATTGAATCACATAATTGATTGTATAATTGTTATCATGATGTTGTTGGTGTTTTGGTTGATGTTTTGAATGATTTTTGGGTGTTTTGATGTGAAACCCGTAATGAGATTTTGGGATTTTGGTGTAAAAACGCAGTCTGCATTTGAGTAGCAGAAGACTGCTGAAACACGTGCGTTAACCGGTTAACGCTTTTGGTTAACCAGTTAACCATTGAAAATTTTGGGTATTTTCTGAAGTTTCGCAGGCGTTAACCGGTTAACGCTATGGGTTAACCGGTTAACACTGTTGGAGAGGCAAATTTTAATTCTTTAAAATCCATAACTTTCAAACCGTAAGTCTGATTCGCATTCCGTTTGAAGCGTCGAAAAGAGCATAAACTGAACTTTATTTTGAGGAATAAAAATGAGAAAAATGCAATAGTTTTTATAAATGAATTTATGAAATAACCTTGTAATTGCCTCATAATTTACCGGGTACGGGTCAATTCTTGATGTGTCAGAGTGGTTATAGAACCAGTGTTTTGGGTGTAAGGTCATGATGAAATATATGATTATTTGATGATTGGTTTACTGATGTGAAATGAATGATGCGAATTATTTTTATGAATTTTACGATGTAGCGCATCATTGCATTTCATAACATTCACGACGGGGCTTCGGCCTATTTAATTGCTTCAATCCCATTGTGTGGATTGAAGTGTCTCGATGATTTACGATGTGCTCCTTGTGGAGGGTTGATGGTCATGTATCCATCTCATGATGAAATTGGTACCACATGCATATTGCATATCAAGATGGTTAGAATTGCATATTCTGGATGAATTTTATGAATGTGTTGATGTTGCTTAATTTCATGATCGTGTTGTTGTTGTTGCTGAATTTTATAGTTGATGATGTCATGATATGTTGTACTAATTTATTTATGTTCTATATTCTTGTACGTTTATGATATATTATGATTACTCACCCTGCCTGCTTGGAAATGTTACCTCTTTCGTGGGTAACTTGCAGATGATAAAGAATAAGCTTGCAGTGCAAGAGGAGTTTTTCATGAGTCTCGGAGCATGCTTTAGTGTTCCTTAGAAGTGGTTTTGGTCTATGTGTCCTGCTCTGTGTCATGTAACACTGGGACGGGGTTTATTTGTTAAACTGTTTTCAGTTATGTTATTACTTTGATAAATGTTTTCCCATTTTATGATGTTAAATTTCAGATGGAGAAAATTATGTTTATGAAGTAAAAATTATGATTTTGAAATATGAAGTTTAAATTCCGCTGCGAAATGCTATATGTTATTCTTGATGTTGATTAACCTATGTTACGGGACAAGACACTGTTCGTTTGAATTTTGATGAAATGTGATACTCTTCTCGATGTTTACTCTGATATTATTTAAATATTTTGTTTTGGGGTAGAAGGATGTTACAGGCCTCACCCGAGACTTCCTTCTCACGCGCCCTCAAACTGGTTCTTTACCTTTGCTCAATCAGCCTATTTGAATAAGACTTTCATAACTCAAGCACTTAAGCAACGAGACTTATGTGGCTTAAGCATCTTGGCTCAAGACTTATATTCAATCAACTTTGTTGATTAAGACTTGTTGCTTGAATCTCAATGAAATAAGACTTTTTGCTCAAGCACATAGCAAGTGACTTGATCTAGATTACTAAAGGTTCAACAGAATAGAAAACAAGATGTACATGATGCAAGCATTAGAGGTACATGAAATCATCATAACAAAGACCTAAAGCTCTTAATATTTCTAAGATATTCAATGGTAAGAAATCTTAAGGCTTTTACAATTACAACTAACTACAAGAGTTTTGTATATTACAATGAGTTGATAATTGTTTGATCTTGCTACTTCTTCACGTCAAGAATCTTTGTTAAAGATTCAAACTTGAATCTTCATCCATATTTATAGCCACTGCATAAACTAGTCATTGAGAAGGTAACTTTATTAAGTGTTTTTGCATTTGCTCCATAGTACAAGAGATATTGAAGATGGATACTTAGCAGATTCTGAATCCAATGTGTAACACATTTAACCTTAGAGTATTCAAGAGGTTTTGTAATAATAGAGCCATTGGAAGAAGACATACGTAGAACATACCAACTTTTCTTGAACCTTACACTGATGTAGACTCTAGCTGATAGGCTGATAAGACAATACATCGTGTTTCATGTAGTACGGATAACCACATATTTACCACCAAATCTGAATGGTACCAGAAGCTGATATACATATACTATTACCAAGTGTAGTAATTTGTATGGATGTTGAGACCTTCAGCTCAGAGTCTGCGCTAATCCACACTAGTAAATGTTCTTCAAATTCTGCCACCAGAAGTTAGCAATGAAGCAACTCCCAAATGTGTTCATGTAAAGCAAATTCTGATTATTTATTTACATATAGAACTAGCATAAATAAAACACATATCAAATAAACTATTGTTATTTAAATACTTTGTTATCATCAAAATTCAAGTAGAATTCTGTCAGAACAAAATATTGTTCTAACAATCTCCTCTTTTTTTATGATGACAAACACAAGTATTTAAAGAAAAATGTTGGGCATTTAATTTTCTCTGAAATAATAGGGTATGAGTTTTGTAAGTTCCCCATGAGTCTAATAGTCCATAGTTAAGTTCTACTGACTCTAACACTAAGAACTACTTTTCAAGAAAAAATTAAACCAGTTTTCTTAGTAACAACGGGGTTTGAGGTTTGCAAGCTCCCCCTGAGTCAAACAATTTCAAGGTTGAGGTTTGTAAGCTCTCCCTCAACTCTATATTTAAGAAAACTAAAATAACTACATTTTAACTTCTTTTGGCAACATCACAATACGAGGTTTGTAAGCTCCTTTTGAGTCCCATAGGCTATGGTAGAGATTTGTAAGCTCTTACTTAACATTATGTACAAGAGAGTTAAATATGATGCCCTTTTTAATTTCCTTTAGCAACACCAGAATATGAAGTTTGTAAGCTCTTTCTGGGTCTGATAGGTCAAGTTTGAGGTTTGTAAACTTTTCCTTAGACCTATGTATAAGAAAGTTAAAAAAATATGCCTATGGCAAAAACCAACAAAAATAGAAACAAAAAGACAAGAAAATAAATGACCAATATATACAACTGAATATGTACTCAATGGTTTCAGTTTCTTCTTAAATATTTATTATTATTTCTACCCTGTTTGTCATATCAAAAAGAATAAAAAGAAAGAAGAAATAAAAGAGGAAAAAAGAAAAGAATAAAGATAATCATTTAATAAATATAATTCAAATCATCATTATCGAATTAGTTTCCAAAAAGGGAGAGTAATCAAGTAATAAAAGTAATTACCATTTGTATAATGCACGCATTGAAATCTTAGTGGTTGTTACAATTCTAAGAATCAAGCAAGGATTAATTTCAGTATATTGGTATGAACAAAAGCCATTATAAAAGCATTCAACTTCTAAATCACTTTCATCAACATCATCTTGGAGAAAATGGAATCTACAATTGAGAGTCATAACAAATATGTCGTAATAGAGGTGACTGTGAGCTCTATAAGTTTAGAAGTCCAATATCTTCAGAGGCGAGTTGCTTATGAATATTCTACAAATGAGCCTCTGCCCCCAACACCACTTCCTTCTGACGAGGTAACGACTGCAATTCCTGAACAACCTTTAGAGGGAGGTTCTCCACAAGATGCTCGGAAGCCACATAAAAGTAGCATGAAGAGGTCAAAGAAAAAGAGGGTCAATAAGAGGTTTAACTACTCAATCTCAATCATAGATGAGGAAGAAGAAGAGGTTGATTTTGAAGATGAAGATGTGAACATCGTTACTATAAAGATGCTCTAGCTAGGGTTCTTGTCTAGAAACATCTTGTACTGAAATTATTTTGTAATCCTTATTGCTTAATCAATGAAAACCATTTTACTTTAACCAAGATTTTTCCTGCATGAAAATAGATTCAGTAACAATCCTTTAGGTTTTCTAAAGGTACATTAACTAGGTAAAACTGACACAGAAACAACAGTTAAGAACAGATTAAAAATAAACTCCTAGCCATTTAAATAATCTTAAATAGGTTAGATTGTTAGATAAAGTTTCCAAGAGTGATTATTAAAGTACTTATAAGATTTTAATAATACTTAAATAATTTTAAACTCAAAACAATGTATGTAACACGTCTATAAAAAATACTCAAGTAAACTTTCTTCCATTATCACTTAATCCACTGAACACCAAGATGTACAAGCAGAAGCAAACATGGGTTCCAAAGAGATATTTTAGGAAGGAAAAAATAAATTTCCTTAGGAAGTAACGCTAGTCAATTCAACTGACCCTTAATCTAGGAAATAACTCCACCACACGCGCACCGAACAAGAATGTTGATTGTTTCTTCTTTTGAGGAACCGCCCAAAGAAATTCAGTTACATGCAAACATGTTCTACAAAAAAAAATGTCCTGACATCGTGTCAGACAATATCTTCACTTTACATGCATTCCTCTTTAGATAAAACAAGACTTCTTATGTTAGCATAATAATCAGAAATCAATCCACCAGTCAATGACTTTAATCTGCAGAGAAAAATAAATTCTCCCAGATTCTTCAATGATTCTTGAGCATCCAACAAGAATCATATATTTTGTATTATCAAGTCTCCCCCAACTTGCAACAATACAATATCAATACATCACCCTTGACATCTTCATCCCTCCTCGTACGTGTATACGAAATAGATAAATTTTTGTTACTCAATAATTTGATTAGTAGTTTTATTTTTCTCGTTCATATAATTTATTTAAACCCGTGGCTACGCATGGGCACTGGTATGGTATTTTCATTTAAACATGTGGATATTTGTGCGCTCACACGAGTGCTGATATGTTACGTTACTTTGTTTCTAATATGTAATAAAAATGAAAAGAAAGAAATACAAAATTGCTTAACCAAACAAATTTATTATTTTTAAAAGATATATTTTTATTTATAATTGAATCATAAATATAAGTTTTCCTTATATACAAATATTTGGATCAACAATATATTTACACGTATGTAAATATTACTTTTATCTTATTTTTTCATTATGAGTTTAATATGTCTTATTCCTAAAATATATTAGTTTTACTTTTTTTATCATAAAATAATTAATTAAGAATATTTCATATTAACATACAATTTTGATATTATTTAATTCATACATTACTTATGTATTTATTCTAGATCACGATATTATAACACTATCTTCTGTAATCTTAAATTTGTAATGCATTTCAACCGTCTTATCTTATGTCTCATTCTATTATCATTTATATTGAAGTTGATTTAATTCATTTATATTGCATGATTATTTTGTACTAAAAAAGTTTGCATGATTAGTGATCTATTTATATAAAATCTCATATATGAAATAATCCTACTTTGAATATCATTCATTCATAAATATGTATTAAAATAATTTAATTTTTTTATTCTTTTATACAAATATAGTTTAATTATCATTTAAAATATGATCATTTTTCTTAATTAGAAATGATTGCATTTTTAACACTATTACGTTAATTAAAAACGGGTTTATTAATTATTTCATAATTTTCTTATTTGCTAAATATAAATATTAATTATAAATAATTTTGAAATAGAAACATTAATAACATAAATAATTTTAAAAAACAATAAATTTTTCTCATGTTGGATTCATACATTATTTTAAATATATTTACTTTCATTTTCTTTAATTATACAAAAAAAAAAAAAGTGATAATCTATGGATTTACGCAAATTATGGTATAGATATTCGTGCTTTCGCACAAATATTGATCTGTTACGAATATTGATCTGTTACGGACATTTATTTCTAAAATGTAATAAGAATAAAAAAAATAGATAGACAAAATTATTTAACTAACAAATTTTATTATTTTTAAAAGAAAGACATATATTAATGTATATTTAGATTATAAATTCAATATTTTTTATATATTTCAAATTATTTGAATCAATAGTAAATTATTTCCCATATGTAAATCTTATTTTTGTTTTGACATTATAAAAATATTTAGATCAATAGAAAATTCGTTGTTCCCGTTTTAAAAAAATCACTCATTTATTTAAAAATATTTCAAATTAATTTATAAGAAATATATATATTCTCGTATTTGAATATTTAATTAATTTATAAGAATTCTATATTTTTTTCGTATTTTAATAAGTAGTATATATATATATATATATATATATATATATATATATATATATATATATATATATATATATATATATATATATATATATATATATATATATATATATATATATATATATCCCACCCGTCCTTGCCCGATATCTGCGGTAATTAAGTGTCCTCTGTGCCTCCGTAATAATCTCATTCAGTATACGCCTCTGAACAGACCCCTCGGGGAAGAAACCAACCTAATATGAACTAAACTATATTGAAAATAAGAAATAATATTGTTAATGAAGAATATTTATAATGAAAATCATCTATTATCTATTTAATGAAAATGATTTAAAATAAAATATTGGAAATTCGTTGTATTTTTTATCGTAATTCAATTGGTTTTCAATTTCTCTTTTTTGAGTCGAGTTCGTTGTAGTCTTGTATCTTGTTTCTCTTTGTAAACATGTTTGAGAACCCTTAGTTCTCTTTTAATATATAACTTGCTTAAAAAATATATATTGGTATCACTTTGAAGTGAGTTCATTTTCATATTTCATATAGCGACTTTTTAAGAAAAACTTAAAAACTCATAAAAATAACACTTATTACTTTTTATAATCCTACAATTCGCTTTTAGATATTTTATTAAATAAATAATATTAAGAAATTTAAACATTTTTGTAATAAAAAAACAATATTACACATAATATTTGTTTAGAAAATAAAATATTATTTAAATATATATAATTACATGGGACCATTAACACACGTCACATTACCAATAAAATATAAAACATCACAAACACTACTTTGTTATATATAAATGATTTTAAAAAAATAAAATTTAAAAGTTAAAATTGAAAAGCATTTAATATAAAAATTTACAATATTATAAATACATAAAATTATCATAAAATAATATTAAACTAAACAAGTACATAGAAACATGTGTATCCACTTGAAGAAATAAATTGTTCACTATAATATGTCAATAGTTATTACAATAACAGTAAATATTAGAATACAACTAAGAAATATATATTAGAATACAAGTAAGACACATCTAACAAAATAAATAAAAAAAAATGGTGTGGCTATAGCCACAGTCAGCCTAGACATAGGTCCGCCCATGAGTGTGGTCCAACTGAGACTGTTTCTCCTCTAAAATCTCCTGATGAGTTGGTCTGGACGGTGATCCTGGAGCAGTAGGCACCATGTACAGGTGTGACACGGTAAATAAATGTTAATTTTGCCCAGTTGTGGTTATCAATAATTTTGGTAAAATAACTCGTGTTTGTCATGTTGGACAATGTGTCGTAACATGTTGAAGATCAAGTTCTGTTTTGAGGAAAAACAGATTTTTGGAAGATGTCAGAGGAGATGTCCCAACTCAGGTCTCTCGACATCTGCATCAATAACAATTTTGGTAACTGTTATCTTTGAAGAAAATCACAGAATATTCGGTGGAACATTTGTGATTACAATTGGCGTCCAAGTAAGAAGATTTTCATAGATTGAAGGCTTGAAGATCGCAAATCAGGGAGGATTTGTTATAGAAACTAAAGGTTGAAAAATTTCTATTTTCTTGGAGAATTTTAGTAGATTTTGTGGGATCATAATACTGTGAGTTTAAAGCCCAAATCCAGTGTGTTCTTTTGTTATAAATAAGTTAGTTTAAACTTAGGTTGATAACAAGAAAAAAAGATATATTACTTGTCTAGAAAGTATTAGGGTTTGTTCTTTTGTGAGCATTTCTTTGATCATAGTGGATGCTAAGAATATGAGAACTTTACTGAGACTGTAAAGTATGTACTCTAAAGCTTTTAAGCATAAAGGGTATCGTTGATCACATAGTGATTGTTAAGGAATAGAGGAGGGCCTCGACCTAGGAAGTGTCTTAGGTAGAAATATAGCACGGGTAGTGATTAAGTGACAAGTTGGAAACAGAAGGTTGTTTCACTTCGAATTAATACTATTTAGTGGATTTCATTCCTGGATTGGTATCCTCCAGAGTAGGTGTGTTAGACCGAACTGGGTAAACAATTGATTGCGTGTTTTTTTTTACTTTCTACATATTTAATTGGTCATTATTTACAACAACAAAGATCAGTTGTTCCGACATCTCACAGGACATATGTGATCTGCTACACCAGAATTTCAATAACCATCTGATGTAACTCTCAACACAACTCCAGTTTGTCGGTGCTCTGGTCGCCCAAGCCTCATCGTGTATTATGTGATGCTCATAGTCAACAAACAAGTCATCGATCTACAGACGTGTCAAGCCGAGAGGAGCGGAGACATCAGGGTGCCTAGGTATCGTCTGACTGTACCTGAACTGCCGCATGATGTGCTCGGGAAGATATGGAACAATGATGGTTGAACTGCATGCCAACCATCCGGAGAATAATGATATGTCATCAAACGGGCGCGTCTCATGGGGATCGACATAGCAGTCGTAACAAATATACTCAGTAGCCAAGTGATCGAAATAGACTTTGTAAGGGTCGATCGTCTAGTTCCCACTGAGCAAGAGAAAGGTGTAACACCCACTTTTCCCATTTTCAAAATTATATAAATTTTTCATTAAATCAGAGTTAATCAACTAAAGTGAGTCGCTACATCATCAATCAACCATCATTCTTTTATTCAAAAGTAAGCAGCGGAAATAAAGCTTTAATATCAAATTGCTCAAAAGCATTACAATTCATTCATAACAATGTTCCTTAACTCAATACTTAGTTATATAAAAGTTTATAAAAATCAAATGAAATATTATATTAAAAATCCCCGTTCCCGTTACATATCAGAGCTCCTAGGACACAGACATCAACATCAAAAGCGTTCCTCACGCACCTGAATTATCTGTACTTCCGAAGAAGCACAGACACAACAAAATAAACAATAGGGGTGAGAAATAGATTCATAATATAACGGCACATACGACATATATGAAGAAGTAATTCACCCCTAATCACACCAAACTATCAATCATATTATTCAATCAATCATATTATTCAATCAATCATAATATTCAATCAATCATAATGCAATGTGACTCTAATGCACAATGCAAATGCGGTACCGACTCATAATAACGGTTCATCAATAGAACCCCGAATGCATCGTTAACGTCTCCAACAAGACACGATCATCCCTGCAACCACGATTCTCAACGAATCCCGAATAATCACATCCACGACATGATTATTCCATCAAATGTATGCGCATGCAGACACAACAACGCATACCATATCACAATACACATGAACACATCATGCTTTACGATCATCATGATCTCATCAACCAACCATCAGTGCATCTTATTCACACACAAAGCATACACATATCTCATGTTATTCACAATCATAACAATCTACATATTCATATAATTCAATCATTATTATCATAATCTCTTAATATACCTAAGGGAGGAAGGAACTCCCAATTACCCTTCTATGTCCTATCACCAATTATAAACCCTTTTCCCCCCCTTACCTTAATCGATGGCCGCTTCGAATCTCCGATCGAATTTCCAATCCTTTGCCTATGTGGCCCTTTTTCCTCTCCTCTTTCATCCATAGAGATTAGAAATACGAACATGCTGCCATTGAGTTCATATCTTGACCAAAATTTAGCCTTCATCACCATCAATCCCGTAACCACTATTTGACCAATTTCCAGCATGAACTTCCAAACTTCAAATGCATTTTTCTCATTCAATACTAAACTTATTGACACGAAATTATATATCAATTCGAAGGGAATTTCGTAAGCTTTCCAAAAATCCAAGAATCGTTTTAATCAGAATTACGAGTAAAAAGTTATCACCTGTTTAGTAGAGGTTGTACCGTATGTGCGAAAATTAAGATATGAACATGAATCCTTCTTTCTCCTTCTTTTCTCCCAAGTTGTTTTCTCTCCTCTAAAACCCTTATTTTTCTCTAAGACTTTTTCCTCGTTTTCCCTAATTTCCACTATTCCCTTTTGACTCATTCTATTATTCCTTTTTATTAAAATAATAATAATCCAATAAAACAATTAATGGGCCTAAACACTGCACCCCTTTAATTGCTAATTCCGACGAAATCCAAGCCCAATAACCAACATGCTCCAATAATCAATACTACCAATGATAATATTATTTCTTCGATTTTCCGATTTAACAACTTAATTTACCATAACGTTGAAAATCAATTAATAATTCACGACTAATTATTTTCTCCCGACTTAATTAGATTATCCTCCAACATTTGACCAAATGGTCCAAGCATCTAAACAACTTATCCAACCATAAACGGGAGAATATTCCACATCAATTCCCACAACTTAAATCGACTCATTCAACTTAATTCAAACGAACTTAGCAATTTATCACAAACAACTCTGATAATTCAACATAAATCAACGCCAATAACGCGAATATAATTAATTAAATAATTAATTAATAAACAGAGCGTTACAACTCTCCCCCACTTAGGATATTTTCGTCCTCGAAAATTTATCCGATTAAACTACTCCAACTACTTATTCCATCAGACTAATCAACTCTCATTCCAAAGGCAACCCACATATACCACAAACAATAATACATAACTTAAACACAACATATAATACAACAAAGCTACCAACATCGTTGTAATTCAGATAATAACAATTACATGACATCGCGCCTTCGCTGCGCACTCTGATTAATTGCACACTACCAAATTTACTGAGTTTAACTCCAACTTACACTCACCAAAATCGACATATAAACAAAGCCTCCGACTTAATCCTTTGGAATTCCGTTCCAACAGGTATTCTAACTCTTGTAGTTACCGAATAGTTACAAATTAGATCCTTAAGATAACGCCTCTAAACATTCAACCAATAACAACTGCGACTACTTCCAAATCTTGGATAAAATATTCATATACTTCTATGAATTCCCAATTATCATCAACATAGACTACAACTTTACTATCTTTCATTAACATGCCCTCTAAAATACTTAACATCATTACAACAACATATAACATCTGAGTTCACTTAACTCCAACCAGATCAATCATTTTCTTCGCTCCTAACGAATCTAACAACCAAATCATCGATTCCTACTTATATGGACAATATGCTTCATAGATTCTTTTCCAAGTCAACACCTCAAAATGGCTCTTCTTGTTACAACCAAAACCCCACTCTAATACACCAACTTATAATTTCATTTCTTCTAATACTTGCAACTTAGATTCATAAGGCAACACCTCTGAACATTCAACATAGATACAACTACGACAACTTCCAAATTTTAGACAATAACTATATGCTTCATGAATTCTCAATTATTCTCAACACAACTACAACTTTATCATCTTAAAATAACACATTCTTCGAAAATCATCTTAACACACTACATCATTAGGACAATATAAGGTCCATCGATATAACAATTTCCATAAGATAACTCATATTTCTCTGCTTCTAACTAATCCAACGTATCGAATCCTCGATTCTTACTCATACTAACACAACCTTTCATAAATTCTTATCTGAACCAACGCAATAAAAACAACTATCCATGTTCTAATCAAAATCACGCTTTAATAAACCCACTCATAATTCCACTTCGTCTGGCTCTTGCAACTCAACTCTATCCTACATTCTTGACAATCTTGGTTTTACTCTACCATATACTTTACTTTTGAATTATCCCCAAGAAAACTTCAGGCCTCGTACCATTTAAATCATCACAAACAACATTCTCATTATCTAGCATTCAACTACGAATTTCCATAATACTATTTAATCCCAACGCAACTTCATACCATCATTCTTAAATCTGACTAACATTCTTATACATGATTCTTCATGAACAATTCAAACAATACTCAATTGCCCAACTCGACTTCAACTGATTTAACTCATATACCATACTAGTCGGTATGACACATCTATCCATCCATTATAATTTCGTCTTCTATCAACAATAGATTAAGGGTGATCAGTTCCTCAATTTGTCAATAGACATCCGTCAACCATAACGGTGGCATAAATAATCATTACTCAACATAATAGCATACTTCAACTTGTGCCCAAAGTCCGTAAGTATAATGCTCTGCCAACTTTCTACGGCTTATCCACTTCTCCTTAGTCTCTAAAATTTTCGACTTCGTCAATTACACCAACGCATCCAAAATTCGATACGCAATCTCTTATACATGCTCCAAGCGCAACACAACTTTAAATATCCTTCAAACACCAGAGCCGCCACAACATCAACATAATCTAATTCGGTTCGCTCCAATTACAACTCTCATCCAAGTTAAAATATTTAACAACACTACTCAACTTCGGTCTTCCTCTCAACATCACCATCATCTAGAATAGGCACTTTAATTTTTCCTCATTTGATATAAATTGTATCTTTATGCATTCTCCGATACCAACATTTTATTCTTTAATAACATTTTCATCTTTCCAAATTTTCAGCAATAGACATTCAACTTCAAACACAATTATATCTTCCAATAAAAACCTCTAACTCACAAAATTATATTCTAACATGAAGAGAATTTCGTGAAGATTCCAGAACTTCAAAAACCGCTTGGATCCAACTTACGAGTAAGAAGTTATCCTCCTTACAATGAGACTGATTTAGAATTACCGTATGCAGAATTTCAAAAAAAAAAAAAATCAGTAGCAGACCCAATTATTAAAATACATTTATCTCCCTAATTATAAACCTCCTGAATGAAAATCTTATATGCAAATTGTAGGGAATTTTGTAAGCTTTCAAAAAAATCCAGAACCGCTTCAATCCGATTCACGGTTAAAAATTTATGCCACTTCTCGTGACAGCTGCTCCAACATTGCAAAAACCAGATTTTTGAGATTGGCGAACATAAGTTCTATCTCTCTTGCTCTTACTTCCAAGCTCTACCAAGAATCTTACTCTTCTTCCAACTTAGAAAATTACCCGACTTAATCCAACTACACTCAAAGCGAAACAATATACCGACTTGGTCCTTCAACTTATCATTTCCATCAAAATAAATCTTCCTCCTCAAACAATTCTCATATAAAATATACGCACTTCTCAAATTCGACCGATATGAACTCATGAGTCCATGCTCTTGCCGGTCTGCAACAACATCTCTTCAACAACCTTGCACTCTTGCAATAAACATCAACTTTGAACCAACTTCGACATTCCAACAACAGTCTGAGAGTCAAGCTTCTCCCCCACTTAATTCCAACAAACACCTGCAGGCAACGACTAGAAACTAACAACAAGTACCGACAGTGTTTCACACACATGTCGCGTACTAAGGAATTAACAACGTTAGACAACATTGGCCGGACGGACCGACCAGCTCTGATACCAATTGTAACACCCACTTTTCCCATTTTCAAAATTATATAAATTTTTCATTAAATCAGAGTTAATCAACTAAAGTGAGTCGCTACATCATCAATCAACCATCATTCTTTTATTCAAAAGTAAGCAGCGGAAATAAAGCTTTAATATCAAATTGCTCAAAAGCATTACAATTCATTCATAACAATGTTCCTTAACTCAATACTTAGTTATATAAAAGTTTATAAAAATCAAATGAAATATTATATTAAAAATCCCCGTTCCCGTTACATATCAGAGCTCCTAGGACACAGACATCAACATCAAAAGCGTTCCTCACGCACCTGAATTATCTGTACTTCCGAAGAAGCACAGACACAACAAAATAAACAATAGGGGTGAGAAATAGATTCATAATATAACGGCACATACGACATATATGAAGAAGTAATTCACCCCTAATCACACCAAACTATCAATCATATTATTCAATCAATCATATTATTCAATCAATCATAATATTCAATCAATCATAATGCAATGTGACTCTAATGCACAATGAAAATGCGGTACCGACTCATAATAACGGTTCATCAATAGAACCCCGAATGCATCGTTAACGTCTCCAACAAGACACGATCATCCCTGCAACCACGATTCTCAACGAATCCCGAATAATCACATCCACGACATGATTATTCCATCAAATGTATGCGCATGCAGACACAACAACGCATACCATATCACAATACACATGAACACATCATGCTTTACGATCATCATGATCTCATCAACCAACCATCAGTGCATCTTATTCACACACAAAGCATACACATATCTCATGTTATTCACAATCATAACAATCTACATATTCATATAATTCAATCATTATTATCATAATCTCTTAATATACCTAAGGGAGGAAGGAACTCCCAATTATCCTTCTATGTCCTATCACCAATTATAAACCCTTTTCTCCCCCTTACCTTAATCGATGGCCGCTTCGAATCTCCGATCGAATTTCCAATCCTTTGCCTATGTGGCCCTTTTTCCTCTCCTCTTTCATCCATAGAGATTAGAAATACGAACATGCTGCCATTGAGTTCATATCTTGACCAAAATTTAGCCTTCATCACCATCAATCCCGTAACCACTATTTGACCAATTTCCAGCATGAACTTCCAAACTTCAAATGCATTTTTCTCATTCAATACTAAACTTATTGACACGAAATTATATATCAATTCGAAGGGAATTTCGTAAGCTTTCCAAAAATCCAAGAATCGTTTTAATCAGAATTACGAGTAAAAAGTTATCACCTGTTTAGTAGAGGTTGTACCGTATGTGCGAAAATTAAGATATGAACATGAATCCTTCTTTCTCCTTCTTTTCTCCCAAGTTGTTTTCTCTCCTCTAAAACCCTTATTTTTCTCTAAGACTTTTTCCTCGTTTTCCCTAATTTCCACTATTCCCTTTTGACTCATTCTATTATTCCTTTTTATTAAAATAATAATAATCCAATAAAACAATTAATGGGCCTAAACACTGCACCCCTTTAATTGCTAATTCCGACGAAATCCAAGCCCAATAACCAACATGCTCCAATAATCAATACTACCAATGATAATATTATTTCTTCGATTTTCCGATTTAACAACTTAATTTACCATAACGTTGAAAATCAATTAATAATTCACGACTAATTATTTTCTCCCGACTTAATTAGATTATCCTCCAACATTTGACCAAATGGTCCAAGCATCTAAACAACTTATCCAACCATAAACGGGAGAATATTCCACATCAATTCCCACAACTTAAATCGACTCATTCAACTTAATTCAAACGAACTTAGCAATTTATCACAAACAACTCTGATAATTCAACATAAATCAACGCCAATAACGCGAATATAATTAATTAAATAATTAATTAATAAACAGAGCGTTACAAAAGGCATATGCACATGACATGGCCTCGATGTACTCAGGCATACTCCTCTAGCTAGCGATCATCGGAAAGTGCTGGAAGATCCAAGCTTGAAATGAAAATAAAAAACATCGGGATCAAGCATTATCATGAAAAAGAAATGAAAAAAAGTTAAGTTGAAGGATAAAAGATTGTTACCACAAGTAGTGTCGATTGGATCTTTCGGCCATACTGTGTGTAGGGGTGGCAAAACGGGTCGTGGCCCGCCCACACACCCGCCAAAAAGTGGCGGGTTGGGTTGGGATTTTAGACCTGGCGCCCACTAAAACCCGCCCCGCTAAATCCCGCCACCCGCCAAAGCCCGCCCCGCCAAAACCCGCCGCCCGCCAAAGCCCGCCACACCTATATAATAACATTATTTAAGTATTTGGAAGAGCCTATGAAAATAGTTTGTGATATGTACATAAGTTGTTATTAGATTATTAGGACTAATCTACTTTCTCTTTCTTTATTGTTGGACAA
Organism: Lathyrus aphaca; assembly: GCA_963966055.1. Lineage (NCBI taxonomy): Eukaryota > Viridiplantae > Streptophyta > Magnoliopsida > Fabales > Fabaceae > Lathyrus > Lathyrus aphaca. The sequence goes on along the minus strand of OZ014524.1, from coordinate 107,248,782 downwards.
GTATTTGAATTTTTCTAATGAAAAATGACAAAAGTGTGATTGAAATTTGAATTTAGATCATATAAAATACTAAATGTGATATTATATATGATAAGAGTATTATTTCACTAAAAGTTGATGTTTTAGGCTAAAAAATATTATGCTTTTTAAATGTTGGTTTGATGTATTTTTATTGAAATATAGAAAGAAGAATTTTTTAATTTATTTAAAAAAATAGAAAAAATAATTAAAAAAGAAGGCGGGCAAGCCCGCCGCCCGCCAACCCGCCACCTTGGCGGGGCGGGCTAGACTTTTATGCCCATTTCAACTTGGCGGGCATGCCCGCCCCGCTATTTTTTGGCGGGCTTTAGGCGGGGCGGGCACGGGGCGGGGCGGGCGGCCCGTTTTGCCACCCCTAATTGTGTGCAAGATATAACCAAGAAAATACAATTAGATACAAATAAAAAAACAACGTTTTTTATGTGTCCAGATATATACACACGGAAAACTTTCGCAAATGTATCTATGAAAGTACCCATAATTCACAACGTTTGATTTATTTCGTAGATGCATCTACAAAATTGTCCTATTAAATTGTTCTGTAGATGCATCTACAAAACATTCTACAGCTTCAAAGCTCATGACAATGACGTCCCATATCCCTCAAAATTGATTTTTTGAAGCCCTGGTCGTCTGTTTCAGCCAACATACAATACCTATATTGTCTCTAAACTATATTTCTAAAACTATCTAAGGATTTCTACCCCTAAAAAAATATTCTAACTCGTTTACAGAAAAAACTCGAATATTTATCGGAAACTCAAAAACTTATCGGTTAAATCAATATTTTAATGATTCAGAGTGTCTTGATCATTGAAGTGATTGCTCCTTTTCGAACTCGATTGAAAGAAATGAAGTTTGGTGAAAAATAAATTTTTGAAGATTGAGAGTGTTAAAGAGTTTGGGAGAAGAAAAAGAGAAATGAAGAATGAGGGAGAAAAAAAAGACTATGGCGCAAATGTATGCCTAAAACATTATGTAGAGGTATATATGATTCCAACGTTTAACAAATTATAATGCTTTCTTAGATATATCTACGGGAAAATCCAACGTTCAGTAAAAAAAAGATGCGTTTTGAGATATATATATATATATATATATATATATATATATATATATATATATATATATATATATTCGGAAACAAAGTGTATTTTTAGAAGCACATATGATGTCTAAGAATGCCAATGGATGGGATAAAAAATTCTCGATTTTTATTATTTTATGAAAGAGGTACGTTGAGATCATTTTTCATCCTGAGTATATGTCCTTTCTCTTAAGAGATAAGATTATTTTATTCTATTGGTGGCTTTTAGTGGAGAGAATATGTTGAATTAATATGCTCCAATATCAATAAGTTTTTTTCTTTCCTGATAATGGGCACGTGGCAGCATTTGATTGGACACTGGAAGATATTTTTATTTTTCCCCCCTGATTTTTCTATATTATTAATATTAGTTTCATTTGATATTTGATCAGATGATTAAATGCATATGGATTGCAAACATGAGCCTTTAATTAACTTGAATTCATGGTCAAGATTAAATCAAATAAACACAAATGCTAACAGATTTAAAAATGTCTAGAATGTCATTTCTAGAAGCTTTAATAAATTTAAAATAAATTAAATCAATAAAAACAACTAAAATTTATAACTTTTAAAATAAACGCAATAAAATAAAAATGAAGACATGGAAAATTCTATTTAATTATTTTGATCAATTTAAAAGAAAAAAAAAAGATAAAAAAAGGGATTAAAATGAATAAAAATCAGGCGCAAAAGTTCCCAAAAAATTAAAATGAATGCACTAAAATGATCCGTGTGAAATAAACTTCTCAGAAACATACATATTTTGATCAATTTTTGAAATAAAAGATAATTAGTTAAACAGTCTCAGACTGGTCAAAGTGAGATCGAAAGAGTAGTCGAAAAAAGTAAAACGAGCACGCCAGGTTAAACTACACGAGTCGTAAATTTATAATACTGACATCTGCAAGCTCGATTTCGAAATTTTTTGCCCGCTAATTTCTCGTACATTAGAAAATCAGTTTGATCGGTCTCTCTGTAGATCATAAAACTTATTATGGTCGATATTTTAGGTCTTTTGCGTGATAAAATGCATGTTTTGTTATGTAGATGATGCAAAGTAAAGTCATGATGATTGTATTGATTTATCAATTCAGGGTCAAAATTTGGGTGTAAGAGTTGCCCCTATTTAAATATCTTTGACCAGGGAATATGAAGAAGGATATTTTTCATATGATTGCAATGAAAGATATTTAAATACTAAAAGACTCGAAATTTGTCCCTAAATGTAAACGAAATGATATGAGATGTTATGCATAAAATACTCTTTTTTGTTGGGGATATGAAATGTGAAGTAGACTCTATGGGGATCATATGAGATGGCTTGCCATTGAAGTTCATTGGGGATTAAATGAAGCAAGGTGAAATGACTCATTGTGGATACCTTGAACAAAGAATGATTAGTTATGCCTTCTCACCGAACGAACCAAAGAGTATTTGACAATCTTTGTAACGAAATATAAGCTTTGGATTCTCACGGAGCAAAAAGAGGATTACGAGTTGTAACAAAATGAAACGACTATGGATTCTCACATAGAAAAAGGAAGGTTAAAGAAAAGTTCTGAATTCTCACGGAACAAAAGAAACAGTTATGTGTTCTCTTTGAGAAAAGTAGTAGGTTAACGAAAGAGAAAGGTTATGGATTCTCACATAATAATAAAAGAAGACAAGTTAGGGATTTTCACGTAACTAGAAGAAAAGGTTTTGTTTTCTCACATAATAACAAAAGAAGACAAGTTACAGATTTTCACGTAACAAGAAGAAAAATTTATGGGTTCTCACATAACAATAACAAAAGGCATGTTATGGATTTTCACATAACAATAATGAAAAGTTACAGATTCTCACGTAACGAAAATAAAAGGTTTCAGATTCTCACAAAAAGAAAAGAAAATACAGGTTATGAATTTTCACATAACACTGATGAAGAATTACAAATTCTCATGTAACGAAAAGAAAAGGTTTCAGATTCTCACAAAAGGAAAAGAAAAGACAAGTTATGGATTCTCACATACCACTGGTGAAAAATTACAAATTCTCACTTAACGAAAATAAAAGATTTCAGATTCTCACGGAACCACAAGAATGTTATGGATTCTCACATTCAAGCATGCATGTGGAAAAGTCTCGTCATAGTTGTCTGTATATGCCCATTCGGATATACATGAAAAGTGTTGGAGGATGCATGCCTTGTATTTGGCGTGTTTTTTTGGTGAGTTCGGATTCTAAGATTCGAATTTTAGGATTATTTCAAAAAAAAAAATTGTAGGATGTGCGAGTAAGACATGAGATGTAATGAACAATCTCCTAAATAAAATAATAAGAATTTGAGAATTTTTCTAGCCATCCCCTGAAGTTGTATTTTTACCTTAATACTCTTTGTGAATTCTACACTTGTTTTTTATAATTAGATGTGGAATCATATAATTTTCTAAAAATCTATGATTTTATACCGGATTGTTTGAGTGGCTTCATAATGTGGACCATCCCCACGTGCATGTGGTATGTATCAATAACTCTCACTATTCCAAATTTATGATCACTTTAATTCTTCCATACAGAACAGGTGGCCACCTACTTCACATTTCAGTACACCTCGAGCTTATATTCAACTTTTACAGTGAACTATCATCGGTTTTCAAGTGGACTTGGCTCAGAAAACTGCTTCAAACTCTTATCATTCATCAACTCTATAAGGTTTTACCATTGTGCCTCTTGTTATTTATTTTTATTTTTTTAGTTCTACTTGTATATGTTTTGAAAATCTTCAATTTTATATCATTCAGCTTGATGAAGAACTTCAAATTATGCCTATCGACCAGTGGCAAGACCCAGAAATTGTTCCAGAGTGCCTTTTATCTCATCTTACGACATGCTCCCTTAGCAATTACAGCCTCGTAAATTCTGAACTTCGATTTGCAAAATATATAATGCAGAATTCAAGACTACTAAGCACCATCACATTTCAGAATGCCAAATTCCTAGACACAAATACAAAGCTTCAAATGTTAATAGAATTATCTTCCTGCCCTAGGATTTCACCCACATCTAAACTCTTTTTTATTTGAATGATTTCAGCCAGACACATCTAAACTTTTATTTATTTGAATGATTTCAGCCACATCTAAACTTTTATTTATCCCTTGGCATGGTTTTTTTTTGTACAATATGTGCAAAATCATGCTATAATTTGTAGTCAATGAAGTTTGCCTATGAGGTTATAGCAAGAGAGTGTAAGTAACTAGAAAGATGTATTTATGCTCTAGAATAACAATGATACTCACAAGACAATTGGTTGAAATAGAATTTCATAGCGTGATAGATTGGTTGACTTGTCATTGTTCTTTTTGTTTGACTAATGTAAAAGAATTGCAAGCTATGGTTAAACTCTTTTTGTGTGGGAGAGAAAGATCGAGCCGTTTGAGTTGGATAGTGTTTTAGAGCAGCCTAATTAACTTGTAGAAAAAGGCTCAAAGAGGTTTATCATGTGCTCTGAAAAATGCCGTTGAAGTAATTGCTCCAATAGATGTTTGTAGAAAGTCTGGACTGTCTCCCTCTATAACTTGCATTAAGAAGCTCAAAGAGGTTTATAACGGACTCCAATCATTAATCAAATTAAGAATGCCCCGAGTTCTCAGCAGAAGCCAATCATGCCACAAAAACATTTTTCCAGATATATAATGGGAATAGAGTAACTTATTGATTACGGTTTATGCAGAGTCAATTTGCATAACAGACTTTTTGCTTATAATGAAAATTACAATAATTCTGACATGTTTCTTATGCAGGGTGTACTGTATGATAAGACCTTGCTGAGAAAGCTCATTGGTGGTAGTGAATTTTCAAGTAATTGGAAGAGAAATAGAGATTCTGAAACATTTGTTTACATTGGGTGTTATTGCTGTGCAATCCAAGCGTTTTCCTATCATTGGGTGTTATTGCTGTGCAATCCAAGCGCATATCCTTTTGCAATGGAGCGCATATCCTTTTGCAATGGAGCGCATATCTTTTGATGAATTTTATTTGCATAGCCTTCCAAGGGGAAAATTGTTGGTACCTTGACAACGATTCCACGGTTTTAGGTGTTAAGGATATCTACCTTGCAGGTCTTTCTGCACATTAGATTAGTGTTTTGGAATTTGAATCATTTATGAGAAGATGCGGATTAGATTAATTATCTAAATACAAGATATTAATTTGTTGAAGAAATAAGCCTCATCTCTAGCTTTTGGATATGAAGCTGATCAAATTGAGTTATGATATTGTTTTGCTCTCTGACTATCTGGTGGATCAGCAAGTGAGGATTTGAAATTCCACTTTTGAGCAGTCTGTGTATATGTTCATTAAGATCTCATGAAAGATGGTTGTGTTGTTTTGACACTTTTGTCTTGTTTTTTTTTTTTTTTTTTGAGATAGACAGCTATGGAGCCCTAGTTTGTTGATAGTGTGATGTAATTGACATTGATTTCACCATATTGTAAATGTTAGTTAGTATCTACCCTTCATGTACACATGACGCACTAACAGTTGCACTTGACAGATTTGGATCCTGGTGCTCTTGTCCTGCCCTCTCCTTTTTCTAATCTAATGGTTAATTGTCACAAAAAACAATTTATAAAAGAGATGGAGAAAAAGCATGACAGAAACATGATAGAAAGAGTATGAGAAGATCCAAAATCACTTAGCGACTATATATGTACTGGTGCATATATTGTTCTTTAAAAAAATGAATCAATATCCTATTCGCCTATGTTATATTAGGTGAATTTGACAAACATCTATACAAAAATTCAGACCCTTTTAAAAATTCTCTTATTTTGAACTTTTATTAAAATTATTCTGTAAATTTAGTGACATACACTGACATCTTAGTTTTTTTTTTAAGTTGTTTTTATTGTTTTAATGAAGTGACTTCTACCTCTTAATTTTTTTTTTCATTTCAAATACTTAAAATTTATAATATTAAAACTAAATTAAGTGAAATTAAAACTAGGCACATGCCTCAGAAAATCCAAATAGATGAATCTTGTATTGTATCTTAAAATCATTTCCGTTCTCATCTAGTTCTGTTGTCATTGTTACTCACCAAAAGCTAGGGTTTAAACGATTTTGTCTTCTCATCAATCTCCTTGTTCTCATTTTAACACTGCATTTAAAATGGGTGATAGACACACCTATTCCTCCTTTGTGACAGAATTCTCTTTGTTTACATATTCCCTTGATGGAAATTATTGAGCAAATCAATTTCTCCTTCTAATCTGTATTCTATTCCTCTACAATTTCTATGAAAATTGTACGATCATATGCTCATTAACATCGGACCTTATTCCTTAATTAGGGTCCTGTTGTTATAGCATTTTAGGCAGCTCTCTAGCAATCCTGAGTTATATACTCTTTCATTATTTTATCACAGATGCAAAAGTAGTCTTAAAAGCTAAATCACATATAAACCCCAGGTAAGTATACCGTGGCATAACTTGAATTTGTTAGTATGCCCTAAATGCACTAGACAGAACTATATCAAATCTTAATATATTTAGATTCGGATTATATCATCTTTCCCTCTGAATTTTATTTTTACATTGTCATACAATTTTTAACTACAAATTTTTTTTTTGATATTAAATATATATCATTTTGCTTCAAATGATATTTTAACTTACATTACTTTTGCAAGATAAAAAATAATTTAAACTTAACTATACACATTTCTTCAACGAAAAAAAAAAACTTACTAGACAAGTACTCCCTTATATAGTAATGCTATAATTCCGCAAAATTGGTGAATACCAATGACGGTTACCATACACTTACAAAAATGTTATTAAGCTTTCCAATTCACCAATACACACTGGACAAAAGAATAGCTAGTCAGTCCAGGCTTTCTCTTTAATACACTATAATGGTGTGATAATTTGATAAAACTATTAGAAAAAATGCAAGGTCTCGATCCCATGTCACGTGTATAACAAATATTTTACCATTACTATATATATACATACATATATCACAAATCGTCCTTCAGAAGAAGTTTATTGCCACACAACAGGTTTTTCTTACATACAAAATTTCTATATCATGTAGAGCTACTTGAGGATCTCAAGCATGAGAAATAAAGAACAATCACAAGATAAACCGTGCTTATGCCTGTTAAAGTATATCACCTTAGACAAATCAACACTATATGTTTGCTCAACGATCTTCCCTTCGAGCAGCATTTGGATCGGACACCATATCCATCATCATTTTCTCGGGTGAATCCTCCCAATTCGAAAATGTTTTCAGGTCAACCTACAAAATAGCATGACAACACAATGTTGTTAGTCACTGCTGTTCATTGATTTACCAAAATTTAACTAATATTAGCAACAACTGATTGGATAGGGTAGGATACTTTTCGTCTTTGCTCGGTGAAAAGATCTTCTCTCTTCTTATATGAGTCTTGCACTTCCTTTGCTGCTTTCCCACCGAGTCCCCAAACTTCAACTTCTGAAATGAGAGCTTCAGTAGGCAGGAATCCCTGAAATACAAGATAAACCAACATCAAGTCAGGAATATGGAGCCAGAGAGACCTATGCAATTCATTAATTGTGATACGTCTATACAACAACAACAACTAAGTCTTATCCCATTAGGTGGGTCGGTTACATGGATTAACTTTCACCCTAATGTTTTATCAAGGAATACGTCTATGCCACAATAATTTTATTCAGTTTCTGTATGCTTTCTCCATAGTGAATACTCATGTCTCTTAGGTAATTGATACAAGCTGATAACAAAATAATTGCCATGATATAATGAATGGGAATTTTACAGCATAAAAGAGTTCCCTGGATCTCTAAACAAAGACACCCATCAGAGAACATACAGAATTAGAAACTTTTGATGAATTCATTAATCAGTATATGGTTAGAAGGTGTGTAAACACGCAGTAAGTACTTTCCATAATAGAAGTACCTGATCTGGAAGAAGGGAACCACTCTGGTAAGTTTTGTCAACAGCATGGTGGCGAATGGTCACTTTGGAAAAATCTTCATCAATATATATTCTCTCATTTCCCGGAGTTCCTCCAAATGCAACTCCAACTGGCTTTGGATGTGATTGGTATGCTCTGCCAGTAGGATGCAGGTGGCTATAAACAAAGTTCTTTTCCTTGCCTGTCAATAGTAACGGCCAGTTTCAGGGTTTCAGACAATCTTATCAGTCCTAGAAAAAGAGAGCGCAAAACAGGAACAACTAAGGGAATACTTTCACATTTATTGCCTACCAGTAGGTGGAAATACATGAAACACTGGGTTTAAAGAATATAAACAACCAGTGGTTCCATAGAAGACATCTTTATTTTCAAGACCTTCATTTGTTTGGGCACCTATAACAAATTTCCTGATAGCAGAACTTCCCTCATGATCATTTCCCGAACTTGCAGCAACCAAAATTAGCAACGGACCATGGTAACCTTCAACACGAGACCAAAATCTGTTGAGGCCTCTTCCATGGGTCGATGAACTATATAACACAGTAGAGTTCTGTCAATACATTTTTTTTTTCCGCCTGATAAGTCTTACTTAAAAATTACACATGCTGCAGATCAAACAAACTCAAACTCTTCCAACAAAGGGCAAATCAGAAAAAAATCATAGAAAGTCTACATTTCTCAACATTTAAAAAGAAAATTTGACAAATGACTCAGACTAGTAAACCAAAATAATATGATTAAGCTACGATTGAGGATCAGAGATACAAACCGATAAATAAGGTTATCATTCATTCCAGCTCCACTGCTAATAAAGGCTCTAGAAATCTCTTCATTTACTGTACTTCTTTGTGTGATAGAAATTGCCCACGCCCTTCCTTGGGTTAAAACATAATCACATGCAGCTGTAGATGGAATTTCTTCAATAGAGGAGGAATCAGAGGATGCCAATTCATCCTGCCACCCGGTCAAGAAATTATTTGATCAGATCTTACTGAACCTAGAAACCGCATGTAACTTACTTTCTCTCATACAAACAACTAATGGTATATAGGAAGAATGCCAATGTCCCAATGTTAATTGTTTTAAATGATAATATAATCCAAAATATACATATATCATTGAACTACTGACACTATGAAAATAAGGCAAGCTTAAAGAATCACAATACCAAGAAAACTACATTTTTTTCTCTGTAAATTAAGAGCAAGTGTACTAGAGTATAATCCTTAGCATTTTCACTAGTAAGACAGTAAAATAATGTCTGATGTCAAAGCATTAATAATTGATCAACTAATATCTAAAATTACAAACAAAAATGACAAACTAGTTAGATAAAATAAGCAAACACATCAAGTGGTAAGAGGATTTTCTGCCACTCTAGAAGATATACCATACCAGTAATGAAATTATATGGAAAATATTTAATTCATTTTAATTACTTGATGGCAAGATAGGTTGTGTTTAAAATGTAATTATACATATAAGAGTGAAGAAAGGGGGGAAAAATCTCGTGCTGAACTGGAGTGTGTGTAAGTTTGATTTTGGGGTCAACATCTGATTCAAAGGGTAAAAGTTAGTGTAGATCACATTTTCAACAGCTTTTTATAGAATGCAAATTAAATCACTCCCAAATGTTAAATTCTAAGATTTCCTAACAGCACATTTGGATAAACAACTGAATTCAGTTTTTATTTATTAAATGCTTATCATATAAAAGTTTATTTATAAATTGTTTCTTCAATTGAAGAAGGAATAATCACAAATTTTGCATAAGCTCTGAATGACCTGTTTTGGGAACTATACTGGGTATCATATGAAAATAATTTGAAGACAATTTATGAACATAACCTAAGTTTCTAAATCTGTAAAATCATATATAGTTCAAAACTATATGACACTCAATTTATCGTATATGATAATTAGAATATAAGAAGTATATAAACTCATCTACTAGTACCTAAATAATTTAAAATATGAGTACATAGATTACCCCTTCAGTAACTAGCATTTGCAGTCTTGCATGAAAATACAGCTTTAAGCAATCAGGGAGGCATGGCACTGTACTCATAACCCATGTAACAAACTTCCCAGCAGGAAGCTCAACTTCCAAACTCGTCATATCACAATTCCATACATCAAACCCATCTTTATCTTCAACACATGACGTAACTGCTGACAATACCAGATGACTCAGATCAGGTACACTCACATTCCCTTTCACTTTCAAATTTCTACCATCCCAAGACATAGCCCAACAAACGGAAAGAAGCATAAACACATGGTTGGGAAGAAGGTACCCGTTGACCTTGCAATCATCATCCTCTGATTCGAATTCCAAGTTCACAGGCACATCAGATTTTCTTGTAACATCAATGAACACTCTAATAAACTTGTTCAACAAAGTGGAAGCAGATACCCTAGCACAACACTTGTTATATCCTTTCACAAATTCAACCCAATTGATTCCTCCTTTACCAGAAATGAAAAAGTGATCAACTAAGGATGAACCTAAGTGATCCAATAACACGGGAAACGAATCTTTCGCGTTTTCTGCACAGTAACTTCGACCTTCGCTAGCGAAACCGAAGCATTTCTGAAAACAAAGAATATAAAATTACAATTAAGAAAGATCAATTCAGATTATGATCAATTTGTTAAAGTTTACGACGTGTACCTGTAGATTTTCTAAGGGAATTGCGTTTGTTTCGGAATTAGCGAACTTGGAGAAAGCTTTTTGAAGTATAGGAAGAGCTCCGGTGGAGGCTGCGACGTTTTCCGCCTCCTGCTGTTCCGCCGGAACCCTCGGCTCCGATGACGTAGACGCTCCCATTGTCGGTTTCACATCGTCGCGGAAATCGATTTTCTTAAATCTTCTATAATGATTGAGGTAATCCGAAATCTCGATCGCCAAATGTTCAATTTGAAGCCGTCGGATTAAACTACCAGCTGAGATTTCTTTAGAGAATCAAAATCCTCTGTGGCAACCGCATCCTAATATCCGTGCTTCCGCACAGCACAACAAAAATCTGAAAAGTAATGCTAGTTAAAAATCTGATCGAAAACGACAGCGTTTCAAGTACGCAAGTCAAGGGTATATCGTACCGGCATTCTCCGGTAACGGTTATCGGAAAATTGAAAAATGCCGCCGGCGAAGAAAGGGAAAACAAAAGCTGGATCAAAGGAAACGACTCCTTCGGAAAAACCTAATAATTTTCCGTCTTGTATTCGGTGCATTCCTCCTTCGTCCGTCGCTGTAACCATACACGCTAAACCCGGTTCCAAGTCCGCATCCATAACAGGTCTTTCCCTTTCTCTCTATCCGTAAGTATTAGTTGATGAAATTGAAATTGCAGTCTTTTGATTTTTGGTTTTGGTAATAAGTAGATGTGAGTGATGAAGCTGTTGGTGTGCAAATTGATGCACCGGCAAGGGATGGTGAAGCAAATGCTGCTCTTCTTGATTACATCAGCTCTGTAAGCCATTTTTACCACTCTTGTACTCATATTTCAATTCTTGTTATATTTTGCCTCCAAAACCTCAAATGATGAAAATCAACTGTTGCATTTTGGTAGAAAAATTTACACCAAAGTTTGGTGTTAGATTATTTCACTTGAAAGTCAAAATTAGCTTTAATCAAATCAATTTTATTTAAAGTTACTTTTATCAAACACTTGCCCCAATGCATAGGCCATAGAGTAAATTTTCAGGTTACATCTGAATCTGTTCCTAGATAGAACATTATGGCTGAAGTTGATCCATGTAACTGACCTGATTTAGTCGGATAAGACTTGATTGTTGCCGTTGTTGATCTGTATCTTTCATGAACTTTTACTTGCTAGTTCAATTAGCATTGGGGAAACGAAAAACTGGTTGAATAATTGAATTTGTCTCTTGAGATTCTTATCTTCATTCATGTGGTGATTTCAGGTCTTAGGTGTAAAACGAAGACAAGTATCTTTAGGTACAGGTTCTAAGTCAAGAGATAAAACAGTGATTGTGGAAGATGTAACTCAGCAATATGTTTTTGATGCTTTGGATAAAGTCTCAAAACAGTAGTTATGAGAGGAGAGAAAATGTGTTTTTCTTGGTGAGACTTTCTACTATCATTCTCCTCAAGAAGTGAAGGCTAGAGTATGTGATTACTTGTTTTCCTGTTTGAAAACTATCAATGACCTTAACCCCAAAAAACCAGCATTTATGTCGATTTATGCTGGTTATGTTATATATTGATGAATGTTGGCCTCTTGTTTGTTGAGTTGAGTTATCATATTTTTACTTATAATATGCTCTTACATTGATAGTTTTAATTATGTACATTATGAGAATGATTTAATATCCATTACTCTCTTATTGACATAGCTACTTTACAACAATCCACTGCAAAACATTTCCTTTCTGCAAGTACCTCATCCTTTGATTTGAACTTGCCTTTATCAGCGAGGATAGGAAGAATTAGCAGTGCTACTTTCACATCATTTTCGACTCAGTTTTTCTCAACTAGCGCATGTAGCTAGCTGTTTTGAGTTTGATGAAAAAACATAGAATTACTTGACCACTGGAATCAGTAACTTGTGCACATTTTGTTAAAAATAATGTACAAACTTTTATTTTGGATTACATAGTAGGTTTATATGCTTATTGTTTCTTCTACATGGCTGCTATTGGTTCTTGCACTATCTAAGCTGACTCTTTGAGTAGTGTGACCTGTGCTTCGCTCCATAGCTGCTTGGAGTTGAGCTGAGAGAGTAGTTTTACTAAATTGTGTCATATCTTTTGTTGGTAAAATAATTAAGGATGGATCCATTGAATACGATGGTAACAAAATGGATAGCTTGAAGTGATCAAATTGTTTAAGTATATATTTATTTAGTTGTAAGAATGAGACATTAACATTAGTCTATTATTTCCTAAAACAAAGAAAAAATCGTTAATCTGTTATATAAGATAATTTTAAGCACCAGCCATATGTTCTTCTATTTGAGTGAAAACGACCCAAATTACTCTAAATGAAATACACTTCAAAACAAACTTCGGTGAAGCATGGCTTTGCCTCCTAGATATATTGGTTAATTGCTTTCTTAGATAGTAATTGTTTTCCAAACAACACTTATTTTATCATTACCATAAATAAAAAGGGTCTGTTCACAAACCCGTAAGAATAAACAAATTAAATAATGTGTAGCTCTGTAATATTATACATTTTAATGTATATGTGCCCAAAGAAAATGATTAATGGGCGAATAAAATTTGAATATAAGTGTAAGCATGCGATTTTTCGACACTAAACTAAAATTTATTAAATCTGATTTTGAAGAATCTTAGGAAGAAAAAATTTATACGATTATGATTACTCTCTTCAAAACATGTCTAAAATCTCAAAAAGATTAGCAGTAGGTTAATATTTTGAAATGGTGGTAAGTTCAACTTGTCTTTCAAGTATTTTGAGACTTAGCGTATTCTTGAGTTCAAGGATTGGGTGACCCGGAGACAGTTCAACACCTCTACAGGGTTCGACAGAGAAACTCCTCGACATGAGTAGTTAGATGTTGTGAAGACGGTTCAATAATAAGAGCAATTTAGAGACAATTCAAAGACCAAAAACACGTGGAAACATATCCGAAAGAAGAAGGCCACATAATAGGATACATGTCAAGTCCTATGATAATAACTGATATCGACGATTATTGATACATTTAGTATATATGTTGATTTCCGTTATGTAATAAAGGTTCACAAATTTTATCAAGCATTCTCTATAGAACTCGAATATCCAAATCATAGAGAGAAAAGAGTTTGTGAAAATACATGTATGAATATGCTTCCATGTTCTTAAGTTTTTAATCAAAGCATTTTATTTGATTTGATTGTTTTTATTGTTTTTTCTTTACTTATTTTATATCGTCCAACAATTCTATATTGTTCGTATTGGAATTTTGATCTAATTTCTGCACATTCAAACATTAACATTCAAACACAAATACATTGTATCAAAACTGTTTGCACAAATTGTCCATATAATTTTTTTAGTTTAATCTCTTAAGCGGACTAAAACTTGCGGCAAACAAATTGGTACGTCCAGTGGAACCCTTTTGTGCGAAAAAGTAATCTTTTGCATAAGAGTGTTTTTGAGTTCTTATTATTTGTTTTGTTATGTATGCATGAAATGCTATCATTGTCTGAGTGTTAAAGTGTCTGAGAAGTGGTAAAACTCTTGTTGAGATGGCACGACCAAAAAATTCTTCCTTTCCCCATAACGATACTCGAGATACAAAAGAACAACCAATCAGAACGACGATTAGTGGTATAGGAACTTCAACTTCGTTTGAGTACCGCTCTTGTTATGAGTCGAGTGTCAGTTTCGACGACATTACTAGAAGTTGTTAGGGTTTTTCGTGGTGCGTTTTGAACGGTTTTGATCAAGAAAAAAAGTGATTGGGTTGGTTTAGAAATAAACTCAAATCAAACCAAACCAGTGTGGTTTAATTCGGTTCGGTTTAAAAATAATAATAATAAGTCATATATACACATATAAATAACAACATAATTTATGTTTAGTCATTCATACATTATCAAATAACAACAAAACTCATCATATTTGAACAAGAACTTCTCATTTAATATATAAAAATCATATTTTAAAAAAAAGGGTAATAATAAACATAAAATAATAGCGTAAAAAACAAATATAAAAAACATTATAATGAAACAAAATAGTGAGATATTAGTGAAGATGAAAAAGAAAGAATAGAAGAAATGATAGATTAGAAAAGAAAAGGTGCAATAAAAATTGAATATAATATTCCAGAGGGGACAAATATTGGACCAGATGCTTGAGACAATAAGAAATACTATTTTATAATAGATTACAATTTCTGGGGACAAATGTCATACATGATGCCTCTGACATTGTAAACCAGAAACAAAAACCAATTTGCAAGCAAGATATGACAGATTAACTTTTACAAAATGATGAAGTAGAAAAGCAATAAAAAACACAAGAGGTTGGTAACGCGGTTCGGTGAAATCATATGAGCTTATAGACTTAACATCTTGAGAAAGAATAGGAAAAATAATGGTCATTATCACTACTAGAATTAGAGGTGCTCTCATAACTCTCAAACATTCAGATTTCAAGAAGCCTATAATTAATTAATTCGTTAACCCGCCAATCACTTTTCATGTAATATTCATATAGTTTCACGAGTTCTCTATTATTGAATGGTTCAGTCACATTATGTCTCTCATCAAATCCCTAATGATCACCATTATTTGAAAAAAAGATGAAAGTGAAAAAAAGAAAGAAAATGTTATACATGTGAATGAGGAAGGAAGGCGAAGTTGAGTTTAAGAAAGGTTGAATGCAACTTGTCTTTCTAAGTGAAAATTTTGAAATAGAATGGATAAAAAATGAGTTAATGATTGGTTTATCTAGGCGTGTACCAACGGTTGCAAAAGAAACCTTTACGTCTCCCTTCCAGACCTGTGTGAGGGAACCGAGGATCCTCCCCAGACGTGGTTTCCCAAGACAGAACTATCATGAGAGATATTTAATGTTGCACGTGCATTCTTAAGCGACGCTTGAGGAACTTGCCACAAACTTTGCTTGAGGGACTCACAAAATCTGTAAGATGATAATACACTTGAATTAAATCACTTAAACTTTTCCAAGGCTTCATGCTTGAGGGATTGTGGACTAAGATAATTTTATCGGACTTAAAAGGGGATGATACATGATATAACAACTCGAATTAAGTTTGGAAATTGAAATTCTAATAACAAATATGTGATGTCGAAGGCGATGTCACGACATTACTATCTGAATATTAACTAGGTAAAAAAACATAAAGAAAAGCAATAACACAACAGATTGTTAACTGAGTTCGGTGCAAACTCACCTACTCCGGAGGCTACCAAGCCAGGAAGGAAATTCACTATTAGTAGTATCAATTCAAAGCCTAAACAGTCCCAGATTACAACTTCTCACTTGAACCTACCCAATGAAACTTCTACCTAGAAATCATCATCAAGATATGAGAAATCACCATCTCACTCCCCCTCAATCACACACTGTGATAGTCAAACAATTCTTTCAAAGAAAACAAAAGAACACTTTTCCAAAATACAACAACTTTATCTTACTTAAAAGCTTCAATCAAGAAAAAACACTCATGCTTAAAATCTTAGAGTGGACAAAATTACAACTCAAAAATTAGTCCAATTCAAACATCTAGGTGATGTATGAATGGCTCACAAAAAACACACATACACACAAGGAAACCCTAAAAACTCAAAAGCATACAGCTTCACAAAAACAATATCTCGTACAAGCAATTAGGTTAAACATCCAGTAATATAGAGCATTTTGAATGGGTCTGGATCTTATCGGAAACTTCCTCAAATAAAATCACATGATTTACTCCAAATCAAGCATGAAAAGATCTTCAATAATCTCCAAAAACTTAACGCATAACAGCTTCTATTTTGGACATCAATTCTCCCTTGATTTTCACACACACTGAAGCAAATCAAATAACTAAACATCTGCTAAAAACATACAAAAATTAAATCAAAACTTTCTGTATCAGGAAGTTCCAGAACTGTCAAGACAGATGTTACAACATCTGATCTGACATCACAAAGATCTGCACATCAAATGTTCTTCATGTATGTTAGGTACATCTTACAAGACTTCAAGACAAATGATAATGTTTTTCTACATATGCAGACAAACCAAGGACCTTCAATCTCCCCCTTTGGAAAATTGTGGCTAAAGCATTATCAAAACCAGTTAACCAGAAGGAATAAACTAATAGAGATCAAAGCAGCAGAAGAAATAAGAAACAACATTTTGGTTGCATAAAATAGAACAACTGGTAACACAACACCCAACCAGAACATCAGTTCTCCTCAACCAAACAACCAGACAAAACAGCAGAACAACCAAGGCAGATTTAGCTAACTCTCCCCCTTTGTAACCATAATATGACAACCATATCAATATTTGCTCCCTCATAACACATGATTAGTATTCAAAGGAGAGAGATAGATAGATAGATAGAGAGAGAGAGAGAGATAGAGATAGAGAGATACCACACCACCTTCCCATATCAATAGTGGAAGCGACATCACCAGTCTTCTTTGCAACAACTTTCTTTCCAAGGATAAATGTTCTGAACATCATCTTCAATATTATAGTCTGAGACATTATCAGACATAACAACATTCTTCAATTTGTTCTTAGCAAGAGAAACAACAACAACAACAAATTTGTCTTTTCTTGTCTTGATCCTCATGTTACCATCCGGATTCACATTCTTGATCCATTAATCATTAACAGGTACATAATAAAACAATTATGGAAATTGCAGTAAGAGAACTAAAATAACTTGATTAGTCTTCCCGCACAACATTAATTTCTATAGATCCTCATTGATGCAAATTCCTAACTTGCCCCTTAAGATCTCAAACTGATTAGCATCTAAGACTTTAGTGAAAATGTCAGCCAGTTGTAACTCAATGGCTACATGTTCTAAAGCAACAATCTTTTCTTCAACCAATTCTCTAATAAAATGATGATGAATATCAATATGCTTGGTTCTGCTATGTTGAATATGATTCTTGGAAATGTTGATAGCATTCAAATTGTCACAGTACAATGTCATGACATCTTGTGAGACATCATATTCTGTCAGCATTTGCTTCATCCAAACTAATTGAGAACAACTGCTTCCATATGATATATATATTCAGCCTTAACTATGGATAGAGAAACATAATCTTGCTTCTTAATGAACCAAGATATCATATTGTTTCCCAAAAAGAAGCATCCTCCAGATATGCTTTTTCTATCATCAACACACCCTTCCCAGTCAGCACCACAATAACCACTTAGCTCAGAATTGGAACCATGAAAGTATAACATACCATAATCACATGTACCATTGATGCACTTCAAGATTCTTTTCACTTGGTTGATGTGACTCACCTTGGGATCAGCTTGATACCTAGCACAAACGCCTACATCAAAGGCAATGTCAGGCCTTCTTGTTGTGAGATATAATAAGCTTCCAATCATACTTCTGTAGAAACTTTGATCCATATTCACACTCTTTTCATCTTTAAACAACTTCAGATGAGTAGGAGCGGGTTTCCTTTTATTCCTAGCATTCTCCATTACAAACTTCTTAACTATATTCTTGGCATATTTACTCTGAGATATGAATATAGAGTCTTCCATTTGTTTCACTTGAAGACCAAGAAAATAAGTTAATTCACCAACTATGCTCATCTCAAATTCAGACTGCATCTGTTTGACAAAATGTTGAACCATCTCCTTAGACATCCCACCAAACACAATATCATCAACATAAATTTAAGCAATCATGAGCTTCTTTCCTTCTTATTTTACAAGAGAGTCTTTTCTATGCTACATTTCCCGTAGCCATTTTCAACAAGAAATTTTGTAAGTCTCTCATACCAGGCTCTTGGTGTAACACCCCATTTCTACCCGACTTTATAATGAAATCAGAGTTATCAAAATTCTCCACAAACATGGGATATCACATTTTCAACTTTAAAATCAATCAACATATACTTCATTAATATAAATAAATACTTCAAAAACTACGCAGTAGATTCATCAATTTACAAATTTAAAATAACGTCATTTGTTTTCAACTTTAAACTACTTCAACATGGTTTTAAAAAAAACAACTTGAACAAATTCATAAACTCCAACATAAAAGACAAAACATGTGCTCATCCCCCCGAAGTGCTATGTATTAGAGTGACAAACACCAACTCGAAGCTACTAAGTACTCGACTCTAGGTTACCTGCACGTTACCAATATAGGGGCAACATTCAAATAGAAGGGGTGAGATATCGAATAATATAAACAAGAGTATGATAATCAATACTTAAACAAGAAATCATATAATCACACCAATTCACACAACAAGCAACATCTACATACAACTTCAATCAACAACGATTAACAACATAGATATAATACGCCTTAAATGTGACTCAACTTATGTATATGCATGTGGTACCATTTGGAGTAAAACTTCCAACTTAAAATCTTGCCAGTTTATCGAGGCATCAACAACATATTTTCCAATCCAGACCAACTTGATTTGAGCATCAACTCCAACTTGAAAGTATGCAAATGTATGTGAATTATGAATGGCATACAACAACAACATAAACATCAACTTAACAATGCAACAACTTATATCAACATTGGTCAATCGACCTGCAATTTAATAACTCCCAAGACCGGGACAACACAACTTATATCGGCTTAATACAACCACAACACAGTAAACCAACAAATTACAGCTTAATTAATTAAATCTCTAAATCAATTCTTTTAGTTCTCTACTCAATTATAATCAACTCATTTTGTCTCTAATTAACTTTTAGAATCAACTCAGCTCGACTCGGATGCAAAAACAAGACGAATCGCCAAAAACTGAATTTTATGCACACCATTCTACCCATACGCGTATAGACCTACTGATACGCGTATCAATCTACTTCCTACGCTGCCCATTACGCGTAACTCTTGCCATTACGCGTAATACTTGTACTCCTTATGCGTATTCCACGTAAATGGCCACAGGGCCGTGCCACCACCCCATCCATACGCATAACGCCAACGTAACAGTCATGTGTTACGCGTAAGGATTCCTTTGTTATGCGTATCACCAGATCTGCTACATGATTCACCAGATTTCACACTAGTCCCACTTCTGCTACGAATTACATAACTTCAACACTCAATACAAGCCTAATTGGGTTTCTACATTGATTTTAGACCTCAATTCTTTTGTATACACTTCATATAATAATTCTACAATCGATTACGAGTCCTAAATCTCCTCCTCTACACGATTTCCTGCAACAACCAGTCCAGCAACAACAACAAAATACAGCAACATGAACCAATTTATGACAACAGTACAACAATAACAACATATTCTTCATGATATATCCATACGAAAATCAACAATAACACAATATACAAGAACACAACAACAAATTATACGAAATTCCCATCCTACATACGAATTATCCTAATCCCTGTTATAGAATTTGAACCCCACTCTTATCTTGGATTGAAGGCAGCTCAAATTCACAACAAAATCCTCAACAAAAATGCAAAACCTAGCCTCTTTGCTCTTCCTAAAGACTTGTTCTCTTCTCAAAATTCTGATTAGTCTTTCTAATTAGGTTTTTAGCCTAATATTACTAAAATCTCACTAATTAGCTAAATTACTAATGGGCGTAAAATAGCACCCCCACATTTACTACTCTCATACCACAACTAAGTACACTTACTAATAATTCTACTATTACTAATTTCTATTATTATTTCGACTTAATTAACCCAAACACGACTTAATCATCAACTTAAACAACTTAACGACATACACGACAAAACAACACCTAACAACAATAATCGGAAAAATACGCGATAATATTTAATTAAATTAATTAATCAAATACGGGCATTACAACTCTCCCCTGCTTAGAACATTTTCATCCTCGAAAATCTTACCTTGCCCAAACAACTCAAGATAAGATTCATGCATCTTGCTTTCCAACTCCCAAGTTATACTCTCCTCGGTCGCGCCCAACCAAACAACTTTCACCAAAGCAATCTCTTTGCCTCTTAAAGTTTTCATTTCACGATCCTCAATTCGTATCGGCATTGTAACACTCCATTTCTACCCGACTTTAATATTAAATCAGAGATTATAAAAATTCATCAACAAGCATGGGATATCATATTTTCAACTTAAAACCAAATAACATAAACTTCAATAATAAAATACTTCGAAAACAAAGCAGCGGATTCAACATGTTACAACTTTAAAACAACTTCAATAATTTCAACATCAAATACTTCAACATGGTTTTTCAAAATAAAACAACTGAACAAGTTCATTAACTAAGTAAAATCCAACATAAAAACAAGACATGCGTTCATCCCCCCGAAGTGCTACGTATCATAGCGACAAACACCAAGTCGAAGCTACTTAGTACTCAACTCTGGATTACCTGCACATTACCAACAGAGGGAAACATTCAAACAGAAGGGGTGAGATATCGAATAATATAAACAAGAGTATGATAAACAATACATAAGCGAGAAATCATACAATCACACCACTTCACACAACAAGCAAAATCAATGTACAATTTCAATCATCAACGATTATCAACATATAAAAAATGCAACTCAAATACGACTCAACTCATATATGCATGTGGTATCAATTGGAGTAAACTCCCAACTTAAAATCTTTCCAGGTTATCAAGGCATCAACAACTTATTTTCCAATCCAGGGCAACTTGAATTGAGCATTCGCTCCAACTTGAAAATATGCAAATGTATGCAACTATGAATGGCATACAACAACAACATAAACAACAACTTAACAACTCAACAACATGAATCAACATTGGTCGAAAGACCTGCAACTTAATAATTCCCCAAGATTTGGACAACAAAACTTATAACAACTTAATACAACCTCAATACGGAAAATGGCTAATTACAACTTACTTAATTAGATTTCTAAATTAATCATTTTTAATCTTCAAATTCACTGTAGTCAACTTATTTTATCTCTATTTAAAGTCTAAGATCAACTCAACTCGAAACGGATGCGAAAACAGGACGAATCGCCAAAAACTGCACTTTCTGCACACCACTCTATCCATACGCGTATAGACCTGCCCATACACGTATAAACTTGTTTCTACGTCGACCCTTACGCATAATTCTTGCTCATACATGTAATTCCTTAGTTCCCTACGCGTCACCTATGTAAATGGCCAGAGGGTCTGCCAAACTCTCCTCCATTACGTGTAATGCCTAGCATTCCTACGCATATTACTAGATCTACTACGTGAATCACCAGAATGCACACCAGTTCCACTTTTACTACGATTTACACAACTTCACCACTCGATTCAAGCCTAATTGGGTTTCTACATTGATTTTATACTTCAATTCTTTTGTATTTATTCATCTAATAATTTCTACGACTGATTTTAGGAGTCCTAATCTCCTTTTCTACACGATTTTCCTGCAACAACCAGTCCAATAATACAACAACAGATATAACAACATGAACAACTCTCATGACAACAACACAACAAGGATAGCATATTATACATGACAGATTCACACGAATTTCAACTATAACTCATACAAAAACACAACAGCAAGTATACGAAACCCATCCTACATCCTGATTATCTAATCTCGGTTATAGAATTTGAATCCCACTCTTACCTTGGATTGAAGGCAACTCGAATCTACTGGTCAAAATCTCTACGAAAATCCAACCTAGCCTTTTGTTCTTCCTCAAGACTTGTTCTCTTCTTACAAATTTAGATTAACCTTCTAATTAGATTTTTCAGCTTATTATCATTAAAACCTCACAAATCAACTAATTACCTATGGCCCTAAATTAGCACCCCCAACTTAACTACTCTCACACTACAACTAAGCCCAACTTAATATTATTTCAATAATACTTATATTATTTATTCGACTTAATTAACTCGACTAACCCAAACACAACTTAACCATCAACTTAATATCAACTTAAACAACTTAACGACACAAACGACAAAAACACCACTTAACAACAAATAATCGGAAAAAACACACAATAATATTTAATTAAATTAATTAATTAAATAATGGCGTTATATGCATCATCTCCATAGTGAGATTATCCTGTACTTGCATATCATCCATACCAACCACATGAGAAGGATCTGAAATATACTTCCGGAGTTGCGACACATGGAATACACCATGCAAATTCGACAAATTTGGCGGTAAAGCCACTCTGTAAGAAACATTTCCAACTCTGTCTGAAATCTGATACGGACCAATAAAACAAGGAGTAAGCTTCTTAGATTTTAGCGCTCTTCCAACACTAGTTACAGGCATAAATCTTAAGAATACATGATCACCAGCTTGGAACTCTAAATCTTTCCTTCTCTTATCATGATAACTATTTTGCCTACTTTGAGAAGCTTTCATCTTCTCTCAAATCAACTTCACCTTCTCGGTAGTCTCTCGAACTATCTATGTTCCTAGCACTACACTTTCTCCATATTCATACCAACACAACAAAGTCCTACATCTCCGACCATATAATGCCTCACAGGGTGTCATTCTGATACTAGAATGGTAACTGTTATTATACGTGAACTCGATCAATGGAAGATAAGTATCCCACTAACCTCCCTGCTCAAGAACACAAGCTCTCAACAAATCCTCTAAGGACTGAATCGTCCTTTTAGTTTGACCATGTGTCTGAGGATGATAAGCTGAACTCAACCTCAGCTTAGAAATGCTTCTTGAAGACTCTTCCAAAACTCAAAAGTAAACCTCAGATCTCGATCTGACACAATACACAAAGGAACACCATGCAACTTCACAGTCACTCTGACATAAATCTCTGCCAACTTCGATATTGGAAAACTGATGTTAATAGGAATAAAATGAGCTGACTTCGTAAGCCTATCAACAATCACCCAAATAGAATCATGTCCTCTTGAAGTATTAGGCAATCCCATTACAAAGTCCATAGAAATGTTGTCCCAATTGTAACACGGTGGGAGAACTGACTTGGGCATTTTTGTTTACAAAAACTATATTGCGGATAACAAGAGTCGCCACCGACTTTTATTTTATCCAATAGAGAAAGGAATAAAAGAACAGGAAATACCTTTGAAAAAGATTTTTAGTTCGGGGGGTAAGTTATACAAAGGGAAGGTGTTAGTGCCCCTTGTATCCATGGTTATCCATGGG
Source organism: Lathyrus aphaca (assembly GCA_963966055.1). NCBI lineage: Eukaryota > Viridiplantae > Streptophyta > Magnoliopsida > Fabales > Fabaceae > Lathyrus > Lathyrus aphaca. The sequence continues at coordinate 107,224,835 of OZ014524.1, read as the reverse complement.
CTCTTAATTCCTTAGTTCACTTTATTTATTTATTTTTAAAAAGTGGTGTTGTATTTAGAAAAATATTTCAGAAGTCTTTAACTTTGTAATGATCCTCGTATGGATGTATACAAAGTGTTTAGTTTGAAAATATTTGAAAGTGTGAGGTGTGGAAAGTATTTTGAAAAAGGATGAGCAAGCACTTAAGAACTACTTACCCTAAGTTTGTAAGGTCTTTCTTGTTATTTCTTTCCTTTGGGGGTAGGATTGTCCTTATTATTAGTTAGTAAGTAGTTTTAATCTTGGATGTTTAAAGGGACAGGCGTATGGTCATCGTATGGTCATAGAAGGAAACCTTGTAGGGGTATCTTAGTAATTTGAATGGACAATCATCATTTTTCTATAGGGTCATCGAGGGACTAGATCATTTGTTTGTAGGCAACTCGAAGGGACTATGATCTTTTATCTGAAGGGACTTGATGATTTTTTATTCGTAGGAAACTTTACTAAGATACCCCCACGTTCGAGGGACTTGACCATTTTGTCAGGCAACCAAGAGGGGAAACCTTAGGGGTGCAAATGACAATCGTATGACGATCGACTTACGTGTGTGAATATTAATTTCAAATATTTATCTTAGAAGTTAGTGGACTAGGTCCATTTATTTTTGCATACATTATTTTCACACCCTAGGTTTATTAACCACGCAGTTTATATTTAACATAAATTAAAAAGCGAGAAATAAAGACCTAGACTATTACATCATGAGGAGGGGATACATTTGACTTTTAGGGGATTGCAGAAAGTAAAGTGCGAAAAATTAAAACCCTAATTAGCTATTACAAATCGGGAGCAATTACATAATTAATGAAAATACGGGAAGATAAACATATGTTATTATATTAATTATACAATTTTCTAAGAATAAAATTAATAAAGAAATTGATTAATTAAAATTTTAATCAAGAAAATAAATTTAAGTCAAAATATTAATCATTTTAAGGTTATGTTAAAACTTAGGGTTAGAAAAATCAAAATTAAAGTTAAAATCGATTAAACTCTAATCACTAAGTTAATTATAAATTAATTACAACATTAATAAAATAACCTAAAAAAACTAAATTTTATTTATGAAAAATAAATTCAATATATTATTTAAAGAAAATAATTAAAAAGGTTTGATGAAATTGTTTAGAAATTAAAATGGTTAGTAAGTTAATTATAGTTAATTAGAATTAATAATAATAATAATAATAATAATAATAATAATAATAAAAAATGAATCAAAAGAAAAAGAAAAGAAGAAAATTGGTTAAAAAGATAAAGGGTGGAGGTCTGGTTCGAACCCAAGACCTCCACCTCCCAACGCATAAGCTTTTCCACTGGACCAATCACTTGCGCGTGTAAACAAACAGAACAAAATAATTATAAAATAAAACGAATTTTTGAATTTGCAAAGCGCGTGCATAAGCCATCTTTAACCTCCGTCTGTCCACTTAGGTTTTACCTACGACTTGTCCGTAGCTAAAGCTTGTAGTGATGATTTTCGTCTGTCACTACATGTCCTGCAAAGTAAAAACATAATAATTCATGAAATAAATTCATTCCAATGACACAAATCAATCAAAAGAAGTCTTCAAAGTCCAATTAATTCATCAATTTCATACGAAATTGCATTTAGCCGTGGTTCCCAATTTCAAGCTTTCGAACCCTAACAATGGCATCACCTCATCCATGCATTGAATCTCAAATTAAATTGTCCAGAAACATTCTACACTATCAAACAAACAACATTATGCAATCAAAATCAATTTATTATGCTTAAATCATGTAAATCGAAAAATCAAGAAAGAGGCAAGAACACGAATTTGGTTTATGCGATTTAGCATGCTTTTGATGATGGTGATGATTGGTATATGTTCAGAATGCTTCAAGGAATCTAATGAGACCTTCAAAACCTTTTGAAAACGACTGAAAGGATGAAACCAAATTTGAGTTTTGTTCTTAATTTTTTGAAGTTTGAATAGGATTGATGAGCTCAGAAAATTATCCCCTTGACTTATGTTCTTGTTGCATGTTTATAGGAGATGAGAATTAGGTCAAATTTTGGGCCTTGTTGATGGATTTTGAAGTTACTTGAGGATGAAGAAAAGTGATTTCTATTTTGGTCAAAAAATTATATGAAATCATACTCTTTTGGTCTTGCACGATTTGGACACTTACAATCACCATAAACATCAAATATTTGATCCCAAAATAGACCTAAGATCAAATATTTGATTTTCCAATATTTATCTTAATTAAAATTGAATTAAATGAAATAAATCCAATATAATACAAAAAAAATATTTAAAAAATCAGATATTATGATCTATGGGTTATGCATGATCTTATAATTGAGTTTGGGTTGGAAAAATATGGGTCCATTTGGAAGAAACTTGAGTTTTGGCTATTTTTGCTTCATACACCTCCTCAAAATTGCACAACTTCAACAATGCATAACTCTCTCAATTTTTATCCCATGTATGTGTTCTAGGACGTTTTGGAAAGCTTAGAGTATCCTCTAACTACTCCTTTTGGTCCCATGTCCATTTGATCTTCCATGTTCAAGTTATGAGCTTTTGAAAAAGTTGATTTTTTGTTGACTTTTAAAAGGACCTGTAATGTCTTGGCTCATATCTATCAAATGAAGCATTTCTGGCCTTGGCTTGTGAGACACAAATGTTGTATGGAATTAAATTTCCTTAAAAATGAGTTTTGGATGAGAATTTTTTGATGAAGAATGTGAAAGTTATGGCTGGTCAAAGTACAGTTGACTTTTCCTACACAAAACCCTAATTTAGTAACTCTTTGTTGTACCCCAAAATTTTCCCTCCCACAATCAAGACAACCTCTCTCAAGACTTCTAAATGATCACAAGATCCTCAAGACTCCCAATTGGTCAAGAAGTATGGAATTTTCCTCAGACAATGCCTCCTCCTAAGCCATGTGTCCAAAATTAGGGTTTTGTGTTTCTTCAGGTTAAAATGAGTTTCAAGGCCTCAAGTGAGCTTCATAACATCCCACATGTATTCAAGAATCCACATGTCAAGTTTCAAGGCTTTCCCAATAAGTTTGCCCAGTCAGATGATCAGATATGCAAAAATTAGTCAAAGTAGTTAAAAAGTCAAACTAAGGTCAACAATGGTCAAATCAAAGTCAAACTTCAAGATTTTTTGCCAACATCAAGTTTATGAAGTAAAATTCATCATTTGATCAAGGGTTGATCATGATTCATCAAGGAAGTTTCAGATCATCAAGAATCAGGAGTTTCTAAATTAGGGTTTTCTTAAGAAAAATCAACTGAACTTTGACCAGCTATAACTTTCACATGCTTCATCAAACATTTCCCAACCAAATCTCGTTTTAAAGGAAATTTAATTCTCTACAACTTTGTGTCTCACAAGCCAAGCCTAAAAATGCTTCATTTGGAAGGTATGAGCTAAAACATTTAGGTCATTTCAAAAGTCAACAAAAAGTCAACATCTTCCAAAGAGCATAATTTTAAAATGGTAAATGATATGGACATGAGACCAAAGATGTTGGTTAGAGTACTCTTTAAGCTTTCCAAATTGTCCAAGAACAACTTCATAGCTTTAAAATTGAGGGATTTATGCATTTGCAAAGTTGGGAAATTTTTTAGGGGTATATTGAGCAAATGAGATCTTAAAACCAAATTTTTCCAAATGGGCTTGCAATTTTGTAATCCAATCCTTACCATTACATCATGCACGAACCAATGACAAGAATTTATGATTTTTATTATTTATTTACTATTTATTTGGATTTTATTTATTAAAATTCAACTTAAATATAAATTAAATATGAAAAATCAAATAATGGTCAAGATATTTGATTGAAAATCATTGAAGACATATTTAGAATGATTGGAAATCAGTTAAAAACATACTGAACCTAAAATAGCAAGTTTTCATATGATTTTTGAACTTTTATGGTGATTGGAAACTTCATGATCAAGCTACCCAAAAATCTAAACAAGACATCAGTCTTTTGACCTAATTCACTTCTCCTATAAGGATACAAGTTAACCAACACATCCCACACGAAAATTGGCACAGGAGAGGCATTGTTCAAACTCAATTTTTTCTAAAAAATTTCAAATTCGGTTTATCATTTGCAGGCTATATCAAGGTGTTTCAAAGGTTGCAATCCACTCTATGATGATTACTGAATGTGTTTCGATCATTTGCATCATCAAGAACACATTCATATGACTAAACCGAAACCTCTATTCTCTTAAATTTCGTTTTTTTTGTTCAATCGAATTGTTTGTTATGATCTAATAATGTTTGTTTGGATGTATGGAATATTTCTGGACAATTGGATTGAGTTTTTATCGCAGGAGTCAAAGATCACCATTGTTAGGGTTTGGAATTCGAATTTGGGATTCCATGATTTAGGCCATATAAATATATTTGAAGACCATGGTTGAGTTGTACATGTTACAAGGATCACGTTTATGTATTTAATTTGATGAAATTTTACATATTTTGAATGGTATGATTTTGCAGGGATATAGTGACGCTTAAAAAACTGTAGCTATAGGTTCCAAAAAATCCGTCGCTAAAAGCATCCATCCTGAGGTTGAAGACGATGACGCGTTTTTTCAGAATTCAAATTTACGTTTATTTTATATATTTGTATTTCTGTTATAGCTTATAAAGACGTGGTTGGCCCAGTGGATAGCGCTCGTACGCACCAAGCTTGGGGCCTGGGTTCGATTCCCAGGTTCCCTTTTTTTTACAATCATGTTATTTTTCAGGTTTATTATTTGTTTGATTTGATTCATATGGATATCACCAATGCACACGCAACTCAGTTGGTCATTCTCCTTTTCATCCAGGTTAGGGACCTGGGTTCAAATCCCAGGTCCATCCTTTTCCTTATTTTTCTTCTTTTTTCAATTTTCTTTGTTTTTTATAATTAAACTTAATTAATATAATTAAAATATTTTCTAAATAAATAATCAATAATGTTTTTTATAAAACTTATATTTTTTTTAAAAAACTCATAATTATCTCTTAATATTTATTTTTATTAATTGTATTTTTTCTAATAATAGTATTTGTACATAATTTTTATTATATATATATTTTGTAAATAAAAACTTATTTATTTTAATTAATTATTTTTATAAAAAAAACCTAATTATTTTCTAAACCCTAGTTTTTTCACTAACCTTAAAAATTTAACCTAATTTTTCCTAACCCTAAATATTTCTTTTATAATAACTTTTTTTATTTTGTAATGTATTATCCTTTTATTATTATTATTATTATTAAATCCTTTAAATTTATATTATTTTTCTAATAATCTCTAAAAATTCTAACTTATTTAACTTAAAATAATTTCTTTAAAAATTCTAATTTTTCTTTATTTCTTCATTATTATTTCCTTTTGTCTAATATTTATTATTATTGCTTTATTTATTATTATTGCTTATTTATATTTGCTTTAATATTCTTTATTATTTATTTTGTCCGATTATATTGTAACTATCCTGAAGCCTTGTAATAATTTATAGATTTATTTTTCGTCTTTATTTTATTATAAATATTTTATTGTGTGGTTAGTAAATAAGGAGTAAAAGTTAATTGAAAATTAATACTGATTTAGATAACTTAAAAAGATAAATAGTTGAAAATAAACACTCACACACGTAAGTCGATCTTTGATCATCATCTTGCACTTCCTAGGGTATTCCTCTTGGTTGCCTTAAAATAAAATGGTCAAGTTTCTCGAATATAGGGATGTCTTAAGCAAAGTCCCTTCAAGTATAAATCATCATAGTCCCTACAGTTTAAAAGATCAAGTCCCTTCGAGGTTGCCTACGGAATAATGATCTTGTACCTTTGAATAAATGATGATAGTCCCTACGAATTGCTAAAGACATCCTATAAGTTGCCTTCTATGACCATACAATGACCTTATGCTTGTCCCTTAAACACATCCAAGGTAATGACTACCTATTCCTTAATAATAGGGACAATCTTACCCTTGAAAGAACATATAAGAACATGAATGACTTAGTCTAGGGTAGGTACCTCATAGTTACTTGCTCACACCTTTACAAAATACTTTTCACACCTCACTACTTTCAAAACATTTTCAAACAAGGCTTTGTACACATCCATATGAGGATCATTACAAAGTACTTAGAAAAATTTCTAATCACACACTACACTTTTCAAAAACAATTTAAGTGAGCTAAGTAACTAAGAGCCCATGGATAACCATGGATATAAAGGGTGCTAACACCTTCCCTTTATATAACCTACCCCCCGAACCCAAGTATTTTAAAATAGGTTTTTCATGTTCTTTTATGTCCTTTCCTTATGGATAAAATAAAAGTCGGTGGCGACTCTTGCTATCCTCAACATGACTAAAAAGTCAGTTCTCCCACCGTGTTACAGAACTGGCGACTCTGCTAGGGAGTTACTAAGTAAAAAAGGGGTACCCTTAGGAATTAGATCACTTAAATTGTTTTCTTTGTTTGCTTTATATTACTTGTTGGGCTTTTTGTGTGAAAGATCCTAACCCGGATCTAGTGTACCCTAGGTAAATGGCAATAGACCAAGGAAATTGTACGGCGTATACCGATATGGTTAATCTAGTGGCCATAGTTAGTGTGACTTCTTGGTTGGTGCTTATGTTCCTTAAGTAAGTTAATGATAATATGGGGCTGCCATATGTTGTCAATACACTAACTGACTTTTAGAACCCTAGTTATCCCATCTTGGTCTTTAGAAAGTAGTGAGATAACCGGCTTTGGAGAAGTCTAACGTTGATTGATACTCGATGCTACGCTTATTGAGATCCTAAACTTGGAGAGTTTTGGTTGGCAAGTAAGTTGCCTACTGAACAACCTTCCTTGGGAAGGATCAGTGATATTGAGATCCCTTAGAACCTGGTTACTTTTGTAGGACAGGATGAACCAACTAAACTTCAAGGGAGGGTACTTACCTTTAAACCTCATGCAAGCCTTCAAACCTAGGGCTATTGTGTGACTTGTTTGTGTGTGCCACATGTTTGTGATTGAGCATAACATCATAACATCGTGCATCATAAGCATAACATTTTCACTAACCATTTCAAGGACCAAAGGATTTATCTTTGTTCTTTGTTGTAGGTCATGGCTTCTGCTCGTAGGAATACTATCCGGATCAACTTCGTAGGAATACCTCATAAGCTTAAGGAATTTGTCTTTTGAATAGCAGAGGGTTGTAGTTGATGCAACCCTTCACTCCTATGAGAGGTACATTAGGGAACTGCCCACAACTAGTAATGATGTCCCTGCCCTTGGTGCTCTGGGTGCACCACCTGATGTCATCTGAGGTCAAAGCAACAAGTCTCCTAGCCCAATTCTTCTGTTGGTGAGGATTCAAGAAGGCATCAGTCTTGGGCAAGTGTTTGAGCAGCCAGGTATGGAACAGGGGAGCACAGCATCTCACCAACCTTCCTCTCTGCTTTTCATTCCTTTGGTGAACAGAGTAGTAGAAATCTCCCAGTAAGGTGGGCACTGGGTTCCTCAGAATGAAAAGATGGATTGCACTCTTGCTAATAAACCTAGGCTCATCTGCAAATAATATAACCCCATATATGCTGAGGGCTAATAATGCACAAACTGCCTTCCATTCTCCCAAGGAGGCCTTCAGAATAGCCTGAGAGGTCAAGAAATCCAAGTGCAAACCAGAGATTCCAGCCTTTGCTGTCATGTTCTGCTCAATCAAAATGGGTTCCAGATACAGTGCCTTTGCCACCTCTTCATTACTGGGAAAAGCCATCTCAGGGTTGAAGGGGACTCCACCCCTGATAGGTACACCAATTAGTGATGAATACTCTTCCAACAAGGGTCCCAACTGAAAATTATGGAAGGTGAAACACCTCAGAGGGGGATCATAGAACTGCAGGCAAGTATGAATCAAGCTCCTCTGGGAAGGGTCCAAATCCATAACCACATCAAGGATGCCTCCATAATGTTCTCTGAATAGTGGTATATGGTCTGGAGTAATAAGGGTCTGGACCTTCCTGATGCCAGTCAGTTCAGGCTCAAAGAAATGATAGGAGATGTTGCTCTTCTTGGGTGCCATGTCTGCTGATGAAGAGCTGAGACAGATACTGATGATGATGACTGATACTAGAAGTGAGCCCCTGATAGGCTGAGGATGATGATGGAGGTTGCTGAAGCAGATAGCTGATGAAGGTAGCTGAAGCAGATAGCTGGTGAACAAAGGGCCTATGCAGATGAAGGGGTCAAAACCAAGCCAAATGTAATATGGATACCCTGAAAAACAAATAAACACATGTTAAATGATGCAATGATGATGTATGCAAATGATATGCAAGGGTTTGTGATCAAGCTGGATCTGATTACTGCCTTGATATAAGTCCATGTATGCTCAAGAAATCCAGATGGAGGTTCATAAGTCCAGTAACCAAGGTGGGGGACTCAAATAAAGAGCCACATATCCAGGGTTAAATCACAAGAACTGTCCAAAGTGGAGTACTCTTAATCAAACAAAGTAACAGGGTATGCTGAGGTCAAAGGTACCTGCAAACCTGTAAACAAGCCCAACCCCCTCACAGGTGATGTTCTAAAACAAGGATCCTCAGACTTGGATCAGTTATGAGAAGTGTAAACACTTCTAACCCGGAGGTACAGTGTTTACAATAATCATAAAAGATCCTCCCCCAATTCACCTCAGTTTCTGAAGGTCATAGTAAAGGTCATCCAGACTTAGCAGGCTTCCCAGATAGCCCTAGCACTACAGGAGATTTGTAGCACAGAGTTCTCAAGAAGAAACCTATATCTGAATCGTGTTTCATATTCCCGCACCAGACCGAAATGGAATGGGAAAGAATATGAACCACTCTAGCCTAGGTGTCACTCAGGTCCCAGGTATAGGACCTTAAACTCTCAATAGAACACCCACCCACCAAAGCAACAAAACCAGATCCAGCCAGAACAGTATGACAGTATGATGATATAAAGCTGTAAAGAAAGCAATAAATAACTGTACATAAAGCAGTAAATAAAACAAATATACAAACACAAATAGCACATAACACCCCAGTAAACACAAATCAAACAAGCGCTAGGAGGAACCCACAAAAAGAACCAGAAGCCCTGGTTACAGTATAAGGTTCCCCAGCAGAGTCGCCAAGCTGTCGCTCCCGATAAATGAGAATGACTCAAATAAAGGTACAGACGCGAACGGTCGGCGAAAGGGTGAAATGAGAACACACAGGAGTGAACTCAAGAGAAAGAAAAGAGTCGCCAGCTAGGCATTTTTATCCCGGAGGAAAGGTAATGCTGCATAGACCTAGAAAGATATGGATAAGACGGTCGCGAACCAGAGAGACTGAGAAAGGGGGTTGGTTACAACCTGGGAAGGTGTTAGCACCCAGATTGTCCGTCGTACTCGACGGGATCCACGCTTAAAAGATTTGTGTTTTAAAGGGGTAGTGTAAGTGCAATTTGTGTATAAAGAGCTGGAAAAAGGATGTACAGGTGTCTGTGTAAAAGAAGTGTGAAGTGTATAAATATACAGTGTCAGTGTGAGAACAAGAATAAAATGCTCAAGATCATGAGGCTAAAAGAATGATGTTGGGAGGAGGGGGGATATACAGAGACTTTTGTTCGATAACTGTTAAGTTATGCCTACGTATCCTCTCGTGCAATGAGGAAGTCAGAACACCGTAGTTCGACCCAAAGAGACTGAAAGATGAATTGACTTGTGAACTGCTTACTTATCTATGCTCAAGTGTATGACCTGTCTGGCTCAGGTGCAAACTGTCTTGCATCAGACGGAAGAAGCTAGTTCTCGTTTATGAGTGAATGAGATGAGAAAAGAATCCTGGAGGAGACGATTATTGCTTGTTTTTGTATTTTCAGTCTTTTATTGCTTTTGGATTTGTCAGAAGTTAATGAGCTTAAGCCTAAACCAAGGGTTAGTAAACTCATCACATCCTCCCTCTGATTAGGGGTAATGAGAATGCCTTTAAGTGTGAAGTCAGCTTCTCACACTTAATCACCATGGTGTAGGATTAAAATCAATAACCTACTTGTGATTATTTAGATGTTTTTGGTGTTTTTGTTTAGTGTTAAGTAATGAGGTTAAGCCATAATCAAGGATTAAACAGACTCATTACACCATCCTAATAGAAGGATAATAGATGAGAATGTTTAAGCTGAGGAAGGCTCCTCAACTTAATCCATGATTAGGGATTAACTTCATGACAAAACAAAACCTTTATTAAATGGATTTTAGTTAATGATAAGGTGAAGAAGTGAGTTTTATGGTTTGTAAGACAACTTGAGGGGGACTTGTCCATTAACACTAGGGTTAGTCCTTCTTAACCAATTAAGGAAGAATTAGAACCCCAATGCAAGGCCCAAGTTACAAGCTTGATGTCTTGATGATTAGTAAGTGAATTGATTAAAGGATTTAAACACATTAAGGGTTTAACACTTAGGATTAAAGTTATACACTCCATCCTAATAGAAGGATGCAGGCATAAACTTAATCACAAAGCCTTAAAGCCTTTAGGGTTTAGTCCCTGATTATGAGATGAGGAGAGAAGACTCAATGAGACATAAAGGTAAAATCTAAGTGGGGGACTAATAAAAACCCTAATTATTGTCATGCTTGGTTGTTCCTAATGTTTGTGAGGTTTACAAGAAAGATCTTCAGAGGAACCACTAGGAGGCAGATGAAAGGGGCAAGGAGAAGCAAAGTAACTTGCTTCACTTAAGAAGACAAGTCACTTGAAGAAAGAAAGTAAGATGAAGAAGAATGAGCAAGCTCAATCTCAAATACAAGTCAAAATGCAGCAATGATGCATAAGAGGGATGAAAAGAGATTGTGAGAAGTGAAGGCAAATTCACTTCTCCAAGTTACTTACCACCTGAAAAGTTAGTGAAAGGAATGCAATGCAATGCAAAATGAGATGAAATGACATGATGCAAACCAAAACCAGAAGCATGTGTGGGATGTTAATGATTCTAAGAGATGATGCAAACATGAGACAAGGCATGAGAATGATCATACAAACATATGGATGCAAGGGAAGCATGCTTAGAACCATGAACATACATGAAAAGTTATGGAATGCAAATGACATACAACATGGAAAATGAAAGATGCAATGATCAAACATGATTCTAATATGTCCTAAGATGTATTATGAATCAAATGGATGCACAAAATGTCATGGCAAGTCATGGTATGCAAGCAAATGGAAGATGGATGCAGATGAAAGCCCAAATTAGGGTTTATGATCAATGCACCAAACAAAAATCAAAACCAGAAGCAAACATCATGATAAAAAATTGAAAATGCATTCAAAGGAACCCTAAACCTACACAAGCTCACTGCCCAAAGGAGGGGTTCTAACTCTTAACCTAATGAGGGTTATGAATTTCTTAAGATTGCTAGGGTTTTAAGGTACCTTGTCAAGAAAAATGTCAAACAAACAGGAAATGCAAGATCAAATCATGCCAATTTAATCCTATAAACTACATACTAAACAAGATGCAATGAAAAAAGAATCAAGGTCCAACTCTTAAAGGCTAGGTAGAAATGAATTTTTGAAGATTGGATCAAAATAATGCCTTAAAATGAAATTAATTTCATGGAAAATTGTCAAAAGACATCAAGATCAAAAAAGAAATTTGGTTTGAGAGTTAGACAATGTTTCTAAATGATTTTAAATGTTTCATGAATTTTTTTGTGATTTTTAAATGCCTAAAAGTATTTTTAATTAATTAATTCTCATTAATTAATTAAAAATAAACTTTTAAATGATTTAAAAATAAATTTTAATGCAAAAAAATAAAATAAAAATGTTTTTGGTTTCTGAAAAATTAATAAAAGGATTGATAAAAAATTTCAGAATTTTTTGATGATTTTTACTATTTTTAATAAATTGAACAAAACAAATGAAATAAAAAATAAAATAAAATGAATTTAATGAAAAGTATGCGCATCCAAGGGACAACATTCAAACTGGGGAAGGAGGGAAAGACTGCGCGCCAGATCCAAGGGTTGAGATTCAAACTGAGCTAATTCCCATTTTTAATTAATTAAACTGAATTAATTAGGTTAATTATGGATTAGGGTTTCTAATGAAGTATCCCAGCCACTCAAACACGCGCGGGTCAGCTCAGGTCAACCCATCCAACGCTCCACATTCAAACTTGCATTAATGACCCTGATTAGCCCTAAACACTTTCAGGTGGCCGGAGAAGACTTCCGGTCGTCTTCTCCGGCGAGAATCTCACCTGAAAGTTGCTAACTCTCTCAAAACGTCATGAAAATGAAATCTAATTGCCCAGAATCCATCCCCATTCAACACTGAATCAAAACCCCCAAACAAAAATCATTTTTTCATCATTAATCATGCAAATCGAAGCAAAACACATTTAGGGCAGAAAAGATTCAGAGCAATCATACATCCTGGTTTCTCAACCATTTTCAAAAATAATCATATCCCCATGACCAGGGGAGCACATAGAATCATTTAAGAACTTAAAATGGAGTTTCTGGAAAAAAGTTTGAGATGGCTACCTGAGATGGAAACTCCTGGTCCTGAGCTTTCTGACCTTTCCTTTGCTGCAAGTCCACTCCTTTGAACCCTCTGATGATGAAATGAGGCTTAGAAAGCTTTGAGGATGGCTGGTTTGAGAGATGGCAGAAGTTCTGTTCAAGGGAGGGTGGTGATCGTGTTTTTGTTTCAGTGACTTTCAGGCTATGGTGATGAGTGGTTTTTGATCAGTGAAGCATGCTGAGTTTGTTTGTGAAGTTTGTTTGTGTGTTTGAAGGCTGAGTTGAGTGTTTCGAATGCTTTTGCAAGTTGGAGCAAAAAGTGATAACTATGGCTTGGGTGTGTTTCAGCTTGAAGTGAGTGGTGTGTTATGCTGGCTTTGGTCCATGTATCAAAAGGGGATAGGTCAGAAAGTTGTTGGTGGCCTATGGTGATTGGTATGGGTCTTTGGCCAAAATGTCAACTTGATTTGTACTTGAGGTATGGGCAATGGTACAACTTGCTTTTTGGCATGATTTGGCTCAGCTTGAATCAAGGAATGCTATGAAAAAAGTCTAGAGGCAATGCAGCAAGTGGTTTGTAATTTGTGATAGGTTTTGCAAGTTGGTTCATGTTTGCCTCCTTTGATATTTCTTGCTCCATAAGTCATAAAAAAGGGTGATCCTTTGATGCAATCTGACTTTTAGGTCTTGGTACATGCTTGTATGAAGATTAGAAGTCCATTTTATAGCACAATTTGCCTTGACAAGTGATTTTGCAACTTTACCTCTTTGGTAGAAGACTTCAAATTTTGTGATTTTTGCCAACTTTGACAAGCCATAACTTTTGATCCAAAATGAATTAGGTCATGTTCTTGTACTTTTTGAAAAGGGAATGATCCATTCTACAACTTTCATGACCAAAGTTTTTCCATTTGAAGCATTTTTGAATCAAAAAGCAAGGGTTGAAAAAGTTTCCCAAAATGGCAATTTTCATTATAAGTCAACTTTCCCAAAAAGTCAACTTTGCAAATGACTTGAAATTCTTCCATTTTGTGAACTTATAACATCTTCTATGATCAAATAAAGATCATACACAATCAAAATGATGAAGAACACCCTTTGGTTGGGTCATTGGGGGCCTCAGATGCCCTGATTTTACACTGACTTGCTCAAAAAGTCAACTCTTGATCAGATGCCTTCCCCATTGAATTTCTTCATGAAACTTGATATGTATGATACTCATAACATATAGAGACCAATAGAAACAAGAATGACCAAAAAATTTGGAGTTATGGCCTCTGAAACCAAAACCCTAATATTGGGTCATCTGTACAGTTAAACCTGGCTCTGCTTCCATGCCATTCTCAATTCTTGTGATTCTTTGACATTCTTGACTTTGAGAGGACATAATATGATGCTTGAACACACATGGACCCCTTTGAAGTGATTGATGACCTTTGGAGTGGCTCAAGAAGCTCTTAGATTGCTCAGATCACAAACCCTAGATGCAGATGACTTAGAAGCAATGCAGTGAAGCAAAAATGTGGTATGAGATGCTATGATTGAGTTTATGCATATGAAGATATCACAAGCCATGGTGTGAATGGGTGAGGGCAAATTTGGGGTGTTTACACAAGTTGAACAGGGTTGATAGCAACACTTGGGATCCGAAGTATTCTATTCCTATGGAGCCTTATCTCAGATGGGTGCAATCTCGTGCTCAGACTCTCATGATGCCATATCCTGTTGTTCTACTAGTCACTATGGAGCCCATTGCTGAAGGAGATGTTCCTTATACCATCCTTCATCCAGACATGCCCACTGAGTTGGAAGAATTGCAAAAATCCTGGATTTAGTTGAAGGAGCAAAGGGATACTTTTGAGACTCATTTCAAAGTTGGTCAAGAAAGAATTTTGGAGCTAACAAGGAAACTTCACGAGGAGCAAAACCTCAACAAGTACCTCCAAGCAAAGAGGAAGCGTCCATGGGAGACTTAAAACCCCATACATTTATCTTTTGTATCTTATTGTTATTTCTTTGTAAGCCCAAGGGGAAAAACTTATATTAAGTATCTACTAATAAAATTTTGTTTTTGTTTTTCGTTTAAACAAATTTAAATCCTGCGGTTCTTGAAAACATTGCATATGCATCTACATACCATATCATTATATGACAGGTTTCTATAGTAGGTTTCTCAATCTTCTCGCTGTTTATTTCAGCAGAAATAGCTCTCGAACAAACTGTCAAGGATCTCCAGGCTCAGAATGCTCAGTTCCAAGAAGTGGCCCTGGATTTGTCCAAGGGGCAAGAAGAGTTGAAAGCACTCCTCTCTGAAAATCCTGAAGATAACAAGGATAATCAGTTGAAACAACTGCAAGATGAGATGACAGAAATGAGGATCCAGATGAATGACCAGGTGGCTCTTATCCAAAGTTTAGCTCATGGGCAAAAAGAGCTGAGAACCTTTGTCCACAAACTTCAAAGTAATGGAGTCAGGAATCAAATTTGCAGTCAACCTCCATTAAAACAAGCTGACTTGGTTGAAAGGAAGATGAGGATAAAAGAAGGTAAGAGACAGGTTGCCACTGATTGTTCTTCAGTTGAAGAAAACAAACCTGGTAAGGTTAATCCACCTCAACACAAAGAATGTAGAAGACAGTTTATCAAATTCAACACTCCAATGTCGTAAGTTATGCAATGCTTGTTGGAGATGAAGCTAATTTCCTTGAAAAATCCTCCTCAAAATCCTAATACTTCCTCTCCTTGCTATAATCCCAAGGCAAGGTGTGGGCATCACTCCAACTGTCCCGGACATGATACTAATAGTTGTTGGACATTGAAGAAAAAGATTCAAGACCTGATTGACGAAGGTCCTCGAGGTTACGCCAGAAGGCCAAATTGAATTCTACTATCGTCCATCAAACATCGAAGCTGCAAGACAAGTTGCCCAAAGTAGCAAGAAAGAAAGCCTACCTATTCCTGTTGAGATATGGGGCACCTTGGGACATCCAAGTGGCAAATTTGATTTCATGGTGAAATATACTGCTCCTGAAGGTTCACAGATTGCAATTAAAGACATTCAGCCAACTAGATGGGACAACATTTGAATTTTCATTTGTAATTTCTTTTATTTTGTTTAAACACTTGCTATTATGTTAAACTTTTGTTTTCATCAATGCATTGCATATGTTTGTCTTGAATTAATCCATTCGTTTCACTATATTTTGAACTATGCTTCATAATTCTATTTTGTGATATTTAACTCCTGATAAAGCTCTAAGCTTGTAGAGGGAGGATGACGAAAACAATATCATAATCTTAGGCAGTATGCTTTTGAACAGACTATGCTGACGATGTACAGACATTGTTTCAATTCCTAAACAGTGGAGATATAAGGAAGTTAATCCCTAGTCAACCCTTTGGAGCCTATGAAGTAGGAGTTTTCATTCTCACGCAAATTAAAACCCTTATTCATAACCTGGGGCAGGGTAATTACTCGGTTAACTCGACTATGCCAATTGTTTATGTTGAACACAACTAATGATGGTTCCATGTAATCACTAAAGTCTGCAAGTCAATATCTAGCAAAAGAAAAGCTCACTAAGTCAAAACCTATGAAGGAGACTTAGTAAAAAATTAAGACATCCCGCTGACTGTAACCTTGAAATAAACAGTTCAGGCAAAAAGAAGGGATAACAAAGTCAAAAGATAAAAAGGAGGTCACTATAGATCCTAAATAAAGAAAGATGACTAAATTTTCAAATAATTTTTTTTTGATTCCTGAATCATCACAAATGTCAGTGTTACAATTCCAAACTACTTTGGAACCTCGATGCATAAGTTAACCGAACATAGGACTGAAGAACATCACGAAGAATGGGTTGGGTACAAATAAATTTGAGCCTTTATCTTTTGTTTCTTAAACCATGAACCAGGCCACGTTATAACCCTTTAAAAGTCCTAACTGAAGCATGGTTAGTTTGAAAGCGTATTGCCACAAAAAGGTATCCTGGCTCCTTTAAGGCTTATTATAAATCTTGAGTTAATATCATAGTTTTTTACAAACATTGTTTTACTAAAATAACTCTTTTTCAAAACTTTAAGACAGACATAAGCATTGCATTTTTGAATATATTTGTTTACATATAACTAAGTGTTTGACACACAGAGGAGCTTACATGATAAATGTTCAAAGTGCTTCCAATAGACAAAGTTGCTTCCTGGATCAAAGCCAATATATACAAGGGGCATAGTCACTATTTCCCAATCATTAGGGCATACCAAGTTACTGCCCAATTCATTTGGGGAAATCAGGTCAAGATTCAACTATGCTTAAGTAGCCGAGGGCAGGTCTCCTCATCTATCTGAATTACCAAGGATAACATTACAGAGTTCATGATGCCAGGGGCATATTATTTTGGGGAATTCTGCTTATTTCTCTTGAGGTAGCTCCTTTCAGATACTTTCATCATGGAACAATTCATCCTCAACCAAGGGGCAACACTCTCTTTCCAAATCTAATACCCGGAGCGTATATGGTCCATCACAATTTGAAGGCACGTTCCTCTCATTATATTACCTTGATATTGGATTTTCAGCAGAAGCCATTATGGAAATTAACGGTCTGTGCCAGTAGTATCAGATGGTGTCAGTATCATGTCTTCGGATCCAACAATGAGAATTTTTGGGAAAATTAAGAACCTCAGAAGCTCTAAATCCAATTGGTTATACACTCTCAAAGTTGAAACGATTATGTTTTCGAGTTCAGCTTTACTTTTCCCTCTTTATTCAAGTAGGAAATGCTTTCCGAATTCAGGTTTACTTTTCCCCTTTTTACTAAAGCGAGAAATGTCCATTGATTATGTTTGAATGAATATATGCTTTTGAATATGATTGATGTTTACCTGAAATGCATAAAATACAATAATGGCATTTACTAAGAACGAAGTGAGATAAGAATTCAACGAAGCTTCGTCGGTTCATCCCCACGGAGTAATCTTTACGGATATCCAGACAAAATACTTCAAGTAATATCTTATACTTACCAATCTACAAAGTCTCCAAGCAGCTTTATATCCTCCGAAGAATTGATATTTAACCAAATAAGTCTCCCGGATCTATGTCTATCTCTTTTATCCTCAGTCAGGATATTCAGGAACTTAATCCTTCAATAAGAAGTACGTTGAACGAAAATGGGAAGTTCTAAGTACAATAATCTTAAACAAGACAGGAACGAAGTCTTCATGCTCCTCAGCAACAAATTGGGATTTATTTTCCCAAGCCAACATTTATTATATGAAGCTACTGATCAGTTTCCCGACATAATTCATTCGTACATACATCATATCATATCATATCATATCATACACATTCTCATAAAATATTATCTTGCAAGTTGTTATATATATCATTATTCTTGCACCCAGCTAACCTTGTTTTTCAGGTAAATTCTCCAGCAGACAAACTTCATCAACAACTTACCTTGGGCCGTCGTTTATTCTTCCCAATGGTTATCTTATTACCTCGGGTCGTCGTTTATTCTTCCCGCAGGTTATCTCATTTTTGGGCCGTCGTTTATTCTTCCCAAAAATCAACTTACCTTGGGCCGTCGTTTATTCTTCCCAATGGTTATCTTGTTACCTCGGGCCGTCGTTTATTCTTCCAGCAGGTTATCTCATTTTTGGGCTGTCGTTTATTCTTCCCAGAAATCAACTTACCTTGGGCCGTCGTTTATTATTCCCAATGGTTATCTTGTCACCTCGGGCCGTCGTTTATTCTTCCCGCAGGTTATCTTATTTTGGGCCGTCGTTTATTCTTCCCAAAAGTCAACTTACCTTGGGCCGTCGTTTATTCTTCCCAATGGTTATCTTATTACCTCGGGTTGTCGTTTATTCTTCCCGCAGGTTATCTCATTTTGAGCCGTCGTTTATTCTTCCCAAAAGTCAACTTACCTTGGGCCGTCATTTATTCTTCCCAATGGTTACCTTGTTACCTCGGGTCGTCGTTTATTCTTCCCGCAGGTTATCTCATTTTGGGCCATCGTTTATTCTTCCCAAAAGTCAACTTACCTTGGGCCGTCGTTTATTCTTCCCAATGGTTACCCTGTTACCTCGGGCCGTCGTTTATTCTTCCCGCATGTTATCTCATTTTGGGTCGTCGTTTATTCTTCCCAAAAGTCAACTTACCTTGGGTCGTCGTTTATTCTTCCTAATGGTTACCTTGTTACCTCGGGCCGTCGTTTATTCTTCCCACAGGTTATCTCATTTTGGACCGTCGTTTATTCTTCCCAAAAGTCAACTTACCTTGGGTCGTTGTTTATTCTTCCCAATGGTTACCCTGTTACCTCGGGCCGTCGTTTATTCTTCCCACAGGTTATCTTATTTTTGGGTCGTCGTTTATTCTTCCCAAAAGTCAACTTACCTTGGGCCGTCGTTTATTCTTCCCAATGGTAACCCAGTTACCTCGGGCCGTCGTTTATTCTTCCCGCAGGTTATCTCATTTTGAGCCATCGTTTATTCTTCCCAAAAGTCAACTTACCTTGGGCCGTCGTTTATTCTTCCCAATGGTTACCTTGTTACCTCGGACCGTCATTTATTCTTCCCGCAGGTTATCTCATTTTGGGTCGTCGTTTATTCTTCCCAAAAGTCAACTTACCTTGGGCCGTCATTTATTCTTCCCAATGGTTACCCTGTTACCTCGGGCCGTCGCTTATTCTTCCCGCAGGTTATCTCATTTTGGGCCGTCGTTTATTCTTCCCAAAAGTCAACTTACCTCGGGCCGTCGTTTATTCTTCCCGAAGGTTATCTCATTTTTGGGTCGTCGTTTATTCTTCCCAAAAATGTCATCTCCATATTTAAGAAGCATATCAGAAGACTCTTTATTCAAATGGCATCTTTAAGCCCATTCAAGCATTACAGTCAACCAACAGTATCATTCTACACACCAGCAAGTGCAAATTTTTGGGTTTTTTGTGTTCAATCCTCTTCAATCTTCAAGTCACGAATGGCGTACATGTCAATCTAACTCCTTAGATTCCAGAAAATTGAACAAGGGGCAACTGTTGTACCCAAAATTTTCCCTCCCAAAATCAATACAACCTCTCTCAAGACTTCTAAATGATCACAAGATCCTCAAGACTCCCAATTGGTCAAGAAGTATGGAAGTTTCCTCAGACAATGCATCATCCTAAGCCAAGTGTCCAAAACTAGGGTTTTATGTTTCTTCAGGTTAAAATGCGTTTCAAGGCCTCAAGTGAGCTTCATAACATCACACATGTATTCAAGAATCCCCATGTCAAGTTTCAAGGCTTTCCCAATAAGTTTGCCCAGTCAGATGACCAGATATGCAAAAATCAGTCAAAGTAGTTAAAAAGTCAAACTAAGGTCAACAGTGGTCAAATCAAAGTCAAACTTCAAGATTTTTTGCCAACATCAAGTTTATGAAGTAAATTTCATCATTTGATCAAGGGTTGATCATGATTCATCAAGGAAGTTTCAGATCATCAAGAATTTGGAGTTTCTAAATTAGGGTTTTCTTAAGAAAAGTCAACTGAAATTTGACCAGCAATAACTTTCACATGCTTCATCAAAAATTTCCCATCCAAATCTCGTTTTAAAGGAAATTTAATTCTCTACAACTTTTTTTCTCACAAGTCAAGCCTAAAAATGCTTCATTTGGAAGGTATGAGCTAAAACATTTTAGGTCATTTCAAAAGTCAACAAAAAGTCAACATCTTCCAAAGAGCATAATTTGAAAATGGTAAAGGATATGGACATGAGACCAACGAGGTTGGTTATAGGACTCTTTAAGCTTTCCAAAATGTCCAAGAACACCTTCATAGCTTTAAAATTAAGGGATTTATGCCTTTGCAAAGTTGGGAAATTTTTGAGGGGTATATTGAGCAAATGAGGTCTTAAAACCAAATTTTTCCAAATGGGCTTGCAATTTTGTAATCCAATCCTTACAATGACATCATGCATGACCCAATGACAAGAATTTCTGATTTTTATTATTTATTTAATAATTATTTGGATTTTATTTATTAAAATTCAACTTAAATATAAATTAAATATGAAAAATCAAATAATGGTCAAGATATTTGATTGAAAATCATTGAAGACATATTGAGAATGATTGGAAATCAGTTAAAAACAGATTGAACCTAAAATAGCAAGTTTTCATATGATTTTTGTACTTTTATGGTGATTGGAAACTTCATGATCAAGCTACCCAAAAATCCAAACAAGACATCAATCTTTTGACATAATTCACTTCTCCTATAAGGATACAAGTTAACCAACACATCCCACACGAAAATTGGCACAAGAGAGGCATTGTTAAAACTCAAATTTTTCTAAAAAATTTCAAATTCGAGTTATCATTTGCAGGCTATATCAAGGTGTTTCAAAGGTTGCAATCCACTCTATGATGATTACTGAATGTGTTTCGATCATTTGCATCATCAAGAACACATTCATATGACTAAACCGAAACCTCCATTCTCTTAAATTTCGTTTTTTTTGTTCAATCGATTCTTGCATTATTTGTTGTTTGTTATGATCTAATAATGTTTGTTTGGATGTATGGAATATTTCTGGACAATTGGATTGAGTTTTTATCGCAGGAGTCAAAGATCACCATTGTTAGGGTTTGGAATTCGAATTTGGGATTCCATAATTTAGGCCATATAAATATATTTGAAGACCATGGTTGAGTTGTACATGTTACAAGGATCACGTTTATGTATTTAATTTGATGAAATTATACATATTTCGAATGGTATAATTTTGCAGGGATATAGTGACGCTTAAAAAACTGTAGCTATAGGTTCCAAAAAATATGTCGCTAAAAGCATTCATCCCGAGGTTGAAGACGATGACGCGTTTTTTCAGAATTCAAATTTACGTTTATTTTATATATTTGTATTTCTGTTATAGGTTATAAAGATGTGGTTGGCCCAGTGGATAACGCTCATAAGCACCAAGTTTGGGGCCGGGGTTCGATTCCCAGGTTCCCCCATTTTTTTTACAATCATGTTATTTTTCAGGTTTATTATCTGTTTGATTTGATTCATATGGATATCACTAATGCACAAGCAACTCAGTTGGTCATTCTCCTCTTCATCCAGGTTAGGGACCTGGGTTCAAATCCCAGGTCCATCATTTACCTTATTTTTCTTCTTTTTTCAATTTTCTTTGTTTTTTATAATTAAACTTAATTAATATAATTAAAATATTTTCTAAATAAATAATCAATAATGTTTTTTATAAATCTTATATTTTTTTAAAAAAACTCATAATTATCTCTTAATATTTATTTTAATTAATTGTATTTTTTTCTAATAATAGTATTTGTACATAATTTTTATTATATATATATTTTGTAAATAAAACTTATTTATTTTATTTAATTATTTTAAAAAAAACCTAATTATTTTCTAAACCCTAGTTTTTTCACTGACCTTAAAAATTTAACCTAATTTTTCCTAACCCTAAATATTTCTTTTATAATAACTATTTTTATTTTGTAATGTATTATCCTTTTATTATTATTATTATTAAATCCTTTAAATTTATATTATTTTTCTTTATTTCTTCATTATTATTTCCTTTTGTCCAATATTTATTATTATTGCTTATTTATATTTGTTTTATTATTCTTTATTATTTATTTTTTCCGATTATATTGTAACTATCCCGAAGCCTTGTAATAATTCATAGATTTATTTTCCGTCTTTATTTTATTATAAATATTTTATTGTGTGGTTAGTAAATAGGGAGTAAAAGCTAATTGAGAATTAATACGGATTTAGATAACTTAAAAAGATAAATATTTGAAAATAAACACTCACACACGTAAGTCGATCTTTGATCGCCATCTTGCACTTCCTAGGGTATTCCTTTTGGTTGCTTTAAAATAAAATGGTCAAGTTTCTCGAATATAGGGATGTCTTAAGCAAAGTCCCTTCAAGTATAAATCATCATAGTCCCTACAGTTTAAAAGATCAAGTCCCTTCGAGGTTGCCTACAGAATAATGATCTTGTACATTCGAATAAATGATGATAGTCCCTACGAATTGTTAAAGACATCCTTTAAGTTGCCTTCTATGACCATACGATGACCCTACGCTTGTCCCTTAAACACATCCAAGGTAATGACTACCTATTCCTTAATAATAGGGACAGTCTTACCCTTGAAAGAACATATAAGAACATGAATGACTTAGTCTAGGGTAGGTACCTCATAGTTACTTGCTCACACCTTTAAAAAATACTTTTCACACCTCACTACTTTCAAAACATTTTCAAACAAGGCTTTGTATACATCCATACGAGGATCATTACAAAGTACTTAGAAAAATTTCTAATCACACACTACACTTTTCAAAAATAATTTAAGTGAACTAAGTAACTAAGAGCCCATGGATAACCATGGATATAAAGGGTGCTAAAATTTTCCCTTTATATAACCTACTCCCCGAACCCAAGTCTTTTAAAATAGGTCTTTCCTGTTCTTTTATGTCCTTTCCTTATGGATAAAATAAAAGTCGGTGGCGACTCTTGCTATCCGTAACATGACTAAAAAGTCAGTTCTCCCACCGTGTTACACTCTTGATTCTTGATGATTATGAGGTTTCCTTTATGAATCATGATCAACCCTTGATCAAATGATGAATTTCAACTTATAATATTGATGTTGACCAAAAATCTTGAAGTTTGACTTTATGTTGACCACAGTTGACTTGTTGACCAAGTTAACTAACTTTTAAGTATCTAAGCATCTGATTGACCAAACTTGTAGGGAATGCCTTGAAACTTGACATGAGGATTCTATGAAGTATATGGGACACCATGAAGTCCACTTGAGACTTTAGAAGTCCAATTTTCTTTCATAAACTCAAAAACCTAATTTAAGATCCATTGCTTAGGAGGAGGCTTTGTCTGATGAAACCTTGAATTTCTTTTGAGCAATTGAGAATCTTGTGACTATTAGGAGTCCTCTTGAGGTATATTGTCTTGAAGATGTGAGGGAAAATTTTGGGGTACAACACCATTTCCATTCTGGAATTTCCAACGATCGCAACAAACCACCAGCCTTCTGATGTTCAACTTTTGACTTCTGACAAGTTAAACAGGCATACACAAAACGCGCCACATCATTCTTCATCCCAGGCCACCAAAAAAACTTCTTCAAATCTTGATACATCTTTGTTGCTCCTGGATGAATACTCAAATTACTTCCATGACTCTCTTTAAGAATCATTCTTTTCATCTCCGCATCATCAGGGATACAAATCCTATCATGAAATCTCAAAACACCATACTTATCCAACTTAAAACCATTATTCTCTAATTCACCACAATCAACTATGACATCCACTAGTTTCACATCCATTTTCAGAGCTTCTCTAATATTGTCCAAAAAATCATTATTAGTCTTCAACATACTTCCATTTACTTCCAAAGACATGGAAGTATTTCACAGTAGGTTTTCTTCCTTTCCATAATTCATACAGAGTAGTTGAAGTACCTTTCCTCAAGGTGACTCTGTTGTGAATGTAGCATGCAATATTCATAACTCCAGCCCAAAAATGATTAGGCAATTGTTTTGCATGTATCATTGCTCTAGCAGATTCCTGAATAGTCATATTCTCGTGTTCCACAATTCCATTTTGCTGAAGAGTAATGAGATGAAAATTCATGATTAATTCCTTCAGAGGAGCAAAATTCAGCAAACTTGGCATTCTCAAATTCCTTCCCATAATCACTTTTGATTCTAATAACATTGCTTTCCTTTTCTCTTTGAAGTTTGTGACAGAGATCAGGTTATTACTGGATCACAATGGATGCCGACTGTTGTGCCTATGCCAGAAAATGCCATAAATGCCAGATCTATGCGGATAAGGTGCATGTGCCTCCCAATCCTTTGAATGTGATGTCTTCACCCTGGCCCTTTGCTATGTGGGGCATTGACATGATTGGCAAGATTGAACCTACTGCTTCAAACGGCCACAGATTCATCCTGGTTGCCATTGACTATTTCACCAAGTGGGTCGAAGCAGCTTCATATGCAAACGTTACAAGGCAAGTGGTAGCCAGATTTCTGAAGAGAGATATCATCTGTCCATATGGGGTGCCCGAGCGAATCATTACTGATAATGGTTCCAACTTGAACAATAAAATGATGGCAGAGCTATGTCGGGACTTCAAGATCCAACACCACAATTCTTCTCCTTACAGGCCAAAGATGAATGGCGCTGTTGAGGCAGCTAATAAGAATATCAAGAAGATTGTGCAGAAGATGGTAGTTACCTACAAATACTGGCATGAAATGCTACCATTTGCCTTGCATGGGTACCGCACGTCAATCAGAACATCCACTGGGGCAACACCGTATCAGCTTGTATATGGCATGGAGGCAGTCCTACCTGTTGAAGTTGAACTACCCTCCTTGCGGGTACTAATGGATGTTAAGCTGAATGAAGCAGAATGGGTCCGATCCCGATACGAACAACTGAGTCTGATTGAAGAAAAGAGATTAGCTGCAATCTGTCATGGGCAGCTGTATCAGAAAAGAATGAAGAAAGCCTTCGATCAGAAAGTCAGGCACCGAGAGTACCAAGTAGGAGATCTTGTGCTGAAGAGAATCCTCCCTCCTCATACAGACCACAGGGGCAAGTGGACTCCAAATTATGAAGGACCATTTGTAGTAAAGAAAGTTTTCTCGGGTGGAGCACTCATGCTCAGCACTATGGATGGTGAAGACTTCCCGTCCCCTGTGAATTCAGATGCAGTTAAAAAATACTTCGCATAAAATGACCCGCTGGACAT
This sequence comes from Lathyrus aphaca, assembly GCA_963966055.1. Classification (NCBI taxonomy): domain Eukaryota; kingdom Viridiplantae; phylum Streptophyta; class Magnoliopsida; order Fabales; family Fabaceae; genus Lathyrus; species Lathyrus aphaca. The sequence continues at coordinate 107,199,439 of OZ014524.1, read as the reverse complement.
AAAAACAGAATGTAAGTCCAGGCAAAAATAGGGCATCCCGGCGAGTCAAAAACAGAATAAAAGACTCGGGCAAAAATAAGGGAAAATAAACAAAAAAATGTACACCCGCTGAGTTGAAAAGCCGCATTGGATAACTCAGGCAAAAATGGGTATCCCGATGGATTGAAAACCCGAAAGGGAGATCCATGCAAAATAAGGGAATAAGTGAACAACTGCACTCTGAATTCGTCTGTATCACCTACAACTTGGTAAAACTTCGAAAAGATCAAGCTTCTCTCCGAATCAGCCTTCTTCAGAAAGCAAGACGAGAAGAACGTCAAATGTCATACGAGTCATAGCAAAGGGAAGCTCCTTGAAGCGTCACCAACATTGCCAGCATTTTGTTTCTCAATTTGTAACAATCCCCTCATTTTAGGAGATATGTTTCTTTGACTGTATCTTGCCAATTCAGGGCACGTAAATCAATAAAACCAGATTTTCAGTCATGTCTCGTCTCGTACATTTTATTTTCATTTGCAAGAATGTCCGATGTCTTTAAAGATACTGATTGCATAAACACAGATGTTTCTTTTCTAAAGAATGCGTGCTTACAGGAAATATACTTATTCCCGGGAGTGCCTGAACTCTCATGATGGGATCCAGTAAAGGAAACCTCGGGATTACTTGTGCGTCCCTCTGTCTTTGCAGGATTGCAGGTATTCAAAAGCGCAACATGGGGCATGTAAGCTTCATCCCAGCAAGCTGGCAAATCAACATTCACCCAGTCTTAGCACCCAAAGTATTTTCTCCCCAGCTGAGTTGCCACTTGTTATTTCTCCCCAGCCGAGGTGACAATCATTCTTCCTCCTCAGCCGAGTGCAAAAGCTAGGGAACCATTTCCCCACAGAGTCTCAGCCTCTATCCAGAAGAGCAGCACACGAAGGAATCACAACAGAGTGACGAAAGCTTCTACAAACCCCAGCTGGGTCCTTCATTTACTGGAAAAGGTCTATCATTGACCCATTTCCCCAAGCAGAATCATCTTGTCAGATCTACCAATGATCTCATCCCCAGCTGGGATGCCCATTTCAAACAGATCGGCCAAAGATCCTCGCAGCAACGGGACCCGAATCCCGGATCGGTATCCTTGCATAATCATAGCATTCGCATCATATTCACCCCACGAAGCGTAGCATTCCGTCTAATACGGAGCATTACGACAAAAATCAAACATATTGCATAATCATAAGCCATGTTCTGAATCAAACACTTGTGAATAATAGCAATCCATCAATAATATACAGAATGCTCCCCAGATTCCCCGGCAAAGAGCTAAAGCAGTTGCTTTGCACCCACAAACACCAGTACATACACCTTGTGCCACCCGTCCGTGTCATATCCCCAGTAGAAAGCCAAAGCGTCCCCTTTGCACTCATGGATATATATATAACTTTCTTGACATCCGTCCGTGTCACCATCCCCAGCATAATTACCTAAACATTTTGTTAAGCATATACTTGTTTATATTACACTTTTCTCTCCTGACACTCGTCTGTGTCATTCTCCCCAGCAAGTTGAACACTCATCTTTACACCACTCATACTTATTTTACTTATATAGATACTCGTCTGTATCTTGTATACACCATTTATATCCCCGCAGATTTGACACTCGTCCGTGTTCTATGTTAACCAGTTGGTACCCGTCCGTACCATCATCTCAGAACATGTGTCAAGCGTTTGTTTCTACCTGATACTCGTCCGTATCATAGTCTTAAGGATGCTCGTCCGCATCTTTGATCCATACACTGTGTCAAACACTTTTGTCTTCATGAATATAGACACTCGTCTGTGTCTAATATTCCCCAGAAGAGTCCCCTCAGATTCAACACTCGTCCGTGTTCTCTGTTAACCAGTTGATACTCGTCCGTATCATCATCTCTGAACCCGTGTCAGTATTTGTTTCTACTCGATACTCGTCCGTATCGTAGTCTTAAGGATGCTCGTCCGCATCTTTAATCTATACATAAACGTCAAAACACTTATACCCGTTATTTCTTGGATATAAACACTCGTCCATGTTTACTATTCCTCAGTATGTCGCCAGCGAAACAAAACTTCTTTTCTATCTGACACTCGTCCTGTGTCACGATAAACCTTGAGAGCAGCCGTACCCTGCTAGGTGATCGTCCTTCACCTCTTGATGATCGTCCTTCATCATGCTCATCCGATGGCCGTCCCCATCGTTGATCTTTCCTATCCGACATTCGTCCTATGTCGTGATATTTAGCAGCCGTCCCCTGCTAGGTGATCGTCCTTCACCTTTTGATGATCGTCCTTCATCATTTTATCCAATGGCCGTCCCCATCGTTGATATTGTTATCTGACCTTCGTCCTATGTCATGATAAACCTTGAGAGCAGCTGTCCCCTGCTGGGTGATCGTCCTTCACCTCTTGATGATCGTCCTTCATCATGCTCATCCGATGGTCGTCCCCATCGTTGACCTTTTATCCGGCATTCGTCCTATGTCGCGATATTTTCGGCAGCCGTACCCTGCCAGGTGATCGTCCTTCACCTTTGATGACCGTCCCTCATCATTATTTCATTTATTCTTTAACCCGATGGCCGTCCCCGTCGTGGTCCCTTTTCCTTTTCCTGATGATCGTCCTTCATCAGTTAGCCCGATGGCCGTCCCCATCGTTGGTTACCTTACTTTATGAACTTGATGGCCGTCCCCATCATTTTTCATTAAATCCCCAGAGAACCTTACAGCTTTACTTGATGGTCGTCCCCATCATAATCCCTTTTATCCCCAGCATGTCGGCCGTCCCCGTCATTGCTTTATTTCCCGCACTTTTCCCAGCATGTCGGTCGTCCCCGTCATTGCTCTTTCCCAGCAGTCGTCCTCTGCTCGACGGTCGTCCTCCGTCGCCCACACTTTATAATATACTTTATTTTCCTTTACAATCTATATCCCTTTTCTTCTTCATTCTGTGAGTGCAAATTTTGGATTGTCTTTGATATTCAATCACAAGTTATCTTGTTTGCCTGATAAGCCGTTGCTTACATCCTACACAGCTAACTCATGCTTGAATAGGGGCAGCTGTAAACACCCCAAATTTGCCCTCACCCATTCACTCCATGGCTTGTGATCATTTCATATGCATAAACTCAATCATAGCATCTCATATTACATTTTTGACACATTGCATTGGTTCAAAGTCATCTGCATCTAGGGTTTGTGATCTGAGCAATCTAAGAGCTTCTTGAGCCACCCCAAAGGTCATCAATCACTTCAAAGGGGTCCATGTATGTTCAAGCATCATATTATGTCCTCTCAAAGTCAAGAATGTCAAAGAATCACAAGAGCTAAGAATGATATGGAAGCAGAGCCAGGTTTGACTGCACAGATGACCTAGAATTAGGGTTTTGGTTTCAAAGGCCATAACTCCAAATTTTTTGGTCATTCTTGTTTCTATTGGTCTCTATATGGTATAGGGAGTATGCATATCAATTTTCATGAAGAAATTCCATGGGGAAGTCATCTGATCAAGAGTTGACTTTCTGGGCAAGTCAATGTAAAATCAGGGCATCTGAGGCCCCCAATGACCCAACCAAAGGGTGTTCTTCATCATTTTGATTGTATATGATCTTTATTTGATCATAGAAGAAGTTGGAAGTTCACAAAATTGAAGAATTTCAAGTCTTTTGCAAAGTTGACTTTTTGGAAAAGTTGACTTTTTAATGAAATTGCCATTTTGGGAAACTTTTTCAACCCTTGCTTTTTGATCCAAAAATGCTTCAAATGAAAATACTTTGGTCATGAAAGTTGTATAATGGATCATTCCCTTTTCAAAAAGTACAAGAACATGACCTAATTCATTTTGGATCAAAAGTTATGGCTTGTCAAAGTTGGCTAAAATCACAAAATTTGAAGTTTTCCACCAAAGAGGCATTTTGCAAAATGACTTGATCAAGTGTTCTAAAGACCTCAAATGTGTACAATTTCTTCACAACATGATTACATGACCTCTAAAAATCAGAATTGGCCCAAGAATCATCTCATTTCATGCCTTGAACTTCAAGAAATCTCAAAGGAACCAAACTTGAATCAAATTGCAAAACTTATCATAAGTTACAAACCACTTGCTGAATCACCTCATAAACAATTCCATGGCTCTCCCTAAACTCAGCTGAGCCCAAGCATGCCAAAAAGCAAGTTGTACCATTGCCCATACCTCAAGTACAAATCAAGTTGACATTTTGGCCAAAGACCCATACCAATCACAATAGGCCAGCACCCACTCTCTGACCTATCACAATTGTTTATACAAATCAAAAGCAAGCCAAAGCACATGACACTTCATGCTGAAACACACCAAAGCCCTAGTTTTCGAGTTTATGCTCCATTTGCAAAACTCTTCGAAACTCATCACACAAGCCTCAAACACATAAACCAACTTCACAAACAATCTCCATATGCTTCACTGATCACAAAGCACCCATCACCATAGCCTGAAACCCCCAGAAACCAAAATACGATTTCTGCCCCTCATTGAGCAGAACTTCAGCCATCTTTCAAACCAACCATTACAAACTTCAAACAAGCCTTGAAAGCTTCTCAGGAGGTCCAGGGGAGTTGATTGCAAGCAAGACATCAGCCAGAAAGTGCCAGAAACCAAAGCTTCGATTCAGGTAGCCATGGAAATTCATTTTTCCAGAACTCTTATCTCTTGTTTCTAAAATGATCTACATGCTTCCCTGAGTTCACTGAGCCTTTTATTTTTGAAAATGATTGAGTTTTGAGGTTGTATGCTTGTTCTGAAACTTTGCCCGTGAATTGATTTTTGCTTTGATTCTTATGATTCAGTGAAAATAAATGGATTTTGGGGTGGGGTTTAGGTTCAGTGATGTTTAAGGATGAAATCTGGAGATTTTAGTGGAGTTTTGATGCGTAGGGAGTGAGATAGCATGAATACCTTGCCGGAGAAGACGACCGGAACAGTGTTCCGGTCGTCTGAAAGTAATTAGGGCTAATTAATTAGGGTTAGCCAAGTTTGAATGTGGGCCGTCCAAACGTGCGCGTAGTCAACTCCCGCCCCCTGGAATTTGAATCCTGACCCTTGGATGCGCATACTTTCCCCTTTTCAGTTTAATTTCATTTTATTTTTCATTTAATTGCATTTGTTTTCTTCATTTTATTAAAAATAGCAAAACATCTTTAAAAATTCTGAAAATTTTTGTCAAAGTTTCAATTAATTTTCAGAAACCGAAAACATTTTTATTTTTATTTTTTGCATTAAAAATTATTTTTAAATCATTTAAAAGATTATTTTTAATTAATTAATGAGAATTAATTAATTAAAAATACTTTTAGGTATTTAAAAATCACCAAAAAAATTCATGAAACCTTTAAAATCATTTAGAAACATTGTCCAACCCTCAAACCAAATTTCTTTTTTGATCTTGATGTCTTTTGACAATTTTTCATGGAATTAATTTCATTTCAAGGCATTATTTTGATCCAATCTTTGAAAATTCATTTCTGCCTAGTCTTTAAGAGTTGGACTTTGATTCTTTTTGCATTGTGTCTTGCATATCATGTAGTTTATAGGATTAAATTGGCATGATTTGATCTTGAATTTTCAAATTGTTTGACATTTTTCTTGTCAAGGTACCCTAAAACCCTAGAAATCTTAGGAAATTCATAACTTTCACTAGGTTAAGAATTGGATCCCCTCCTTTGGGCAGTGAGTTGGTGTAGGTTTAGGGTTCCCTTTGATGCATTTTCAATTTTTTATCTTGATGTTTGCTTCTGGTTTTGGTTTTTGTTTGGTGCATTGATCATAAACCCTAATTTGGGCTTCCTTTTGCATTCATCTTCCATTTGCTTGCATACCATGACTTTCCATGACATTTTATGCATCCATTTGATGCATTAGACATCTTAAGACATGTTAGAATCATGTTTGATCATTGCTTCTTGCATTTTCCATGTTGTATGTCATTTGCATTTCATAACTTTTCATGTATGATCATGGTTCTAAGCATGCTTCTCTTGCATCCATATGTTCATATGATCATCCTCATGCCTTGATTCATGTTTGCATCATCTCATAGCATCATTAGCATCATACTTATGCTTCTGTTTTTGATTTGCATCATTCCATTTCATCTCATTTTGCATTGCATTGCATTTCTTTCACTAACTTTTCAGGTGGTAAGTCACTTTGAGAAGTGAATTTGCCTTCACTTCTCACAATTCCTTTTCATCCCTCTTATGCATCATTGCTGCACTTTGACTTGTGTTTGAGATTGAGCTTGCTCTTTCTTCTTCTCCTTACTTTCTTTCCTCAAGTGACTTGTCTTCTTAAATGAAGCAAGTTACTTTGCTTCTCTTTGCTCCTTTCATCTGCATTCCTGGTGGTTCCTCTGAAGATTTCTCTTGTAAACCTCACAAGCCATAGGAACAACCAAGCATGACAATAATTAGGGTTTTGGTTAGTCCCCCACTTAGCTTTTACCTTTGTGTCTCATTGAGTCTTCTCTTCTCATCTCATAAGTCAGGACTAAACCCTAAAGGTTTTAAGGCTTTGTGATTAAGCTTATACCTGCATCCTTCTATTAGGATGGAGTGTATAACTTTAATCCTAAGTGTTAAACCCTTAATGTGTTTAAATCCTTTAATCAATCCACTAATAATCACTAAGACATCAAACTTGTAACTTGGGACTTGCATTAGGGTTCTAATTCTTCCTTAATTGGTTAAGAAGGACTAACCCTAGTGTTAATGGACAAGTCCCCCTCAAGTTGTCTTACAAACCCTAAAAAATCACTTCTTCATCCTATTATTAATTAAAATCCACTTAATAATGGCTTTGTTTTGTCATGAAGTTAATCCCTAATCATGGATTAAGTTGAGGAGCTTTCCTCAGCTTAAACATTCTCATCTATTATCCTTCTATTAGGATGGTGTAATGAGTCTGTTTAATCCCTGATTATGGCTTAATCTCATTACTCAACACTAAACAAAAAACCACAAAGACATCTAAATAATCACAAGTAGGTTAATGATCTTAATCCTACATCATGGTGATTAAGTGTGAGAAGATGACTTCACACTTAAGGTATTCTCATTACCCCTAATCAGAGGGATGATGTGATGAGTTTACTAACCCATTGGTTTAGGCTTAAGCTCATCAATTTATGACAAACTTTCAAAAGCAATAAAAGGCTGAAAGCACAAAAACACACAATAATCGTCTCCTCCGGGATTCTTTTCTCATCTCATTCACTCACAGACGAGAACTTGCTTCTTCCGTCTAATGCAAGACAGTTTGCACCTGAGCCAGACAGGTCATACACTTGAGCATAGACAAGTAAGCAGTTCACAAGTCAATTCATCTTTCAGTCTCTTTGGGTCGAACTACGGTGTTCTGACTTCCTCATTGCACGAGAGGATACGTAGGCATAACTTAACAGTTATCGAACAAAAGTCTCTGTACATTCCCCCTCTTTCCAGCATCATTCTTTTAGCCTCATGATCTTGAGCATTTCACTCTTATTCTTACACTGACACTATACATATCACACATCACTTTCTTTTACACTGACACCTGTACATCCTTTTCCAGCTCTTTTACACACAAATTGCACTGACACTCCCCCTTTAAAACACAAATCTTTTAAGCGTGGATCCCGTCGAGTACGACGGACAATCTGGGTGCTAATACCTTCCCAGGTTGTAACCAACCCCCTTTCTCAGTCTCTCTGGTTCGCAACCGTCTTGTCCATATATTTTTAGGTCTATGCAGCATTACCTTTCCTTCGGGATAAAAATGTCTAGCTGGCGACTCTATTCATTTCTTCTCTTTCGCCGACCGTTCGCGTCTGTACCCCATTTGACCTTAGCTTCATCTTTTGGGAGTGACAGCTTGGCGACTCTGCTGGGGAACCTTATACTGTAACCAGGGCTTCTGGTTCTTTTTGTGGGTTCCTCCTAGCGCTTGTTTGATTTGTGTTTACTGGGGTGTTATATGCTATCTGTGTTTGTATATTTGTTTTGTTTATTGCTTCATGTACAGTTTTGTTTATTGCTTTCTAGCTTTATATACATCATACTGTCATACTGTTCTGGATGGATCTGGTTTTGCTTTGGTGGGTGGGGTTCTATTGAGAGTTGAGGTCCTATACCTGGGACCTGAGTGACACCTAGGCTAGAGTGGTTCATGTTCTTTCCCATTCCATTTCGGTCTGGTGCGGGAATATGAAACACGGTTCAGATATGGGTTTCTTCTTGAGAACTCTGTGCTACAGATTTCCTGTAGTGCTAGGGCTATCTGGGAAGCCTGCTAAGTCTGGATGACCTTTATTATTGACCTTCAGAAACTGAGGTGAATTAGAGGAGGATCTTTTATGGTTATTGTAAACACTGTACCTCCAGGTTGGAAGTGTTTACACTTCTCATAACTGATCCAAGTCTGAGGATCCTTGTTTTAGAACACCACCTGTGAGGGGGTTGGGCTGTTTACAGGTTTGCAGGTACCCTTGACCTCAACATACCATGTTACTTTGTTTTGATTAAGAGCACTCCATTTTGGAACAGTTCTTGTGATTTTTAACCCTGGACATGTGACTCTTTATTTGAGTCCCCCACCTTGGTTACTGGACTTATGAACCTCCATCTGGATTTCTTGAACATACATGGACTTATGTCAAGGCAGTTAATCAGATCCAGCTTGATCACAAACCCTTGCATATCATTTGCATACATCATCATTGCATCATTTGACATTTGCTTATTTGTTTTTCAGGGTATCCATACTATATTTTTGGCTTGGTTTTGACCCCTTCGTCTGCATAGACCTATCTTCATCAGTATCTGCTTCAGCTATCCTCATCAGCTGCCTGCTTCAGTCACCTGCATCACCAGTATCAGCCTGTCTGTGGCCCACCTCCAGTGTCAGTCATCATCATCAGCATCTGTTTCAGCTTTTCTTCAGCAATATGGCACCCAAGAAGAGCAACATCTCCTACCATGTCTTCGAGCCTGAGCTGGCTGGCATCAGGAAGGTCCAGGCCCTGATTACTCCAGACCATATACCACCATTCAGAGAACATTATGGAGGCATCCTTGATGTGGTTATGGATTTGGACCCTTCCCAGAGGAGCTTGATTCATACTTGCCTGCAGTTCTATGATCCCCCTCTGAGGTGTTTCACCTTCCAGGATTTTCAGTTGGGACCTTTGTTGGAAGAATATTCATCACTGATTGGTGTACCTATCAGGGGTGGAGTCCCCTTCAACCCTGAGATGGCCTTTCCTAGTAATGAAGAGGTGGCAAGGGCATTGTATCTGGAACCAGTTCTGATTGAGCAGAACATGACAGCAAAGGCTGGAATCTCTGGTCTACACTTGGATTTCTTGACCTCTCAGGCTACTCTGAAAGCCTCCTTGGGAGAATGGAAGGCAGTCTATGCATTATTAGCCCTTAGAATATATGGGGTTATATTATTTGCAGATGAGCCTAAGTTTATTAGCAAGAATGCAATCCATCTTTTCATTCTAAGGAACCCAGTGCCCACCTTACTGGGAGATTTCTACTACTCTGTTCACCAAAGGAATGAAAAGCAAAGAGGAAGGTTGGTGAGATGTTGTGCTCCCCTGTTCCACTGCTCAAACACTTGCCCAAGACTGATGCATTCTTGAATCCTCACCAGCAAAAGAATTGGGCTAGAAGACTCATTGCTTTAACCTCAGCTGACATCAGGTGGTGCACTCAGAGCACCAAAGGCAGAGACATCATTACTAGTTGTGGACAGTTCCCCAATGTACCCCTGATAGGAGTGAAGGGTTGCATCAACTACAACCCTCTGTTATTCAAAAGACAATTGGGCTATGCATTGGTCCACCCTCCTAGAGCACAAGATCTAGCTGAGACCCTTTATTGTGAGATCAAGCTTAATTTGGCTATTGTCAGGCAAGCATCCTGGGCTTGGGACAATGTCCAGACCAAAGGGATGGCTATTCTTGGGAGATGCAACAATGTGGCCTCAGCTCAGTACTATGAGTGGTCTCATGCCAGGGCCCAAATTTCTGGGATGCCCTTCACCATTGAGGATGTACCTGGGCCATCCACAACACCACCTCCAGCAACTGTCAGCCTGGAGGAGTTTGAGAAGTTAAAAGAGAGAAATGAGAATCTAACTCAGGCTCTACAGAAGACCCTCTGGGAGAGGAGTGATGGTCGCCTGGACATTGAGAGGTTAGAAAAGCTAAAGGTGGAGCATCTAGCCAGGATTGAGAAGTCAGAGGACTATATCAAGAAGTCAAGGGTAGGAGAGCAGATTTTGAAGAATGCCTGTAAGGAAGCTCAGTTTCAGAAGGCCAGGACTGATCTCTATCTGAAAGAGAGTCAAGCTAGGTGGGTCAGGATCACTGAAGTTCGCACTCAGGAAGATAAGAGGACTCAGGACAAGATTGAGCAGTTAGAGGCTAATGCAAAGGAGAAGCAGGAAGCCCTGCTAGCAGCCCAGAGTGAGATCTCAGAGTTGAAGATTAAGGCTGGTGTGAAGAGGTCAAAGGACCAGGGCAGACACAAGAAGCTAACTGCAGCTATTGCCACCAGGAATCTTCTCATCAGAAATCTCACAGAGCATCCAGCTGACCCTGTGACTGAAGCACTTTTGAAGGAAGTTCAGGAGGATGAGTTTGGTCTTGATGTCTGACTTTTGCTTGTTGTTGCTTTCATTTCATGTACTTTTCTTTTTCTTATGTTGTATTTTGACCCCTCAGAGGGCATGTATTGTAAAAAACAAACTATGTATCATTCACTTTTTGTAATATATTTATTAGTTTGTTTTATCTGAGTTCTCAGGCAACATCAAACAGCATCTTCCTCGGGGTCTGGAAAGGTCAAAACCAAATGCCAAGCCGGATACCTTGGAAACGAATAATCATACTGCATTGCATACTAACCTTTTGTTTTGTTTTGTAGGTTTTTGTTTTGTTGTTATTAACTCTGTTGTGATTCAGGAACTATTGCTCGACGTCGGGTGTTCCCACTCAACCGTCCACACAGATATCCTACCCGCCACAACCTTCCGGGTATACAAATGGACCAAGTACAGTAGGACCTTACAGATGTCAGGACTCAAATGGCCAATGAGAGACTGGAAATGAGAAATCAGATGACCCAGTTTATGGAGGTGATGAATGGATTGGCACAGAGCCAAGAGAGATTAAGGGCATTAGTAGAAAGGCAGACCCAGGAGGAACCCCATCTAGGGACTGGAGGGACGAGCAACAATGAGAGGGTTCAGCCTCATGTTAATCCTCTTGTGTATGGCCCCCACCTTCATCCGGAAATCAACATCCCTGCTAATGTGCAAGGGAATGCCACTGCAGGCAGAGTACTACAAGAAGACCCCCAAGAAGATCAATTCACTGTGATGGGAGCTGGGGATGAAGCCTATGACAGAAGGCTAGATGAAATTGCTGAAAAATTAAGGTCCTTGGAGTCTCAAAACTCCCTGGGTTTTGATGTCATGGACATGGGCTTAGTGGACGGGGTCAGGATTCCCCACAAGTTTAAACCTCCGTGCTTCGAGAAGTACAACGGAACTTCCTGTCCCCGAACCCATTTACAATCCTTTCTGGGGAGGCTGAAGGCATATACCATGGATGAAAAGCTATGGATGTTTTATTTTGAAGATAGCTTAACAGGAGCTTCGAGGGAATGGTACTCTCACTTGACTAGAGCAACCATCAGGTGCTGGAAGGACCTAGCCGAGGCCTTCATTAGACAATACCAGTACAACTTGGATATGGCTCCTAACAGGACCCTCCTGATGGGAATGTCTCAATCATCCAGGGAAAGCTTCCGGGAGTACGCCCAGAGGTGGAGACAGCTTGCTGCTGCTGTCCAACCACCCATGTCGGAAAGGGAGATGGTCGACATGTTTATGAACACCCTCCAAGGGACATACATTGATAGGCTAGATGCCTTTTCTTCCACCAGCTTCGCGGATGTAGTCATAGCTGGAGAAAGAATTGAGAGCCTTCTAAAGATGGGTAAGATTTCCGACAACGGTGCAAGCTCTTCCAGCAACCCAAGAAAGCCTTTTGTAGGTCCAAGAAGAACTGGTGAGACTAATGCTATCCATACCAGCAGGGGCAGACCCTAGTATGTTCATAGGTCAGTGGCGACTATCACCATTCCCGCTCCAATTCATCCACAACCGGCATATCAACCACAACAACAATCCCGCTACCAGCAACAAGCTCAGTATCCACCTCAGAGAAATTATAACAACAACAACACCAGCAACAACAATCAGCAAAGACCGTTTCAACAGAGACCATCTCAGGCCAATAGGGTGATTGATCCGATCCCTATGCCTTATGCCGCATTGTTGCCATAACTCCTGAAACTCAACCTGGTTGAGCTAAGGACATTGGCACCTCCAGATCCTGCCAGTCTGCCCATAAATTATGACGCCAGCGCCAGATGTGCTTTTCACTCAAATGCACCTGGCCACAGTACAGAGAAGTGCAGAGCTTTGCATATGAAAGTACAGGATCTAGTGGATTCCAAAGCTCTAAACTTTGCACCCCCGCCAAATGTCAACAAGAACCCCATGCCCAACCATGGAGGGCCCAGAATCAATGCTATTGAGGAAGATAAGCCGTCTTTCGTGATAACCAGTGTTGGGCAAATTAGGACACCCCTGGTAGAGATTAAAGCTCAACTCCTTGAATGCCAGATATTCCCTGGGTGTGAGCTCGGATGCGGTTATTGCAAAATTTCGGTAAATGGGTGTGATAATCTGAGAAGCGGCATAGACAGTCTTATCCAGAATGGTCTACTTCAAATCACAACATCAATACCTTCAAATCCGGCGATCCCTCCGACAACAGTTCCAGAGTTTCCTACAACTGCAACAACAATTATTCCAAACAATTCTTCGGTTTCATCAACAAATGCTTCAAATATCACTTCAACAAACCAGACGTCAACAAACGTTCCTTCTACAACATCAACACCCCTCTATTCAGAATCTTCTCCTACAACACCAGGAAATATCTCAGCAGTCACTATTTATTATGATCCGTCAAGTATTCCTCCGAACAACAATTTTCAACAGCAAGCAGTGGCATCCCCTGCCATATCACCAGTTACTATCTACTATGATCCACATACTATTGCAACACCCTCCTCTGCTGCAGTCAGCCCGGTTACCATCACGGTACCTGGGCCCGTTCCATATGAAAGCAGTAATGCCATCCCTTGGCATTACGGCTCAGATCTATACTACGAAGGGCAGAAAATCACTCTTGAATCATCAACTTCTTCACCACAAATAGGCAATGTGGGGGGGGGGGGCGGAGGCTTCACTCGAAGCGGACGTCTCTTTGCCCCGCAAATTCCAAGACCCATTGCTGAAGCAGAAGCTGCTGCCAAAGCAAAAGGGAAGAGCATGGTGCAAGAAGAGCAAGTTGTTAAAGAGGCTTTAAAGACCCCTTTTGATAAAGAGGTTGATGAATTCATGAGAATCATCAAGAAAAGTGATTATAGGATAGTGGACCAGCTTCACCAGACGCCTTCCAAGATCTCCATTTTATCATTGCTAATGTGCTCCGAGGCTCATCGGAACGCACTACTAAAAGTCTTGCACGCAGCTTATGTGCCAGAGGAGATTACCGTCAATCAGTTGGAGGCTGTAGTTGGAAATGTTAACGCTAGTCATGGACTAGGATTTACCAACACTGATTTGACAACGGAAGGCCGCAATCACAACAAGGCTTTGCACATTACCTTGGAGTGTAAAGGTGCAGTTCTTTCTCATGTATTGGTGGACACAGGGTCATCCCTCAATGTCCTACCGAAGAAAGCCCTTGTGAAGCTGGAGTATGAAGGATTGGCATTACGCCCCAGCAATTTGGTAGTGAGAGCCTTTGACGGTTCTAAGAGATCAATTCTGGGGGAAATTGAGTTGCCTATAATGATTGGCCCACAGACTTTCAAAACGACCTTCTACGTGATGGACATTCAGTCGGCCTACAGCTGTTTGTTGGGTAGACCTTGGATTCATGCCGCTGGCGCAGTTACGTCTACCCTTCACCAGAAGTTAAAATTCGAGTGGGAGGGCCAAGTCGTTACTATTTGTGGAGAGAAAGATATCTTTGTTAGCCATCTGGCTACATACAAATACATTGAGATGGATGGGAAGATCCACGAAACTATGAGTCAAGGGTTTGAGGCCTTGAACATAAATGAAGTATCCGCTGTACCTGGAACCTCAATGACATCTTATCAGCAAGCCCGAAAGGTTGTTGAGGAAGGGACTGCCCAAGGCTGGGGCAGGTTGTTGCCTGTAGAGAAGAAGGAGGATAGATTTGGGTTGGGTTACAAACCAACTCAACAAGATCAAGCAGAGGCTGCTAAGAAGCCCAATTTTGTCAGTGGGGGGATGCTCACCCCCGATGCAGTAAACAACTTGGAAGATGAGTCGGAAGATGAGCGCAACCTGGAGAGCTGGATACGTCCAAGGATCCCGGGGAGCTGTATCTCAAACTGGTCTTCCCAGGAAATTATAAGGGTTACTCCTGCAGAGTAATTATTATTTCCTGTATATTTTAAGCATGCATCAAGTCTTGCATCTTGCCCAAGATGACAAGACTCATTTTGTAACCGGGCCATCTATAATTTTGTGCAAATAGATCAATCAATGATAATCAGACATCTTTTGCAAATGAGTCTTTTTCTTTTCCGCTCACTGTTTTTCCATTTTTCTTTTTGTACAAAAATGAATGGCAATGTTTTCAAAATGATAACTTCATTTCACTCTTTTTAAACAAGATTAAAATCAATCACTAAAATGAACAAACTGAACCCTTGCAGAGAGTGCCTTCCAGACCGCACCGACAACAGCATGCCTATGACTTCGTATGACTTTGACAATCCAATCAATCAAGCTGATGAAGGGGTTGAAGAAGAGTATGAGCTTCCTGAAGAGCTAGCCAGGTTGTTGAGACAAGAGGAGAAGGTTATCACTCCTCATCAGGAGGAGATTGAAACAGTTAATCTTGGTACGGAAGAAGACGTGAAAGAGGTTAAGATCGGGGCCTGCTTACAAGACTCAGTGAAGAGACAACTAATTGACCTGCTTCAGGAATATGTGGATGTGTTTGCTTGATCTTATCAAGATATGCCAGGGTTGGACACCGATATTGTTATGCACAAGTTGCCTTTAAGAGAAGACTGCCCACCAGTTAAACAGAAGCTACGCCGTACTCGCCCAGACATGGCAATGAAGATCAAAGAAGAGGTACAAAAGCAGTGGGACGCCGGATTCCTTGCTGTGACTAGCTATCCGCCGTGGGTTGCTAATATTGTACCTGTGCCTAAGAAAGACGGCAAAGTGAGAATGTGTGTTGACTACCGGGATCTGAACAGAGCCAGCCCGAAAGATGATTTCCCATTACCTCACATCGATGTATTGGTTGATAACACGGCTCAGTTCTCGGTATTCTCCTTCATGGACGGATTTTCAGGATACAATCAGATCAAAATGTCACCTGAAGACATGGAGAAGACAACTTTCATCACACCCTGGGGCACGTTCTGTTACAAGGTAATGCCATTCGGACTGAAGAATGCAGGTGCAACATATCAACGGGCTATGGTAACATTATTCCACGATATGATCCACAAAGAAATCGAGTGTTATGTGGATGACATGATTGCCAAGTCCCTCACGGAAGAAGACCACCTAGTGAATCTGCTGAAGTTATTCAAGCGTCTGAGGAAGTACCAATTGAAGTTGAACCCCAACAAGTGCACATTCGGGGTACGATCTGGTAAGCTGCTGGGCTTTATTGTGAGCGAGAAAGGGATTGAAGTTGATCCTGATAAAGTCAAAGCCATTCAAGAAATGCATGCACCGAAGACTGAGAAAGAAGTTCGAGGTTTTCTAGGTAGATTGAACTACATTTCAAGGTTCATATCTCACCTTACAGCAACCTGTGAACCTTTGTTCAAGCTGTTGAGAAAAGAACAAACGGTCAGGTGGAACGAAGACTGCCAGAAGGCTTTTGACAAAATCAAGGAGTACTTGCAAGAACCTCCAATCCTTATGCCTCCAGTTGAAGGAAGACCTCTAATCATGTACTTGACAGTATTAGAAGAGTCAATGGGGTGTGTGTTGGGCCAGCATGACGAGTCTGGTCGAAAAGAGTATGCAATATACTACCTAAGCAAAAAGTTTACCGACTGTGAACAGCGTTATTCACTGCTCGAGAAAACTTGATGTGCTTTAGCGTGGGCTGCTCGCCGACTGAGACAGTATATGTTGACCCACACTACTTTGTTGATCTCAAAGATGGATCCAGTTAAGTACATTTTTGAGAAGCCAGCTCTTACCGGACGGGTTGCAAGATGGCAGATGATCCTCACAGAATACGACATCCAATACACATCTCAGAAAGCCATCAAGGGCAGTGTATTGTCTGAATATCTTGCTGAGCAACCTATTGATGATTACCAGCCTATGAGATTTGAATTCCCTGATGAAGACATCATGTTCATAAAAGCAAAAGATCATGAAGAGCCTATTCACACTGAAGGGCCTGACCCGGAAGAAGAATGGACTATGATGTTTGATGGGGCTGTTAATATGAATGGTCGTGGTGTTGGTGCAGTGCTCATTACACCTAAAGGAGTTCACATGCCTTTCTCAGCAAAACTCACCTTTAACTGCACTAACAACGAAGCTGAATATGAAGCTTGCATTATGGGTCTTGAGGAAGCCATTGACCTCAGGATCAAGACTTTGACTGTATTCGGAGATTCAGCTCTGGTAGTTAATCAAACCAACGGCAAATGGTACACACACCATGATCATCTGATACCTTACAGGGATTATACAAGGAGGTTATTGACTTTCTTCACCACAGTCAAGCTTGAGTATATCCCTCGGGACGAGAATCAGTTTGCAGATGCTCTGGCTACCATTTCATCCATGATCAAAGTTCAAGCTGCCAACTTTGTACCTCAAATTTCAGTGTCCAGACTTGACAGACCAGCATATGTGTTCGCAGCAGATGTTGTCAAAGATGATAAGCCTTGGTTCCATGACATTAAATGCTTCTTGGAGGATCAAACATACCCACCTGGGGCATCTTCCAATGATAAGAAGACATTAAGAAGGCTTGCTGGTAGTTTCTTCCTGAACACTGATGGTTCTTTGTACAAGAGAAACTTTGATATGGTACTCCTCAGATGCGTCGATAGAACAGAAGCAGACTTGTTGATGCACGAGGTGCACGAAGGATCCTTTGGTACCCATGCAGGAGGGCATGCCATGGCCAAGAAATTGCTAAGATCAGGTTATTACTGGATCACAATGGATGCCGACTGTTGTGCCTATGCCAGAAAATGCCATAAATGCCAGATCTATGCGGATAAGGTGCATGTGCCTCCCAATCCTTTGAATGTGATGTCTTCACCCTGGCCCTTTGCTATGTGGGGCATTGACATGATTGGCAAGATTGAACCTACTGCTTCAAACGGCCACATATTCATCCTGGTTGCCATTGACTATTTCACCAAGTGGGTCGAAGCAGCTTCATATGCAAACGTTACAAGGCAAGTGGTAGCCAGATTTCTGAAGAGAGATATCATCTGTCGATATGGGGTGCCTGAGCGAATCATTACTGATAATGGTTCCAACTTGAACAATAAAATGATGGCAGAGCTATGTCGGGACTTCAAGATCCAACACCACAATTCTTCTCCTTACAGGCCAAAGATGAATGGCGCTGTTGAGGCAGCTAATAAGAATATCAAGAAGATTGTGCAGAAGATGGTAGTTACCTACAAATACTGGCATGAAATGCTACCATTTGCCTTGCATGGGTACCGCACGTCAATCAGAACATCCACTGGGGCAACACCGTATCAGCTTGTATATGGCATGGAGGCAGTCCTACCTGTTGAAGTTGAACTACCCTCCTTGCGGGTACTAATGGATGTTAAGCTGAATGAAGCAGAATGGGTCCGATCCCGATACGAACAACTGAGTCTGATTGAAGAAAAGAGATTAGCTGTAATCTGTCATGGGCAGCTGTATCAGAAAAGAATGAAGAAAGCCTTCGATCAGAAAGTCAGGCACCGAGAGTACCAAGTAGGAGATCTTGTGCTGAAGAGAATCCTCCCTCCTCATACAGACCACAGGGGCAAGTGGACTCCAAATTATGAAGGACCATTTGTAGTAAAGAAAGTTTTCTCGGGTGGAGCACTCATGCTCAACACTATGGATGGTGAAGACTTCCCGTCCCCTGTGAATTCAGATGCAGTTAAAAAATACTTCGCATAAAATGACCCGCTGGACATAAAAACAGAATGTAAGTCCAGGCAAAAATAGGGCATCCCGGCGAGTCAAAAACAGAATAAAAGACTCGGGCAAAAATAAGGGAAAATAAACAAAAAAATGTACACCCGCTGAGTTGAAAAGCCGCATTGGACAACTCAAGCAAAAATGGGTATCCCGATGGATTGAAAACCCGAAAGGGCGATCCATGCAAAATAAGGGAATAAGTGAACAACTGCACTCTGAATTCGTCTGTATCACCTACAACTTGGTAAAACTGCGAAAAGATCAAGCTTCTCTCCGAATCAGCCTTCTTCAGAAAGCAAGACGAGAAGAACGTCAAATGTCATACGAGTCATAGCAAAGGGAAGCTCCTTGAAGCGTCACCAACATTGCCAGCATTTTGTTTCTCAATTTGTAACAATCCCCTCATTTTAGGAGATATGTTTCTTTGACTGTATCTTGCCAATTTAGGGCACGTAAATCAATAAAACCAGATTTTCAGTCATGTCTCGTCTCGTACATTTTATTTTCATTTGCAAGAATGTCCGATGTCTTTAAAGATACTGATTGCATAAACACAGATGTTTCTTTTCTAAATAATGCGTGCTTACAGGAAATATACTTATTCCCGGGAGTGCCTGAACTCTCATGATGGGATCCAGTAAAGGAAACCTCGGGATTACTTGTGCGTCCTGTAACACGGTGGGAGAACTGACTTAAGTTATGTTGCGGATAGCAAGAGTCGCCACCGACTTTTATTTTATCCAAAGGAAAGGCATAAAAGAACAGGAAAGACCTTTTAAAAGATTTTTGGGTCCGGGGGGTAGGTTATGTAAAGGGAAGGTGTTAGCACCCTTTACATCCATGGTTATCCATGGGCTCTTAGTTACTTAGCTCACTTTTGAATTGTTTTTGAAAGTGTAGTGTGTGAATAGAAAATTTTTCAGAATAGTTGATAATAATCCATGTACGGATGTGTAAAAACTTGTTTTTGAAAATTTGTTTGAAATTGTGAAGAGTTTGAAAAGTTTTTGAAGTGAGCAAGTACATAAGAGGAACCTACCCTAAAGTTTTAAGTCTTTCTTGTTCTTTATCCTTTCATTGGTAAGACTATCCCTACTATTAAGGAGTAGGTAGTCATTACCTTGGATGTAAGGGACATGTGAGGGACATTCTGTTTTATGAAGGCAACTGTGGGGTGTAATAAGCATACTGGAGGGACTATCATCATTATTCGAAGGGACTCGATTCGTAAAGGCAACCATTAGGGACTTGATGATTTTTACTTTTGAAAGGGACTTGCTTTATACACCCCACTTGACCTTATTAGTAGGCAACTTGAGGGATAACCTTAGAAAGTGAGACGGCGATTAAAAATCGACTTACGTGTGTGAGTGTTTAATTTAATTATCTTATGATTAAAATGATCTAAGTTTATTTTAAATAACATACATGTTTTGCACTCCCTAATTACTAACCATAGCAAAAATAATTAAATAATTACAAAATTTACATCCAGGAGCATTTACATCATAATAAATAATAAATAGCAAAAAAAAATATAAATATATATAGCAAAATAAATAAATAGCAAAAATAAGTAAAATATAAATAACTAAGCAATAAATAATAAATAAATAAATAATAGGGGTTAGTGATAAATATAATTAAAAATAAGGTTAGTGAAAATAAAATAATAATAATAATAATTAGAAAAATAAACAAGGTTAGAGACATAATAATAAAAATATAATATAATAATAAATAATAGTATGGTTAATAACAATAATTAAAGTAAATAAAAATAAATAGAAACAATATTATAATGAACACAAGGTCTAATTCTAAATATATAATAAGAAAAATTTTTAAGCATAATATAATTATAAATTTTAATCATTTACAAAAATTCAATTATTAAAAATATTTACACATTATGAGGAAAATAAGTTTTAAATATCATGTTCATAAAAATAATCATATTTACAAAAATTTACAAGAATTAATTTTATTAGTTATTATATTTACAATAAATTAATTATATTAAAGATTATAATAAATATATATATGACAATTATATTTAGAAATTAGAGAATAACAATTAAGTTTTTTAATAAGTATTTAGAAAATAAATTAGGGTTTTGGAAATTAGGGTTTGTTTTTTAGAAAATATTTTTTTAGGGTTTTTCTAATTTATAATCTACAAAAACTAATTAAATGGTACTTTTATACATTTTATAAATATATAATAATAACAATCATTTTTTTTTAGAATTTTAAAACAAAACATAGATACCTTATAGTTTAGAAGAAAATAATATTGGTATTTTTATAATTTAAAAAAAATATCATAGTATAATATAAGAAATAGTAAACATAAAGAAAATAAGGAAAAAAAATCAAAAAAAAAACTGGACCTGGGATTTGAACCCAGGTCCCTAACCTGGATAATGAAGAGAATGACCAACTGAGCTGCGCACCATCAACGCAACAACAATGAATCTCCCTTAGTTTTGTTCCTTAAGCTTAAAAAATCTGGAAAATAATAGAAAATAAAAGGCCTGGGGTGGTGTTGAACCCAGGACCTCATGTATACAAGTATGCGCGCATTACCACCTGGCTGGAAGAGCCCATCTGCTAATTGAATAGCCATAATACATAATATATTCAATCTTCTTTTATCCTGAAAAATAGAACAAAAATAATGGTACAAGCCAGATTCGAACCCATGCCATCACCCAACAAGCCTGCAAGCCTTACCACTGAGACACACATGCGCGTGTGATGAACAAACTGCGAATTTTGCTACCTGTTCAAACCTGCGAAATCCAAACTCTCATGAAACAGCATCAATTCATGAAATTGGTTAGTGATTCATAATCCTCACAGTTCACACAACAACTCTACGTTTCCAGAATTTATTTATATGCATTCAAACGTTAAACCCTAATTATGAGGCTATGAACCCTAACATGGCCGTTTGCGTTTTAGACACTCATTCTTCAATCCAATTGTCCAGAAACATTCCTTGGAACCTCACAAACACAAAAGATCAAACAAAATTCATTAATAATGCACAAATGAACAGAATCGAAAAATTGAAATTCAAGGTAAAATTTGATTCGGGTTCATCAATGTGTGATGCTATGGGGCAATGTAATGATCTGGTTATGTTCCATGATGATCAAGGATCCTAGCCATGTCCTTATTTTACCTTCAAACCTCTTGGATGATGAAATCTGAATGCCACTTTTTTGATGAATTTTTGGTTTTGAAAACCTACCTTTGAAGCTGCTGGATTCGTCCCTTGAGGCTAGGGTTATGTTTGATATATATATGTGAATCATTCTAGGTCAAAACATTGATTAGTCATGTGGAAACTTTGATCTAAAAAGATTGAAATTGATCAAGTGTTAAAAGTCAAATATTTGTGTATTATGACTTGCTATCTTTGGATCAATCACATTATTTCTTTCTCTTTAAACTTCAATCATCCATTAAGAATTTCTAGAACCTCAATCTTCACCCAAAAATAGATTTTCATATTTTATATTTATTTAAAATGATTTTTATGAATTAAATCAATAATAAATAAAAATAAAATAATAAAAATGCTGAATTTTGGTCAATTGGGTCGTGCACCATGTTATGAGGTGGATTGGATCACAACTTAACAAGCCCATTTGGAAAGAATTACTTTTAGACCTCCATTTTCAACATAAACCATCACAAAATTTCCCAACTTTGCAAAGGCATATCTCCCTCAATTTTAAAGGTATGAGGGTGTTCTTGGACTTTTTGGAAATCTTGAAGAGTCCTCTAAACAACCCCATTGGTTTCAGGTCCATATCATTTACCAATCTCAAGTTATGCCCTTTTGAAGTTGTTGACTTTTTGTTGACTTTTGAAATGACCTATAATGTCTTAGATCATATCTTCCAAATGAAGCATTTCTAGGCTTAACCTTCAACATCAAAGTTGTGGAGGATTCAATTTCCTTCAAAATGAGCTTTGGATGGAGACTTGGTGATGAAGTATATGAAAGTTATGGCTGGTCAAAGTTCAGTTGACTTTTACTGAGGAAACCCTAATTTAGAAACTCCTGATTATTGATGATCTGGAATCTCCTTGATGAATCATGATCAACCCTTGATCAAATGATGAATTTTACTTCATATACTTGATGTTGGCAAAAAAATCATGAAGTTTGACTTTGGTTTGACCACAGTTGACCTCAGTTTGACTTTTTAACTGCATTGACTGGTTTTGACTTATCTGATCATCTGACTGAGCAAACTTTTGAGAAAAGTCTTGAAACTTGTCATGGGGGTTCTTACACACATATAAGATGTTATGAAGCTCACTTGAAGTCTTGGAAATCCATTTAGCCTGATTAAAGTCAAAACCCTAGTTTTGGATGCACTGCTTAGGGGGTGCATTGTCTGAGGGAATTGTCAACTCCTTTGACCAATTGTGAACTTTGTGAACCTTGTGAATCTTCATAAAATGTCTTGTGAACCTCATGGGAGGTATTGTGAAGCTTGTGAACCTTGTGAACCTCATGAAGTGGCTTTGTAGACCTTATGAACCTCAGGAAAGCTTTGTAGTCATTGTGAAACTTGTGAACCTTGTGAACCTTCAAGAAGTAACTTGTAGACTTCATGAACCTCATGAAAGGTATTGAAATCATTGGGAAACTTGTGAACCTTGTGAACCTTCAAGAAGTAACTTGTGGACTTCATGAACCTCATGAAAGGTCTTGTAAATGTTGAGAAGCTTGTGAACCTTGTGAACCTTCAAGAAGTGACTTGTAGACTTCATGAACCTCATGAAAGGTTATATAAGCATGGAGAACTTGTGAACCTTGTGAACCTTCTTAGAACACAAAGTATTGTATTGTGAGGGAAAATTTTGGGGTGCAACAGCTGCCCCTGTTCAATTTTCTGAAACCTGAGGGGTTAGATTGGTATATTTGCCAGTCGTAACCTGGAAGGTTGAAGGGGATTGAACACAAAAGCCCAAAAATTTTCACTCACCAGTGCCTATATTGATGGTTGGTTGAATATGATTGAGTGGGCTTAAAGATGCCACTAGGGAAAAGTTTTTTTCTAGCAGTATAATGAGAGCTGTCAGGAGTCTGGAGTAATACTGATGTAACAGCATGTCTTCATGAGGATAGAGCAATCAATAATGATAACCCTAAAGCAGTCTTGAAGAAATAATATGATTTCAGGAGGATAGAGCAACCAATAGCTCTAAAGCAGTCTTGAAGTAATGATTTCAGGAGGATAGAGCAATGAATAGCTCTAAAGCAGTCTTGAAATAATAAGATGGCTTCAGGAGGATAGAGCAATCAATAGCTCTAAAGCAGTCTTGAAGTAGTAACATGACTTCAGGAGGATAGAGCAACCAATAGCTCTAAAGCAGTCTTGAAGTAATGATTTCAGGAGGATAGAGCAATGAATAGCTCTAAAGCAGTCTTGAAATAATAAGATGGCTTCAGGAGGATAGAGCAATCAATAGCTCTAAAGCAGTCTTGAAGTAGGAGGATAGAGCAATGAATAGCTCTAAAGCAGTCTTGAAATAGTAATGTGATATGTCTTCAGGAGGATAGAGCAATCAATAATGATAACTCTAAAGCAGTCTTGAAGTCATGAGAAATTATCAGGAGGATAAAGTAACCCTGAGGTGACAATAAAACAGTCCCAAAATGATAAGAAGCTCATCAGGAGGATAAAATAACCCTGAGGTTACGATAAAGCAGTCCCGGAGATCATAAGTTTGTTTGTTGGATAATTAACCTGAAACAAGGCAGCTTTTGTATAATAACATTAGTTTATGCCTTATGTATGCATGTATGATACGATGCACTTAGGTAATGTACTATATGTCTATGGATATATATGTTATGGTATGATGTAAATGATGTATGTATGATATGATACTGCCGGAAGCATCTGGATATCTTGTATAACAACTGCTGGCCAGGGAAAATAAATCCCGATTTATTGTTGAAGAATATATAACCCTCTGTCTGCCGGGGATAGCAGGGCATAGATAACCTCCCGTTGTTGGGGATGGTAAGGTATATATAACCTCCTGTATGCTGGGGATAGTAAGGTATATATAACCTTCGTCTTCGTTTGATGGTAGGGTAGAGATAGCATCCCGTCTTCGTTCGTCGTACCCTTATTGGAAAGTAAATTCCCGTATATCCGTATGAGGATAAAAGAGATGGATATAAATTCCAGGGGAGATGAGACTTTATGAAGATGGATTCGTCCTACTGAGGGTTTGTAACTGTCTTGTAAAGGTGAACCGGCGAAGCTTCATTGAAATCCTTCCCTCGTTCGTCTTTAGTAAATACTATTACTGCATTTTCATGCATTTCTGGTAAACATCAATCATATTTTGGTAAACATTAATCATATTCAAAAGCATACATACATTCAAACACAACCAATGGACGTTTCACTTATGTAAATAGGGTAAAAGTAAATCTGGATTCAAAAGGTGGAATTTATTTATATCAAAGAGTGACCCATACACGAGTAAGTTTGTACAAGGAGACATAAACCCTAGTAAGAGGATTTTGCCATAAAGTTTTACAAAAAGAGTCAGCTATGTGGGAAACAATCCTATTGAGTTTCAATTCTACTATTGCCATTCAAGTATCTCATCTTCTTGCTGTTGAAACGGAAACGATTGGATTGAGCTTTTATCTGTTCGAGCTTGAATAAGTAGTACAACTGGTTACAGTTTCATGGGTGATCTAAACGAGACATAGTCATACGCTTTAATCCCTAACTTTTGCCTGGATTGCCCTTTCAGGTTTTCAATCCACCGGGATACCCTTTTTTGCCCAAGCCGCCTTTTCAGGTTTTCGACTTGCCGGGTGTACATCTTTTTATATATATCCCTAATTTTTGCCCAAACCCTTTTGGTTTGCCGGGATGCCCTTATTTTCGCCTAGGCCTGTCAACCTAGCGGGTCTCTTTTTATGCGTAGTATTTTTTAACTATGTCTGCGTTTACAGGCTGTGGGAAGTCTTCACCATCCATTGTAGTCAGTATCATGGCACCTCCTGAGAACACTGTCTTGACTACAAATGGTCCTTCATATGTTGGAGTCCACTTGCCCCTAGGGTCATCCTGTGGTAATATGATACGCTTGATTACCAAGTCACCAGCCTGATATACCTTTGGTTTAACCTTCTTGTTAAAAGCTTTGATCATTCGTTTTTGGTACATCTGGCCATGACAAACTGCTGCTAACCTCTTCTCATCAATCAAATTTATCTGGTTAAGTCGAGTCTGAATCCATTCATCTTCATCCAAGCCTGCATCCTTCATAATTCTCAAAGAGGGAATCTGAACTTCAATGGGCAGAACTGCTTCCATACCATAGACTAAGGAGAATGGGGTTGCCCCTGTTGAAGTACGTATTGTAGTACGATAACCATGAAGAGCAAATGGTAACATCTCATGCCAATCCTTATAAGTAACAATCATCTTCTGTACAATCTTCTTAATGTTCTTATTAGCAGCTTCAACTGCCCCATTCATCTTTGGACGATACGGAGAAGAGTTGTGATGCTTAATCTTGAACTGCGTGCAGAGATCAGTAATCATAGTGTTGTTCAGATTAGAACCATTGTCAGTGATAATCCTTTCAGGGATGCCATACCTACATATGAGATTATTCTTAATGAATCGAGCCACAACACTCTTGGTAACAGATGCAAATGAAGCTGCCTCTACCCACTTCGTGAAGTAATCAATAGCAACCAGGATGAAACGATGCCCATTAGAAGCAGTAGGCTTGATCTCACCAATCATATCAATGCCCCACATGGCAAAAGGCCAAGGAGCAGTCAACACATTCAATGGTGATGGAGGTACATGTACTTTATCAGCATAGATTTGACATTTGTGACAAGTTCTGGAGTGTTGATAGCAATCAGCTTCCATGGTAGACCAATAGTAACCTGCTCTCAAAATCTTCTTTGCCATGGTATGACCACTAGAATGAGTGCCAAAGATCCCATCATGCATCTCTTCCATAATTTCTGTAGCTTCCTTCTTATCCACACAACGAAGCATAGTTGAATCATGATTGCGCTTATACAGAATGCCATTACTCAGAAAGAACTTAGCAGAGAACCTCCTCAGAAACTTCCTATCTTTGACAGATGCCCCTTCAGGGAACTCCTGAGCTTCAAGATATCTTTTCACTTCATAGAACCAAGGCTTCTCCTCTGCCCCTTCAGTGTCAATCTCATTGCAGTATGCAGGCTTCTCAAATCTATCAATAGTAATCTTGGGAGCTTCATCATCCCAGCTGATCTCAAACATAGAGGCCATGGTAGCTAATGCATCTGCCAACTGATTCTCTCTTCGTGGAATGTGCTCAAAGGTAATCTCTTTAAAATGTGGGATCAAAGACAACACATGCTCTCTGTAAGGAATGAGGTTATCATGCTTGGTATCCCAATCTCCTTTAATCTGACTTACTACCAGGGCTGAATCTCCATATACATCAAGGAACTGAATCTTCATATCAATAGCAGCTTTAATACCCAGGATACATGCCTCATACTCAGCCATGTTATTGGTACAATGGAAACAAAGTCTGGCAGTAATCGGGGTATGACAACCTTTAGGGGAACTAATCACAACACCAACACCATTACCAAGTGCATTGGAAGCACCATCAAAAACCATAGTCCATCGGGATCCTTGTTCAGGTCCGTCATATTGTCCAGGTTCTTTGGTAATAAGCATAATGTCTTCATCAGGGAAATCAAAACTCATTGACTGGTAATCATCCACGGCTTGATGAGCCAAATGATCAGCAACAACACTTCCTTTAATGGCCTTCTGAGTAGTATACTGTATATCATATTCTGTCAAGATCATTTGCCATCTTGCAATTCTTCCGGAGAGAGCAGGTTTCTCAAATATGTACTTGATTGGATCCATCTTAGAAATCAATAAGGTAGTATGGGTCAACATATACTGTCTTAGTCGGCGAGCAGCCCATGCCAAAGCGCAGCAAGTTTTCTCGAGCAGTGAGTATCTTGTTTCACAGTCGGTAAACTTTTTGCTAAGGTAGTATATTGCCTGCTCTATTCGACCAGACTCGTCATGTTGCCCCAACACACACCCCATTGAGTTGTCTAACACTGTTAAGTACATAATCAAGGGTCTTCCATCAACTGGTGGCATCAAAATTGGAGGTTCTAGCAGGTATCTCTTGATTTCATCAAAGGCAGTTTGGCACTCATCATTCCATTCCATCACCTGATCTTTCTTCAACAGCTTGAAGATTGGCTCACAGATGGTAGTTAATTGGGAAATAAATCTTGCAATATAGTTCAATCGTCCCAAGAAACCTCTAACCTCCTTCTCAGTACGGGGAGCTGGCATCTCTCGTATAGCTTTTACTTTTGCAGGATCCACTTCAATACCTTTGCCACTGACAATGAAACCCAGGAGTTTACCAGATCTAACTCCAAAAGTACACTTATTTGGATTTAATCTCAACTTGTATTTCTTCAACCTCTCAAACAACTTGTGCAGATGATCAAGATGTTGCTCTTCATTCTGAGACCTGGCTATCATATCATCTACATATACCTCTATCTCATGATGAATCATATCATGAAACAAAGCCACCATAGCACGCTGATATGTTGCCCCTGCATTCTTCAAACCAAATGGCATTACCTTATAGCAAAAGGTGCCCCACTGTGTCACAAATGTTGTCTTCTCCATATCTTCAGGTGCCATCTTGATCTGATTGTAACCAGAGAAACCATCCATAAAAGAGAATACTTTATGCTGAGCAGTGTTGTCTACCAGAATATCAATATGAGGAAGTGGAAAGTCATCTTTAGGGCTGGCCTTGTTCAAATCTCTGTAGTCTACACACATACGCACCTTACCATCTTTCTTAGGAACTGGTACCACATTTGCAACCCACTGAGGATAAGAAGTCACTGCTAAGAACCCTGCATTGAACTGTTTCATTACCTCTGCCTTGATCTTTTCTGACATTTCAGGACGCATACGACGAACCTTCTGCTTCTTTGGACGACAATCTTCTTTCACTGGCAAACGGTGAACCACAATGTCTGTATCCAACCCTGGCATGTCTTCATAAGACCAAGCAAAGATCTCCACATAGTCACGCAACATCTGAATCAACCTGCTCTTGACACTGTCTTCTAAATCAGCCCCTACCTTGACCTCTTTTCTGTTTTCTTCAGTTCCCAGATTCACAACTTCGACTGGCTCTTCATGTGGCTGTATAGCTTTCTCTTCTTGTTGTAACAACCTAGCAAGCTCTACAGGTATTTCACAATCGTCCTCATTTCCGTCTTCAGTTTGATAGATCGGATTCTCGAAATTATAATTGGCAATAGTAGAACTGTTATCAACAGGATCCAGAGTGGATGAGGATCTGCATTTGAGTGATGTGGGTGTGTGTAAGAACACATAGCTGATAAAACAAAAATAAAAGAAAAGAAAGACAAGGAACACAATATTTACGAAAATGAAACGTCCACTGATTTTATTGAATGAAGTATGCAAATGAAATGACAGCCCGTAACAAACACACCATTATGCCCCGGGTAAGGCACATGGCTTGAAAGTTTTATTGTTCAGAAATTACAAACATAACACAGTAATAGTATTTACTCCTGACTAAAGGAGATAGGGATAACATCTTCAGCTTTCCAATTATTGAGTCCAGCACCCACAGTAGGAAAAATCCAAGCATCCAAGTTGTAGTCTTCATCATAGTCTCCCACAGCATTGATAACCCCTTGATTGGTGATGCGAGCAGCACGAGCACGACGAACAGCCTTCTGGGACTCTGCAGTGAAACCCAAACCAAACTTGTCAGACTTGTATGGAATATCAGGGAGCTGACCCCAAATAGTACAACCACCTTCATCCACCACAGCTCTAGCATCATTGAGGGAGGCCATTGCCATTGTTGGAGGTTTTCTGGTGACAACAGGAACTTTCTTCACAGCAGGAGGAGCTACACAATCATTAACAACCCAGGGAACCACTTCAAATGACTGACACGGAGTCTCAATGTATTCACCTTCCACTTCCAGATACTTGAAAGTGTTTACATGGCTGACAAAGTATTCTTCCTCTCCAAAGACAGTAACAACTTTTCCATTCACCGGATATCTCAACTTTTGGTGCAATGTAGAGGTCACAGCACCTGCCCCATGGATCTAGGGACGACCAAGCAGACAAGAGTATGAAGGGCGAATATCCATCACATAGAATGTAGCAGTAAACACCTGAGAGCCAACCTTGATTGGAAGATCAATTTCCCCATGCACTACTCTTCTAGAACCATCAAAAGCCTTTACCACAATATTACTGGGTTTCAACACAGTATCTTCAGGACTCAGCTTATTCAGGACTTCCTTGGGTAACACATTCAGAGAGGAACCATTGTCTATCAACACATGTGACAGGGTAGTGCCCCTGCATTCAATTGAAATATGCAAGGCCCTGTTATGATCCCTCTTGGCAGGGGTCAAATCAGCGTCAGAAAATCCTAACCCATTATCATAGGTCAGGTGGGCAACACAATTCTCAAACTGGTCAACAGAAATTGCACTGGGTACATGAGCCATCTTCAGAAACTTGATCAATGACTTGGCATGAGCCTCAGAACATAATAATAGGGAGAGCATAGAAATCTTTGAGGGAGTATGCCCCAACTGATCAACAATGTCATAATCACTCTTGCGAATGATTTTCAATACTTCTTCCATCTGCTTAGAGAGATCATCAGCAGCTGGCACATCAGTAGATACGGGCTCAATAACAGGACCTTTGCCCCGAGCATCAGTGGTGGAAGTAGCAGCAGGAGTAACTGCATTCTTGGAAGTATCTGGAGGAGAGAAGACTCTTCCACTACGAGTGATCTTGCTAGATCCAGCAATATTATCAATGTCAACAGGCACATCAGGTAAAGGCTCTTGCTTAACACCATGGATGTAAACGTCAGACCCATAGTGCCAAGGCACAGCTTTGTCAGATGTATAAGGAATAGGACCAGGAGTGGTAATGATCAGAGGAGCCACTCTGGCTTCAGCAACAACTTTCACAGGACCTTCAGCAGTAATCTTGATTGGGCCCTGATGAGTGATTTTGATGGGACCCTTTGAAGTGATTCTAACCGGTACTTTGTCAACCATATCAACCTCTTCAATTTTCTTACCCCGAGTCAGATGATCCACCATACTTTCTACAGATACTGGTCTTCTTTCAAACACTATAGTATACTTATCCATGAGACGTTGAATTCCATCTCTCAAAATGAAGCAACTATCTGGCTTATAGGTACAATACAGACAATCTTCACGACAACCTGGAAAGATCCCAGCTTGTACTAACCTCTTTTTGATAACAGACAATGGTGTGCTTAACTCCATAACTGAATAGACATGCAGATCTTCATCAATGTCTTCATCAATGGCATTGACAGTCTTCTCGTGATTTGGCATTGGAGCTGTAATCACATTTGGAGTACCTGGTGGATCAAACTCAATTTCTCCAGCATCAATCATATCTTGAATTTTGTTCTTCAAGACCCAGCAGTTATTAGTATCATGTCCTGGACAATTTGAATGATATGCACATCGTGCATTGGGATTGTACTTGGGAGAGGTAACATTGGGATTCTGAGGAGCCTCCCTCAAGGTAATAAGTTCAGCCTTCAACAAGTGTTGCAATGCCTGAGCCATTGACATGTTGATCTTCGTGAACTGTCTTCTAGCCCTCTGTTGGTTGCCTTGAGGCTGCTCTGTTGTTGCAGGAGTTGGATTTGAAATATGAACTGCACTAACAGACTGATGCCTTCTGTTACGATCAGGTTGACCATAAACAGCATTGGATTCCTTCTTCCCGGTGGGAGGCTTCTTTGCAGCACCTGATGAAGAAGTGCCCACTTGGATCTTACCACTCTTGATACCATTCTCTACCCGCTCTCCTGTCATGATCAACTCAGTGAAGCCAGATGATGAGCTTCCAATGAGATGACTGTAGAACGGACCATTCAGCGTACACATGAACATATCAACCAATTCCCTGTCAGTCAAAGGGGGTTGAACTCTTCCAGCTAAATCTCTCCACTTCTGAGCATACTCTTTAAAACTTTCTTTGGCACCCATAGACATGCTTTGAAGCTGCATGCGAGTGGGGGCTAAGTCAGCATTGTATTGATACTGTTTATAAAAAGCTTCAGCAAGATCATTCCAGTCTCTGATGTTGACACTCTCCAACTGATAATACCACTCCAACTGAGCTCCAGATAAGCTCTCTTGAAAGAAATGGATCCACAACTTCTTATCAGCAGTATGAGGTTGAATCCTTCTGACATACGACCTCAAATGCAGCTTGGGACAAGAAACCCCATCATAAACAACAAAGGTAGGAACCTTGAAACCAATGGGTATGACTACCCCAGATATCAAACTCAAATCTTCAAAATCCAGCCCAGATGATTTCTGCAACTCCATAGCATCCATCCTATCCACCAGCATCTTGAATTTGTCTTCATTAGGCTCATGGTAGTAGTTAGCCTCAGAATCGGAGTCCCCCATTGAATGGTGGAGACTGCCTACCTCCTGCTCAGATTCTTCAGATTCATAGTCTTCAGTTGGTTCCTTGGTTTTGGCAAGACCTTTGAACCTTCTTCCCATGTTGATCAACCCAGCAGACCTTCTAACCTTCTTAGTCTTCTTGGCCAGCAGTGCCTTCAATTCATCTTGCCCCTTGGACAGGTTCAAGATCAGCTCTTGGAACTGTGCATTTTGTGCCTGAAGATCCTTAACTGATTGTTCAAGAGCCATTGCTGAAATAAACAGCGAGAAGATGAGAAACCTGTGCACAATTATAAACCTGTGATGAAATGAAATGATATGGTAATGCATATGCAATGTTTTCAAGGACCGCAGGATTTAAATTTGCTTAAACAAACAAGAAAGTAACTTTTTATTAGTAATAACTTGTTTTGCCTTTTAGGCTTACATCAATGAAATGAAATAAAATAAGTACAAAAGATGGGGTTTTAAGTCTCCCATGGACGTTTCCTCTTTATGTTGAGGTATGAATTGAGGTTTCGTTCCTCATGAAGTTGCTTTGTTAGCTCTAGGATTCTTGCTTGGCTTGCTTTGTAATGAGCCTCGAAAGTATCCCTTTGCTCCTTCAGTTAGATCCATGATCTCTGCAAGTCTTCCTTATCAGTAGGCATGTCTGGGTGAAGGATGGTATAAGCTGTGTCTCCTTCAGCAACAGGTTCCATGGTAACTGGTAGGACAGCAGGATATGGCATCATGAGAGTCTGAGCACGAGATCGTACCCATCTGAGATAAGCCTCCATAGGAATAGTGTACTTAGGCTCCAGTGTCCTGCTGTCAATCCTGTTTACCTTTCCCCAAGCTCGTATGAATCTCTGACGGTAACCCTGAAGATCGTTGTCGTAATCAAACACAATGCCCTGAATCAACATGTCATGTGGACCATCGCTTCGGGCGTAACCAAACTGTCGTAAAGCTAGAGAGGGGTTGTAGGTGATGCCTCCTCTTATGCCTAGAAGTGGCACATTAGAAAACTCCCCACAACGGTCAATGATGGTGACATTCTCCATAGATCTGGAGCACCAATGAATATCTGAGTGAGAAAGTGACATGATCCTCTTGGACCATCTGAACCCTTGCTCATTCTTCATTACTGAGCGAGGAAGGTGAGAAATAAACCACCTAGAGAGTAAAGGTATGCAACACATCAAAGTTCCTCTTGCCCTTGTAGTACGGGTGTGAAGAGAATGTAGAATGTCTCCAAGCAATGTAG
Source organism: Lathyrus aphaca (assembly GCA_963966055.1). Lineage (NCBI taxonomy): Eukaryota > Viridiplantae > Streptophyta > Magnoliopsida > Fabales > Fabaceae > Lathyrus > Lathyrus aphaca. The sequence continues at coordinate 107,166,195 of OZ014524.1, read as the reverse complement.
GCACTGGATTGTGACTCAGGAAGATGTTGATGGCATGGACGTCTATGAACTGATCTGGATTGGGGAACAATACTAAGCCATATATCAGCAAAGCTAAGATTTCCTCAAAAGCATCATAGCTCATGGCCTTCAAGAACATTTGAGCCTTATCCATTAGTACTTTGGTAAGAATACCCTTGACTCCACTTCTCGTCTCTAGAACAATGTCAGACTTCTTCAGATGTAGGGCTGCAGCAATAACCTCTGGTTTAAGTTCCTTCTCCAGACCTGTGAAGGGTCTTTGATCAAGAACAGGTATGTCCAGAAGTTTAGAGAACTCCTCCATGGTTGGAACCAGCTGGTAATCAGGGAATGTAAAGCAGTGGTGCTTAGGGTCAAAGAACTGAAACAGGACACTCATCATGTCTTCATTGAACCCTGAAGTGACTAGATCCAATAGGTGACCATGTCTCTTGATGAACCGGGAGTGATCAGACACTTGAGAAACCAACTCTTTAAGCTTGGGAGGTATCCCTACAAAGTTGATCCTGATGGTGTTTCTACGAGCAGAAGCCATGACCTGCAACAAAGAACAAAGATAAATCCCTTGGTCCTTGAAATGGTTAGGGAAAATGATATGCTCATGATGCATGATGATGTCATGATGTTATGTTCAATCACAAACATGTGGCACACACAAACAAGTCACACCATAGCCCTAGGTTTAAAGGCTTGCATGAGGTTTAAAGGTAAGTACCCTCCCCTGAAGTTAGATGGTTCATCCTGTCCTACAAAAGTAACCGGGTTCTAAGGGATCTCAATATCACTGATCCTTCACAAGGGTGGTTGATCAGAAGGCAACTTACTTGCCAACCAAAACCCTCCAAGTTTAAGATCTCAATGAGCGTAGTATCGAGTGTCAACCAACTTCAGTCTGCACCAAAGCCGGTTACCTCACTACCTTCTAAAGGCCAAGATGAGTTAACTAGGGTTCTAAAAGTTATTTAGTGCATTGACAACATATGGCAGCCTCAATATTATCCTCAACTTGACTTAAGGAATATAAGCACCAACCAAGAAGTCGCACTAACTATGGCCACCAGATCAACCGTATCGATATACGTCGTACAGTTTCCTTGGTCTATTGCCATTTACCTAAGGTACACTAGATCCGGGTTAGGACCTTTCACACATAAGAGCACCCCAACAAGTAATATAAAACAAACAAGGCAAACAATTTAAAGTGATCTTAATTCCTAAGGGTACCCCTCTTAAATAAATCCCCAGCAGAGTCGCCAGTTCTGTAACACGGTGGGAGAACTGACTTTAGTTATGTTGCGGATAGCAAGAGTCGCCACCGACTTTTATTTTATCCAAAGGAAAGGCATAAAAGAACAGGAAAGACCTTTTAAAAGATTTTTGGGTCCGGGGGGTAGGTTATGTAAAGGGAAGGTGTTAGCACCCTTTACATCCATGGTTATCCATGGGCTCTTAGTTACTTAGCTCACTTTTGAATTGTTTTTGAAAGTGTAGTGTGTGAATAGAAAAAATTTCAGAATAGTTGATAATAATCCATGTACGGATGTGTAAAAACTTGTTTTTGAAAATTTGTTTGAAATTGTGAAGAGTTTGAAAAGTTTTTGAAGTGAGCAAGTACATAAGAGGAACCTACCCTAAAGTTTTAAGTCTTTCTTGTTCTTTATCCTTTCATTGGTAAGACTATCCCTACTATTAAGGAGTAGGTAGTCATTACCTTGGATGTAAGGGACATGTGAGGGACATTCTGTTTTATGAAGGCAACTGTGGGGTGTAATAAGCATACTGGAGGGACTATCATCATTATTCGAAGGGACTCGATTCGTAAAGGCAACCATTAGGGACTTGATGATTTTTACTTTTGAAAGGGACTTGCTTTATACACCCCACTTGACCTTATTAGTAGGCAACTTGAGGGATAACCTTAGAAAGTGAGACGGCGATTAAAAATCGACTTACGTGTGTGAGTGTTTAATTTAATTATCTTATGATTAAAATGATCTAAGTTTATTTTAAATAACATACATGTTTTGCACTCCCTAATTACTAACCATAGCAAAAATAATTAAATAATTACAAAATTTACATCCAGGAGCATTTACATCATAATAAATAATAAATAGCAAAAAAAAATATAAATATATATAGCAAAATAAATAAATAGCAAAAATAAGTAAAATATAAATAACTGAGCAATAAATAATAAATAAATAAATAATAGGGGTTAGTGATAAATATAATTAAAAATAAGGTTAGTGAAAATAAAATAATAATAATAATAATTAGAAAAATAAACAAGGTTAGAGACATAATAATAAAAATATAATATAATAATAAATAATAGTATGGTTAATAACAATAATTAAAGTAAATAAAAATAAATAGAAACAATATTATAATGAACACAAGGTCTAATTCTAAATATATAATAAGAAAAATTTTTAAGCATAATATAATTATAAATTTTAATCATTTACAAAAATTCAATTATTAAAAATATTTACACATTATGAGGAAAATAAGTTTTAAATATCATGTTCATAAAAATAATCATATTTACAAAAATTTACAAGAATTAATTTTATTAGTTATTATATTTACAATAAATTAATTATATTAAAGATTATAATAAATATATATATGACAATTATATTTAGAAATTAGAGAATAACAATTAAGTTTTTTAATAAGTATTTAGAAAATAAATTAGGGTTTTGGAAATTAGGGTTTGTTTTTTAGAAAATATTTTTTTAGGGTTTTTCTAATTTATAATCTACAAAAACTAATTAAATGGTACTTTTATACATTTTATAAATATATAATAATAACAATCATTTTTTTTTAGAATTTTAAAACAAAACATAGATACCTTATAGTTTAGAAGAAAATAATATTGGTATTTTTATAATTTAAAAAAAATATCATAGTATAATATAAGAAATAGTAATCATAAAGAAAATAAGGAAAAAAAATCAAAAAAAAACTGGACCTGGGATTTGAACCCAGGTCCCTAACCTGGATAATGAAGAGAATGACCAACTGAGCTGCGCACCATCAACGCAACAACAATGAATCTCCCTTAGTTTTGTTCCTTAAGCTTAAAAAATCTGGAAAATAATAGAAAATAAAAGGCCTGGGGTGGTGTTGAACCCAGGACCTCATGTATACAAGTATGCGCGCATTACCACCTGGCTGGAAGAGCCCATCTGCTAATTGAATAGCCATAATACATAATATATTCAATCTTCTTTTATCCTGAAAAATAGAACAAAAATAATGGTACAAGCCAGATTCGAACCCATGCCATCACCCAACAAGCCTGCAAGCCTTACCACTGAGACACACATGCGCGTGTGATGAACAAACTGCGAATTTTGCTACCTGTTCAAACCTGCGAAATCCAAACTCTCATGAAACAGCATCAATTCATGAAATTGGTTAGTGATTCATAATCCTCACAGTTCACACAACAACTCTACGTTTCCAGAATTTATTTATATGCATTCAAACGTTAAACCCTAATTATGAGGCTATGAACCCTAACATGGCCGTTTGCGTTTTAGACACTCATTCTTCAATCCAATTGTCCAGAAACATTCCTTGGAACCTCACAAACACAAAAGATCAAACAAAATTCATTAATAATGCACAAATGAACAGAATCGAAAAATTGAAATTCAAGGTAAAATTTGATTCGGGTTCATCAATGTGTGATGCTATGGGGCAATGTAATGATCTGGTTATGTTCCATGATGATCAAGGATCCTAGCCATGTCCTTATTTTACCTTCAAACCTCTTGGATGATGAAATCTGAATGCCACTTTTTTGATGAATTTTTGGTTTTGAAAACCTACCTTTGAAGCTGCTGGATTCGTCCCTTGAGGCTAGGGTTATGTTTGATATATATATGTGAATCATTCTAGGTCAAAACATTGATTAGTCATGTGGAAACTTTGATCTAAAAAGATTGAAATTGATCAAGTGTTAAAAGTCAAATATTTGTGTATTATGACTTGCTATCTTTGGATCAATCACATTATTTCTTTCTCTTTAAACTTCAATCATCCATTAAGAATTTCTAGAACCTCAATCTTCACCCAAAAATAGATTTTCATATTTTATATTTATTTAAAATGATTTTTATGAATTAAATCAATAATAAATAAAAATAAAATAATAAAAATGCTGAATTTTGGTCAATTGGGTCGTGCACCATGTTATGAGGTGGATTGGATCACAACTTAACAAGCCCATTTGGAAAGAATTACTTTTAGACCTCCATTTTCAACATAAACCATCACAAAATTTCCCAACTTTGCAAAGGCATATCTCCCTCAATTTTAAAGGTATGAGGGTGTTCTTGGACTTTTTGGAAATCTTGAAGAGTACTCTAAACAACCCCATTGGTTTCAGGTCCATATCATTTACCAATCTCAAGTTATGCCCTTTTGAAGTTGTTGACTTTTTGTTGACTTTTGAAATGACCTATAATGTCTTAGATCATATCTTCCAAATGAAGCATTTCTAGGCTTAACCTTCAACATCAAAGTTGTGGAGGATTCAATTTCCTTCAAAATGAGCTTTGGATGGAGACTTGGTGATGAAGTATGTGAAAGTTATGGCTGGTCAAAGTTCAGTTGACTTTTACTGAGGAAACCCTAATTTAGAAACTCCTGATTATTGATGATCTGGAATCTCCTTGATGAATCATGATCAACCCTTGATCAAATGATGAATTTTACTTCATATACTTGATGTTGGCAAAAAAATCATGAAGTTTGACTTTGGTTTGACCACAGTTGACCTCAGTTTGACTTTTTAACTGCATTGACTGGTTTTGACTTATCTGATCATCTGACTGAGCAAACTTTTGAGAAAAGTCTTGAAACTTGTCATGGGGGTTCTTACACACATATAAAATGTTATGAAGCTCACTTGAAGTCTTGGAAATCCATTTAGCCTGATTAAAGTCAAAACCCTAGTTTTGGATGCACTGCTTAGGGGGTGCATTGTCTGAGGGAATTGTCAACTCCTTTGACCAATTGTGAACTTTGTGAACCTTGTGAATCTTCATAAAATGTCTTGTGAACCTCATGGGAGGTATTGTGAAGCTTGTGAACCTTGTGAACCTCATGAAGTGGCTTTGTAGACCTTATGAACCTCAGGAAAGCTTTGTAGTCATTGTGAAACTTGTGAACCTTGTGAACCTTCAAGAAGTAACTTGTAGACTTCATGAACCTCATGAAAGGTATTGAAATCATTGGGAAACTTGTGAACCTTGTGAACCTTCAAGAAGTAACTTGTGGACTTCATGAACCTCATGAAAGGTCTTGTAAATGTTGAGAAGCTTGTGAAGCTTGTGAACCTTCAAGAAGTGACTTGTAGACTTCATGAACCTCATGAAAGGTTATATAAGCATGGAGAACTTGTGAACCTTGTGAACCTTCTTAGAACACAAAGTCTTGTATTGTGAGGGCAAATTTTGGGGTGCAACACGTCCCTCTGTCTTTGCAGGATTGCAGGTATTCAAAAGCGCAACATGGGGCATGTAAGCTTCATCCCAGCAAGCTGGAAAATCAACACTCACTCAGTCTTAGCACCCAAAGTATTTTCTCCCCAGCTGAGTTGCCACTTTTTATTTCTCCCCAGCCGAGGTGACAATCATTCTTCCTCCTCAGCCGAGTGCAAAAGCCAGGGAACCACTTCCCCACAGAGTCTCAGCCTCTATCCAGAAGAGCAGCACACGAAGGAATCACAACAGAGTGACGAAAGCTTCTACAAACCTCAGCTGGGTCCTTCATTTACTGGAAAAGGTCTATCATTGACCCATTTCCCCAAGCAGAATCATCTTGTCAGATCTACCAATGATCTCATCCCCAGCTGGGATGCCCATTTCAAACAGATCGGCCAAAGATCCTCGCAACAACGGGAACCGAATCCCGGATCGGTATCCTTGCATAATCATAGCATTCGCATCATATTCACCCCACGAAGCGTAGCATTCCGTCTAATACGGAGCATTACGGCAAAAATCAAACATATTGCATAATCATAAGCCATGTTCTGAATCAAACACTTGTGAATAATAGCAATCCATCAATAATATACAGAATGCTCCCCAGATTCCCCGGCAAAGAGCTAAAGCAGTTGCTTTGCACCCACAAACACCAGTACATACACCTTGTGGCACCCGTCCGTGTCATATCCCCAGTAGAAAGCCAAAGCGTCCCCTTTGCACTCATGGATACATATATATAACTTTCTTGACATCCGTCCGTGTCACCATCCCCAACATAATTACCTAAACATTTTGTTAAGCATATACTTGTTTATATTACACTTTTCTCTCCTGACACTCGTCTGTGTCATTCTCCCCAGCAAGTTGAACACTCATCTTTACACCACTCATACTTATTTTACTTATATAGATACTCGTCTGTATCTTGTATACACCATTTATATCCCCGCAGATTTGACACTCGTCCGTGTTCTCTGTTAACCAGTTGGTACCCGTCCGTACCATCATCTCAGAACATGCGTCAAGCGTTTGTTTCTACCTGATACTCGTCCGTATCATAGTCTTAAGGATGCTCGTCCGCATCTTTGATCCATACACTGTGTCAAACACTTTTGTCTTCATGAATATAGACACTCGTCTGTGTCTAATATTCCCCAGAAGAGTCCCCTCAGATTCAACACTCGTCCGTGTTCTCTGTTAACCAGTTGATACTCGTCCGTATCATCATCTCTGAACCCGTGTCAGTATTTGTTTCTACTCGATACTCGTCCGTATCATAGTCTTAAGGATGCTCGTCCGCATCTTTAATCTATACATAAACGTCAAAACACTTATACCCGTTATTTCTTGGATATAAACACTCGTCCATGTTTACTATTCCTCAGTATGTCGCCAGCAAAACAAAACTTCTTTTCTATCTGACACTCGTCCTGTGTCACGATAAACCTTGAGAGCAGTCGTACCCTGCTAGGTGATCGTCCTTCACCTCTTGATGATCGTCCTTCATCATGCTCATCCGATGGCCGTCCCCATCGTTGATCTTTCCTATCCGACATTCGTCCTATGTCGTGATATTTAGCAGCCGTCCCCTGCTAGGTGATCGTCCTTCACCTTTTGATGATCGTCCTTCATCATTTTATCCAATGGCCGTCCCCATCGTTGATATTGTTATCTGACATTCGTCCTATGTCATGATAAACCTTGAGAGCAGCCGTCCCCTGCTGGGTGATCGTCCTTCACCTCTTGATGATCGTCCTTCATCATGCTCATCCGATGGTCGTCCCCATCGTTGACCTTTTATCCGGCATTCGTCCTATGTCGCGATATTTTCGGCAGCCGTACCCTGCCAGGTGATCGTCCTTCACCTTTGATGACCGTCCCTCATCATTATTTCATTTATTCTTTAACCCGATGGTCGTCCCCGTCGTGGTCCCTTTTCCTGATGATCGTCCTTCATCAGTTAGCCCGATGGCCGTCCCCATCGTTGGTTACCTTACTTTATGAACTTGATGGCCGTCCCCATCATTTTTCATTAAATCCCCAGAGAACCTTACAGCTTTACTTGATGGCCGTCCCCATCATAATCCCTTTTATCCCCAGCATGTCGGCCGTCCCCGTCATTGCTTTATTTCCCGCACTTTTCCCAGCATGTCGGCCGTCCCCGTCATTGCTCTTTCCCAGCAGTCGTCCTCTGCTCAACGGTCGTCCTCCGTCGCCCACACTTTATAATATACTTTATTTTCCTTTACAATCTATATCCCTTTTCTTCTTCATTCTGTGAGTGCAAATTTTGGATTGTCTTTGATATTCAATCACAAGTTATCTTGTTTGCCTGATAAGCCGTTGCTTACATCCTGCACAGCTAACTCATGCTTGAATAGGGCAGCTGTAAACACCCCAAATTTGCCCTCACCCATTCACTCCATGGCTTGTTATCATTTCATATGCATAAACTCAATCATAGCATCTCATATTACATTTTTGACACATTGCATTGGTTCAAAGTCATCTGCATCTAGGGTTTGTGATCTGAGCAATCTAAGAGTTTCTTGAGCCACCCCAAAGGTCATCAATCACTTAAAAGGGGTCCATGTATGTTCAAGAATCATATTATGTCCTCTCAAAGTCAAGAATGTCAAAGAATCACAAGAGCTGAGAATGATATGGAAGCAGAGCCAGGTTTGACTGCACAGATGACCTAGAATTAGGGTTTTGGTTTCAAAGGCCATAACTCCAAATTTTTTGGTCATTCTTGTTTCTATTGGTCTCTATATGGTATAGGGAGTATGCATATCAATTTTCATGAAGAAATTCCATGGGGAAGTCATCTGATCAAGAGTTGACTTTCTGGGCAAGTCAATGTAAAATCAGGGCATCTGAGGCCCCCAATGACCCAACCAAAGGGTGTTCTTCATCATTTTGATTGTATATGATCTTTATTTGATCATAGAAGAAGTTGGAAGTTCACAAAATTGAAGAATTTCAAGTCTTTTGCAAAGTTGACTTTTTGGGAAAGTTGACTTTTTAATGAAATTGCCATTTTGGGAAACTTTTTCAACCCTTGCTTTTTGATCCAAAAATGATTCAAATGAAAAAACTTTGGTCATGAAAGTTGTAGAATGGATCATTCCCTTTTCAAAAAGTACAAGAACATGACCTAATTCATTTTGGATCAAAAGTTATGGCTTGTCAAAGTTGGCTAAAATCACAAAATTTGAAGTTTTCCACCAAAGAGGCATTTTGCAAAATGACTTGATCAAGTGTTCTAAAGACCTCAAATGTGTACAATTTCTTCACAACATGATTACATGACCTCTAAAAATCAAAATTGGCCCAAGAATCATCTCATTTCATGCCTTGAACTTCAAGAAATCTCAAAGGAACCAAACTTGAATCAAATTGCAAAACTTATCATAAGTTACAAACCACTTGCTGAATCACCTCATAAACAATTCCATGGCTCTCCCTAAACTCAGCTGAGCCCAAGCATGCCAAAAAGCAAGTTGTACCATTGCCCATACCTCAAGTACAAATCAAGTTGACATTTTGGCCAAAGACCCATACCAATCACAATAGGCCAGCACCCACTCTCTGACCTATCACAATTGTTTATACAAATCAAAAGCAAGACAAAGCACATGACACTTCATGCTGAAACACACCAAAGCCCTAGTTTTCGAGTTTATGCTCCATTTGCAAAACTCTTCGAAACTCATCACACAAGCCTCAAACACATAAACCAACTTCACAAACAATCTCCATATGCTTCACAGATCACAAAGCACCCATCACCATAGACTGAAACCCCCAGAAACCAAAATACGATTTCTGCCCCTCATTGAGCAGAACTTCAGCCATCTTTCAAACCAACCATTACAAACTTCAAACAAGCCTTGAAAGCTTCTCAGGAGGTCCAGGGGAGTTGATTGCAAGCAAGAAATCAGCCAGAAAGTGCCAGAAACCAAAGCTTCGATTCAGGTAGCCATGGAAATTCATTTTTCCAGAACTCTTATCTCTTGTTTCTAAAATGATCTACATGCTTCCCTGAGTTCACTGAGCCTTTTATTTTTTAAAATGATTGAGTTTTGAGGTTGTATGCTTGTTCTGAAACTTTGCCCGTGAATTGATTTTTGCTTTGATTCTTATGATTCAGAGAAAATAAATGGATTTTGGGGTGGGGTTTAGGTTCAGTGATGTTTAAGGATGAAATCTGGAGATTTTAGTGGAGTTTTGATGCGTAGGGAGTGAGATAGCATGAATACCTTGCCGGAGAAGACGACCGGAACAGTGTTCCGGTCGTCTGAAAGTAATTAGGGCTAATTAATTAGGGTTAGCCAAGTTTGAATGTGGGCCGTCCAAACGCGCGCGTAGTCAACTCCTGCCCCCTGGAATTTGAATCTTGGCCCTTGGATGCGCATACTTTCCCCTTTTTCAGTTTAATTTCATTTTATTTTTCATTTAATTGCATTTGTTTTCTTCATTTTATTAAAAATAGCAAAACATCTTTAAAAATTCTGAAAATTTTTGTCAAAGTTTCAATTAATTTTCAGAAACCGAAAACATTTTTATTTTTATTTTTTGCATTAAAAATTATTTTTAAATCATTTAAAAGATTATTTTTAATTAATTAATGAGAATTAATTAATTAAAAATACTTTTAGGTATTTAAAAATCACCAAAAAAATTCATGAAACCTTTAAAATCATTTAGAAACATTGTCCAACCCTCAAACCAAATTTCTTTTTTGATCTTGATGTCTTTTGACAATTTTTCATGGAATTAATTTCATTTCAAGGCATTATTTTGATCCAATCTTTGAAAATTCATTTCTGCCTAGTCTTTAAGAGTTGGACTTTGATTCTTTTTGCATTGTGTCTTGCATATCATGTAGTTTATAGGATTAAATTGGCATGATTTGATCTTGCATTTTCAAATTGTTTGACATTTTTCTTGTCAAGGTACCCTAAAACCCTAGAAATCTTAGGAAATTCATAACTTTCACTAGGTTAAGAATTGGATCCCCTCCTTTGGGCAGTGAGTTGATGTAGGTTTAGGGTTCCCTTTGATGCATTTTCAATTTTTTATCTTGATGTTTGCTTCTGGTTTTGGTTTTTGTTTGGTGCATTGATCATAAACCCTAATTTGGGCTTCCTTTTGCATTCATCTTCCATTTGCTTGCATACCATGACTTGCCATGACATTTTATGCATCCATTTGATGCATTAGACATCTTAAGACATTTTAGAATCATGTTTGATCATTGCTTCTTGCATTTTCCATGTTGTATGTCATTTGCATTTCATAACTTTTCATGTATGATCATGGTTCTAAGCATGCTTCTCTTGCATCCATATGTTCATATGATCATCCTCATGCCTTGATTCATGTTTGCATCATCTCATAGCATCATTAGCATCATACTTATGCTTCTGGTTTTGATTTGCATCATTCCATTTCATCTCATTTTGCATTGCATTGCATTTCTTTCACTAACTTTTCAGGTGGTAAGTCACTTTGAGAAGTGAATTTGCCTTCACTTCTCACAATTCCTTTTCATCCCTCTTATGCATCATTGATGCACTTTGACTTGTGTTTGAGATTGAGCTTGCTCTTTCTTCTTCTCCTTACTTTCTTTCCTCAAGTGACTTGTCTTCTTAAATGAAGCAAGTTACTTTGCTTCTCTTTGCTCCTTTCATCTGCATTCCTGGTGGTTCCTCTGAAGATTTCTCTTGTAAACCTCACAAGCCATAGGAACAACCAAGCATGACAATAATTAGGGTTTTGGTTAGTCCCCCACTTAGCTTTTACCTTTGTGTCTCATTGAGTCTTCTCTTCTCATCTCATAAGTCAGGACTAAACCCTAAAGGTTTTAAGGCTTTGTGATTAAGCTTATACCTGCATCCTTCTATTAGGATGGAGTGTATAAATTTAATCCTAAGTGTTAAACCCTTAATGTGTTTAACTCCTTTAATCAATCCACTAATAATCACTAAGACATCAAACTTGTAACTTGGGCCTTGCATTAGGGTTCTAATTCTTCCTTAATTGGTTAAGAATGACTAACCCTAGTGTTAATGGACAAGTCCCCCTCAAGCTGTCTTACAAACCCTAAAAAATCACTTTTTCATCCTATTATTAATTAAAATCCACTTAATAAAGGCTTTGTTTTGTCATGAAGTTAATCCCTAATCATGGATTAAGTTGAGGAGCTTTCCTCAGCTTAAACATTCTCATCTATTATCCTTCTATTAGGATGGTGTAATGAGTCTGTTTAATCCCTGATTATGGCTTAATCTCATTACTCAACACTAAACAAAAAACCACAAAGACATCTAAATAATCACAAGTAGGTTAATGATCTTAATCCTACATCATGGTGATTAAGTGTGAGAAGCTGACTTCACACTTAAGGTATTCTCATTACCCCTAATCAGAGGGATGATGTGATGAGTTTACTAACCCATTGGTTTAGGCTTAAGCTCATCAATTTATGACAAACTTTCAAAAGCAATAAAAGGCTGAAAGCACAAAAACAAACAATAATCGTCTCCTCCGGGATTCTTTTCTCATCTCATTCACTCACAGACGAGAACTTGCTTCTTCCGTCTAATGCAAGACAGTTTGCACCTGAGCCAGACAGGTCATACACTTGAGCATAGACAAGTAAGCAGTTCACAAGTCAATTCATCTTTCAGTCTCTTTGGGTCGAACTACGGTGTTCTGACTTCCTCATTGCACGAGAGGATACGTAGGCATAACTTAACAGTTATCGAACAAAAGTCTCTGTACATTCCCCCTCTTTCAAGCATCATTCTTTTAGCCTCATGATCTTGAGCATTTCACTCTTATTCTTACACTGACACTATACATATCACACATCACTTTCTTTTACACTGACACCTGTACATCCTTTTCCAGCTCTTTTACACACAAATTGCACTGACACTCCCCCTTTAAAACACAAATCTTTTAAGCGTGGATCCCGTCGAGTACGACGGACAATCTGGGTGCTAATACCTTCCCAGGTTGTAACCAACCCCCTTTCTCAGTCTCTCTGGTTCGCATCCGTCTTGTCCATATCTTTTTAGGTCTATGCAGCATTACCTTTCCTTCGGGATAAAAATGCCTAGCTGGCGACTCTATTCATTTCTTCTCTTTCGCCGACCGTTCGCGTCTGTACCCCATTTGACCTTAGCTTCATCTTTTGGGAGCGACACCTTCATGATTAATTCACCTTTCTCATATCACTACAAGAAAATTGGCAAATTGCGACGGTTCATTTTGGCATATTACGATAGTTAGAACTGTCGCAATTTCTGAGTTACGACGGTTTCAGTATTGTCGTTGAATCGTGCGTCGCGAGGCCAAGTAGCGACAGTTGTGAAAACCGTCATACAAACCGCCGTTATATTCATGACGGATATTTAACTGACGTAATCTCTATGTTGTGACGATTTCTAACCGTCTTAATTCACTTAGTGATTTTTGTCTCAAATGAAAATAACGACGGTTGTAACCGCCATAAATATACAATATATTTTTATTAGAAACATAGCGACGGGTATAACTGCCATTATTATATAGTATATTTTTTTATTAAAAATAGGACGGTTATAACCGCCATAATTATATAATATATATTTTATTAAAACTATGACGGTTGTAACCGCCATAATTATATAATATATATTTCAATAAAAATGCAGCTGAGGCTGCCACCGCTGCTTTTGTTGCTGCCACAACACCACAAACACCAAACTGCATTTCCAACAGAAGAAAAGATTGACGTTCTCAAAGTTTAATAGTAAAATCATTAGCACATATACATGTAGATAGTTAATTATATTTTGTTTAACATCATTCACACTAGATTGAACTTACAACTCTAATCCCTAAAAAAATAGTAAATAAATTACTATCAAAATCATTTAATGAACATAGAATTACAACTCAATATGCTGACAAAAATAGCTTTAAAATATGATAGGTCTTTCCAAAGGTGCAACACCTTTTACAAAAGGGTGGTCCAATAATTCACTTGCCGAAGGGCGGTCACGTGAATTACGTTGTAAACATTTCCTAACAAAATCTTTTCCTTCATTTGAGAGATGTTCTGGAATTATTGGAAAAGCTCCTTGCTGTTACCAATTTTAAACACGGCAACAAACTGTTATAGAAACATGCAAATACATCAAACATTAACAAATAATTTTAAAATTTTCAGTCTTAGTAAATATAAAATCAGATGTATATACATGAATTACTAACCCTTCAAATTGAGACCAACGAGGCTTAGTTATAGCCATTTCTAAAATTGTGCATTAAATACTCCATATATCCACACCAAGGTTGCATTCCTTGGATTTCTTTATAACCTAAACCATAAAAAAAACAAATATACTGAATGACAAAACTAATATGCAATTAAAATCTAAATAATTGAACCAAAGAAGAAAAGTAAGAACCTCAGGGGCCATCCAATAAGGACTTCCTTTGAACGGCAAAGGACATTATTGCTCTATTATTTGCAAATCAAGTAATAAATACGTATAACAAACAGGGAGTAATCATGCATTTTCTGGATTCACAAAAAGGATCATCTTATCATCATGATTCACAAATCTCAAACCAAAGATTGGACCAACTAAGAGAGAATTAAGGTGATTAAGAGGTGCTGAAATAGTTGGGCAGTGTAACACGGTGGGAGAACTGACTTTAGTTATGTTGCGGATAGCAAGAGTCGCCACCGACTTTTATTTTATCCAAAGGAAAGGCATAAAAGAACAGGAAAGACCTTTTAAAGATTTTTGGGTCCGGGGGTAGGTTATGTAAAGGGAAGGTGTTAACACCCTTTACATCCATGGTTATCCATGGGCTCTTAGTTACTTAGCTCACTTTAAAATGTTTTTGAAATGTGAAGTGTGTGAATAAAAAATTTCTTAAGAGTTTCATAATGATCCATGTACGGATGCGTAAAAAACCTTTGTTTTGAAAATTATTTAAAATGTGTGAAGAGTTTGAAATGTTTTTGAAAAGTGAGAAGGTATCTAAGAGGAACCTACCCTAAGTTTAAGTCTTTTCTGTTCTTAAATCCTTTAAATGGTAAGACTATCCCTATTATTAAGGAATAGGTAGTCATTACCTTGGATGTGAGGGACAAGTGAAGGGACATTTGTTATTTAGGCAACTGTGGGGTGTATAAGCAATTGGAAGGGACTTATCATCTTTATTTCAAAAGGGACAAGATCATTACGAAGGCAACATTCGAAGGGACTTGATCTTTTTATCTGTTTAAGGGACTAGATGATGTGAGATTAGGGACTTTGCTTTATACACCCTACTTGACCTTTTTGTAATAGGCAACATGAGAGGTATCCTTAAGGAAGTGAGATGGCGATCAAAGATCGACTTACGTGTGTGAGTGTACAATTTTAATATTTATCTTTAAATTTAATGAGCTAAATTAATTTTAAACATACAAACATGTTACACTCCCTATTTTACTAACCATAGCATAAAATAAATATTAAATATTACTATTACAATATTACATAAAGGAAGCAATTACATAATAATAATAATTAAAGCAAATTAAATAAATAAGCAAAATAATAAATAATAATAATTGGGTTAGTAAAAAAATAATAATAAAAATAATACAAAGTTAAATGGGGTTAGTAATAATATATGAAAATAAATAAAATTAATAATAAAATAAACAAGAATATTAGCATAGTAATTAAAAATTCAATTTTTATATAAACAATTATTATTTTAAGATTAAGAAAATATAAACAATTATATACTAATTATCATAAAATTTTAAGTTATATGCAAATTAAGTTAATTATAAACATATTATGAAAATAAGGTTAATTATAATTATTATATTTACAAAATTAAATTAAGAATTTTAATCATATCTTAAGCATATTTATATACAAGAATTAAATTATAAACAAATTATGTAATATATATACATGACTAAGGTTTATAAATAACAAATTAAGAATTATAGTAGAATTAAATTTTAAATAGAAGAAAATTAGGGTTTGTGAAAATTATTAGGATTTATAAAAATTAATTAGGTTTTTTACAAAATATTTTAGGTTTTAGAAAATTAGGGTTAATTAAATTATTATACAAAATTTTACAATACTAAACATAAATAATTTTTCTCACAAGGTTTAATTAAAAAAAAGGAAATTGAGTTCTAAATAAAAAATATAAACATTCTAATTATTTTATTATTTGGATTTGTTTTAATAGAAAATTAATTAAATAACCAAAAATTAAAGAAAAGAATGAAAAAAATAAAACCTACTTGGGCTGGGATTTGAACCCAATCCCTAAGCTTTCAAACTCCAGGACCAGCAATCCATCCACTAGGTCATGTGCGCGCTGGCGTTAGAAGCAGGGGACTAATCCCTTTTGTTCATAACCTGGAAAAAATCATGAAAAAGAAAGCAAAACAAATACACAAAAGGCCTGGGGGGATTCGAACCCAGGACCTTTACGCAGCACACAAACACACTTACCATTCCAGCCGGGAGGGCGCAACTGTTAGTATATTCATCACAATACATAATATATTAAGTTTAATAATTAGAGGGAAAAATATGAAAAATTGCTGAGCTCAGGATTCGATCCCTGGACCTTGGCCTCACACACGCATCCCTTTACCAACTGAGCTAACACTGCAACTGTGAAACAAAATAGAAACAATTACATAAAATATTATATCAAGTATTCGAATTTCCAGATGGCGCCAAGAGGTCATCTTCTTCAATTTTCCTGCGAAATTAACTGTGCTTTTTCCTGCGAATTTACCTACGAACCTGGTTTCGTAGGATTTCCTAGCTTTGCTCAAAGATCATCAAACCTGTAAAATTTTAACAAAATAGGAGTACCATTGTACTCCCCATAACCAGCCCAGTTCAATTATGTACTTATAATTCATTTATATTTGCTAAATTAGGAAGCCCTAATTTGGAACATAAAACCCTAACAATGGCGTTATCTTATGCCGGCCATGAAGCTTTGATCTAAGCATCCAAAAACGTTCTACACATCACTATAAACATGATTGAACAAACAAAATACATTAAAACGCAGTGAATATATGGAATCGAAAAAAAATAATTCAAGAGAAAAAATGCTTTGGGTTATGGATATGAGCATGGTTCTGATGCATTTGAGAATTGGTATAGACTCAGTGATGTCCAGGGAACCTCTTGGTGTCCTTAAAATACCTTATAACCTCTTGCAATGTAAAATCCGAAACTTGATTTTTTTGATGAAATTTGAAACTTTGAAACTTGTCTTTGAGGCAGAAAATTCGTGTCTTGTGCATTAGGTCATGTTGTATACTTATAGTAGAATCAAATTAGGTTAAGAAACTTGATCATTGCATGGACTTTTTGGATTTTGAAGATTGAAAAAGATTCAAGCTTAAAAATCAAATATTCTTGAATAAGACCTTTCTATTTCAAGCCAATCTTCATCAATGTTGAATCAATCCAATCCAAATCATCTTTATGACTTTCTAGAAGCAATATCCCATTTAAATATTTGATTTTTCTATTTTATTTTAATTTAAAATGATTTTAAATGAATAAAATCAAAATAAATAAAATAAAATAATAAAAAATATGAATAATTGAGGGTTGGGTCGTGCATGAAGTGTTTGTATGGATTGGATCATCACATGGCAAGCCCATTTAGAAAATTTTGGTTTTAAACCTCCATTTTCTTCATAAATCAACCAAAAATTTCCCAACTTTGCAAGGGCACACATCCTTCAATTTTAATGATATGAGGGTGTTCTTGGACATTTTGGAAAACTTGAAGAGTCCTCTAACCAACCCCATTGGTTTCATGTCCATATCATTTATCATTCTCAAGTTATGCCCTTTTGAAGTTGTTGACTTTTTGTTGACTTTCAAAAGGACCTATAATGTCTTAGCTCATACCTTCCAAATGAAACATTTTTGGGCTTGGCTTGTGAGACACAAAGTTGTATAGAATTAAATTTCCTTCAAAATGAGCTTTGGATGGGAAAAATGTGATGAAGCATGTGAAAGTTATGGCTGGTCAAAGTTCAGTTGACTTTTCCTAAGGAAACCCTAATTTAGAAACCCCTGATTCTTGATGATCTGAAATATCCTTGATGAATCATGATCAACCCTTGATCAAATGATGAATTTTACTTCATATACTTGATGTTGGCAAAAAATCATGAAGTTTGACTTTGGTTTGACCACAGTTGACCTCAGTTTGACTTTTTAACTACTTTGACTGATTTTTACTTATCTGATCATCTGACTGAGCAAACCTTTGAGAAAAGTCTTGAAACTTGTCATGGGGATTCTTAAACACATATAAGATTTTATGAAGCTCACTTGAAGTCTTGGAAGTCCATTTAGCCTGATTAAAGTCAAAAACCTAGTTTTGGATGCACTGCTTAGGAGGATGCATTGTCTGAGGGATTTGTTACATCTTCTGACCTATTGTGAACTTTGTGAACCTTGTGAACCATCATAAGATGTCTTGTGAACCTTGTGAACCTCATGGGAGGTCTTGTGAACCTTGTGAACCTCATAAAGTGTCTTGCAAACTTCATGAACCTCATGAAAGGTCTTGTGAACCTTGTGAACCTTCTTAGCACACAAAGTCTTGTATTGTGAGGGCAAATTTTGGGGTGCAACAGGAAGTACCAAGAAAACGAATCCCACTTTCAAATCAGGGCCTCCTATTTTTATCCATTTAGTTTGCATTTTATTAGCAGTCAGTTAGATTGTTGTTGATAACAGAACTAGGTACTGATTTACAACACTTACACTAAGTTTTCTAACATACACTATTTTTGGAGATTCACAAACATTTAGAAAATCCAAAATTTACAAAATATTATAGAACTGATTTAATAAAGGAAAAGTATGTAGTTAGGTACCTCATCCCAGCCAATGCCATATGCCAAGGGATTCATCCTCATCCTTATGAAAAGATAAGTATATCCCAACCATGCACATGCTTCTTTAACATTAGTTACAGTACCTAATGCAACCTCTGCATTCAAATTATCTTTCAACGAGCTAATAAACTGCAAAGTATTTAACAAATAAAGTCAATAGAATACCAGATATATTAAGAAAATTCTATGCATGATCCAACACACAGACAACAGTTGAGAATACACAGATGAACATAGATGCATCAACAATTTCCTAATTATTACCTGGATTTCTATAGGGAGTTGACTTGTCAATAGTCGCAAATAATATGCTAGTTTGTCATGAGATGTAATTATGATACCTTCACCACTTTTATCAAATTGTTGTCTCCCAGCTCGCCTAAATATTTGTGAAAATATAACAGAAACAACACCTTAAGTAATGTAGAAAAGTTAAGCACTTAATATTACCTAATACAGAAAACACAATGCCTTACCTGCATCACATCAAGCATACCCAGGTCTTGCCATCCACCAGCTTTTGCATCATATATTTGGGTTCCCTAGAGAACAACAACCTTCAGATCAATTTAGAAATTACAAGACAAAAGTAACTCAAGAATTATAAAAATCTAGTGTGCACAATAAATTAATATAGAATCCTAGGGGAAACTAAAAATATAAAACAAAGATGGGAAGTTAGAGAACATGGTTTGTAGCTACCTTCATATAGTCCACTAATTAAGGTTGTGTAAGTGATGACATCAGGCATGCTGGTTGGTACATTGTGGACTGAATTAACTAGGCCAACAAATGAGTTTTCTTTACGAATGGAATTTGTTCCATCCGTCCACATCTCACTTACAACTTCACTTGCTATCTCCAATTCCCCATTTCTACACAGACCATTGACCACAATATTGCAGGTCACAATATCTAACTGATAATTCTTTTCATTCATCTTTTGCAGCATTTCTTCGGCCTCTACTTTTATCCCTTCTTTCCACAGGCTATTCAGCAGCGTGTTGCAAGTATAAGTACACGACTGCCCTGTCAAAATGAACTTTAGCTTCCTCCGGGTCTGGGTTTAAAAATTCTTGTGAAGCGAGAGCATTTCCCAGGCACCAAAAAGCATCATGCTTGTTGGGATTCAGAGAAATGGCCTCTTCAAGCTTTGAAATAGCCTCTGCAAATCAAGTTTTTCAAGCGAGAAATCCACAAAACACAAATGAATTTCAAAATCAAATGTTCAAGAATAACCATCAGATATGCTAGAGTCAAAATAAAATTAGCTAACAACACGTTTCTAGATTCAAACAGATCCTCTCGGGTCAAAATTGTGAATATTGCATATTTATGTCCTTCTTAGCCATTAAAAAGGTGCAGTTGCATCCTTAAAATTCATAAATACTTACACACCAAGGGAGCCAATACCTAATTCAAATTTCACATGATATGATCCTATAAAGTTTTAATAGGACATCCATTTCCCCACATCATTTTAATAAAAATTCCGCACATCACATCTTATCCGAGTTTAAAGACTAAAAATAAAATAAAAACACCCCACTATATCACATGTTCAAACATGACTCAACGATTTAAATAAAAACCTTCATATTTTCTCTCTAAAATAATGTAAGTAAAATAAACTAACATAAACTTAGAGCATAGAGAGTAAGCCCATTGGGCCATCTTCTTTGACTCGGGAAAATTCTAAAACTGAGACAACTCTAACAAAGCTCCACTCCATCTTGTCAAATTCTGCAGATTCAAAAAACAAAAATTATACACAATCTGCAACACCAAAACCCATCCATATGCACCAAAAATATCAACTAAATTTCCAATATCAAGACTCATCCATATGTACCAAAAAAAATCAACTAAATTTCCAACATCATGACTCATCCATATGTACCAAAAAATCAAACACTAAATTATCTTATCTGTATGTAACATAAAAATTCCAAAAATATCACAGAAACTCAACTCAACTATATGTACAAAACAAATTCAAAATTTATACTACACAAACTTGAAACACAATAACTCATCCATGACTACCAAAAATTATACACAATTCCCAATGCAATAATTCACCCATAGCCATGCCAAATCAATAACAACAACAACAGAAACAAATTTATCCGAACAACCACCAAAACAAATGGATCCATCAAAAAAAAGTTTCTTAATTTCACAATAAAAATGGAAGAAAAAAAAGAAATTTCTTTAGGAGGAAATAAAGACGAACGTCAACATCGAGAGGGTTGGTACCATATTTAGCTTCAGTGGTTTTACGAGCGTGCTCGAAGAACAAAAGGCTATCAAATTCTTTGGATTGTAAATCCATGGAATCACCTTCTTTGATTTTGGGGTTTCTAGGGTTTTGGGTTTTGAGTGTTGTTTGAGGTTAGGGACTACCATATAGCAGAACAATAGAGATTTGTTCAAATTCAATTACGATATAGTACTGTTATTTGATGATACCAATGTTGATAATATTAACAAATGATTATAAAAACTTATATCATTGAACAAAATTACTATTGAACTAATAAAACTATAACAATGGAACAAATAATTAATTTCATATGTACACACTAAAATTCTTTCCAAAGTTTGATATAGACAAATCTTAATCTATTAGTGAATCTTCTGAAACCAGACATATCAAATCCATTTCTTAAATTATGTTCATCTAATCACTTTTATTCTAAGAAATATAAAAGCTAAAACTTTTAAAGCCATCGTGTATAAGTATAAACGGAGAACTTACTTGTGTGAAATCGTGAAATAGTGTGAGGAACACTAGAGCAAACTATATGAGTGGCTCGGCTGTGGCGGTGGGAGGCACACTTGGAAACACACCAATTGAAGAAATGAGACAGTTTTTGGAAGATAAACTGTGAGTAGGTTATCAGTGGAAGAAACAAGAAATTGAGTTCTCGTGTTGAAATAAGCAGCTACTTATTAGATTACCATTCTAGATTTATCACGTAACTCCTGCACAAGATAGATGAGAATCAATACCACTGACATATTATATTAAGCATCTTTCAATAGTATAATTAGATCGTCGTAGGTTATAGAATCAACAACAAAAAAAGAAAACTAAGTATTGCTTCTGCTCACAGCACACACAACCATCAAGCAACCTTTTATATCAATTTGTTGTTATAAATATCACTAGATTTTTTGTACCAAGAAATTTCTACAAAAACAAGCAATTTAAGTATATTTAGTATCTATAGATACTAAGATATCTCTATGGACCAGGGAACCAAGTAAAAGTACATGTTAGTATGCGGCGTTACAAAAACTCTAGATACCTACTTGTTCATATATTTAAGCAAAAGTTACTCTATACATGATGCTTTTCCCTCAAAATGCTTCCTCCATATAAAATAACATAATTATTTCATCTAATAGAAGTAGAACTTATAGAACCACCTCTTCATATCTCACTCAATTATAATATGCTCTTCCTTTTTTCTATTTTTTTCATGTGCTTTTAAAATATTTGTTTTTCAATATTTCATGCGTAGTTTCAGAGGTTTATGACTCCAGTATCAAAATATAAAACCAAAACCTATTAGAAGCCTTTGACTTGACTTCCAATGTAATATACCAATACCTTGCAACTAATTTTACTCAAAGACTTTGTTGATACTCCTAGCATTCAAAACCATTTTAATTTTCATCTGAAATTAACAAATTTTATTGTCATTTATTTTGTGTGCTAAAGGTGAAGCAATAATCTAATCATGTCAATGACAATATCCCATCAAATTCAAGCAGTAACAAGGTATAAATAGGTACTTGCGCATTTATATTTATAAATCCTTGCATATGACAATGTGTCTATGCACAATGCACTTATTGAATGTAAAAAATAATCAGTGAATGAAGAAAAAAGATAATAAATACTTACTTCTAGAAAACCCAGCCTCGAAAGCTTACATTCGGTGCATTTTTTGGCATTGCCTTGGCCAAAATCCTGAGTTAACAATGAAATAACATGATATTAGATAAAATTTCGGAGATTATGTATATAAAGAGTAAATAATCAGGCGACAAAGAGAACTTAAGGGTGTCACCTAGACTTATCACCTTAAGGCTCATAAATAATCAGTTAAGATCAGTTCAAGAATGAATATAGTAAATACTCACTTCAATCGAGGAAACAAAATGTAAAACTCAATTTAGTCCTTAAAAAAGCGGGAAAATCCATGGTAGTCCCTCAGAATTACCAACTCAGGATACATTATTCCCTAACAAACAGTACCGGGCGAAGTTAAACTTATACTAATTAATGTGTCCTAACTTTTGAAATTTTGAGAGACTAATTATAAAATTTTCTGATAAGCACTGAAGAATAAATCTCAATAACAAGTAAATGGAAAAAAGAAAAACACAGAAGAATTTACAGAATTTGATAAGCTTACATGAAATAGGGATGCCAAATCATGATACCTATCTTCCCTCTTGTTAGTCATTCTGAGGAAAACATTAATCTACAGAAGATAGGTTGGCAATTTGAATAGAGGAAAACAAATTTAAAAAGGTTGTAAGGAATATAATTGTTGATAGTTTACCTTGAAAGGAGAGAACAAATTAATTCGTGAAATGGGAGCATCTTCATCAATTTTATAAGCTAACTTGTTTATCCTTTCATCTGGGTCTGAATCTCGAACTCGATCTCAACCATCGGTGTTTAAAGATGTAACACTACATTTGGAAGTCATAATTCTTAGTGTCGAGGTGAACATTGGCGGCCAACATCATCTGAATGTTGGATTCCTTCTGAGACAGTTCACGGGATGGGGCGGTAACCATGGTGGATGATGTTCGCTGGCGGTGGTTGTGGTCGTCTCTCTCTTGTGAAGAAGTTGTTAGGGTTTCTGGAAAGAAGAAGCTGAAAAGAAATGATTCTGGAAAGAAGAAACTGATTTCTTCTATTTCATTTTTGGTCCAGCGGTTCTTTTAACTTTTGGTCCGCCATAGTTCTATTAACTTTTGTCTAAGGAGTATAAGTGGTTTCTGAATTTATTTGGGGGCGACAGTTGTTTAACTGTCACAAATTTCTTTTTGTGGCGGTTAGGGTTATAGCCGTCGTAAAATATAAAATAAATTATAAAATTTAACGACGGTTGTCTATAACCGTCGTGGCAACTGTCATAACTTACAAATGAGGGCGGTTTTCAGGGAACCGCCGCAATCTATGTGTCGTAAAATACTTTTTTCTTGTAGTGTATGTTACAAGACATTCAAATTCGGAGAATTTAACTTTCAGTCCTTGATCACATAATTGACTGATGTTAATTAGATTGGTAGTCAACCCTTTTATAAGAAGCACATTGTCAAGTCTAGGCATTCTTGAGCAGTTAAATTGTCCAATTCCGTTGATCTCACATTTGGCTCCATCACCAAAAGTAACAAAACTAGTAGCATGAGGTCTCATATTCACCAACAAATTTGTGACTCATGTTAAATGTGTCTTGAACAACCACTATCAAAATACCAGTCATTTTTTGTTGAAACTCTGAGAGAGGTATGGGCTATCAATTTGTTGGTACCAATCTTGGGAATCCATTGCTTTCTGACCTTATGTATGTTATGAATTAGAACACACTGAGGGACAAACTTAGGATATCCATATAGTTTGAAACAGTAAGGCTTAAAGTGACCAAACTTTCCACAATAATGACACCTCAATTTATGAGAATTTCCTCTTATGTAGTCAACAAGTCATCTTTTATGATGTTGAGATATCTGATTCAACATCTTTGGTTTGAGCTCAGAGCAGCAAGGTCTGAGACAGGTTCTTTTCTTTTGTCAAACCCTATACCAGTCATATCTCCAGCCAACTTTCCAATTTGCAAAATCTCCTCTAAAGTCTCTGAACTACTGTTCAACATCCAGACAGACTTGGTCATTTGATCAAGTTGGGAGTTTAGTAATGTTACCTTATTCTCCAGCTTGAAGATGGTTTCCAAGTGCTCTTCCATTTCATTCTCCAGTTGTGATATGATTTTCTTCTGTACTTCTCCTTGTTGGTACACTTCTTCATTTTTGAGGCATAGTTCTCTATAGAAAGTAGCTAACTCATCATATGTAACTTCATCATCACTGAAATCGGAATAATATCTCCCAGTTAAAGCAGTAGCATTCTTAGCATAATGTTCTTCAGCTTCACTTTCAGTGTCTTCATATAACCAAGCCACTATAAGACCCTTTTTCTGATTCTTGAGATCTGTGGGACATTCAGATCTGATATGCCCAAAACCTTCACATCTATAGCACTGAACTCATTTTCCTTGAGAAGAATTTTCTTCAGTCCTTATCTTTCTACCAAAGTCATTTGACCTATTGATGTCAGATGAGTTGGTCTTGACATTTGGTCTTGACTTCCTGCCATTTTTTGCATTACTTTGTTAAACTGTCTCCCTAGAAGAACTATAACATTAGATAGATCTTCCTCAACATTCAAATCACATTCTTCTACTCCATCTTCATTGTTGGAAGAAAAAATAATATTTTTGTTTTTCTTGTCAGATTTGTCACTTATGCCAATCTCAAAAGTTTAAAGAGATCCAATAAGTTCATCCAATCTCATCATGCTAATGTCATGAGCTTCTTTTATGACAGTGACCTTCATATCAAATCTCTTAGATAGAGATCTGAGAGCTTTTCTCACCAACTTTTCTTCAGACATTGTTTCTCCAAGAACACTAGATGCATTAGCTATCTCAAGGATATTCATATGAAAATCATAAATACTTTCATCATCTTTCATCCTTAAGTTTTCAAATTTTGTGGTGAGCAGCTGAAGTCTTGACATATTAACTTTGGAGGTACCTTCATGAGTATTTTTGAGAATATCCCAAACATCTTTGGCAACAATGCAAGTATTGATTAATCTGGAGGTGTTTTTGTCAATTTAATTGAATACGACATTCAAAGCTTTAGAATTTCCCAGAGCAAGCTCATCTTCTTCTTTAGATCAGTCCTCTTCTGGCTTCAATTCTGCAGTATCATTCTCATATTTGTCCTTAACAACAGGATGTTTCCATCCTTTCAAAACAACTTTCCAAGTCTTGTTATCCAAAGACTTCAAGAAGGCAACCATCTTTGGCTAACAATAATCATAATTAGTTCCATCCATAATGAGTGGTATGTTCACAAATCTCACCTCCTTGTCCATTATACCAGAAAATAACTTCCCTAGATCTCACTCAGATACAAAGCGGGATGCCTGCTCTAATACCAATTGAAATTCTAGTATCATATACGTGATATCGAAGGCGATGTCACGATATTATTGTCTGAATATTAACAAGGTAAAAACATCATAAATAAAAGTAGTAATAACACAATAGATTGTTAACCCGGTTCGGTGCAAACTCACCTACTTTGGGGGCTACCAAGCCAGGAAGGAAATCCACTATTAGTAGTATCAATTCAAAGTCTAAACAGTCATAGTTTACAACTTCTCACTTGAACCTACCCAGTGCAACTTCTACCTAGAAATCATCATCTAGATATGAGAAATCACCATCTCACTCCCCCTCATTCACACACTGTGATAATCAAACAATTCTTTCAAAGAAAACAGAAGAACACGCTTCCAAAACACAACAACTTGATCTTGCTTAAAAGCTTCAATCAAGAACAAGCACTCATGCTTAAAAGCTTAGAGTGGAGAGAATTACAATTCAAACATCTAGGTGATGTATGAATGACTCACAAATAACACACACAAGAAAACCCTAAAAACTCAAAAGCATACAACTTCACAAAAACAATATTCCGTACAAGCAATTAGGTTAAACATTCAGTAATATAGAGCATTATGAATGGGTTTGGATCTGATCAGAAACTTCCTCAAATAAAATCACATGATTTACTCCAAATCAAACATGAAAAGATCTTCAATAATCTCCAAAAACTTAACGCATAGCAGCTTCTGTTTTGGACAACAAATCTCCCTTGATTTTCGCGCACACTGAAGCAAATCAAATAACTAAACACATGTTAAAAACATACAGAAATTAAATCAAAACTTTCTGTATCAGGAAGTTCCAGAACTGTCAAGACAGACGTTACAACATCTGATCTGACATCACAAAGACCAGCACACCAAATGTTCTTCAAGCGTGTCAGGGACATCTTACAAGACATCAAGACAAATGATAATGTTTTTCTACGTATCCAGTCAAACCAAGAACCTTCATAAATGTTGAGTGAATTCCCTAAGCATAACAAATCGTCCAAATATAAATGTTGAGTGAATTCCCTAAGCATAACAAATCGTCCAAAATGCATAACAAATCGTCCGACTCTATTAAACTCTGACCGCCGCAAGTAAAGTCTATGATATGTCTCATTTATGAGACATGGCCTACGAGGTGCAGAGGAAAAAACTATCTCCTCCGCGAACTTAGGAAATAAATCTTCCTCTATTCACATGTTTCTGATCTGATCATGGATTTAGGAAAATTGTTTTATAATCTATATCTAAAGAGTCTTCTATAAATACTCTAATCCCAAAATGAATTCTCTCTATTGTAGCCTAGCAAGAACACATGTCAACAAATTTGATCAAACTATTAAAAAAAATCTTGTGTTTCTCTTTAGATTTTCAAAAGACTATAACTTGATAAATTGGACTTTCAAGTGTAAGATAAATAAAATTATGAGTAAATTATTTGATTTAATATTTAAAATGGAATGAGAGGGGGAGATAATTATAGTGAGAGAGAGAGAGAGAGGGATAAAGTATAAATAGAGAAAATAGATTTGGAAAATATTAGAAATGAGTGTCTTGCCGTTTTAACTGTTTTTAGAGAAAGAAATGATAAGATGTTATGTTATTGTGTTGGATTGGTAATAACCCATTCATCAAACAACATTCTGATGCCCTTCTCTCTCTCTAAACTTTATGGGATTCCTCCCGAGAAACTCACCTCAGATGCCCCTGTTCCTATTTTAAGGTACTATAATTTTCCATTTTCATTCATACATGATTGCAAAAAATACAATTCCTTCAATGTTTATAATCTCTTGTGTTTGATTTGTAGAAAAGGAATTATAGCACTTCCTAGATGAGTTTGGCGGACACGGATTGCTCCGAGGAAGGTTCGGTGATTCTTGAGCCTCCAGATCCTGATATCATTGAAATTGATCCTACTTGTCGTTACCATAGGGTATTGTAATCTTGTGTTTATGTGCATTTTTTTTCATTTCTTAATTTGATGTTCATGTTAAGTTTTTGCAATCATTATAGTATAAAGAAGTAATTGGCAAAGGAGCTTTCAAGACTGTGTATCCTTTGTTTTTGGATAACTTATAATGCAAGCAATGTGGTTATAATCTATCTATTTTCCTTAATTTGTGGATAATTAGCTATAAGGCATTTGATGAAATCACCGGGCTTGAAGTTGCGTGGAGCCAAGTTCGGATCGACGAGGTATTACAATCGCCGGGGGACCTAGAAAGGCTGTATTCAGAAGTGCATCTTTTGAGATCTTTGAAGCACAGTAACATTGTAAGGTTCTACAATTCATGGATTGATGACAAGCAAAGGAATGTTAACATGATAACTGAGTTGTTCACCTCAGGGAGCCTGAGACAGTGTGTTTTCACTATCCTTTATAAATGTGTTTTTCTTTTGTTTTTATCTTTTATTGTGAGATTAGCCCTTTTGTTAGTGGGTTTGATGGATGATTTAGGTACCGAAAGAAACACAAGAAGGTTGACATGAAAGCTGTTAAAGGATGGGCAAGACAGATTTTGATGGGTTTAGTCTACCTCCACAATCATAGCCCGCCTATTATACATAGGGATCTCAAGTGCGATAATATATTTATAAATGGTCACCAAGGAGTCGTTAAGATCGGAGATTTGGGGCTGGCGACTCTCTTGAAGCAGAATAACGCCAAGAGTGTGATTGGTATGTTTTTTGTTGATGATTGCTATGTTCTTCTGTTTGATTTCTTCGCTAATTGTATTTTTTCATGCGTAATCCTAACAGGAACTCCCGAGTTTATGGCGCCTGAATTGTATGATGAAAATTATAATGAATTGGCTGACATATATTCTTTTGGGATGTGCATGCTGGAGTTGGCTACTTCCGAGTATCCTTACCGAGAATGTAGAAACTCTGCTCAGATATACAAGAAAGTTTCATCTGTAATTATTCTCATTTAACAATATTCTTTTTCGCTAGGCCGTTACAAGGATATACTTTGGTCATATAATATTGTTTGGTGTTGCAGGGCATAAAGCCGGTGTCTCTTTCTAAAATCAAAGATCCGGAAATAAAATCATTTATTGAGAAATGTCTTGTCCCGGCATCTCAAAGATTGTCGGCAAATGAGCTTCTGAAGGACCCTTTTCTTGTAGTGAATGGTTCAATAAGGAGTCGCCCTCTTCCGTTACCAGATATTGTTCTACCTAAATTCGGAGGCTTTGAAAATCGCTGTCTGATGTCAGAAGGTCCTGCTAGTGCACGAATTGGATCCATAGCAATGGATCTTGGTGATACCAATGAGCAACCATTGATCACTGTGTTTTATAATTCTGTTGATGATGCACCACCTTCTCCATGTATTGAGATTCGAAGGTTGGTGGGAGGTGATAGATTTTTTCTCAAAGGTGAAGAAAATGACGTGAATTCCGTGTCATTAGTTCTAAGGATAACTAATCAGGGTGGTTAGTATTTACTTGACTTTTACTCTCATAAATTGTGTTTTGAATTTGTTAGTAGAAAGTTATGTACTCTGACATCTAAATGCAGGGCGAGCAAGAAATATCCATTTCATATTCTACCTCGATCGTGATACAGCCATCTCGGTGTCAAAAGAAATGGTTGAGCAACTTCAACTTGCCGAGAACGATGTTATGTTCATCGCCGAGTTGATTGATCTGTTACTCACGACATTGGTTCCTGATTGGAAGCCATGTGTAGCTATTGATCACTTAATTTCTCCGAATGGTAAACGAATTTATCTGAGCCAACAGAAACAAGACTCACTCTTGGCAAAATACAAACAAAACTCAGTAGATTCTAGCCAAATTGTGGCAGAATATGCAGGTCCCTCAACCTCAAATGAGACATTGGCCGAAAAAGAAAACATCGATAACATGATTTTTGAAGAAGTTTTATCCCATGCAACAAACACAAATGATTTATATTCTGTGACATCATACACTTCAGCAACAACTGACTATAATGACAAGAATTTTTCTACAGTTTCATTCATCTCTGCTACGTCAGGATTCACAGACTTCAACTTACCTACGGTGCATGGATGGAGCCAATCCTCGCATGCATCTGAGATTGGGGTATCCTCTGATGAAAAGAGCAAGTTTCTGAGCATGGAAAGCAACAATTTCTCATCCCATGAAACTGAGGATGAGTTAAGAATAGAGTTAGAGAAAGTTGAACGGCAGTATCAAGAGACAGTGAAAGATTTAACCAAAAGAAGATATGAGGCCATCATGGAGATCAGAAAGAGGCTGTCACACAAAAATACTATCATAGAATAAGTTCATTAGTCTTCTTAATTACCATTTGTGTCTATCTCTTGTTCATAACCTTGAAGTTACTTGTGTAAATAGTGTGTATTGGATGAAAAGGCTCCCTTTTTAGTTATTTGTCAAACATGCATTGAAATTGTACCTGGTGTCATGCTGTTTAAGAGTTCTGATTGATAATTGAGGGGATTGAATCTAGTAGTAGTTATTCAGTTTGCTATGTAGTCGTATGAGTTGAACTCTGTTCACTAATTTAGGCAGCAAATCTTTTAGGGAAACTGCACTTAGTGAAGAGAATGGGAGAATATGTAAGACGTGGGAGAAGAGTTTGTATTATTATTGGAGAAATTTATTTAAAATGAAACCCAACACATTACTTAAATGTGGGAGAATATGTTGTGTGGCTTGTAATCCAAGTAACTGATCCAAATAACTATTCACTAATTAACTAACCACCTTCTAACTAACTTAAATGAATTGATTAACAACACATCACCTTATAATGCATTCTAAGTAGTACAACAAAACATCAAAGCATTAAAACAATCTAACTATTGAATTTAACCACTCTTAGCTTTTGCTTATGCGCCAAAAATCGGTCAACTTTCAATCCTTTGGTGAATATGTTAGCTAGTTGATATTCACTTATACAATGCCTTCGAGCTTTCCTTGAGTCACCTGCACCCTCAAGAAATGAAACTTGGCTTCTACGTGCTTGCCCCGCCATGGAAAACAAGATTTTTTGCCAAATTGATAGTTGACATGTTATCCAATTGAAGAACAAATTATTTTCTAACTGTAACCTTTAATTCCTTCAACACTGATTCAATCCGGATTGTTTGACATGTTGCATGGGATCCTGTTATGTATTCAGTTTCACATGAAGACAATGCCACAACTGGTTACTTTATTAAGCACCATCAGATTGGTGCTCTAAAACCTTGAAAAAAGCTTGTTGTACTCCTTTTGTCAAGAATATATCCACACAAATTTGAGTCTGAATAGCATGTGATTCTTGCATTATCATTACCTGTATTGCTAGGAAACAAGATACCACAATTCATGGTTCAATTTAGGTACCTTAGAATTCTCCTTGCATCCTTCATGTGTGATATCTTTGGATCATCCACGTAACTACTTATCGATCCAACTGTAAAGCCTATGTAAGATCTGCTATCACATAGGTATATCAATGAACTTATTACCTACTTAATAGGGTTACATTGACCTTGTCCTCATCTCCATTTTTCTCAAGTTTCATGTTTGCTTCAATAGGTGAAGTTGCATGGCTAGATTCAAGCATGTTGAATCTCTTAAGAAATTATTTAACATACTATTGACTAGAAAATTTTGACTGGAGACTTGACAAAATAAAAGTCAAGTGAAAGCATGACAAAGGAGCTTGGATCCAGTCGACTCTGACGAAAGGGTGTGTCGGAGACATGGGCGAAAACAATATCGTCGAAAGTACAACGTCAAAGTAGTTTGCGCAGGGAAGATTTGAAAATGGAAAGAGCGCGGATAGTTACGAAGGAAGTTGGTCGACATGTGTCACACAATGAATCAACGAAAGTGGAATGAAGGTTATTTTATTTGCAAAAATCATTTTTAGTTTTAAAGATGTCGCATCTTGTAACATTATTAGGGAAAATACTCAAAGTATTGAGTGTTAGAGAAACGAGTTACTCCTACAAAATATATGCTTGCGTACCATTTATATTCAATTCCATTTAATTCACAAGTCATTTTCATTTAAAGTTATTTATCTTTGTATTCTTTCTCTCTATTCCTTACTTTCTACCAAATTTAGTTGCATTCGACACTTTCTACTTTGTTTTTTTCTTTTCTACCTCACAACCAATCATTCAACAAACATTCTACACTTGAACACTTAGTATAGGATTTTGTAGTCGATCCTGCAAGTAAACCTACGATAGGAGGCTCGAGATTGTTCATGCGAAAACCAGCGTGAACAAATTGGCACACCCGGTGGGACGTGTTGTGCTAAGTGTATGTTATTACGTAGTGGCAAAATGGTAACACCATGTCCAAATCCAAATGACGATCAACCCTCATAAGGGAATCCAATTGTATCACAAGCGACCAACGTTAGTTCCACTCCTATGATAGAGGTTTCAACTGCTCATAGTGGACCAATTTTGTCAACACCTCAGTCGGAAGGTCCAAGACCGACAATGATAGAAACTTCAGGGCAATATACACCCAAATTCACAATGTCCATGCATCAAACATTTGGGATGTCAATTGAGCTTATGGCAGGCATGCACAGTAGCAGTTCGATGTTTGGTGAAAATTCATCATCACAGTTTCAACCTTACCAGGGGTTAGGACCTTTGGAAATCCAGTTTAGTCAAACCCTAGGAATAAGTTTTTCATCTCAAGCAATCCCAAATTTCACATCAAGCTCCATCTCAGTGATGAGATAACAGATGGACGAGAGTAATCACGAAATGGTTCATATGTTGACACAAAAAATTAAAACCATACAAAGACCACTAATTCAGGAGTCAACACAAAGTTACCAATAGTTGGCAACTCAGATGACACGAATAAGTGACATTTTAGGTGCCCTTAGGGCACAAGTTCGAAAATATCCCCCACCTCTGCTAGAGGTGCCGATCCGATAGGATGAGAGGTTCGACGAGACCTTTTATCAAGAACCCCTTGTAGTCGAAGAAATACTTAAGGTGGAACAACATCCTCCCGTCGTATTAGTTAATAGAAATCAACGCAATGGCGGGAGAAAAAAACTTAGAGGCCATTGTAGAACACATCATGGTTCAAAATGGTGTCAACCATGTCCTTTGAAGGCCAACGTATTTGTCCCCATTTCTAGATTTTGTTTTACAAACAGAATTGCCCAGGGGATGGAAAGTGCCAAAGTTTACCAAGTTCGCTGGGGATACTGAGGAATCCACTATTGAACATGTTTCCAGATATCAAACTGAAGTTGGGGATACAGCGAACAACGAGGATTTGAAATTGAAATATTTCCCGAGTTCCCTCACAAAAAATGTGTTTACTTGGTTCACAATGTTGCCTCCATAGTCTGTCCACACATCGACACAGTTCGAGAGATTGTTCCACAAAAAATTCTATATGGGACAATTGAAAATCAGTCTGAAGGAATTGGCCAGTGTTAAACGAAATGCCTCAGATTCAGTCGACCAGTATCTCAACAGGTTTAGACTTTTGAAGGAAATATGTTTTACTCAAGTACCTGAACAGGAGCTAGTCATGATAGCTGCAGGTGAATTGGATTATTCAGTCAGGAAAAATTTAGACACACAATATCTTAGAGATATGGCACAATTAGTTGATAGAGATCGACAGATTGAACGATTGAAAGGTGAAAAAACCAAGATTGGTAAATACCATAAGAAAAAGAAGGTTTCTTATGTAGCAACTGAATATTCTGATGATGAAGAGATCATCGACAAGAGTGAGGTTAACGTGGGCGAACTCAAGCCAGGACCTCCATATACGTGTACATTGATAACGCCATCAAACGAGAAAAATCTCGTCAAAACTGAGAAAACTGATAAATACGTTGCAAAAACCTATTCTTTTGATGTATCTAAATGTGACGAAATATTTGATTTTTTAGTTAAAGATTGTCAACTTATTGTTCCTCAAGGTTTAAAAGATACCCCTTTAGAACAAAATAAGAAAAGGGGATTTTGTAAATTTCATGATTTCCTTGGTCATAAAACATATCAATGTGTTCTTTTTAGGGATTTGGTGCGGAAAGTGGTGAAAGAGGACGGACTTCAATTTGGCGAAAGGCCAAAGATGCGAGATAACACATACTCTTTAAAGGTTGAATAAGCTTTATACTCGGAGCCTTTTGACTGCATGATGGTCAAAACTACTGACTATTTCGATGAATCTGAAGTTTTTGAAACTTTAGAATGCATGATGGTTGGCACGTCTAAGGATATTGGGAAAAAGACTGAGGATGAATTAGAAATAGTGCACCCTCAAGTTGGGGAAGATTTGATTGATTTCCAAGAGAAATGAAGGGTAAGTGGATTGAGGGTTGTGATATATCCAAGATGCATTGTTGTTTTAGATAAGAAAGTTGCAGAGGAGTATGAAGCTGGCAAAAAGAAAGCGCTGGAAGATGATAAACCTCCCATTCCAAGGTTTGTTCGACAAAATTGGAGCCCCTCGTCGAAATGAAGAATACAAAAAGAAATTCCAGCAACAACTCCCCCAAAACCTTTCTTCCTCTGAAGGACATCCCATAAGAAAAATGGGTGGAATCGATAAACCAAAAAGGGAGTAAAAGGCCAAAGTGGAAAGTGAGGGTGTGAAAAGTACACAAGAAGGGGGTTGAATTATGTTTCTCTTTTCTTTAAGTTCACTTTTAGTCAGAGATGCAGAATCAGAACTGGTGTTCAGATTCTGTCTATTTCATTAGCAGCGGATACATAATAGAAGTAAGGTAAATAATCAGCAGAAGACATAAAGATTTATCCTATTTCCTCCCTTAACTGAGAGTAGTATAATCCATTTGATTCACAATAGATTTTTATTATAATCACACAAATTACAATCACTTGTGCATATGTACAAGACTTTACAATTGCTCAGACCCAAGGTCTGAGACTTTCCTTGCTTAAAGCACATGTATAAGACTTATCATTGCTCTAGACTTTTGATCTAATTATCCTGCTTCAAGATCCTCTAGAAGAGACTTCCCTTTGCTTATAGCACATGTCTAAGACTTCCCTTGCATAGACTGACTGTCCACGACTAACTACTCATCCTTTGACCGAGCCTCCTACTCTTGGTCATCCATCCTGAGTCTTATCCCGCTCAGGTTCACACCTAAGACTTCTTGCTCAATCAGACTAGATGAATAATACTTTCACAACTCAAGCACTTAAGCAATGAGATTTATGCGGCTTAAGCATCTTGGCTTAAGACTTTTACTTAAGCATGTAACAAGAGTCTTTAATCTAAACTTCTTAAGGCTCAATAGAATAGAGAACAAGGTGTACATGATATAAGTATTAGAGGTACTAGAGATCACCATATCAAGGACCTAAAGCACTTAAGATTTCTAAGATATTCAATAGTAAGAAAATCTAAGGCTTTTACAATTACAACTACCTACAAAAATTCTGCATATTACAATGAGTTGATAATTGTTTGATCCTGCTACTCCTTCACATCTAGAAACCTTGTTGAAAATCCAAGATTTGAATCTTCAACATATTTATAGCAACCTGCAGAAACTAGTTGTTGTGAAGATGACTTGATCAAGTGTTTTTGCTTTCCTCCATAGTACAAGAGCCGTTGAAGATGGATACTCAGCAAATTTTGAATCCAACATATAGTCCTTTTAACCATTGAGTCTTCAAGAGGATATATACTAATAGAGTTGTTGAAATCAGTCGTCTGTAGATCTGTTCAGCTTTTCTTGAGTCTTGCTCCAAGTAGACTCTAGCTGACAAGTTTATAAGATAATACAACATGTCTTACAGTAATACGAGTAACCACAACTTTATCACCAACTCTGAATGGTACTAGAAGACAATATATAATAACTAAGTATAATTACTCGTCTGAATGCTAACACCTTCAGTTAAGAGTCTGGGTTCAATCACACTAGTAATTATTCTTTATTTCCTTCCATTAGAAGCTAGCAATGAAGAAACTCTCAAGTGTGTTCATGTATAACAAATTCCAATTATTTATGTACAATGATGTAGAACCTGCAATAAATAAAACACAATTAATAAACCATTGTTTGTTTTAATACTTTGTTATCATCAAAACTAAAGAGAATTAAGTCAAGAAAAAATCTTGTTCTAACAATCTCCCCATTTTTGATGATGACAAACACAAGTATTTAGACAATACAATGTTGGGCATTTTATTTTCCTTACAATAACGAAATATGAGTTTTGTAAGCTCCCATTGAGTCTAATAGTTCAAAGTTGAGTTTTCTAGCTCATCATTAAGAACTACTTTTTCAGAAAATAAATTAGTTCTCTTAGTAACATCAGAGTCTGAGGTTTGTAATCTCCCACTGAGTCAAACAGTTCCTAGGTTGAGGTTTGTAAGCTCCCATTTAGTTCTATATTTAAAAAAAACTCAAATGACTTCATTTTAACTTCCTTTGGAAACAACAAAATATGAGGTTTGTAAGCTCCTTATGAGTCTCATAGAATAAGATAGAGGTTTGTAAGCTCTTATTTATTACTATGTACAAGAGAGTTAAAGTATGTCGCCCATTTTAACCTTTTTAGCAACACTAGAATCTGAGGTTTGTAACCTCCTTCTGGGTCTAATAAGTAAAGTTAGAGGTTTGTAAGCTCAGACTTAGACTTATGTACAAGAAGGTTAAAATATGTGCTCGGGCATGCAATCACCAATACAAAAAATAAAATTAATGACTAATATATTCAATATAAATGGATATTCAATGGGTTCAATTTCCACTTAAAATACTTACTATTTTCTCCCCCTTTTGTCATATCAAAAGTCACAAATAAAAAGAAAGAAATAAAGAAAGAAAATAGAAAAGAAATTAAAAGAAGAAGGAAACAGAAGAAAGAAAATTACCCAATTAATGAAGCATTGCTTGATTAGTTTCTAAGGAGAAGACGAATCAAGAAACTTAGAGTAATTATGGTTTCTACAATGCACGTATTCAAGACTTAGTGGTAGTTATACTTCCTAGGATCATGGAAGGATTAATAACCGTCTCTTAGTATCCAAATAAGCCATTATAAAAAATCACACTCATAATCTACTTTCATCAACAACTTCTTAAGGAAATGGCATCCTCAACTGAGAGTCATAGTTCCTATGAAATATCAGAGAACGCTGAGAGCTCTACGAGTTCTGAGAATGATTTCTTTCAGTTGCAAGAAGCAACTGATTCTTTATCTATTGAGTGAACACCATGTTACATGGTCCTTATGCCCTTAGTGGTCTACTATCTTCAAGTATAATCTTGCTCTTTCTTGAGTTAACAAACTTGATCAACAATGACCTATGACTTGTCATGTGATTTGAGCAACTCGTGTCTAAGAACTAGATCTTGGAATCTGAACCTTCATCCTAAATTGCACCCATCAACACCATAGTGTCAGAACCATGTGAATGTTCATGTGTTACATTTGCCTCATTTCCATCTTTACTTTTGAAAACTCTTTTTTCTTTGTTGTACCAACAATCTTCGGCCATGTGACCCAATTTCTCACAATTAAAATAATAAATTGTCTTATTATCAACCTTTCCTTTATGATGATAAATACCTCTTCTTTCTGATGGTTAGAGCTTACCCGCGGCAACGAGAGACCTTGTTTGGTGGTGTTTATCTTACACGAGGTGAAAGGTTTTGTGTTTATGCATTATGATGGGTAGGTTATGATCTTTCTTTTCAACCCTAAGATTTGAGGTGTTTATAGAGATGCTTTTGGGCCTAGGGTTTCCTTGGAAATGATAGTTTCCCTCTTAGTCAAAGGTAGACCGTTGAATACCTATTTCCTAGGGAAATAGGGGTTAGGTTGTTGACCCTGACTTCTCTCTGATTGAGGAACGTCTTTTCCCATGTTTCCGCAATTGAAAGTGAGCACTCAAGGAGAGGCGGTCCCCCCCTTAAAATGCAATTGGAATCCCCCACCCTTAATATGTCTCTTACAAATATATCACTAAAATTTTCAAATCTCTTCTAATTTACTAAACTTCTTAAAACCTTTCCAAACAAGTATGTGAATTAATTGACTTTCTAATCAATTATGAAAAACAACTCATTTTCAAATCAATTAAGGTTATGTTCAAATTGATTTAAGCAAAGAGAAACACCTTTTAATTGATTAGAAAAACCAATAATTGATTAAAATGTATAGTCATTTTAGGGTTTTCTTTTATGTATTAGGGTTGTGGTTTTTAAGATTGCTTTAATAGATTAAAATGATGTTTTAACTATTAACTCATGAACTTGGCCCATATAATATATTTTTTTGAGAAAATTCTTTTCTTTATAATGAATATTTCTCCACATTTCATTTAAAATCAGATTTTTTAATAAAAGATTCTCTACTATTTTTCTACTCTCTTTCTTTCTATAAGTTTTTTTTTTCCTTTCATTAGAGTAATCATACCGCTAAAAAGTGAAAAAAATCCGTTTGAAAATTGTGTTATACTAGTGTTGGACTTAATCTTTATAAAGGATTTAAATGTTGTCAGCTAAACTTGAAGGAAAACAAAGTTGGGTAATGGTTGTTTGAGATGATCTTGAAAAAGCTCAAGTTTACTTTAGTGGAGCTCTCAAAGAGAAAATTCTTAAAAATATGATTATGCATTAAATCGAACCTGTATAAATTTTCTATCCTTATTTTTTTTCTATTGTGTATCTATTTTCTTCTTCGTATTCTTTTTATGTTCCTATTGTTATCCAATTGTTTATTTATATATAATAAAATAATGTTTTCAAAAATATGATGAGTAATGTCATGACAATGCTTGACTGTTGACTCCCAACCGGCTAGAAAGTAGAAATGAATATAGATGAAAACTTGCTAAAGGGAGAGAGAATTGTCACCCATATGTGCTGTACTATCATAGTAACACCTTGAAAAATGCTATATTTTTTTAGTCAAGTATGGACAATAGATTTAGTATTGATTAAGCATATCAATTCAAAAACGTAATCTTCTTTTCAATAATAGAGTAATTACTAACATCATTTTGATCAACTTATACTTTAACAACATCGAGTTTATGAAAATCAGATACACCAATCTTTGACATCTATGATTGAAATGTAATATATAAACATAGAAACAATAACTATACTATATAGTGTATAGATGGAGGGTAGGCAGAATGTAATACACGCAACAGATCACACACCACATGTGATTCCAAAATCACCTAACCTTACCCCCAAATTTTGCGCTATTCAGATTCTTGCTTGTTCATAGGTAAATTTTCAAGGTAGCAGGTAAATCCCACCTACTCTACACTTCCTACCAATTACTACAACAATGCATTATTGCTCAATATATCTCTTTCTATTAATCATAACTTCATTCCTTAACCAAATAAGCTTATTTTGATTATAAGCAAGTAGCATTAGAAATACCATATATGGCAAATGCATGTGCTATAATAAGTACTTCAAAATTAATCTCACTTTGACTACATCATAACAACGTTAAAAGATTGAATAATCATACATTAATTGTCTCAAAAAGAGAAATATATCTAATAGATCACTGTATCATAGTATCAATAATATATCTCCATTACATCATCTAAAACAAAATAAAGTTGTTTTTGTCATCAACTCAAAAAAACAATGAATCAACCATTAACAATGGCTTCATACCCCAATGTACATCAGTTAATTAATACTAGTACTACCATATTTTCCAAACAAAGTTCAAATAAAAACCCACTAGTCACCTTTGCACAAAACTGCTTTCTGATTCTGATTCTGATTATGATCCTTCATGGTGATCTCCAACTTTGCAAGCCAATGTCATTGTGTTTCCTTGAAGGAGATGAAAACGGTATAGGTATTCTTCTTGGCAAGTAACCAAAAAAGGGACCTTTGTTCTGATATTTTGGCTTAACTTTGAACATATTTGTAGTTCTTGAGCCATGACAGTGACCAAATATGCAGAGAATCAAGATCAGTGATAGCAACAAAATTTTAAGTTTCCAACTAAGTAGAACCATTATGTATCTAAAACTGGTGACAACCAAGGACTGAAGATGAAGCTGAGATGCTACTGATACTGTCTTTTGAGGAAAATGAGGTTGATATATTCTGAAACATGGGGAAGTTAAATGCAAAACTATGGTTCTGTGTCAGCTTGAGACTGTTGGTTTTGTTTGAGTTTCAGTTTGTTCATGTGGTAGTAACTTGTAAGAGTCAAAAGAGTTAAGTTGAAATGGTTTACAAGTAGTTGTAAAGGCTATAATGAGAAGCAAAAAGCTTTTAGGAACGAGTCTTTATGGAACATAGTGAATAATATATGGGTCCACCTAATAAAATATAATGAAAAGAGTAAGGTTTTATCTTTATTTTTTTTGTAGTTAAAGTGAATGATTTGGATTGGACCCATACAAGAGCAGTTGAAGTTATTGTATAAA
Organism: Lathyrus aphaca; assembly: GCA_963966055.1. Lineage (NCBI taxonomy): Eukaryota > Viridiplantae > Streptophyta > Magnoliopsida > Fabales > Fabaceae > Lathyrus > Lathyrus aphaca. The sequence goes on along the minus strand of OZ014524.1, from coordinate 107,126,022 downwards.
CAGTAGAAAATAGAAAGAAAATCTTTTTGTAGGCTCTGATTGAAGAGCTATATCAAAGCCATTCCCCTAATTAAAGGGTGTATAGTACACTAGACTACAGCATTGCCTTGTCAATGTGTACTCTTTCTCTCTTTCTCTCACAGTAAGTAAACTACTACTACTACCATACCACAAAACTTGTTCTTACGTACACCTCTACTGTTCCTTGTTTGATTTCCCATTACAAGATTGATTGTCCTCTTTGTCACCCCAAATTACTCTTCTGTTGAAGATTTTGACTATACAATTTCAAACCAAAATATGTCAAATGTATTTCATGTGAGATTTGTATAATAATAATTCAAAACAATGTCATATCATTGAAATGGACCCATTACCCATATAACATAAGCTTCATTATGATGTGCCTGTTCCACCACTCCTTGTTGTCAATGCCTGAGAGAGATACGTATCAAGAAAAAAATCAGATGTTAGTTACATAACATTGTGTATTACTGAAAGAACCAATGGATCAAATTAAACAATGATAGCATGAAAGTATATGAAACAGTACTTAATTGGAGGGTCCTAGTAAATTACAGGTTGGAATGAATGATGCATAAACAGACAACACAGATAGAAATTGATGCATAAACAAAAAGAAGGGTGCTACTACTATTACTTTGATTTGATGGAATTTTAGGTTTCGACCCCACTACAGGAACACTCACTAGCTAAGTTAATTATAACCTGTTGCATCACATTTTTCCCTTTCCTTTGGCTTTCATCATGCATCAAATTGTACAACTAAAGTTGATTTTGGACACTTGTTTTTCTCTTTTATGTGTGGTGTTGGACATTGGTTTTTGTTAGGGTCGATTCTGTGTCTCATATATGAGCAAACAAAGAAACAAACACATGGCGTGCAATAAGGATTTTTGGTGGTGAAAAGTTTATGAGAAGGAAAGTTTGTAGCATTCGGATTAGAATTTACCATGGGTAAACCTAGAATGATTTATGTATTATTCTTTTACTCTAAATGGAACAAATCGATATGATACAAACAATGTCGTGTAAACAAACATTTGCCTCGCAAAATGTTGAAATGTTTTTCACTTTTTATCTATTATTAGAATGTGACATGATACGCGACGCGATGGTTTTGTTCTAAAATCATATTCTAAGTCAAATTTATAATTTATACTCCCTAAATATAAGAATTTGTTGAGAAAATTATAGAAATTAAAAAAATTTATTATATTATTAAATTTATTGACTATTTTATATAATTTTAGAAATTTATTCATAAGAGAGAGAAATATTTAATATGTATAAAATGTATGTAAGAGAGAAAAATATTTAATACGTAGGATTAAATATGTTTTTGGTCCCTCTAAATATCTCATTTTTTGAATTAGGTCTTTCTAAATATTTTCTTCAAACATTGGTCCTCTAAAACTTTTCCGTTTCGAAATCTAGTCCCTCCCGTTAGTTTGAACTAATGGAGGCTGAGTTGGCAGACCATGTGTGCGTAAATAATTTACCATGGTGTAACTGAAAGAATCCACGTGTGAATGCATTGCAGTGTATATGTAGTCAAACATTATGGTTCATATTTGCACAGAATTTGTAAACTAGGGTTCATATTTTCTCTTCATCTCTTCGTCACATCCACAATTTCTTCTCCTTCTTCCAAATCGTGATGTCGTCTTCATCTAGGGTAAGTAATTTTAGGTCACAACAATCCATCATTGCCACCAACAATGAAGAGAAAAAGTGTGGATGCAAGGGTACTTTGATTGCATACATGTGCAAGAAGGGAAAGAATAATGAGAGATTGTTCTGGAGATGCCCATTTTGGAAGAACGCGGGAACGTGTAATATGTTCGTCTGGGATGATGAGTATGGCTTAAAGAAGGAAGATTCTGAACGCAACAATGATGAGAGAGATATGCAGTTTGTTGATACGTTTAAAGAGCTTTATGAAGCATCATTGAAGAAGAACATCAGGTTGAAGCTGAAGTTAAAGAAGGAGGAATTATTTGGAAAGTTTAAGACCATATGCATTGTAATTTCAATGTTGGTCAATATGTATTTTGTTCTTAGATGTAAATGTTAATGTTGTTTTGAACAAGTAATGTTTAGGTACTAAGTTGAATTTGTAATGTTTAGGTACTTTGTAATTTGGTATGTTGGAATGTATGTAATTTGGTATGTTGGAATGTTATGAACAAATATGTTTCGAACTTTGGTGATGAGTACTTATTTCTTTTTACACAATATGTTTTTGTTTTGATATACAAATTGTAGTTAGATTGATGTTTTGAAATACAAAGGCATACATAAAAATCCAGATTTTTTTCTGGTCTGCTATGGTACAGATTTTGTTAAACCAGTAAGATTTACACCAGAAATATGATATTAAAATTTCAAAGCATCATTGTACATCATTAAACCAGAAGTGCATTACAACAAAAATATCATAATTGTTTAACATCAAGTACTAAACAAGTAGTGCATTACATCTGAATCCAAAACCAAAAAAACACTTCACACCAGAATTGTTTCTTAGATACTTATTAAAACAAAACAACAAAGAACATGGTTTGTGACTTCATTCAGTTTTTCCCTTGCTTGTGCGTACTTCTTCTTCTATAACCAGTGGATCATCAGGTTCTTTTACAGGCCCTTGTATGTTCTTGGACTTCAAAGTCCTCAACCTCTCACTGTGCCTTTTTTCAGGTAACATGTTGCTTCCAGATTTGTACCTGCTTTGTGTCCTATGTTTGATAGGTTCACTGCTCAATGGCCTTGACATAGTTGTTCTTATCCCTGGTGGTTTGAAAGGAGTAGCTCTAAACACTTTTGGTTTCTTCCCAAAAAAAACTCTTGCTTCAGTAGGCTTAGTAGGTGATTTGAGAGGTGGCCTATCAATTCTAAGAGGTTGAATGTCCAATACATCATCACCTTTAAATAGGGCAACCATGATCTCATCCAAGGATGTAGGGTTCTCGATGATAATTGGTTGTGGTTCAGGATCATCAGTTTTTTGATTCTCAGTTGGCTCAGCTTCATTGACAATTGCATCTGCTTCATTCACAGTTGGGTGATCCATTTCGTTAACAATTGGTTCCTTCACGGTAGGTTGATGCACAACTGGTTCCTTCATAGCTGGTTGGTGCACTGCTGGTTCCTTGACAGTAGGTTCCTTTACATTCTCATTCACAGCTGGTTCCTTGACAGTAGGTTTTACATTCTCAGTCACACTTGGTTTCTTCATAATTGATGCATCCTTTGAAGTTGAATTCTTTTTTGTTACCCCTTGAATTCTTTTCACAGTACCTCTGCTAGTTGTTGCTTCCATGCTAGATTGTGCTCCCTTGGTCTTTTTGGAATCTTTGTTTATGGTGCCCTTGGGCCTCCCCTGCAACACATATGATATTAACATTAGAATACACTTAAATTAGCATTAGACATAATAAAAAATCATTATCTCAACATAAGTATTACCCTTTTTTTGCTTGCCACAGTTGGAGGTACATTTGCTTAACTAGGTATATTTTGAGAAGCTTGGGTAGGAATGTCTTCAACATTAGGCTGTGTAGGCTCAGCAGTAGCATGTCATGTCTGTGACTTTGATTCTACCTCTTGTTTCAATTTCTTGCAGGTCCTCTTGTTATGTCCCAATTCAAAACAAAATTTGCATCTATGGCTAGTGTTTGTTCTTTGCCACCTAGTTTGTGCAACCTCGTCCAATTCCCTTCTTCTCAGTTTCTTTGGTCTACCTGGACCACGTTTATACCTAGGTGGAAGCATGGTTGCATTCTCAGTCCTAGGCCACTTGTTTTGTCCATTCAATGGAGTTATGATCTCACCATAATAGGCCTGATAAATGCTCTTGTGATAACACTTGTCTACATACTTTAACGGGTCATCAACCTTCCTATATATTGCAGCTACAACATGCCTACATGGAATACCTACAAGCTCCCAAAAATTACAAGAACATGTCCTTTTTTCTAAGTCCACAACAAAACTGTCAGTAAACAACACATGGGTGACCTGAAATGTCAACCTACCAGCATAGGTTGCTGTCCAGCTAGCACTTTTCTTTATCTCTCTATCCAATATCCTTAAGGTTTTGTCATAATAACTCCCTTATAACCCTCTACTTTTTCCCTAAGTGTATGAAACCTCCCCATTAGATAATTTCTAATCCACTCCAACATTGTTATGATATGTTTATCTCGTTGTAACAAGATTGTTGCATTAAAGGACTCACTTAAGTTATTCATTAAAACATCACATTTAGAAAAAATAGGAAAGGCATGCTTACACCATTTGTTCTTAGGAATTGATTCAATCCACTCAAATGCCTTCACACTAATCTCTTTGATCATTGACATCTTAGCCTGATGTGCTTCAAAATAGGTTGCTTTTGCAGCAGCCATCATGAGATCTCTATACAATGTGCCACCTCCAAACTTCTTCTTAAAGTTTGCATATAGGTGTCTCAAGCAAAACCTATGCTTGTATGCTGGATACTCTTCTTCAAAAACCTGGACCAGACCCTGTTTGTGCAGGAAATAACAATGTTTCGAAATTAATAAGTGCAATAACAATGTTTCAGAATGAATAAGTGCAGGCAATAACAATGTTTCAGAATTAATAAGTGCAATAACAATGTTTCAGAATGAATAAGTGCAGGCAATAACAATGTTTCATAATTAATAAGTATAATAACAATGTTTCAGAATGAATAAGTGCAGGCAATAACAATGTTTCAAACAAAATATTAAAACTACCTTTTGTTGGTCAGAGATGAAACACCACCTATAATCACCAATGTCCTCAATTAGCAATTTCATGAACCAGCTCCATGAATCTTTAGTTTCCATCTCTACCACAACAAATGCAATTGGTAGGTACTGATCATTAGGATCTCTGCCAACAACAATCAAGAGAATCCCTCCATACTTGTGTTTCAAATGACAACCATCCAATCCTATGAAAGGTCTACATGATCTTGTCAAAGATTTTTTGGTTCCATCTAGGGACATGTAACATCTTTCAAATCTTGGAGCCATCCCTTCAGTAGGAGTACTTGTGTTTATTTTAAAAGTGTTTCTAGTCGATGCCCTTCTCAATTCAGCCCCATAAGACCATAGAAGACTAAATTTTTTGCTAGAATCACCTTCAGCAATGGCTCTTGCAATATTTCTTGCCTTGAATTCCCTACATGCTGGGATCTCTGTGGCATACCTTTGCCTCACATCAGCTACCACCTCAGTTAACCTCATCTTTGAATTGTTCTTTAAACCATCCACAATAACTTTAGCCACCCATTCAGCTATAACATTGTTGTTAAAAAATTTCCTTCCACACTTATGTTTTGAATACAAGGTTTTTATTCTAAATGTGGTGGTCTTGAGTACCCTACTACACAACACGGTATAGTCACATTTAGCCTTGTCCTTACACACAATCCTACATCTATTAGAGTCATTTTTCTGAAACTTTACCTCCCTTCCATTCAACACATTATGCTCTAAAATATCATCTTTGAATTGTCTTAGAGATGAAAACTCCATTCCAACTTTGAAAGAAAAATCTTTGCATAGTGTCTCATCCTCATTATACCTCAAAATACAAGGCCTCTCATCACCACTTTCATCATCACCTCCACTATCAAGCTCATTCGTTATATATTCATCCTCAATCAAATTCTCTTTACCCATCTCTTGAGTAATAAACACCTTGTCATCTTCTTTACTCTTTCCATCTTCAATTTCAAAATTATCTACCTTATTTACCTCCTCCTTATTGCCTTCATCATCCCTATTGACAGTTACATATACAAGACCTTCTTCAAAACCATCCATCCTCTCATCTTCACTTTCCTCAAAGTGTACATCTTCCACTGAATTATCAACAAAATCAGTACTTGATTCAATTAAAACCTCAGCTTTTTCTACACGTTTCACTGCCTTACCTTTCTCTTTATATTTAGTCATGAAACTTTCCTCTCCATCAACCTTAGCTTCACAATAAATCTCAACATCACACTTGTATCCAATTGCATACATGGCTAGCTCATGTGCATCTCCATCATCCATAATTTTTTTTAAGTCTTCTTCAAGCAAACCACCCTCATGCTTGCACCACATGTTAACTTTAGTATAATCAAACTCAGGTTCTATCACTTTCACCAGACCAACAGTCTCAAAGAAACTCCAATAATCGGGTTCTTGTCCCCTAAACACAAATATATCCCCAACCTCATATTTTAAGTTAGTGTCTTTTACAAAACGGCCCTTTGTGAAGAAAACTATCTTGAACTTATCCATTTACCTGTACACATAATTTAACCTAGGTTTAATATAGGAAATTATAGTAACCCTGAATTTTCACCAAATCTAAATTGAAAATATACACATGTTTCTATGCCCTAATTCTTTATTCACAGTAACAAACACAAACACTTAATGCATCGAACAACCTAAATCGAAAACAATGGGACCACACAAGTACAACAATGGCAGACAAAATTTACTAACTTGGGACCACCTTCAAGAAAACAACGCTTGCTCGGGACCACTCTGAAAGTTGACTTGGGCAAACTACAATATTCTAAACTTGAGAAGAGAAGACATAATCAAAGCACTTGGAACGAAACTTGAGAAGGAGAAGACAGAATCACATCACTTGGATTACGTTGACTTAGGCTTAGATTACACAATGCAATGTGACTCTTAACATTTCTCTTCCTATTTACCTTTTCTTTTTTCCATATTATCCACGCTGGCCACATTCACACAAATCAGCAAATTATTTACGCACACATGACCTGCCAACTCAGCCTCCGTTAGTTCAAACTAACGGGGGGGACTAAATTTCGAAACGGAAAAGTTTTGGAGGACCAATGTTTGAAGAAAATATTTAGAGGGGCTTAATTTAAAAAATGAGATATTTAGAGGGACCAAAAACATATTTAACCCTAATATGTATGTATGTGTATTTATTATAGTGGAAAAAATGTGATACAATTAGGGATATCTATGGAAAAGAATAATTACTTTGAGTGAATTTTTTTATTTCGTTTTATTTTAAATTGATACAGTTTTTCAAAATTTTAAATCAATACATATGACCATTTTTTTTCTTTTTAAATCTTAATTGTATTATCATCTCAAATGTAACATATTTTAGTTTTATCATAGATATAGAATGTTTATAAAAAATCAAATTCAAAATTAATATTTGTAATACAAAAAAGTTAAGTCAATATTGATAATTATAGTGTATGATGCGTTGGTTAAAATAATATACAATTATTGCCTGTGATATGGGTTATAAGGGGTTTTTAGGGTTGTTATTGAGTTAGAGTAAGTTTGCGTGAAATTTTGAGAAGTTGTGTATGTGTTTTAGGGGTGAAATTAAATGTCCCTCTTAATTTTAGAGTTGAGATATTTATAGGGGTCTTTTGGGCTTGAGTCCTAGGATCCACGAAGATAATATTTGTACTTCCCTTTTTTAGGAGCGTTGAAAATAGGGTAGTTATTTCTCTTATTTATTTGGAGAACACGACTCTCTCTCTCTCTCTATTATATTGTTGTGAATAAGGACATATCACCTCCACTTTTTCATATAATGGTGAGTGTTACGGAAAATGGAGGCCGCAACTAAATGACGGGTGTCTGTTCTAATAAATGAATGGCTAAGTGCTAATAGGGGCAATATATTACGTTGTATCGCCTTAGAGAACTTCTTACGTCGTCCCTTGTGGTCCATTTACATATATATTAGTACACAGTCCCTTGAGCAAGACAGCTTGGAAAAGGCATAGTGATTTAGTTTGTTTTTATCTTAATGTTTTGACGAGTCATTCAGATGTACCTAGGGCGAGTCCCTAAGGCATATCTGAGGTGAGTTTCCCAAGTTTGGTGTAAGGTAGACTTCTAGGTGTCAATGAGATGAATCCTCATACGTTAATTGAGGAAAATCCCCCAACTCCAACTAAGGTAAATCCCCAAACGATAGTTGAGGTGGAACTCATGTGAAACATCAAATATGTTTAATGATGATTTAGTCTAGGGATGGAAAACTGACTTTAATATTTCACGCGTCTCAGAAACCTGAAGACCTTTCGTGACTGATGGGAAACCTAAGGGACATTTGATCACCCTTAGCCTTCAGTAAGTTAAAACAAGATTTGGTCATGACATATATTCCTTGGATTTTGATGATAATAAAGTATTAAAAGAACAATGATATTATTTGATGTGTGTTACAAGTATGTATGTTCTAATTCTTAAAGGTATATATTTAGAATCAGATATATAAAAATGCACTCGAGATAAGTTGATTACTAGCTTCTGGTAGTATAGAATTTGAAGAACAATCCCTTCGTGATGCCTGGCGTAGACTCTGAAGCTGAAGGTCTCAACATTAGAAGAAGCAACATATTATTTATACACTTATTTAATGTAATTAAGCTTCTGGTGATCATTCGGAATTAGTGATAAAGCTGAACCTATTTCTACTATAGAAAGCAATTTGCATTCTCAAATCAGTTTGTCAACTATAGTCTAAGTTCACAAGGCTCAAGAAGAGTTGACATGCTTTATGGATATTGAAATTCTGGTATGACAGACTCAGATGCCGAATATGATGTTGAGATATCTTATTTATTACATATAAACATGGAAATGCACAAACAACAACACTTTTAAAATTCTGATATATCAGATTCAAACATTCTTCAAGATGTTTAAACATCAGATATGACATTCAACACATATACTATATAAAATAAACTAAAAGTTATAAAGAACACATTCAAATTGTTTACCCAGTTTGATGCTAACTCATCTACTCTGGGGACTACCAAGCCAGGAAGGATATCCACTATGTAGTATCAATTCAAAGATTTCTCAGCAAACACCTACAGTTTACAGTCTTCTCACTTAATCACTACCCGTGCAACTTCTACTTAGAAACTCCTAAATATGAGAAACCCATTATCACTTCCAATCACCTCAGTGATGTCTCACAGTCCTAACAGTCAGTTGTTATTATTGACGTCTCTTTACCTACACAACAATTCAAACCATAAGTCACACTTCCATGACAACAACTTAGAGTTGTTTATAAGCTTCCTCCAAGAATAATCCACCTCTTACTTAGCAGCTTTGAGGTTTAAAAAACAAAACAGCCACAACATAAAACCTTGTTGCGCACGGCTGCCACAAGAACACAACCCTAATGATATGTCTATTACATTTTCAGTTGATTACTAAACCTAGGTTACAAGGATTCTTTTTATAACCTATTCCCAACTGGATTTAGGCCTAAAAAATCACAGCAACAGATGCTACAACAATGCAAAAAAATCTGCTACAAATATACAAAAAGATCTTCAAATAAACAACTCCCTAAAATATCTCTAAATATATAAACTCTATATTTATTCAATATTTGAAATTTGTCTTCAATGCACATTTGAGTCTTCAAGATCTTTTACAATCAACGTCATTGGATTGGTTTAAATCTTCAAAATATTTTGTTTCTGTTGAAACCAAAACAGAAACTTCAATCCAACTTTAGCAGTTCATGATGTCGAATGAATTGTCTTGACATCTTCTTCAACATGTTGATCTAGATGTTGAAACATTTCAACACAACATGTTTGGGCGCATAAAAGGACTCATTGCTTTATGTTTTCTTTGTTTTGCAAGGATCATGTACATATACACTGTTGCTATATTTGTTTTACAAAATTAATGTGAACCTAAAAATATAGAACTTACAATCTCCCCCTTTGGCAAATTTTGGCTAAAATAAATATTACAAAAAATACATCAAAAATAAAAGCACCATCAAAGCAAAATAAACAATAGCAAACTCTCCATTATGTCAAGACATGTTGTTAGACATCTTCAGCAGTATTCACAACTGAACAAAAACAACAATCACCTATTCTTCCAGTGGATGATTTGTTTCCTCGTCTTCTAATAGACACAACAATAGTAAAAATAAGGAGTAGAAAGTCCTGAACTCTTGACCGAACTAATCCGTTTCTACTTCCTTTCTTTTCAGATTCCCAGAAGCATTCCTCACAGGTTGTTGGACATACTTCATCTAGAAGACTAATGGTGACATAAGAGAACAATCTTCTGGTCCCTTATGTAACTCAGAACACAAGTTGCAATTGTGTTCAACAACTCAGGACATAAGTCACAAATACTAGCATTCAACATCCATCTTGACATCCTGATATCCACCATACAAGAACATAACAGATGCAACTGCTGTGACAACAGCTCCAAACACATCATCTGGACACACTTTTTCTCCCCCTTTTTAGCCAAAACTTGGCAAATACAAACCTCATAGCACCACACCCACATATTATTCATCCACACACAAAAGAACCCCATTAGAAGAAAAGATGAAAAATACTCATGCAGATGGAGGAGAAATACGCTTCTATAAATAATGAGCAAGGACATAGATAGTAACGAACTATCCTTGAATAAAGAAGCGTTATTGGTCCAAGATCTTTATGAAAGGAGTAAAAACTTATGCACCATTAAATAAGGATCCCACAAAAACAAATATTGACCAACTAACTTTCTCTCCCAAAATAAACGGCCCAATAACAAACACGCTTGAATAAACCTATAGTCCACTATTTTCTGCCAGCGCCGTCCACTATTATTCCTAGAAAGGAAACAATACCAACATGTTTTGAAACATGTTCGGACATCCAACCATATAATGTCTGCTAGTAGTGTAATAGTATGGTTCACAACTCCTGAAGAATCCAAAATAAACTACAGATATCAACTTTATTCCATAAGCCTATTGGATACACATGACACTCCTTATCTGGATCACAAGGACATACATATCACAACTAAGTAATAAATGTTATCAACAGAAATACCATACTTAGTAGCACATGTCACATCATGATGTGTAACATCACAGAACCTGGTTAAGGTACTACTCTCCCTTAACTTTATAAAACCAGCTGCACATAATTGTAACATACTCCCCCTGTCTAGGTTACTCCATGCTTCTCTGCACTTGATGAAAGGAAAACATAAGACGTATCTTCATGTCTTCAAGATCTCACCCTCTGTTAAATTCTCAATTGAACACATTTAATTCTTATACCAAAGCATACCTGATCCCTTCTTGGTTTTTAGTTACCATAGACTACACAAGTTGAACATCTTCTAGCATACAGGTTCTGATACTAAGCCTTCACACACCAAAGGCCATACAATTCAGGTAAAACACATCCAAACTAACTCTGACATTAGGATGAATGTCCACAGTCATACTTCCAAGCAATCAATACTTGATCTACTTCAGTCTACTCTACATGTTTCTTCCGTACAGATCATCTACTTCATCATTCTCTCATATGATTATGTATGCTAAAAATAGAAACCATGAAGATAAACACCTCAAATAGTGTCCTAACACTTAGTTAGAACATCTTCCAAACACCAAGACCTTATTACTAATAGTCTTGATGTGATCCACCAACTGGACTCACTATAGCATAATAATCCAATAACTGAAAATCTTCACCAAAACTGTGCCACCAGCTTGAATCAGAAATCCAGAAAGAGAGATAAACTCTCATCCACCTTCAAGAAGAACAAATATCCTTGAGTCTTCAACTCATTATTCTTCTGCCCAAGAGCAACTTGTTCCAAGACAATCCTTAAGATCAACCAGTTGGCACACTCTGGTCATCTTGATTCTTTGAATCCACTCTAGATATTAACCAATTGCCACAGTTTGATCACCTCCTTTATGAATCCTCATATGAAAAAGCCAATTGCCACCCTTTGTCTTTTTCACGTTTGTCAGAATTCTCATGAAAATATTCTGATCTACTTGTTGTAAATCATCATATCTTTAGTTGATGTGCCACATCACCAACTGAGATTCTGATATTGAACTAGATGTATGAACATCCATCTGTTAAATTCAGCTCCTTCTTCTGCCACTTGAAAGAACCTCCTTCCTTAACAGAACAAGAATTACATGCTCTCATACACTTGATTCATCAACCAAGTTTGAGTAGACAACCTCCATTATGTTGATTCTGCAAAAATTCCTATCAATATCACATATTGATGAGAAAATCCCACAGTTTCTCCAAAGTCTTCAAACCTACCACTATTTGAACCTTTAGAAGGAATAGTTCAGAATACACCTTGCATCTATACCAAGGATGACACTTTTACTTGAGTAAATCAATCTTCACAAAGTCCTGATGATTTGTCAATTATAACTTCATGATTATACACCTTCCTTATCATGGGAAGAACAAACTCCAGCTGCATCTTCCAATTAACAATCTGCATTCTTGCATCCATAGACTACAAATAGCACTCCTTAACTCCCCCTTGCAAGAACAACCAAAACTCCTTTTGAGGATGGGCATTAGTTATTCTATACACTTTCTAAACCATAAGATTCAGACTGTAGATATGCATAATTCTTAGATAAATACTAAGTCCCCCGTCAAAGTATCTACCTTTATGCATCATATAAAAAATAGATAAATACCAAGTCTCCCGCTAAGGCATTTACTATTGGTTAGATAAGATTACCTTTTCACACAAGGAATCACTTGTAATCCGACTTCTTCTTCTTCTGCAGGCATCTGACACCTTCTGAGATGATGTTCTAACATTCTTTCAGACATCAGTATCAGTCACAACTTCACAAATTACTATGGCTCTGACGAAAACCATCATAGTAATTCATACATAGGTAGGGGAACACAAGAGAATCAGTCATCAATAGTTGACCAGACCAAAACACAGACATATGCAGCAGCTGGAACAAGGACTTCTCCTTCAGACTCAGTATTCAGATTGTCTGATTTGAGATGTCTTTACATACAATATAACAAGTGATCAGCTATATCTACATCAGTCAAATACACCAGTTGACACAGCTTGACCTTCATGTACAAAGAGTCTCTTTGAAATATTATTCCTTGAAGCTCAGGTACTTCTCTCCTGCAGCAAGGACGAGAAATAAACTGTCCTCGGGAGAACAAGACATGTTGATCACACCTTGATTAACACACACATATAAGAGAAGTTCTAGGGCCAAAACCTTCTTAGACACACCATACAGATGCCTCCTCTTCCAGATCAGGAGTAGGTTCCCAACATGTGTGAAATAAACACAGTAGTTTAGCGCCCAAGCATCTATACAATCAACCCTTAGACAATAGAATCATGCCTAATTTTGATGTGATGTTCTATCAAAGGATAAGACATCATTCCAAGGATCACAAAGAGATCTACAAACAAGAGATAAGTCTGTTTAAAACAATCTTCAGATCTCCAAACAACTACTTCTCTTCACAGTACCTTGAGTGGACTTGAAAAAGAGTCTTCAAGTATCATTAGCACAGTTAACAGAAGCAAATAGACATATATCCCCAACATCATATGATATATCTCTAGAGAAGATCAACCTTCTCAAATATAAGGATTTATCAGATAGATAAGCAACGAATACAAACTCCTCAGAAGCTTCAAGTGACACAAATTAGCCCTTCCAATATCTCCAGGTGACACCTATAGCCACAGGTTTGAAAATAAATCAAACCTGTCACATTAGCAGCACATCCCTATGCTACCACAACATAATTGTCCATCCTCCACTTCTAGGGACCATTCACACAACAAACAACTTTTTAGTAGAACACTTCTACCTTGACCATGATTATAAAGACTTGTTCCTTTTTAGTTATCGGGTTATGTGCCATAAATGTTCAATATACGAATTTCTTTTTGGTTAACATGTTTGCCAATACTTAAAAAATAAAGAATAAACCTATAGCTTATTCCATATTCTAAGATATATTATCCATTTAGGTTGCCTATATATCAGTTTATAAAAAATGCCTTCTAGACAATAAAAAGGTAAAGAGAGTTCTGGAAGAAAAAAAGCAAGTAAATATGTGTAACACGGTGGGAGAACTGACTTTTAGTCATGTTGCGGATAGCAAGAGTCGCCACCGACTTTTATTTTATCCAAATGGAAAGGACATAAAAGAACAGGAAATGCCTATTTTAAAAGACTTGAGTTCGGGGGGTAGGTTATACAAAAGGAAGGTGTTAGCATCCTTTGTATCCATGGTTATCCATGGGCTCTTAGTTACTTAGCTCACTTAAATTGTTTTTGAAGAGTGTAGTGTGTGATTAGAAATTTTTCTAAGTACTTTGTAATGATCCTCGTATGGATGTATACAAAGCCTTGTTTTGAAAAATGTTTAAGAAAGTGAGGTGTAAAAAGTATTTTGAAATGTGAGCAAGCAACTAAGAGGTACCTACCCTAGATTAAGTCTTTCATGTTCTCGTATGTTCTTTCAATGGTAAGACTATCCCTATTATTAAGGAATAGGTAGTCATTACCTTGGATGTTTAAGAGACGGGCGTAGGGTCATCGTATGGTCAATGAAGGCAACTTAAGGGATGCCTTTAGCAATTCGTAGGGACTATCATCATTTATTCGAAGGGACGAGATCATTATTTCGTAGGCAACCTCGAAGGGACTTGATCTTTTAAACTGTATGGACTATGATGATTTATATTTGAAGGGATTTTGCTTAAGACATCCCTATATTCGAGGGACTTGACCATATTAAAGGCAACCAAGAGGAATACCCTGGGAAGTGCAAGATGGCGATCAAAGATCGACTTACGTGTGTGTGTGTTTATTTTCAAATATTTATCTTTTTTAAGTTAATTATCTAAATTAATTAAATACAAATAAGTTTCCACACCCTATTTACTAACCACGCAATAAATATTTATAATAAAATGAAGACGGAAAATAAATCTAGAATTATTACATGGCTTTGGGATAGTTACAATATAATCGGAAAAATAAATAATAATAATAATAAAGCAAATATATAAAGCAATAATAATAATAATAATAAAGCAATAAATATTAGAATTTAAAAAGAAAATAATAATGAAGAAATAGGGAAAGGTTAGAATTTTAAAAGAAATATTTTAAGTTAGATAAGTTAGAATTTTAGAGATTATTAGAAAAATAATATAAATTTAAAGGATTTAATAATAATAATAAAAGGATAATATATTACAAAATAAATAAAAAAGTTATTATAAAAGAAATATTTAAAGTTAGGAAAAATTAGGTTAAATTTTTAAGGTTAGTGAAAAAATTAGGGTTTAGAAAATAATTAGGATTTTTTTTAAATAATTAGGGTTTTAAAATAATTAGATATTTATTTACAAAATATATATATAATAACAATTATGTACAAAAATATTATAAAATTAATCAAAATAAATAATTAAGAAAAAATTATGAAGTTAATAAAAAATATAAAGTTTAATTACTTATAAAAACATTATTGGTTTTAAATTAAACAAATTAATTAATTATTAATAATTATATATAAAAAATAGAAAAAGAAAGAAAATATGTAAAAAATAAAAGTGGGGAGGCTTGGTTTTGATCCAAGGACCTCTCCCCCTTACCAGAACAAAGGTCTTGCCACTGGGCTAGCGCGCGCTAATGATGAATATATAAGAAACAATTATTATATGATGATCCTGCAAAATAAATGAATTAAAAGAAAAAAATTGCTTCAAGCCAGAATCGAACCCAAGCATCCTGCCTCAATACGCGTACGCCCAACCAACTGAGCCAAGCAGCACTTCTGAAACATAACTACAAACAAAACCTAATAAAATAAATCAAAGTTTCAAAATCCAGATTTCGCGCCACCCTTCTTCTTCCTCCTCTAGCTGTCGTATTAGGCTATAGTGACACTTTTCCCGTCACTAAAGCTTGTAGTGACGGATTCTGTCTGTTGCTAAAAGTCTTGCGAATTGGAAAATGCAATATACAAAATATAAATACATTTTGATCATACAAATCAATCAATATCATCCTTCTAAATGCAATTGATCCATTAATTGCATATAAAATCACGTGTATGGTGAATTCCCAATTTTCAAGTTTTGAAACCCTAAACATGGTGGAATACGATTTAGGCTATGGTTCTTCAATACAATTACCCAGAAACGTTCCTTATTGCATCACAAACAATATTAAGCAATCGAAAACAATTTATCATGGTTAAATCAATACAATCGAAAAAACCAAAAACAAGCATGAACATCAATTCGGTTTCCACGATTTTGCATGATTTTGATGCAAATGATGATTAAATTACAATCAGTGATCTCCAAGGAAGCTAATGCAATCCTTATTTGGCCTTGAAAGTACCTGAAACTCACAAACCGAATATGAGTTTTCTTTGAAAATTTTGAAGTTGGAATGGTGTTCTTGGGGGCAGAAAATTTGTGTCCTAGTGTATGCTTTTGTTTGTGTATAGGTAGTGATCCAATTTAGATAAAAAACTTGTGGATTTATGGGCTTGTGAAGATTGTTTGATCATGAAGTTTCCTCACTTTCAAATATTCAAAATATCTCATCTATCCTTTCTATTTTTGGTCCAATCTGACTTTAGTTGATTTCCAATCATTCTAAATATAATTCAAATGATTTTCAATCAACGATTTCATGCTTTATTTGATTTTTCATATTTTATATATATTTAAATTGAATTTTAATGAATAAAATCCAAATAAATATAAAATAAACTATAAAAATATGAAAAAATAATCATTGGATCTTGAATGATGTCATTGTAAGGTTTGGATTACAAAATTGCAAGCCCATTTGGAAATATTTGGTTTTAAGACCTCATTTGTTCAATATACCCCTAAAAAATTTCCCAACTTTGCCAAGGAATAAATCCCTCAATTTTAAAGCTATGAAAGTGTTATTGAACATTTTGGAAATCTTAAAGAATCCTCTAACCAACCTCTTTGGTCTCATGTTCATATCCTTTACCATTTTCAAATTATGCCCTTTGGAAGATGTTGACTTTTTGTTGACTTTTGAAATGACCTATAATGTTTTAGCTCATACCTTCTAAATGAAGCATTTTTAGGCTTGGCTTGTGAGACACAAAGTTGTAGGGAATTCAATTTCCTTCAAAATGAGCTTTAGATGGGAATCTCTTGATGAAGTATGTGAAAGTTATGGCTGGTCAAAGTTCAGTTGACTTTCCTTAAGAAAACCCTAATTTAGAAACTCTTGATTCTTGATGATCTGAAACTTCCTTGATGAATCATGATCAACCCTTGATCAAATGATGAATTTTACTTCATAAACTTGATGTTGGCAAAAAATCTTGAAGTTTGACTTTGATTTGACCACAGTTGACCTCGGTTTGACTTTTTAACTACTTTGACTGATTTTTGCATATCTGATCATCTGACTGGGCAAACTTATTGGGAAAGCCTTGAAACTTGACATGTGGATTCTTGAATACATGTGGGATACTATGAAGCTCACTTGAGGTCTTGAAACTCATTTTAACCTGAAGAAACACAAAACCCTAGTTTTGGACACTTTGCTTAGGATGAGACATTGTCTGGGGAAACTTCCACACTTTTTGATCAATTGGAAATCTTGAGGACTTTATGATCATTTAGAAGTCTTGAGAGAGATTGTATTGATTGTGGGAAGGCAAATTTTTGGGTACAACAATGTGCGATTGAGGAGATATAATAGATACTCTGGTGTTGCACTTAATTTATCGAAGTGCTCCAAGATAAAAAGGATGCATGTGTGTCTCAATGATATAACATTGAAGGCTTCTGAAAGTTCATACATATTTAACACACTCTCCAGTGATACATCTTGTGACAAAAAACTCAAGTAATGAGAGATTCACTTTCTATTATATTATTATATAGTCATAAATCATGCGACAAAAAACATGTAATGGGGAATTCATTTTCTATATTAATATTAGTTCAGGAAACAATGCACTAACAAACGCAATTCACTTAGTTAACCTGTGCGATTGTGTATTCACATAGTCTTTTAAGCCCTTCTAAAAGACATTGATCAGTTGTTCGAAGGAGATATTGAGCAATTTGAACAATGAGATCAACTGATCCAATGTATATGAATCTGGACAAAGATTAAACAATGAGATTTAATTTTCCTGCAAATCATTAAAAGCTTTACAATATAACTTTCAATTCATAACCATCACAATATTGCACGAGGAAAAAATCAATGTTCGTGAAGGTCATTTATGCTACTACATTTACGACAACGATGTTACAAACAGAATGGAGAGACACAACATCGAAAAAGAACAGACACCACCCCTGGTGTTAGACATTTCTTCAAAACCACCAAGTTCTCTTTGATCAAAAGAAAATTCACTAAAAAAACCAAGAAACATTACCATTTTCCATTCTTGTTGGAAACCAGTATTGTCAACATAATCTCTCAATCCTTTCAGAAGGTCAGCATTGCGGGTCCAAACTTCAGTGCCTAAAGGGATCAAATATAGGTTCTAATCCAAGAATACTAAATGGATAAAAAACTTCAACCTACACAAAATTTACAGAAGAAATCTCAGAGCATGCCCCAAGAGAAGTTCATTGGGCTGAGCCATCAATAATGACACACAAGATCTGTTTTTAAAAAAGAAAAAAAAACAAAGGTTAAAGAATAAAAAGTACAAAGTCAACAATACAACAAAATTAATAAAGTTTTTTTCAAAAGAATAAGAAAATTAAAAAAGATGAAGCGGTTATAGAAAAAATTGAAGCTTTTGTATAGTTTGATTTGATTGATGAAAAGAAAAAGAGGAGTTTGAGATATGATATTAAAGGAATAAAGATAAATTGATGAAAAAAAGTTTGAGTGAAAATGAAAAATTAGGATTAGGGTTTCAAACCTGTAATGGTGGATGAAGTAGAAGGAAAATACGGTGAATAATTTATGTTTCACAGGTATGTGAAAGTTTTAATGTTTAAATGAAACTAGTGGGATACCCGTGCTATCGCACGAGATCCGTTAGGATTTATATTATATGATTGTTACTATTACTTATCAGATTTGTATATATTTATTAAGATAATTAATATTTATATAATTAAAAATATATTGCATAAACAATTATTTTCCAAAGTTTAAATAATTTTTTAAAGTAAAATTTTTATTTCATTATACAAATTAGTAATAAAGTTTATTTCAAATAATATATTTTTGAATAAGAATAAAATAGTGGATATACAATGATAATTATAACAATTATAAAATAATAAATTTTATTTGAACAATTATTTTTATAACAAAAAAATATCAAAATTTTCTAATTATAATAGAATGCAATTTTATGAATTAATATTCCAAGAAAAGATTAAGGTAAATAAAATAATTGAGTAATAAGATATGATTAAATAGATTATTATAGTGATAAAGATAATCAATTAATAAAATATATATAAAAAAATTCATATGTTATTTGCCAAATTTGAG
This sequence comes from Lathyrus aphaca, assembly GCA_963966055.1. NCBI lineage: Eukaryota > Viridiplantae > Streptophyta > Magnoliopsida > Fabales > Fabaceae > Lathyrus > Lathyrus aphaca. Next base: position 107,106,603 of record OZ014524.1, on the reverse strand, counting down.
AAAGGTTTATTGTGATGAAACAATATACCTTTGAGGATTTGTCCATAAGTCATTAACTTCCATAAATTGCATCTAAACGTTTATGTTTTATTTCAGTCTTCATCAAAACGTTAATATGACAATAGTAACATCAAAACGTTTATTATTTCTTTCAATCTTCATGAATTGCATGCGTGATCATATTGCATAATTGGTGTATTTCAAAGTCCAACCTCCATCAGTGGAAGTTAGTGCAAAAACTGACCAAAACAATATTTGTCTTTTTAAGTACAACCTCCACCAGTGGAAGTTAGTGCAAAAACAGACCAAAACAATATTGTAACTTTTTAAAGTACAACCTCCACCAGTGAAAGTTAGTGCAAAAATATACCAAAACAATATTGTAGCATTTTTAAGTACAACCTCCACCAATGGAAGTTAGTGCAAAAACAAACCAAAACAATAGGAACTTCAAAGTAGATATACATTTTCTTGAGATTTCAAATCTTGGAGATTACAAACAAACTTTCAAACACTTTAGAACCTATAAGCGCAAATTACAAATTCTGCAATGTACAAACACAACATTATATGTATTGTGTGTTGGAAAATTGATGTATTTCAAAGTCCAACCTCCCTTAGTGGAAGTTAGTGCAAAAACAGACCAAAACAATATTGTAGACTTTTTAAGTACAATCTCCACTAGTGGAAGTTAAAGCAAAAACAGACCAAAACAATATTGTAGTCTTTTTAAGTATTTTAGTGCAAAAACAGACCAAAACATCTACCCGTGTATCAATATGGTGAATTTTTCTCATTTATTAATATATTTATAACTTATTTTTGTTTATAAAAAATGATTGTAACTTATATCGTGTAACTTATTCTGTTTATTAAAAAATGATTATAATTTATTCCGTGTTTAAAATTTTTTGTAACTTATTTTCGTTTAAAAAGATAATTGTATCAACAATATACTCTTTTGAGTTTATAAAAATATTTATAACTTATTTTCATTAGTGGTATGTTCTTTTTAATAGATAGATATTAGATTATATTTTTATTATTATATATAATATTTATTTTATATTAAACTTTAATTTCTAAATTTATATATAATATTTTTTAACATTTTAATTAGTTAAAATTAGTGTTGTGTCAAAAGCTTAAAATAGGTAGTTAGTGAGCATTACTTTTATTAATTAGATATTAGATGACAAAATATTTTTTTTCTTAAAATAATACTTACTTTCAATTTTAAACAAATCACAATTTTACATATAAAATAAAATTATATTCTATTATTCTTATTAATATTTTGTGGAAATATATAATTTTTTTATTTATCTTTGATAAATTTTCATTTTTATTTATTTATCACAAGGTAGATAAAACCAAAACCTGTCTTTTTTTCTTCTTGTGTTTATCTCTTCTCTGATATGGAAAAAGATATAAAATATATTTTCTTTCTCTCTAATTTATAGTCCTCGTCAATTTTCATGTTTCTAAGGGCTACAATTCTTATTTCCAGTACATGTACTTAAGAAACAGAAAATAGGAATTTATAACTTAATTTTACTGTATCAAAAAATGTGTCTTGATTTCCACTTTATATTTAGCATTCTCAATTTTCTACTTGTTGGAATCTATTTTGTTTTGACAATCTGATTCATAGAAGCTTTGGTTAAGTACAAAACATGCAATCTGATAATCTGATTCATAAAGCTTAAGTACATGGTATGAGCAAATAGGATAAAAAGTAATTAGTTCTAATCCATTTCAATCCCTAATTAAATTTGATTCAAATTAGTCCTTACTTTGAAAACTTTCTATGAATCAGTGATCATATCAAATGGGTTGAAACATAAATCCAGAAAATCATTTTGGTTTGAACTTTGAAATCAAACAAGAAAAGAAATAGCTTAAAAAAACAGTTACTTTCCGTAAAAACCTTACATTCTATCATTCAATATCCCATCAAATAGAATATTCAATACACCCAATCCAATAATTTTTTTTAATGAATTGTATAAATATTTAATTAAATTATTTAAATAATTAAACAATATAAAATAATACGAATTTAGTGGTGTATTTTAAAAACTACAGTAACTTTGGGTGGATGTTCTAAATATACAAAATAAATAAGTTGCACGTGCATTATTTGCCTTGAAATGAAGCAAATATATATATAGAAATATAATATAGATGATTCAGATCGGAATCACTGAACAGTAGTGGAGGCACAGGTGTAGTAGGTTCCATCTCCGTTTTCCAGTGTCGGTTCATAGCGCAATGGCCACTCCATCCGGTGGCAAGCCAATAACACATGTCGTTTTTGACATGGATGGTCTCTTGCTCGGTATCTCTTTCTTTCTCTATCTCCATTCCATTTCATTCATAGTTTGTGTTCTTACATGATGAAGTCATGGTGTTTGTTAATTTGCCAATTTGATATTATTGCAGACACAGAGAAATTCTATACTGAAGTTCAGGTAATTATACTTGCTAGATACAATAAAACCTTTGAGTGGTCCCTCAAAGCAAAGATGATGGGAATGAAAGCAATAGAAGCTGCAAAGGTCTTTGTTCAAGAGACTGGAATCAGTGATTCACTTAGTGCTGAGCAATTTCTTGTAGAAAGAGAAGACATGCTCAGGAGTTTGTTTCCAACAAGTGAGCTTTTGCCAGGTATATATATGGAATCATGGATTAATGGTGATTGTATCAAGATATAGAGACTAATGGATATTGTTTGCTGTTAACTATGGAAACTACGATTCACATTTGAAAAGGGTGCAACTAGAAATTGAAAGCTTTAATAATATACATGATTAAAAGGGTATGTGAATTGATTTATTTTTACCTGTCAGATGCCTACACTTGGATGGCTCTAGACATGTCTTATTGACTGTCAAGGGTTGCTGATATTTTATTTCGTTTTTGTTGATTTATATAAATTTACATGGATTCATAAATGAACGTTCAAAAGTACATTGAGGGTTTATAAACAAGGGCAAGATGCCAAGACCACTCAGGTCACACACTTGATATTTAATTCTAGGAGTGTGTTAGGGACCCAATATATGGATTTGGGCCAGAAGAGCTGACTGTGGGCCAAGAGGCGCGTGAGGGGAATGAGTTGGCAACTCAGTGCTTGGGGTCGTAACAAATTTTGTTAAGCTGAGAGATGGAATAAGTAATGGGAGGAGTGGTTCAAGGAGGTACTGAGACTAGTGAATTGTAATTCTGTTGAATGGAGAGCATCTAGCACTCTAGGAGCCCAGCTCTGTGGAAGTAGAGATCAATTAGATCCTTCTGTAAATTCATTCCAAAATTCAATAATAAGCAACTTATCATTTGTTCTCTTGATTCTTTTAGTTTTTTTGCATCTATTTCTCCTGGTTATTTCTACAGGACCTAGCAGAGTGAGGAGTATGTGTTTAGAGTCCTGCATTAGATGATATTGAGTTTGAAAATGAGCTTTTAAGTGGGATCATTCTCATCGTACAATTTGGTTTTGAAAGGGTTGAGTTGAACCAGCCCAAATTCTAATCCCATCATCTACTCACTAGGTGTCTACTCAAATAAATGTGATGGAAAAGTCTTTAAGGCCCTATGAAATGCATATAGAAAGCAACCCACAAGTGTTTTATTCTACGTATGGTATGACACTTCATCCTACTTCCTGGCTGATAAACCTGTTCAATTCTGCATTTTCTGCGCTGTTCATTCTCATCTTTGTCTCCACTTATGATATGTTTCACTACATGTTTACTTTTCCCAACTTATAAGCATTTCTCTGCTTTTATGAAAGACTGAAACTTCATCCTTACCTTGATTACCCACCCTTTTTATCTTTTATTTTTTGGAGTAATTTTGTTAAGATTCCTATTTGGTTCTTTCAAGTCATTTCTCCCTCGGTTTAATTGACTGCTTCTCTTTGTTCAGTCATTGATTCTCCCCTCAATTAAACTATTGAATGAAGATCTATGTTTGATCTTAACCTTGTAGGGTTGAACACTTTGACGTGTGATTTTTTCTTTGTATAACTTGTTGCAGTCTTTTTAAACAAGTCTATGATTTAAGCAAGTCTGAAACAATGCATAAGCATCTCAAATTCTTTGTTGGCTACACCTGGTGAAAACATGGAAAGAATCATGTTACATGTTCAGCACCAAGATGTCTGTGCAACTCATAACTTGTAACTTACCTTAGCGTTGAATTCATAAAACATTATTGAGCATGTGTAATGAAGCTGCCAGCTAGTACAAGCCCAAAGAAGAATGAGTCAGCCACATCAGCTAGGGAAATGTGAAAGCAAAGCAAGCATTGGGATCCTAAGTCTGTTGGGAAATTCCCAGGAATCCAAGGATCTAGGAGAGACTTGAGATAATGGCTAACTGACTCGCAATTGAGGGACTGTGGCATGAATTGGGGTATATATGGGAGAAAGAGTGAAGTAGTCATACATGATTTGTGATGTTAATTTTCTCTTCTTCCTATCTCAAGTTCCTCTTTCATTTACTATTCTCATTCTATATTCCCACTTGTATTAGTTACAATCCAAGTCCTAATTGAGTTGATTAAAATTCAATTCAATAAAAATAATAAACTTCTTCATTGCTAGGATCATTACATTAGTGCTTTCATTTTCATCACGGCAGAGCAGATGTGGACAAATACAGTAGAAACTCAATTTGAGAAATTAGATGAAATCTCGCAACAATCACTTTGATCGAGTTATGCCTTATTGGATGACTTACTTCAGTACATAACTCTTCGTGTAGCTTTTCCCATGGTGTTGTGAACGCGTTTAATGCAATTATTGCAATCTAATTCCATTTCAGAATTTAGGCACTGTATGGCTGAATTGCCCAGATAATTTAAGCACCGTATGATGGAATTCTCACGAGAATTTAGACTATCATAGTATCGTGTAAGAAATAGATGCTTCAGTCACCAATGATTACTCTTTCATCTCTAGATGATTTTCTTCATTCTACAAAACGGATTGAATCGTTGTCCATCATTGAGAACGGAATAGTCAATGTGACACACATGGACCTCTGCCAACAAATTTCTATAGTGAATTACCGAAACGAAGCCAATCAATGATTTCAACGAGGGTCACCTAAGCAGCATGACCCTGGTTTATGTTAATGCATCGTCTGCCAATGGCAAAAATCTCGTCGTCTTTAGCACCTCACCGTCGGAAGAGGTCCAATTATCACATAGTGGATTCGTGAAGATGGCTAAGCTATCGCAAGAGGTCGAATCTTCACACAATTGCTGTTATTGTCACTGGAGTCAATTGTACCTACACGACTTTACATGTATTTGGACATCAAGAAACTGTAGTGGTTGTTATTGAGCATAATGTTGGAAATACTAGTAGGTTATATCCTTCTTCAATCATTGTTGTTTTCAAGGCTTTAATTACAACGTGTATTTAGCCTGCTTTTTAGTCACACTGAATTAATGCATTTTCCAGCCGAAAATATTTTGGTGCAAGCTGCTCAACCTGAACTTGGTACCTTGGCCAATGTCATTGCCATACCGAGGGTTCCAACTTCTAAGTTTTGGGAATTTTATGACAACGGTGGAAGATTATTTGTGAAGAGGAACTACTGCCCGGCCTATTATAAGGTCCACATAAATTGATAACGGAAAGTTGTTGTGATAATTGTCTGCTATTGTTACACTGCCATGGTGGTAATGTTAGTAAGAAAGGTATCCACAACTGCCAATGGGTGTGAAGCTGCAGTATACTTATCCTAATTGTAAGGAATGTTCACAGGTAAACAATTTTGAGGATAGTGTTCATGTGCTTTGGAGGAGAAGGAAAATTGCCAACAGAAAAATAATTGTCAGTTTCAGGGGGTTGTATCATTTATTCGATTGCTTCATGAGCTTATTTAGCAACCTGGGACAACTTTGCAGACCAGTGCAGGTCAATTCAGATTGCAGCAGGTTTTCAAAAATGATATCATTTCAATGAGGCACGGGATGTTTCAGTCTCTCAACAGGTGGAAATTAGGATGAACTCAATGTTTGTAGTCACAATATATGCTAAGAGTTTGATCATTTCTAGTCAATCAAATAAAGGAAACAGCAAAATCATCTACTTAATGCTAGAAGAAATGATTAAGTCTATGGGCACATGCATAACCCATGAATGAATGTTCCTCAGGTTAGTTTGGTTTTGTCTATTCTTCATAACAGCGTAGAGGTCACTTCAGCTTAAGCAGTCAGGGATGTGGCTAAACTAGAAAAATCTTATATGCTCTTGCCTCTTGCAACTTTATCTCAACTTCAACCTGTAGGACAAGGTTGATTTTAAAGGGGAAAATATTGTTATGAAGTTGCCAGCTAGTACAAGCCCAAATATGAATGAGTCAGCAGCATAAGCCAAGGAAATGGAAAAGCAAGTTAAGTATTGGGATCCAAAGTCTGTTGAGAAATTCCCGAGAATCCAGGGAGCTAGGAGAGACTCGGGGCAACGGCTAACCAACTCACAATTGAGGGACTGTATGACATGAATAGGGGTATACTGTATGGGAGAATGAGTGAGGTTATGAGGCATCCATGATTTGTGATGTGAATTCTCTCTTCCTATCTCATTTTCCTCTCTTTTACTGTTCTTCTCGTTCTTTTAAATCCCTACTTGTATTGCTTACTATTCCTCCTAGGCTCCTTTGAGTTGATCATAATTTCATTTAATAAAAATAGTAAACTTCATTATTAGTATCATTGCAGAATGTTTCAACTATGACCTTGTTGCTTCTTACTGTATATTACTGGCATATTTGAATACATATATTTATGACAAAGTTATAGTTTTCTTATTCTCAATGGCTTCAAGTAGACGTGTTCTGAAATGTTTATGCTGGGTTGCTTGGTATGCCTTAGAACAACTTCTTTTTGAAGATATGGGTGTAGAATTCCTTTCTGTGAAATTTTAGCAACACTATATCGCCTCATCTCAAATTGTTTTGTACTTAAATAAATTATATGACTATCTGCAATTTTAAATTGGGGTGTAAATGTTTGCTCATCTAAAAATCTTCAAACTATCAAACCTAATCTTATTGAGAGCTTTTCCTAACATAATATAACTTAAACCTATACATTTCTTAACCGTTCATATATATATATATATTAATTGCATTACTTTATTTGTTTTTAAAATATATATATATATATATATATATATATATATATATATATATATATATATATATATATATATATATATATATATATATATGTTTTTTACATTAATAGTGCCGACGTGTCTGTATTCATGTTGTATCAAGATTTCATGGCGGAGTCTGTACATCATAGGTAAATACTACCACTTTTTTGTTATAATTCTGACATTCTTTTGGCTGCTTTTCATTTATCATAGGTGTTAGCCGTTTACTCAAGCATCTACATGCAAAAGGAGTTCCTATTGCCGTGGCAACGGGGTACATTTCATCCATCTAGTGCCTTTTTTTGTTGGTTAAAGAAATGAGATTTATTTCATGTTATGTATCTGGAAAGACTTCTTATACAAAGTATTGTCAATTTGCTCACAGTTCTCACAGGCGACATTTTGAATTGAAAACGCAGAGACATGGTGAAATGTTTTCTCTAATGCATCATGTTGTTCTTGGTGATGACCCAGAAGTTAAACAGGGCAAACCATCACCTGATGTATTTCTTGCTGCAGCCAAGAGATTTGAGGTAAACTCATTAGTGATTTTTTGGAAACTTAATGACAAATTTGTCCACATATACCAATTTGAGGAACTATATGTGTTAGGGTGACTCATAGTCAGAGAAGAGGGGTGGGGGAATAATATTCAAATAATAATATGGAATTACAGTTGTTCTGTAGTTGCAGACGTATGCATATTTGGCAAAACTGCATAAACATCTATCTATCGTTGTTTGCAATTTACGATTCATCTTATTCTTTTGTTTTACTAGTTGATGTTCTAACAATTTGGATTTAGAAACGTGGGGGACAAATATTTGTGATCAGCTCAAATAAGAGGACCAAAGCAATATTTGAGCTTATTATTAAATTTTGTATTTTCAACTTTATTTTGTTTGTGATCATACATAGTGATACTTTTTAGTTAATTATATGTTGATGGTCAACAGGGTGGACCAGTAGATCCAAATAACATACTTGTTTTTGAAGATGCACCCTCTGGAGTTCTCGCAGCTAAGAATGCTGGGATGTAAGTGGTCTGAAGCACCTAATGATTTTTTCTGTTCCATTGTTAAGTTCCTCTCAAGAAACTTTAAAATATATTTATAAACTATGATTTATCTGGTTTTGATGTCATGGTAGAATAGCATCTAGTGCAGTCTCTCAGAATACTCGGTTACCATGATGTTCACTTATTCTGATTTCGTACCACTCATTTCTCACCTTATACAACTTCATTGCACGTTATTTCGCTTAAACACGTACATGCATGGTACAAGTGGAAATCGTATAATTTTCTTCAATTTGTTGAGTTTGTTTGTTACATGTCTTGCAGGTCAGTTGTTATGGTTCCTGATCCAAGATTGGACAAATCTTTTCATGGTGCAGCAGACCAAGTTTTGAAGTCATTGTTGGATTTCAATCCCAGTGAGTGGGGTTTACCTCCATTTGAAGATAATGGAAGTTAATTGCGGGTTTTGTGATGGATAAATAATTTGATCGAGTTGAATATTTGTCAGAAGAATATTGACATTTCGTATTTGGTAACTTTTTAAATATGATTGTTTCAAGTTGCAAGAGACTTGTGTGTTTTACTGAATTATTAGACACATTTGAAAGATATACACTGACTTCAAGTGTATTATTGTTTTTCATTGGAAGAGATATATTTATCTCTGACTATAATAAATGGATAAATGTATGGTTATAGATAAACGGGATATAAATTCTTGGATCGACTTTTATTTATTTATTTCAATATTAACTTTAAAAATCAGGGGATATTTTGTACAATCACACTCTATAACTATAGGGTTGCACCTTAATGGAAAATTGAAAATATCTCTAAATTTTAGAAGTGCATTTCAGTTGCATTCGGAATATGCACTCCTAAGTATTTTATAGGTGAACCATTTTCATTTTATTAAAAATATTTGAAAGTATATTTTTGCTAAAATGAAGATGATTTACTTACAAAATGCTCAGATATGTATTTTGAATACGTTCATACACTTTCAAAATTTTAAGAGTATTTTTATTATGGGAGAAATAAAACTATCAAAGAAGTTATCGATGAATTACAGCAATTGTATAAAAACTATGGAATTATGATTCTCTTGTCTACTATGATACAAACAAAATAGGGGTTTTGATATGTTGTTTGATTTTTTTAGGTATGTTAGTCATGACTATTCCACCAAATGAGTTCTTCTAACACCAAATGCATACAAAAAGAAAAACTATGTATACAAATTAAAATTTGTCAAATATAATTAGAAGTTAGAACTATAGAGAGTGGATATTGAAAATAACAAAACAAAGAGCCCATTGTAACATAGTCCCATCTTCTAAGTAGACACCACTAAAATGTTTTCTTAGAGCATACAAAAAACCAACTAATCGTTTATATGCAGGGTAGTTTTTGTATTGTGCTATTTTAAAAAATAATACTACAATAAAGAGCCGTTTGAAAAATAGGTCAGCACAATGTTTCTTCTCTATCTAACCAATAATCAAGTTCACAAGAGGACAAAAGTAAAACAATAAAATATCATAGCATCCCACCAAAACCCTAATTTATGGATATAAATAAGAAGAAAAAACCCAAAACACATAGAAGCAAAAGAAAGAAACCAATGAGAAGCAAAAGTGAAAAAACCGAAACCAATGAGCAAATATAGAAACTCATCTCAACATCTTCATACACCCTTCATTCCTTCAAACCATTTTCAACTAAAACAAATATCGACATAAACTCACAAGATAACTAACCGTAACAAAGAAGAAAGGAAGATCTTTTGAATGTAATTTCCCACCATATAAAAATCATTGCATCTCTCACAACTTTTAACAACAGTTCTGCAAATAATTTTTTTAATTAAATTACATTTTACACAATAACAATTTACAAAAACATAAATAACTATCTTGTAAAATAGTTGGTCATTCGTTCAAACAAATTCATGTGGGAGTCTTAATTAATGAAGAAAGTCAATGAAAAAAATCCATATTATAAAAGAGAATTTCTTAATACACCCTTTGTATTACTTAGATACCTTGCGTGTTTAGAAAAATACCTCTAAAATATCTCTGGTTTTCGGATGTGTAAATCCAGACGCACCTTTTTTTCACTTTCTTTTTTTCGGAAATGCACATCTGAAAACAATTTGCATTTGCAGATCCAGAAGAAAATCAGTGCAAAATTACTTCATTCCAACATTTCTCATATTCATACCATAAAATCGGATAACATTCAATTCGTTATTAAATTAACAAAAATTTAAATATTACAAAGATCAATAGCCCGATGGACGCTTGCACATCTCTAAGATTTGGTCGACCGTTTTGTGGACGATCACCACGAACTCGAGCGGGAATTGTTCTTCGTACCGGAAATACGTTTGTCACATTGTTATAACATCTTCTTGATTCTTGAGCTCAACAATGCTATAAGTGACGTTCCCTTCGTTGTCAACGGAAGGTGAACGATACTCAAACTTCACAACATTTTGTTTGTCTCTGTAAGGTAGGAGAAATTTGAACTCTTCAATGATCAAACCTATGGATTGGTGCGCCATTAGCTTAGTCGTGCAACCGGGTGTTTTGTCGTCGGTGTAGGAAACATTTTCGACACACCAAAAGATCTTGATTTCATACAACTGAGACATATTGTGTTTGTGTGAAAGATATGAAATGAAACCCCTAATTTATAGAAAACCTAGGGTGAAGGAAATTCTTCCTAACTTCTTACCGGATTTACAGATCCGGAAACGCCCTATAAATAGATGTTCTGGATGTGCATATCTGGAACTTTCCCGAATCTGCAAATCAGAATATTTTACTGATGCAAAATTTAAAACAAAATTGGTTGTCTATGTTACTATGTTATGCAATGCATAGGAATAAAATTTATTAGTGATATCAAAAGAGCACATGAATAGAAATCAATATATTTCACTTCAAAAAATTACATTTTGTCGTTCGATTATATAAAAGAGTTAAAACAAAAGTCTCTGTATAAATCTATCGGAGCTTGACCTTTGGACTTTTTCACATTTGATGCCTTTTCAATTTCGTTCAATCTATCGAATTCATTCATCCTTTCAACAAAACTATCCGGCCATAACTCGACAATTGTGGTTGCATGTGTCGCCCATTACAGTGATGTAGATGGTATGGGGTATTCGGTTTCCAAAAAGGCAAAACCAACGACATATGTCTTGTCCGTAGACATAACACCAACAATCTCAAATAGTGGAAGTCGATACTTGTTGGTCTTGTAGGTACAATCAAGAATTAGCATTGTCGAGAAAGTGTTGAACAACTTAATACTGTTTTAAATCATGGAAGAACTTCTTCTTTTGTTGGTATGTGAGATCTGGTGGAAGTATCCCGCCAGCTAAATAGTTGACTATGTCAGCATACCATGGCAGAGTGGTTTGCACACAAATTTCTTCCACTGTTTCTTCTTGGATTTGTTCATCTAGAGTCAAGGAAGATATCTCACTTTCTAATTGGTCTATAAGACGTTCATCGGGAAAATCATCATTAATTGGTATTTGGTCTGGTTTAATTCCTTCCATACGTGATAAGTGGTCTGCTACAACGTTGTCAGTTCCTTTATTATCCTTAATTTTCAAATCGAACTCTTGTAGCAGAAGAATTCATCTTAGCAATCTAGGTTCCGCGTCCTTTTTACTTAGAAGGCACCTGATGCGTCCGCAAGCGCACAGATTTATCGAAGTAATATAAAAGATTTTCGAACCATAGAGACCAATATCAACCTATCGTTATCTATCATCACTTTGTAAATCTAAGACTAATGATATTTGATTAAAGGCAAACTAGAACTAAAACTAAAGTAGAACTAAGAAAATATAATAAAAGAACGAGGTTGGGATATGGTTTCTGTGCTCCTAAGGGACTCGTAGAATAAGGTGCGAATTACGACTATACTCATATTCCATAGAATATACCAACTTAAAGACTCTGTCTCACGCTCTCGTGGTCTTAACTAAAATCATACTTCCTAATCCCAAGATTTTGCTCTTGCTCGTCCGGTAACTAGGAAACACTCTTTGAAATCCAGTAGTATCCTAACCAACATCTAAAGCGCTTTCATTGTATTTAGATATGATGCCTAACTTATACTATCCGGTTCATTCCTCATGCTCTCACGGATCTCGACTTAAACCTTAATATGCTTCTCACTTTCATGACAAAGCAATGTTAAATAATCTCTCACTCTCGCGACAAGACTACTTAAATTACGCTAGAAGTTATAACCAAAACAAAACTGTATTCATTAAATCACACCTATTGTTTTCTACCGAGTCCCGTCGGTAACGAGGATCTTCATACGCCTGGCTCAAGACAATATAGCAAGACATAAAATTTAAAACCGAAAAACATAAACATAAACATAAACATAAACGGAAATACAGTAAAGCAAACATTGTAGTAAAATAATAGAATTCAAATATTAATTGCAGATGTCGAAACCTGATACAAAAGCTATTCTTCAAGCAACCCCCTCCACAAATGTCAGCAGGATTGAAGCTTTCGGAATTGCGAATATCGAGTTCTGAGTTTGTAAACAAATAAAACTAAGCTACACTAATAGTTCCCTAATGTTGGAAACTACTACTTACATGGTAATGGAATTGAAAATAAAGGAAACAAAGAAAACAACTAAGAACGAAAACAAAAGCTAAGGTTTAATTTCGGCAGAGCTTCGGTACATCAATAACCGCCCAAAGAACCCCCTTTTCCTTCCAATGACTGCTCCTATTTATATTTGTCAATTCCGTCGGTTGGAGCCAAAATTGGATCATATGTGACCCACTAATTTGAGGGATAATCGGGAGACTCGATAAGCCTTGCAGTTGAGTTGAGGTTGAGAGAAAATAGGAAAGTGGAATGACTTTCTCTGCTTCTGTTTCCACTCTCCACGTTCTGCATAAAACTAACTAGAACACAACCACGAGCGTCATGGGCCTGTTACGGGCGTTTTTCCTCTTTTTGGGACCGTGACGGTAGTCACACACTTAATGTTTCATGACGGTCGTCATGAGGCTGTGACGACCGTCACAACTACAAATTTCATACTTTGGTACCATGACGGTCGTAACAGGGGTGTGACAACCGTCACACCCTGTAACACGGTGGGAGAACTGACTTTTAGTCATATTACAGATAGCAAGAGTCGCCACCGACTTTTATTTTATCCAAGTGGATAGGACATAAAAGAACAGGAAAGACCTATTTTAAAAGACTTGAGTTCGGGGGGTAGGTTATATAAAGGGAAGGTGTTAACACCCTTTATATCCATGGGCTCTTAGTTACTTAGCTCACTTAAATTGTTTTTGAAAAGTGTAGTGTGTGATTAGAAATTTTTTTAAGTACTTTGTAATGATCCTCGTATGGATGTATACAAAGCCTTGTTTTGAAAATGTTTGAAAATATTGTGAGGTGTGAAAAGTATTTTTTAAAGGTGTGAGCAAGTAATTAAGAGGTACCTACCCTAGATTAAGTCTTTTATGTTCTCATATGTTCTTTCAATGGTAAGACTATCCCTATTATTAAGGAATAGGTAGTCATTACCTTGGATGTATAAGGGACGGGCGTAGGGTCATCGTATGGTCATAGAAGGCAACTTAAGGGATGTCTTTAGCAATTCGTAGGGACTTATCATCATTTATTCGAAGGAACAAGATCTTTATCGTAGGCAACCTCGAAGGGACTTGATATTTTAAACCGTAGGGACTATGATGATTTATATTCGAAGGGACTTTGCTTAAGACCACCCTATGTTCGAGGGACTTGACCATTTAGATAAGGCAACCAAGAGGAATACCCTAGGAAGTGCAGACGACGATCTTATATCGACTTACGTGTGTGAGTGTTTATTTTCAAGTATTTATCTTATTTAATTAATTATCTAAATCCGATTAATTTCAATTAAATTATCAATCCCTATTTACTAACCAAGCAATTAAATAAAATACGGAAATAAAAAATCTACGCTATTACATGGCTTATGGGCAGTTACAAAATAATCGAGCAAGAAAAATAAATTACAATATAATAACCTATACACTTTTCTAATAAAATAAAACAATAATATCATAAAGTGTAAATAATAATAAGATTAAATAAATGAAACGAAATAAATTAAATAAAATTAAGGTTTTAGAATTAAAAGTTAGATTAAACAAACAAAACATAAATTTAAATGAAAATTAGGTTTTTTTTATAGAAAATAATTAAAGTTTTAAATATTCATTTACAAAATATATATATAATAAAAATTAATAATAGAATAAAATTTTAGAAAAAAATAATTAACATTTATTTACAAAAATATTTTATAATATAATATACTTAAGTTAAAATTTGAGTTATTTAATTAGTTAATAAGATAATTAATTAATATAATATAATAATATAATAATTAAATTACGAAAATAAAGAAAAAGAAAATAAAAACATTCAACAAAAAAGAAGAATGAGGGATCCTGGAGTCGAACCCAGGTCCCTCTGCTTCCCAACCTTCCAGCGCTCCACTGAACCAACTGTATGCTGGTGATAATAAAATAAGAACAAAGCATAATATAATGAAGTTAATATAAAAGAAAATAGTTCAAAAAAATGCGAGAGGCCAGGTTTGAACCCACGCCCTTTGCTTCGTACACACTCCCTCCGTCCACTAGGCCAACGCGCATCTGGTGTTAGGAAACGTAAACACATAATTATAAGATAAACCCAAAATTTCAATTTCAAAAAACGCGCGCAGGGTCATCTTTTTCACAGAACTGTCCACTTTGCTTCTAGCTACGGTTGTCTGTTGCTAAAGCTTGTAGTGACGAATTTTGTCCATCACTACATGTCCTGCATGCACAAATCATAATATTATGCAATATAAATTTAATCCAATCAATACAATCAACTAAAAGAAGCCTCCTAAGTCCAAATAGGGCATTAATTTCATGCGAAATCGCCTTGAGCTAAGACTCCCAAATTTAAATTTCCGAAACCCTAACAATGGCATAACACGGGTTTGGCCATGGAACTTCAATAACCCTGTCCAGAAACAGTCTATGGATCATCACAAACAACAAATCAAAGTTAAAATTCATTGATAACACATGAATATTCAGAATCGAAAAACAAAAAAAACATGAATATTGAAGTTCAGTTTATGCATATGGATGAGTTCTTGATGATGCAAAGCAATGAGATAGCATCAAGGACCCTCAAGGATCATGTTTAAACCTTCAAAACACTTTGATATAGCCTGCAAGTGGTAAACCGAATTTGAATTTTTTAGAAAAAAATTGAGTTTGAACAATGCCTTTTTGTGCCAATTTTTGTCCCCTCTTGCAGTGGTTGTCTTATGCTTATGTAGTAGAATCAAATTAGGTCAAAAAAACATATCACTTTGTGGGGTTATGGATATCTTGAATGTGAAGAAATCTTCTTGCCAAATTGGTCACAAAATCAAATATATTCATGCCAAATTGCCTTAGCACGAAATTAGAACCTCTCAATTAACTTTAAATGACTTTTAAGAGTTTCTAGAAGAAGAATCCAATCAAATAATTGTGTTTTTATATTTTATTTTGATTTAGAATGAATTTTAATGAATAAAATCCAAATAAATATAAAATAAATTATAAAAATCTGAAAAAATAAGCATTGGGTCGTGCATGATGTCATTGTAAAGATTGGGTCACAAAATTGCAAGCCCATTTGGAAAAAATTGGTTCTAAGACCCCATTTGCTCAATATGCCTCTCAAAAATTTCCCAACTTTGCAAATGCACAAATCACTCAATTTTAAGGTTATGAAGGTGTTATTGGACATTTTGGAAATATTAGAGAGTCCTCTAACCAACCTCTTTGGTCTCATGTCTATATCCTTTACCATTTTCAAATTATATCCTTTGGAAGATGTTGACTTTTTGTTGACTTTTAAAATGACCTATAATGTTTTAGCTCATACCTTCCAAATGAAGCATTTTTAGGCTTAGCTTGTGAGACAAAAAGTTGTAGAGAATTGAATTTCCTTCAAGATGATCTTTGGATGGGAATTTTTTGATGAAGCATGTGAAAGTTATGGCTGGTCAAAGTTTAGTTGACTTTCCTTAAGAAAACCCTAATTTAGAAACTCCTAATTCTTGATGATCTGAAACTTCTTTGATGAATCATGATCAAACCTTGATCAAATGATGAATTTTACTTCATAAACTTGATGTTGGCAAAATATCTTGAAGTTTGACTTTGATTTGACCACAGTTGACCTCAGTTTGACTTTTTAACTGCTTTGACTGATTTTTGCATATCTGATCATCTGACTGGGCAAGCTTAATGGGAAAGCCTTGAAACTTGACATGGGGATTCTTGAATACATTAGAGATATTATGAAGCTCGCTTGAGGCCTTGAAACTTATTTTAACCTGAAGAAACACAAAACCCTAGTTTTGGACACTTGGCTTAGGAGGAGGCATTGCTTGAGGAAACTTCCACACTTCTTAACCCATTGGGAGTCTTGAGGACCTTATGATCATTTAGAAGTCTTGAGAGAGATTGTCTTAATTGTGGAGGGAAAATTTTGGGGTACAACAACTGCCCCTTGTTCAATTTTCTGGAATATGAGGAGTTAGATTGGCATGTACGTCATTCGTGACTTGAAGATTGAAGAGGATTGAACACAAAAACCCAAAAATTTGCACTTGCTGGTGTATAGAATGATACTGTTGGTTGATTGTGATATTTGAATGGGCTTAAAGATGCCATTTGAATAAAGAGTCTTCTGATATGCTTCTTAAATATGGAGATGACATTTTTGGGAAGAATAAACGACGACCCAAAAATGAGGTAACCTGCGGGAAGAATAAACGACGGCCCGAGGTAACAAGATAACCATTGGGAAGAATGAACGACGACCCAAGGTAAGTTGATTTATGGGAAGAATAAACGACGACCCAAAAATGAGATAACCTGTGGGAAGAATAAACGACGGCCCAAGGTAACAAGATAACCATTGGGAAGAATAAACGACAGCCCATGGTAAGATGATTTCTGGGAAGAATAAACGATAGCCCAAAAATGAGATAACTTGCGGGAAGAATAAACGAAGGCCCGAGGTAACAGGATAACCATTGGGAAGAATGAATGACGGCCCAAGGTAAGTTGATTTCTGGGAAGAATAAACGACGACCCAAAAATGAGATAATATGCGGGAAGAATAAACGACGGCCCGAGGTAACATGATAACCATTGGGAAGAATGAACGACGACCCAAGGTAAGTTGATTTCTGGGAAGAATAAACGACAACCCAAAAATGAGATAACCTGCAGGAAGAATAAACGACGGCCCGAGGTAAGTTGATTTCTGGGAAGAATAAACGACGACCCAAAAATGAGATAACCTGTGGGAAGAATAAACGACGGCCCGAGGTAACAGGATAACCATTGGGAAGAATGAACGACGGCCCAAGGTAAATTGATTTCTGGGAAGAATAAACGACGGCCCAAAAATGAGATAACCTACAAAAAGAATAAACGACGGCCCGAGGTAACAGGACAACCATTGGGAAGAATGAACGACGGCCCAAGGTAAGTTGTTGATGAAGTTTGTCTGCTGGAGAATTTAACCTGAAAAACAAGGTTAGTTTGATGCAAGTATAACGATATATATGACAACCTGCAAGATAATATTTTATGAGAATGCGTATGATATGATATGATATGATGTATGTATGAACTATGAATTATGTTAGGAAGCTAAACAATAGCTTCATATAACAATTGTTGGCTGGGGAAAATAAATCCCGATTTGTTGTTGAGGAGCATGAAGATTTCGTTCCCGTCTTGTTTAAGAATATCGTACTTAGAACCTCCCGTTTTTCTTTCTTCGTACTTCTTATTGAAGGAATAAGTTCCTGAATATCCTGACTGAGGATAAAAGAGATGGACATAGATCCGGGATACTTAATTCTTCGGAGGATATGAAACTGCTTGAAGACTTCGTCGAGTGGGAAGTATAAGATATTACTTGAAGTATTATGTATGGATATCCGTAAAGATTACTCTGTGGGGATGAACCGGCGAAGCTTCGTTGAATTCCTACCTCCGTTCGTTCTTAGTAAATGCTATTATTGTATTTTATGTATTTCTGGTAAACATCAATCATATTCAAAAGCATATATTCATTCAAACATAATAAATGGACGTTTTTCGCTTTAGTAAAAGGGGAAAAGTAAAGCTGAATAAAGAGGGAAAAGTAAAGCTGAATAAAGGAGGAAAAGTAAAGTTGAATATAAAAAAATGGAATTTTTCTTATTTTTAGAAATAAACTTATAACTAGACATGTTTTAATACGGAAACGAAAATCCCAGTAAGAGGAATTCGTCAAAGAAATTTTTACAATGAGAAATAGCTATGTGTACATGACCCTACTGAGTTTCAACTTTGCTATTGCCATTATATTCAATTATCTCATCTTCAGCTATTGGAGAGGAAACAATTGGACTGATCGGTATTTGTTGAACTTGACGTAGATAACACAACTAGTGGAGGTTGCATGGGTGATCCAATGAGACATAGTCATACGCTTTAATCCCTAACTTTTGCCTGGATTGCCCTTTCAGGTTTTCAATCCACCGGGATACCCTTTTTTGCCCAAGCCGCCTTTTCAGGTTTTCGACTTGCCGGGTGTACATTTTTTTTTATATATATATCCCTAATTTTTGCCCGAACCTTTTTGGTTCGCCGGGATGCCCTTATTTTTTGCCTAGGCCAGTCAACCTAGCGGGTCTCTTTTTACGCGTAGTATTTTTTAACTATGTCTGCGTTCACAGGCTGTGGGAAATCTTCACCATCCATAGTGGTAAGCATCATGGCACCTCCATAAAATATTATTTTAACAACAAATGGCCCTTCATAAGTGGGAGTCCATTTTCCCCTGGGATCACCCTGTGGTAATATAATGCGCTTGATTACCAAATCACCAGTATGATACACCTGTTGTCTAACTTTCTTATTAAAGGCTGATAACGAGAAAATGTATCGATTATATTGCTAAGTTTCATTACCGTTTTATCGCATAATCATCGTTTTAACACCCGATTCCTCGAGTTTTTCTTACTATTTTGCAGGTACATCATATGTGGAGCTAAATCATGAATTAAGAGCAAAAGGAACAAAAACAACCATAAAAAGATGAAGAAATGAAGAAACCTGCAAAACCTGCATAATTTGTTGCACTCACGGTCGTCACCTAGGTGTCACGACCGTGACACCCCAAAAGAAGCAATCACGACCGTGATGACATTGTCACGACCGTGACACTTAAAATGCAAGGGACACGGACGTGAAGACCTTGTCACGACCGTGACAAGTGAAAAAGTAGGTTATTTGACTGAGACCACGTCAAAACATTACGTGAAGAAGGTCTGCCTATTTTTTAGCCACGTTCCTATATTTTCTCAGCTGCTTCAACAAGGCCCAATGCAACAAGTCCAAATTTCAAGCCCATTAATTGTTCTATAAATAGCATAATTCAGTTGAACAATTTACAGAGCATTTTTTCTATCAATTTCCTGCGGAAGCTCTGCCGATTTATTTTACAACCCTTTTATTTCAGCATTATTTTCAGTATTCTATTTTCATTGTATCCAAACCCAACCTATAACAATTTCCAACATCAGGAAATTGTTATAAAAATTACTTGTTTCTAAACCTTCAGAATTTTATTTTATTTTCGATTTCCGCCAATTACTCCGAGCTTTCTGGTCTGTGGAAGAAGGAGTCTGCCATTTTATTGTTAACCAGGTTTTTATTATTATTTGCAATTTAATATCTATGTTGTTTATTTATTTTTCTGCCATGAATATTTTGTTTATTGTTTCTCTGCCTCTGTCTGGTTCAACAAAAATGAGTAGCTAATTACCTTAGGGCGGTATGTAGTTAAAACAAACTTAATCGGTAAAAATTAACCATAGGCTTAAAATAATTAATAACTTAACATTCTGGCTGATACTTTTTATTTAAAATCGACCTTTTCGTTACGAGAGTAAGGAAAGAGTATTAGGTTAGGTCAAGACCACGAGAGTGTGAGATTTTAACCAGATAGCTAAAGTTAGGCATTTAAATTAAACACAGCGAGAGCGCTTTAAAATAAATTAGGATTACTAAGTTTCCAAAAATTATCTCTAAACACTTATGGGCTAGCGAGAGCAGGCATAGGGCTTTAGGGGTAAGATCTGAGATAAGACCACGAGAGTTTGAGTTGAGGGTATTTAAACTGGTAACCCCTACAGTATAGTTTAAGTGAACACCTTTATAAGCCTAGGTTAGATTGACCCGCCTAAGTTAGTATAATTACATACCGACCGCTTTAGTATTATTTTATTAAAACTTAAATTTAATTCCCGCCTTAATATTTTAAAAGCAACAAAAAATCGTGACAACCCTCCACCTTAGCTAAACTAGAAGTTCATCTAGCACTAAGTAACCATAGAGTCCCTGTGGATCGATAATCTTAAATATTACTTCGATAGGCTGTGCACTTGCAGTTAAGATACCGCTAGACACATAATTAGACACGTCTTTAGCCCATCAAGTTTTTGGCGCCGTTGCCGGGGACCTTAATTTAGTTACTAGTGCACTTTAGGTAGCATTGTCTAGACTAAGGTAACAACTATTTAATTTATTTAATTTAATTTCCGAGTGTATGCCAAGTACTCGCTCTAAAGGCGAAGACTTGCAACCTCTAATCCCAGAATCGGAACGCTTCTTACACGTAAGAAGACGTATATTCGATTACGAACAAAGTTACAATATTCCAGATCTTCAATTAGATCCGCCTAAACCAGTCGTAACATCAAAGGACGCAGAGATGGCTGAAGAACAGAATCACCCACTCAAGTATTACGCCAGTCCTTCGCAAGCTGAACCGCATTCAAGCATTGCCGCACCGGCTATCAACCGAAACGATTTCGAACTAAAACCTTCGTTGATATCAGCCGTGCAACAAAATCAATTCGCCGGAAATCCTACCGAGGATCCGAACCTTCATCTTTCGATCTTTGTGCAATACGCAGATACCGTAAAAGCCAATGGAGTTACCCAAGAAGCTATTAGACTACGTTTGTTTCCTTTTTCACTTCGAGACAGAGCAAGAGCTTGGCTTCAATCTCTGCCTTCGAACTCAGTAACTACGTGGGAGGAACTAAAGAGAGTTTTCTTGACCAGATATTTTCCACCTAGTAAGACAGCTATGCTGAGAGCTCAGATCAACGGATTTAAGCAAAGGAAAAGAGAATCACTATTCGAAGCTTGGGAACGCTATAAGGATTTGCTGAGACTTTGTCCACATCACGGATTAGTAGAATGGATGGTCATCCATACCTTCTATAATGGACTCTTGTACAATACAAGAATGACAATTGACGCTGCCGCGGGCGGTGCATTGATGGACAAAGAATATAATGATGCTTATGCACTTATCGAAAGTATGGCTCAAAACCATTACCTCTGGGGAAGCGAGAGAGTCGCAACTGAGAAACCAACAAAAGGAGGTATGTACGAAGTGAGTAGTATGGACCAAGTCAATGCAAAGTTTGACCAACTAAGCCAAAAGATCGACAACTTGGCCATAACACCAACAACCACCGCGGCTGCAGTAACACCTAACTGTGAGTTATGTGGAGTTCCAGAACACGAAGTTTCTGATTGTCAACTATTGACAGGAATTCCCACAGATCAAGTGAATTATGCTCAAGGAAACCCATACTCAAACACATACAACCCAGGTTTGAAAAATCATCCGAACTTCTCCTATAAGAATAACAATGCTTTATACGCACCAGGTCAAGCACCAGCTACGCCACCAGGATATCAAAAGACTGCTCCTAATGTCCCTAGAAAATCGAACCTTGAGTTGATGATGGAGAACTTTATAGCTAACCAATCTCAAACAAACAAGGACTTCTTAAACCAAAACATTCACACTAGTGAGCAGATTAAACAATTAGTGAGCAAAGTAGATGCATTAACTACACATAACAAAATGCTTGAAACTCAGATTTCACAAGTAGCTCAACAACAAGCACCTACCGCTGCACCAGTTGGAGTATTCCCTGGACAACCTCAACCTAATCCGAAAGGACATGCCAATGCCGTAATATTAAGAAGTGGCAAGGAACTTGACGGACCTACCGATCCAAGACTTGACAATCCAGCCATGTACCAAAAACCGGATAAACCGACTGAAGTGGTGAATGATCCAGAAGAAAAGGAAGATGATAATCAAGAGGTAGTGGAGAAAGAAAAGCCTTATGTGCCTCCACCACCCTATAAACCACCAATTCCGTACCCTCAGAGATTAACCAATTCCAAGACGACGGGTCAATTTAAGAAATTTGTCGAACTTCTGAAACAGTTGAATATTACTATTCCGTTTACAGAAGCAATCACCCAAATACCCTCGTATGCTAAGTTTTTAAAAGAAATCTTATCTAATAAGAAAAAGATAGAGGATAACGGAACAGTTACACTTACTGCTGAGTGTAGCGCCATAATTCAGAATAATATGCCTCCTAAGCTAAAAGATCCAGGAAGTTTCTCTATACCCCGTGTAATAGGAAAATTCGTCATTGACAAAGCTCTATGCGATTTAGGAGCCAGTATCAGTGTTATGCCCTTAACGATTTGCAAAAGGCTAGACATGGGAGACCTAAGACCAACTAAAATGTCTGTTCAACTAGCCGATCGCTCAGTTAAATATCCTGTAGGCATACTAGAAAACGTCCCAGTACGTATAGGACAATTCTACATCCCTACTGATTTTATAATCATGGACATCTCTGAAGACTCCACTACACCTATCATACTAGGAAGACCATTCCTAGCTACCGCCGGAGCTATAATAGACGTAAAAAGAGGAAAGCTAACCTTTGAAGTAGGTGAAGAGAAAGTTGAATTTATTTTAACACAATTCTTACAATCACCAGCTATAGAGGATACCTGCTATCTATTGGACGTAATTGACGAATGTGTAAGAGAAATGGAACTGAAAGAAACTACCTATTCTGAAATAATGAAAATTCAAATCCCTCCGATTTTCGAAGATGATAATTGGCGTAAACCATATCAGGATGATAGTCTAAGCGGAAGTTTAGCACTTACACCGGATCCCATGCCAAGTAAAGATAAACCTACATTAGGATTAAAAACTTTACCTAATAACCTAAGGTACGAATTCTTAGACATTGAATGTAAAAGACCAGTTATAATAAACTCCAGTTTAGGAACTATAGAAACAAAGAAACTTTTAGATGTCTTGAAGAAATATCCAACTGCATTAGGATATAACATATCTGATCTCAAAGGGATATGCCCTTCAGTCTGTATGCATCGTATCCTGCTAGAAGAAGATTGCAGAACCTCCAGAGAATCTCAAAGAAGAATTAACCCAATCCTTAGCACTGTAGTAAAAGAAGAAGTTAAGAAACTTCTAGATGCCGGAATAATATATCCAATCTCTGATAGTGAATGGGTTAGTCCAGTACATGTAGTGCCAAAGAAAGGAGGTATCACTGTTGTGAAAAACGCTCAAGGCGAATCGATATCGCAAAGAGTAGTAACGGGACATAGAGTGTGCATAGACTATCGTAAACTAAACAAAGCCACTCGAAAAGATCATTTCCCACTACCCTTTATAGATCAAATGTTAGAACGATTAGCCAAGCATTCATACTTCTGTTATCTTGACGGTTACTCAGGATTTTTCCAAATCCCTATCCATCCAGATGATCAAGAGAAGACTACATTCACATGCCCATATGGAACGTTCGCTTATAGACGAATGCCCTTTGGATTATGCAATGCTCCTGCAACCTTTCAAAGATGTATGATGTCAATCTTCGCAGATTTTATAGACAACATCATGTAAGTGTTCATGGATGACTTCTCTGTATGCGGGCAAAGTTTTGAAGGATGCCTATCAAACTTAGAAATGGTGTTAGAAAGATGTGTAAAAGTAAACCTCGTGCTTAACTGGGAGAAATGTCATTTTATGGTCAGAGAAGGAATCGTATTAGGTCACGTTATATCCGACAAGGGAACTGAAGTAGATAAAGCTAATATAGAAGTCATAAAAGATCTTCAACCCCCTAAAACCATTCGAGAAATACGAAGCTTTTTAGGACACGCCGATTTTTACCGACGATTCATCAAAGATTTCTCGAAAATCACTAAACCTCTTACTGGTTTATTAATGAAAGATGCTGAGTTCATATTCAATGAAGATTGTCTTAAAGCATTCGAAACTCTAAAAACAACCCTCATCACTGCACCAATCATGCAACCCCCTGACTAGAGATTACCTTTCGAAATCATGTGCGATGCGAGTGACTATGCTGTAGGCGCAGTTTTAGGCCAGAGGAAAGAAAAGAAACTTCATGCGATTTACTATGCCAGTAGAACCTTAGATTCTGCTCAGATGAACTACGCCACTACTGAAAAAGAATTGTTAGCAGTTGTCTTTGCGCTTGACAAATTCCGTTCTTACCTAGTAGGAGCGAAAATAATCGTTTACACAGACCATGCTGCTATCCGATATCTATTAACTAAGAAAGATGCTAAACCAAGACTCTTGAGATGGATTTTACTCTTACAAGAGTTTGATCTCGAAATAAAAGATAAGAAAGGTACTGAAAACGTCGTAGCGGACCATTTATCTAGATTAGAAGGTATTAAACCCGAACAAGTGCCGATTAACGATGATTTTCCGTATGAACAGCTGATAGCACAAATAGGAAGCGACCCAGTTCAGTTAGACTTAAATGAACCAGAACCCGTGGAAACAATCCAGACAACTGTAGGACTGCCATGGTACGCTGACATTGTTAACTACCTAGCCGCAGGAGCTCTTCCACCTGATTTAACCTATCAGCAGAAAAAGAAATTCTTTCACAATCTAAAACATTACTATTGGGATGAATCATTATTGTTCAAAAGAGGACCCGATGGAATCTTTCGTCGATGTATTCCCGAAGAAGAAATAGAAGATGTCATTGCTCAATGCCATTCATCTCCTTATGGTGGACATGCAAGCACTTCCAAGACTTGTGCAAAAATCTTACAAGCCGACTTATTCTGGCCTGATCTATGGAAGGATGTCCACATCGCTGTTATAAATTGCGATCGGTGTCAACGCACCGACAATATTTCAAGAAGAGATGAAATGCCTCAAAAAGGAATATTAGAAGTAGAAATCTTTGACGTCTGGGGAATAGATTTCATGGGACCATTCCCATCATCTTTCGGTAACAATTACATACTCGTAGCTGTTGATTATGTTTCGAAATGGATTGAAGCTATAGCTTCTCCTACAAACGATACACGAGTTGTAATAAAGCTTTTCAAAAATATAATCTTTCCCAGATTTGGTGTGCCTAGACTCGTCATAAGTGACGGTGGCTCGCACTTCATTTCAAAAATCTTTGACAAATTACTATCTAAGTATGGAGTAAGACACCATGTGGCAACACCATATCACCCACAAACAAGTGGACAAGTCGAAGTCTCAAACAGAGAGATCAAACAAATCTTAGAAAAGACTGTCGCCATATCTCGGGAAGATTGGTCATCTAAACTTAATGAAGCTTTATGGGCTTATAGGACCGCTTACAAGACACCCATAGGTACTACACCTTTCAAATTAGTTTATGGAAAATCTTGTCACCTCCCGGTAGAACTAGAACACAAAGCTTATTGGGCGATTAAAACTCTCAATATAAACTATAATGCTGCAGGAGAAAAGTGAATCCTAGATATTAACGAATTAGAAGAATTAAGGCTAGATGCTTATGAGAATGCTAAGATATATAAAGAAAGAACTAAGCGATGGCATGATAAACGCCTATCTAGGAAAGAATTTAGTGTGGGAGACGTTGTACTCCTTTTTAACTCAAGACTTAGGCTCTTTCCTGGAAAATTAAAATCTAGATGGTCAGGACCCTTTGAAATAAATAAAGTGTTCCCGAGTGGAGCAATAGAAATTAAGGGTAGGAATAGTGAACCATTCATAGTAAACGGACAACGTTTAAAACATTATCATAAAGTTGAAAATAGAGATTATGCAAATAGTCTAAGGATTTTATAGTTGTCCACTAATTCCCCTGATTAATCTACACCTAAGCATTACGTCAGGCTTTTGACGATAAAAACAGCGCTTAGTGGGAGGCAACCCATTCACTCATTTAATCATTTAATTCAATTTTTTTATCAATCTATTATTTTGTCATTTATCGTTTTATTCTTCATTTAATTGTTTTGTCATTTTATAGCTTTATTTCATTATTACTATTATTGCCTTTAAATTATGCATTTCATTTCCTTATTTTTCTTTATTTTAATCTTAAATCACTTTTACAGATTTTCTAAAAGTCTTTTCCACTTTCCTTCTCCCCCTGATTTGTTTCCTCCATATTTGCACTGACCATGGCTAACCAACCGATTAACCATATGGAAACCAAATTTAGAGGTAGGAACAAAAGAATGAAATTTGAAGAGTTATCACAGAGGCAAATGGATTTGACCCTGTACCCGGATGATCTGACTATGGAAACCCTAGGTATACATGATAGCATCCTGTACTTGTTTAACCGACTTGGATGGGAGAATGCACGGATTTAACATAAGTTTGTGACTTACCGCGAGCTCACCCTTGAGTTCCTTAGCTCCTTAGTTTACCTACCCGAGCGCGGTTTTGGATTTAGGAAAGGATTTATCAGTTTCCGCCTATTTGGAATAGAATATGACTTTAACCATAAAGAACTAGCTGACTTATTAGGATTCCCTAGTGGACCCTTTGCTTTTACTACCACACAGGTAGAATTGATGGACATTGAGCTAGATTTCTTTTGGGTAACTTTAACCGGAAACTACCACCCTGAACCAAATAGCATGAACAATGATGAAATCCATAACCCAGCTCTCCGTTACTTCCATAAGATCCTTGCCCACACCTTCTTTGGAAAAGAAGAAAACATTACCGGAGTCTCTAAAGATGAGATATTCATTATGTCATGTTTCACTAATGGACAACCTGTTAATGGTGTACCTTTCATGATGCAAACCTTCACCCGTATCCAAGAAGAACCTGAATTACCTATATTAGTAGGAGGTCTTGTAACCATGATTGCTGATGCCTTAAGACTTAGATACCAATTGCACAGGTGCAACCGTTTAGGTACCATCCGTCCTATGAATCTTAACTTTTGCTTTAATCGCCATATAATAAGGAATTTAGGACATCCACCTTTCGAGTACTTAATCCGGAATGAGGTAGTAACCCTGTTCACACTACCAAACCATGCTAGAGTAAGTGTATACAATAAGGATAACTGGCTTTATGAGTTAACCCCACCTGATTATCCATCTACTCCTGAAACACCTCAGTCTTACAAGATAAAAGATGATATAATGACCGATGTCGAAACTGACCCTGAGACACCTCCTGGTTACCATGACATTGACCACACTGACGAAGTTATTGAAACCCCTGAAGTGAATCAAGGAGATTATGCTAACAACTTACAGAATATCATGAACACTCTTGAAGCTTACCAAACTGATATAAATTCATTCAAGGATGAAATTAAGAGCATGCGATTGGACATTATAGGTTTGACTGACATAACCTGTGAACAATTCTATCACTTGAACTCCGCAATCGAAGATTTGAAGAAACACTTTTGAAAATGCTATAAGTGATCTAGTTTATTTTTCTCATTGCTTTCGTTTCTAGTTAGATTTACTTTTCGCAAACAATTTCGTACCGTATTTTCATTTATGTAATTTCATTTCAATTACCATATGCAATGCACTTCTAGTTCCCAAAATTTTTCCATTTTAATCAATTTATATATTTTCATTCTATGTACTGTTATGCTTGAATTTATTTATATTCTATAAAAATCTCTCGTGCAGTGCAAATATACAAGTGCTATATTGAAAATATTTATTATATGGTGTTTAAATGTAATATTGAGTGAGAAGTGAAAAAAATAAATTATTATAAAGTATATGAAGCGTAAGAGATAGTGTTTTCTGGAAATTATTCAACGAAACAAACTCTCACGGTCGTCACGCCCCCCTAACGATCGTGACGTGCTAATTTAGCGTGTCACGACCGTCATCTCCCTGTCACGACCGTGACAACCCTAAATATAGGATTCGTGAGAAACAGAACTGTTTCTTTTCGAAACCTCTTCTTCTTCCTCCTCCATAACTTCCAAAAACCACCCATTTTCTCCACAACTTCCGTAACCTCCCATTACCAAATTAAAACTCATTAACCTCCCCATTATCACCACACCTATCACATTCTCACCTTCCAATATTTATCCGAACCATTATTTCTCTCATTTTATCACTTTTTCACAAAAATCCAAAATCCTCATCTCTCACTATAGTTCTTGCATGCAATGGATGCTATTCAATTCAGAGAGGGTGATGCTGGAGAAACCCAGAGAGAAAGATTTATCCGATTCCAGAACCGCGGTGTGCAACCTACGCGTTATATCGACACTGAATGTTTGAGAGAGCTCGGAATGCTCAACAGTGTCAAGAACCTGCTTAAGAAGGTTAATCTGTGGGTTCTATGCAGTCAGCCTCAGCCCACATTCGAGTTGCTGACACTGGAGTTCCTAAGCTCGTTCTGTTACATCACCGGTACCGGTTCTCAGAGTCAGCTTACCGGCGTTGCTAAATTCAGATTGTTTGGCCGGGAGTTTGAACTTTCGCAAACAAGGATAGCCGAGTTGCTAGGCTTCGCTCACGGGAATGAAGCTCACCTCCGCGTGCCGGATAATTTTAGTGAAACCGCTTTCACTTTATGGCACGACATAACTAATACCCGTGCCTCAGCCTTCCAAAGCCTCAATGCTACACACATCCACAACCCGACAATCCGATATTTCCACCGAGTCATTTGCAACACCATCTTTGCACGAGAGAGTAACCATAAGCTCAACTCCAAGGAGCTACTGTTCTTGCACTGCGCTCTAAATGACGAGCCGATCAACGCTGCCCCGTTCATGCTTTCTCACATCCAGGCCATTGCGCAAAGAGGCTCCACCCCATTTTTCATTGGCGGCATTGTCTCCGCCCTCGCCTTTCAGTTAGGGCTTCGTGACTTGCTCGACAATTTTCCTGGCATAGCCGCAGAATTCCTCACCAAGAGCTATTGCAGGTCCGCTCACCTGATTGCGCAGCGAGAGGATGGCAGGTATAGCCCTGTTATCCACGGCACCGTTTATCACCATATCATTCTGCCGTCCCGCGACCGCATCGACCCATCCAGCCGAGCCAACTGGCTCTTTGTTTTACCAGATGCTGCCGGCCATGCCCCCATTCATGATGATCAGGCCGATCCTCCAGCGGATGAGATGCAGGACGCGATGGATGCAGCTGAGCCTGTCCAGGACATTCCAGAGTCATCTACTCGACAGCCTTCTGCACAGGATTTCACTCTTGAGGACGTCCTCCGCGCGATTCATCAGCAGAACCAGATGAACGCCGCACTGGAGCGTAGGCAGAAGGAGCAGTATGATGCTTTACTCCGCACTATTTCAACAAACCAGGAAGCTACTAATGAGAAGTTTGGAGAAATTTTCAGCGAGCTAGAGGCCTTACGCATTGACATCACTGCTGTTACCGGTACCGGTTCTGATCCTGAAGCGACTCCTACCAGAAGCTCCCGCACCAGAAGCCGAGTCCGCGGTCCTCAGCAGCCTTAGTTTTAGTTTTGCTTATGTTTGTTTTTCGTTTTTGTAGTCTGTACTGTACTTTTACCGCTATTATATCACAACATTGAGGACAATGTCTGATATAGTGTGGGAGAGGTACCTTTCATTTCCGCATTTTTCCTTTTCGCATTTTTCCATTCCATTGTATTTCTTTTCGCAAGTTAATGAAACGAGCAAATCTTTGTGATATTTTCTTTAGCTTCGAACTTTCCCCGTTTATTTAGCCATACCAGAAAAAAAAATCTTTAATTATTCGCATTACCCGACTTACCTACGGAATCGTAATTAGGAAGCTGAGAACGATTCAACAAGACCAATACAATCTTGACACCTTTGACTTCCCACTTAAGCGATTTCCATTCCGATTATCATTACGAGTACACTTTAAGTTTCAGTTCAAAAGTAACCCCTAGTAGTTTATACTAGCAGTCAGCACCGTCTGAACACAAACCACGTGGGGAGCCGATGAATATAAGCGTTTGATGCCTAATCAATAATGATCCTTCATATCTTGATGCAAATGAAAAGAAATTGCACCAAAGTACACGGTCGCATATAAGAAACGAGAAATATGAGAAGGAGTCCATTGTGGGTTGGTTCAGAGGTACTGGTTCTGAACTTGGTAGGGCGTGCTACGGCTCGATCCCCCACAACCTCCAAATCGGATAATATATGTAGGGTTACCGCACTCGTGTACCAGACCCCGTGCTTAAAAAGGATCAAAGTCGCTAACCGGCTACTCCACTACGTGCGTGCTAAGGCAAAGGGCTTAATGTGATTGCGCTAGAATGAAACCGGGCGAAATAAGATTGAAAAACTCTAGGTGAAATCGTAAAGAAATTTCTGATTGTTTCGATTAACGGGAAGTCGACGACATAGCTTGTTGCTTGTGTCATTAGTGTATCGTTAGTGTTCTATCAAAGTATCGGTTTATCCGACAAAACGATCCCTCGTACGGTTTGTTATGTGTATGCGTCAATAAAAACTTGTCCGACGATTTTCAACCGACTATTTGCTTGAGGACAAGCAAAGGTTTAAGTTTGGGGAAGTTTGATAACGAGAAAATGTATCGATTATATTGCTAAGTTTCATTACCGTTTTATCGCATAATCATCGTTTTAACACCCGATTCCTCGAGTTTTTCTTACTATTTTGCAGGTACATCATATGTGGAGCTAAATCATGAATTAAGAGCAAAAGGAACAAAAACAACCATAAAAAGATGAAGAAATGAAGAAACCTGCAAAACCTGCATAATTTGTTGCACTCACGGTCGTCACCTAGGTGTCACGACCGTGACACCCCAAAAGAAGCAATCACGACCGTGATGACATTGTCACGACCGTGACACTTAAAATGCAAGGGACACGGACGTGAAGACCTTGTCACGACCGTGACAAGTGAAAAAGTAGGTTATTTGACTGAGACCACGTCAAAACATTACGTGAAGAAGGTCTGCCTATTTTTTAGCCACGTTCCTATATTTTCTCAGCTGCTTCAACAAGGCCCAATGCAACAAGTCCAAATTTCAAGCCCATTAATTGTTCTATAAATAGCATAATTCAGTTGAACAATTTACAGAGCATTTTTTCTATCAATTTCCTGCGGAAGCTCTGCCGATTTATTTTACAACCCTTTTATTTCAGCATTATTTTCAGTATTCTATTTTCATTGTATCCAAACCCAACCTATAACAATTTCCAACATCAGGAAATTGTTATAAAAATTACTTGTTTCTAAACCTTCAGAATTTTATTTTATTTTCGATTTCCGCCAATTACTCCGAGCTTTCCGGTCTGTGGAAGAAGGAGTCTGCCATTTTATTGTTAACCAGGTTTTTATTATTATTTGCAATTTAATATCTATGTTGTTTATTTATTTTTCTGCCATGAATATTTTGTTTATTGTTTCTCTGCCTCTGTCTGGTTCAACAAAAATGAGTAGCTAATTACCTTAGGGCGGTATTGTAACACGGTGGGAGAACTGACTTTAAGTTATGTTGCGGATAGCAAGAGTCGCCACCGACTTTTATTTTATCCAAAAGGAAAGGGTATAAAAGAACAGGAAAGACCTTAAGAGATATTTTTGGGTCCGGGGGGTAGGTTATGTAAAGGGAAGGTGTTAGCACCCTTTACATCCATGGTTATCCATGGGCTCTTAGTTACTTAGCTCACTTTTGAATTGTTTTTGAAAGTGTAGTGTGTGAATAGAAAAATTTTCATAATAGTTGATAATGATCCATGTACGGATGCGTAAAAACTTGTTTTTGAAAATTTGTTTGAAATTTGTTAAGTGTTTGAAAAAAATGGAGTGAGCAAGCAACTAGGAGGTACCTACCCTAAAGTTTAAAGTCTTTCTTGTTCTTTATCCTTTGATTGGTAAGACTATCCCTACTATTAAGGAGTAGGTAGTCATTACCTTGGATGTAAGGGACATGTGAGGGACATCTGTTTTTATGAAGGCAACTGTGGGGTGTATTAAGCATACTGGAGGGACTATCATCATTATTCGAAGGGACTTGATTCGTAAAGGCAACCATTAGGGACTTGATGATTTTTCTTTTAAGGGACTTGCTTTATACACCCCACTTGACCTTATGATTTAGGCAACTTGAGGGATAACCTTAGAAATGTGAGATGGCGATTAGAAATCGACTTACGTGTGTGAGTGTTCAATATTATTTATCTTTAGTTAAAATGATCTAAATTTATTTTACATAGAATACATGTTTTTGCACTCCCTAAATTACTAACCATAGCAACAATTAAATAATTAAATATTTACAAAATTACACCGAGAAGCAATTACATAATAATTATAATAAGCAAATAGCAAAAATAAATAATAAGCAAAATATAAATAAATAGCAAAAATAAATAATTAGCAAAATATAAAATGAATAAGCAAATATAACAATAAATAAATAAGTAGGGGTTAGTGATAAATATAATTAAAAAATAAGGTTAGTAAAAATAAAATAACTGAATTTAGTGAAATAATAATAATTAGAAAAATAAACAAGGTTAGAGAAATAATAATAAAAAATATAAGATAATAATAAACAAAAATAATAAATAATAATATGGTTGGCAACAATAATTAAAATAAATAGAAATAAATAGAAAAATATTATAATGACATGATTAAAATAATAAACACAAAGTTTAATTTTAATATATAACATTTATTTATTAAAAACAATATTTACACATTATAAAGAGAAAATAAGTTTTAAATATTATATTCACAAAATTAATCATATTTATAAAATTTAATTTTATTAGTTATTATATTTACAAAATTATATTAAATAAATATATATTATAATTATGTAAAGAATTAGAAAGTAAAAATTATTTAGAAAGTAAAATTAGGTTTTCACAAAAATTAGGGTTTTGTTTAGAAAAATATTTTTATGGTTTCTAATTTAACTATACAAAATTATTTTAACTAATATATATAATTTAATTACACAAATAAAAATTTAAATTGAGAAAACAAGAGTTTAGAATTTTTAGAAAATAATATTAGGAATTAGAACACATAATATATACATATTTTATAATACAGAAAATAATAGAATAATATAATTTTAATTTATTTTAATGTGAAATAGTAATTAATTAGAAAGAAAATAAAGAAAAACATGAAAAAATAAAAAAAACCTGATGGGGCTGGGGTTTGAACCCAGTCCCCTATGCTTGCAACCAACAAAACACACCACTGGGCTGCCCTCACGCGTGTGTCATCATAGGGAGAGAAAGGAGTTTTGTGCCTTGTCTGGAAAATCAGGAAAATAATAGGAATAAAAAAGGCCTGGGGTGGTGTTGAACCCAGGACCTCATGTATACTAGTAGCGCGCATGACCACCTGGCTGGGAGAGCCCTTCTGGTTACAAAACAACTACAAACAATAATATATTAAGAATACGATTTAAATGAAAAAATGTTAAAAAACTTGGCTGGAGGTAGGATTCGATCCCCTCCCCTTTTGTCAAACGCGCACAAGCCTTTCCACTGGGACAACACACCTGTTGTGATAACAAAATAACAAAAATAACATAAAATATTTTAACATAATTTGAATTTGTCCTGAGCGCGCCATCAGCATCATCTTCTTCCTCATACCTGCACTTTTTCCTGCGAAATCACTTACAACTTTTCCTGCGAATTTCTCAATGTTCCAAACCTACGAAAATGAAACTCAAGCAAAACAGCATCGATTCATTAAATTGGTTAATGTTTTACGATCCTTGTGATTCATAGAACATTCCTATGTTCTTAGAATTCATTTAGGTTTAGTGAATCAAAAGACCCCATCTTGAAGGTCAAAACCCTAACTATGGCCGAATCTGTTTTAGGCATGGAAGCTTCAATCCATTGGTCCAGAAACAATCTATACAATGTCACAAACAAGATTATGTAAACCAAATTCAATGAAAAGCAACAAATCAATGGAATCGAAAAAATTATATTCAAGGTTAAAGTGAGCTCGGGTTGGCCAATATGGTGCACATGGAATGCATATGAGTGATGATTTAGCTTCAACAATGTCCAAAGAACATCTCTATGTTCTTACTTTACCTTCAAATGCCCTGGATTGAAGAATCCGAATATGAGTTTTTGGTGAATTTTTGAGGTTTTGAACTTACACTTGGAGGCTGCAAAATCGTGAATGAATGCTAGGGTTGTGATCAGCACTTATATGTGAATCATTTAGGTCAGAAAAATTCATTGGTTGTGTGCAAGATTTGATATTTGAAGATTGAAAAAGATTACACTTTGAAATTCAAATATTTTCTCATGAAAGCTTTCTATTTTTGTACCAATCTCATGATTTCCTTCTTTTTTAATTCCAATCAATATTTAAAATATTCTAGAAACCAAATCTCCCTTTAATAATATATTTTCATATTTTATATTTATTTAAAATGATTTTTATGAATTAAATCAAAAATAAATAAAAATAAAATAATAAAAATTCTGAATTTTGGTCATTTGGGTCGTGCATGATGATATGATATGGATTGGATCACAATTTAGCAAGCCCATTTGGAAAGAATTGGTCTTAGACCCCCATTTTCATCATAAACCATCACAAAATTTCCCAACTTTGCAAGGGCATATCTCCCTCAATTTTAAAGGTATGAGGGTGTTCTTGGACATTTTGGAAAGCTTGAAGAGTCCTCTAAACAACCCCATTGGTTTCAGGTCCATATCATTTACCAATCTCAAGTTATGCCCTTTTGAAGTTGTTGACTTTTTGTTGACTTTTGAAATGACCTATAATGTCTTAGCTCATATCTTCCAAATGAAGCATTTTTGGGCTTAACTTGCAAGATCAAAGTTGTAGAGAATTCAATTTCCTTCAAAATGAGATTTGAGTGGAGACTTGGTGATGAAGCATGTGAAAGTTATGGCTGGTCAAAATTCAGTTGACTTTTACTGAGGAAACCCTAATTTAGAAACTCCTGATTATTGATGATCTGGAATCTCCTTGATGAATCATGATCAACCCTTGATCAAATGATGAATTTTACTTCATATACTTGATGTTGGCAAAAAATCATGAAGTTTGACTTTGGTTTGACCACAGTTGACCTCAGTTTGACTTTTTAACTGCATTGACTGGTTTTGACTTATCTGATCATCTGACTGAGCAAACTTTTGAGAAAAGTCTTGAAACTTGACATGGGGGTTCTTACACACATATAAGATGTTATGAAACTCACTTGAAGTCTTGGAAGTCCATTTAGTCTGATCAAAGTCAAAACCCTAGTTTTGGATGCACTGCTTAGGAGGTGCATTGTCTGAGGGAATTGTCAACTCTTCTGACCAATTATGAACCTTGTGAACCTTGTGAACCATCATAAAATGTCTTGTGAACCTCATGGGAGGTATTGTGAACCTTGTGAATTTCATAAAGTGACTTGTAGACTTCATGAACCTCATGAAAGGTTATGTAAACATTGTGAATCTTGTGAACCTTGTGAACCTTCAAGAAGTAACTTGTAGACTTCATGAACCTCATGAAAGGTCTTGTAAGTGTTAGGAAACTTGTGAACCTTGTGAACCTTCAAGAAGTGACTGGTAGACTTCATGAACCTCAATAAAGGTATTGAAAGCATTGTAGAACTTGTGAACCTTGTGAACCTTCAAGAAGTGACTTGTAGACTTCATGAACCTCATGAAAGGTCTTGTAAGTGTTAGGAAACTTGTGAACCTTGTGAACCTTCAAGAAGTGACTGGTAGACTTCATGAACCTCAAGAAAGGTATTGAAAGCATTGTTGAACTTGTGAACCTTGTGAACCTTCAAGAAGTGACTTGTAGACTTCATGAACCTCAAGAAAGGTATTGAAAGCATTGTGGAACTTGTGAACCTTGTGAACCTTCAAGAAGTAACTTGTAGACTTCATGAACCTCATGAAAGGTTATGGAAATGTTGAGAAACTTGTGAACCTTGTGAACCTTCTTAGAACACAAAGTCTTGTATTGTGAGGGCAAATTTTGGGGTGCAACAGCTGCCCCTGTTCAATTTTCTGAAACCTGAGGGGTTAGATTGGTACATTTTCCAGTCGTGACCTGGAAGGTTGAAGGGGATTGAACACAAAAGCCCAAAAATTTGCACTCACCAGTGCATAGAGTGATATTGATGGTTGGTTGTATATGCTTGAGTGGGCTTAAAGATGCCACTTGGAGGAACTGGTGATGGGCTTAAGGATGCCATCTAAAGTATCAGAATATGATGCTGTCTTTATGTTGATACTGGATATCAGTACTAGGTCTTTGTATAGGCCGTCTCTGAATCATTTATGCAACATGATTTGAGTTGGAAATATTTTGGATTAGGGAATGGATCTTTGTACAGACCATTTGCC
This sequence comes from Lathyrus aphaca, assembly GCA_963966055.1. Taxonomy (NCBI): domain Eukaryota; kingdom Viridiplantae; phylum Streptophyta; class Magnoliopsida; order Fabales; family Fabaceae; genus Lathyrus; species Lathyrus aphaca. The sequence continues at coordinate 107,069,720 of OZ014524.1, read as the reverse complement.
TATTCTCCAAGGGCCAAAAGAACGTCAGGATTTGTTCTTAAGGATCAAAAGAACGTCAGGATTAGTTCCTCTGAAAAGTATCTTGAACAAGGGACCAAAAGAGCGTCAGGATTTGCTCTTAAGGATCAAAAGAACGTCAGGATTAGCTCTTCTGAAAGATGTCTTGAACAATGGGTTAAAAGAGCGTCAGGATTTGCTCTTAATGATCAAAAGAACGTCAGGATTTGTTCTTCTAAAATACGTCTTGGAGGATGAAGCAGTCCAGAAGCAATGATGATAGCTATCAAGAGGATGGAGCAATCTTGAGGTAATGACATGATTTCAGGAGAGTGAAGCAATCCTGATGTAATAAAAGCTGTCAGGAGACTGGAGTAATCCTGAGGTAATAATATGATATGCTTTCAGGAGACTGGAGTAATCCTGATGTAACAGCATGTCTTCAGGAGGATTGAGCAGTCCTGATGAGATTATAAGCTTTCAGGAGGATAGAGCAGTCCTGATGACCATAAGTTTGTTTGTTGGATAATTAACCTGAAAACAAAGTAGCATTCTGTATGATAGTATTAGTTTATGCTTTATGTATGCATGTATAATATGATGCACCTAAGTAAATGTATTATGTATTTATGGATATGTATGTTATGGTATGATGTAAATGATGTATGTATGATATAACACTGCCGGAAGCGTCTGGATATCTTCATATAACAACTGCTGGCCAGGGAAAATAAATCCCAATTCGTTGCTGAAGAATATGATGAACTCATCCCTGTCTTGTTTGATAATATATTATACATAACCTTCCGTCTGCTGGGGATAGCAAAGTATATATAACCTCCCGTCTGCTGGGGATAGTAAGGTATATATAACCTCCCGTCTGCTGGGGATAGCAAAGTATATATAACCTCCCGTCTGCTGGGGATAGTAAGGTATACATAACCTTCGTCTTCGTTTGATGGTAGGGTATAACATCCCGTCTTCGTTCGTCGTACCCTTATGGGAAAGTAATTTCCCGAATATCCGTATGAGGATAAAAGAGATGGATATAAATTCCAGGGGAGATGAGACTTTATGAAGATGAACTTGCCCTACTGAGGGTTTTGTGATTGTCTTGTAAAGATGAACCGGCGAAGCTTCGTTGAAATCCTTCCCTCGTTCGTCCTTAGTAAATACTATTACTGCATTTTCATGCATTTCTGGTAAACATTAATCATATTAAGCATACATGCATTTCTGGTAAACATTAATCATATTCAAAAGCATACATACATTCAAACACAACCAATGGACGTTTCGCTTATGTAAATAGGGTAAAAGTAAATCTGGATTCAAAAGATGGAATTTATTTATATCAAAAGTGACCCATACATGGGTAAGTTTGTACAAGGAGACATAAACCCTAGTAAGAGGATTTTGTCGTAAAGTTTTACAAAAGAAAATCAGCTATGTGGGAAACAATCCTATTGAGTTTCAATTCTACTATTGCCATTATCTTCAAGTATCTCATCTTCTGCTGTTGAGACGGAAACGATTGGATTGAGCTTTATCTGTTCGAGCTTGAGTAAGTAGTACAACTGGTTGCAGTTTCATGAGTGATCCAAACGAGACATAGTCATACGCTTTAATCCCTAACTTTTGCCTGGATTGCCCTTTCAGGTTTTCAATCCACCGGGATACCCTTTTTTGCCCAAGCCGCCTTTTCAGGTTTTCGACTTGCCGGGTGTACATCTTTTTATATATATCCCTAATTTTTGCCCAAACCCTTTTGGTTTGCCGGGATGCCCTTATTTTTGCCTAGGCCTGTCAACCTAGCGGGTCTCTTTTTATGCGTAGTATTTTTTAACTATGTCTGCGTTTACAGGCTGTGGGAAGTCCTCACCATCCATTGTAGTCAGTATCATGGCACCTCCTGAGAACACTGTCTTGACTACAAATGGTCCTTCATATGTTGGAGTCCACTTGCCTCTAGGATCACCCTGTGGTAATATGATACGCTTGATTACCAAGTCACCAGCCTGATATACCTTTGGCTTAACCTTCTTGTTAAAAGCTTTAATCATTCGCTTTTGGTACATCTGGCCATGACAAACTGCTGCTAACCTCTTCTCATCAATCAAATTTATCTGGTCCAGTCGAGTCTGAATCCACTCATCTTCATCCAAGCCTGCATCCTTCATAATTCTCAAGGAGGGAATCTGAACTTCAATGGGCAGAACTGCTTCCATACCATAGACTAAGGAGAATGGGGTTGCCCCTGTTGAAGTACGTATCGTGGTACGATAACCATGAAGAGCAAATGGTAACATCTCATGCCAATCCTTGTAAGTAACAGTCATTTTCTGTACAATCTTCTTGATGTTCTTATTAGCAGCTTCAACTGCCCCATTCATTTTTGGACGATACGGAGAAGAGTTGTGATGCTTAATCTTGAACTGCGTGCAGAGATCAGTAATCATAGTGTTGTTCAGATTAGAGCCATTGTCAGTAATAATCCTTTCAGGGATGCCATACCTACATATAAGATTATTCTTAATGAATCGAGCCACAACATTCTTGGTAACAGATGCAAATGAAGCTGCCTCCACCCACTTCGTGAAATAATCAATAGCAACCAGGATGAAACGATGCCCATTAGAAGCAGTAGGCCTGATCTCACCAATCATATCAATGCCCCACATGGCAAAGGGCCAAGGAGCAGTCAACACATTCAATGGTGATGGTGGTACATGTACTTTATCAGCATAAATTTGACATTTGTGACACGTTCTGGAGTGTTGATAGCAATCAGCTTCCATGGTAGACCAATAATAACCTGCTCTCAATATCTTCTTTGCCATAGTATGACCACTAGAATGAGTGCCAAAGGTCCCATCATGCATCTCTTTCATAATCTCAGTTGCTTCCTTCTTATCCACACAACGAAGCAAAGTTGAATCATGATTGCGCTTGTACAGAATCCCGTTACTCAAGAAGAACTTAGCAGAAAACCTTCTCAGAAACTTCCTATCTTTGACAGATGCCCCTTCAGGGAATTCCTGAGCTTCAAGATATCTTTTTACTTCATAGAACCAGGGCTTCTCCTCTACCCCTTCAGTGTCAATCTCATTGCAGTATGCAGGCTTCTCAAATCTATCAATGGTAATCTTGGGAGCTTCATCATCCCAACTGATCTCAAACATAGATGCCATGGTGGCCAATGCATCTGCCAACTGATTCTCTCTTCGTGGAATGTGTCCAAAGGTAATCTCTTTGAAATGTGGGATCAAAGACAACACATGCTCTCTGTAAGGAATGAGGTTATCATGCTTGGTATCCCAATCTCCTTTGATCTGACTTACTACCAGGGCTGAATCTCCATACACATCAAGGAACTGAATCTTCATATCAATAGCAGCTTTAATACCCAGGATACATGCCTCATACTCAGCCATGTTATTGGTACAATAGAAACAAAGTCTGGCAGTAATCGGGGTATGACAACCTTCAGGGGAACTAATCACAACACCAACACCATTACCAAGTGCATTGGAAGCACCATCAAAAACCATAGTCCATCGGGATCCTTGTTCAGGTCCGTCATATTGTCCAGGTTCTTTGGTAATAATCATAATGTCTTCATCAGGGAACTCAAAACTCATTGACTGGTAATCATCCACTGCTTGATGAGCCAAATGATCAGCAACAACACTTCCCTTAATGGCCTTCTGAGTAGTGTACTGTATGTCATATTCTGTCAAGATCATTTGCCATCTTGCAATTCTTCCGGAGAGAGTAGGTTTCTCAAATATGTACTTGATTGGATCCATCTTTGAAATCAATAAGGTAGTATGGGTCAACATATACTGTCTTAGTCGGCGAGCAGCCCATGCCAAAGCGCAGCAAGTTTTCTCGAGCAGTGAGTATCTTGTTTCACAGTCGGTAAACTTTTTGCTAAGGTAGTATATCGCCTGCTCTTTTCGACCAGACTCGTCATGTTGCCCCAACACACACCCCATTGAGTTGTCTAACACTGTTAAGTACATAATCAAGGGTCTTCCATCAACTGGTGGCATCAAAATTGGTGGTTCTAGCAGGTATCTCTTGATTTCATCAAAGGCAGTCTGGCACTCATCATTCCATTCCATCACCTGATCTTTCTTCAACAACTTGAAGATTGGCTCACAGATGGTAGTTAACTGGGAAATAAATCTTGCAATGTAGTTTAACCGTCCCAAGAAACCTCTAACCTCCTTCTCAGTACGGGGAGCTGGCATCTCTCGTATAGCTTTCACTTTTGCAGGATCCACTTCAATACCTTTTCCACTGACAATAAAACCCAGGAGCTTTCCAGATCTAACCCCAAAAGTACACTTGTTTGGGTTCAACCTCAACTTGTATTTCTTCAACCTCTCAAACAATTTATGCAAATGATCAAGATGTTGTTCTTCATTCTGAGATCTGGCTATCATATCATCCACATATACCTCTATCTCATGATGAATCATATCATGAAACAAAGCCACCATAGCACGCTGATATGTTGCCCCTGCATTCTTCAAACCAAATGGCATCACCTTATAGCAAAAAGTGCCCTACTGTGTCACAAATGTTGTCTTCTCCATATCTTCAGGTGCCATCTTGATTTGATTGTAACCAGAGAAACCATCCATAAAAGAGAATACCTCATGCTGAGCAGTGTTGTCTACCAGAATATCAATATGAGGAAGTGGAAAGTCATCTTTGGGGCTAGCCTTGTTCAAATCTCTGTAGTCCACACACATACGTACCTTACCATCTTTCTTAGGAACTGGTACCACATTTGCAACCCACTGAGGATAAGAAGTCACTGCTAAGAACCCTGCATTGAACTGTTTCATTACCTCTGCTTTGATCTTTTCTGACATTTCAGGACGCATACGACGAACCTTCTGCTTCTTTGGACGACAATCTTCTTTCACTGGTAAACGGTGAACCACAATGTCTGTATCCAACCCTGGCATATCTTCATAAGACCAAGCAAAGATCTCCACATAGTCACGTAACATCTGAATCAACCTGCTCTTGACACTGTCCTCTAAATCAGCCCCTATCTTGACCTCTTTTCTGTTTTCTTCAGTTCCCAAATTCACAACTTCGACTGGCTCTTCATGTGGCTGTATAGCTTTCTCTTCTTGTTGTAACAATCTAGCAAGCTCTACAGGTATTTCACAATCGTCCTCATTTCCGTCTTCAGTTTGATAGATCGGATTCTCGAAATCATAATTGGCAATAGTAGAACTGTTATCAACAGGATCCAGAGTGGATGAGGATCTGCATTTTAGTGATGTGGGTGTGTGTAAGAACACATAGCTGATAAAACAAAAATAAAAGAAAGACAAGGAACACAATATTTACGAAAACGAAACGTCCACTGATTTTATTGAATGAAGTATGCAAATGAAATGACAGCTCGTAACAAGCACACCATTGTGCCCCGGGTAAGGCACAAGGTTTGAAAGTTTTAATTGTTCAGAAATTACAAACTTAAAAAAGCAACAACACAGTAATAGTATTTACTCCTGACTAAAGGAGATAGGGATAACATCTTCAGCTTTCCAATTATTGAGTCCAGCACCCATAGTAGGAAAAATCCAAGCATCCAAGTTGTAGTCTTCATCTTGATCTCCCATAGCATTAATCTGGTCCTTCACAACCCCTTGACTAGTGACACGGGCAGCACGAGCACGACGAACAGCCTTCTGGGACTCTGCAGTGAAACCCAAACCAAACTTGTCAGACTTGTATGGAATATCAGGAAGCTGACCCCAAATAGTATAACCACCTTCATCCACCACAGCTTTAGCATCATTGAGGGAGGCCATTGCCATTGTTGGAGGTTTTCTGGTGACCACAGGAACTTTCTTCACAGCAGGAGGAGCTACATAATCATTAACAACCCAGGGAACCACTTCAAATGTCTGACACGGAGTCTCAATGTATTCACCTTCCACTTCCAGATACTTGAAAGTGTTTACATGGCTGACAAAGTATTCTTCCTCTCCATAGACAGTAACAACCTTTCCATTCACCGGATATCTCAACTTTTGGTGTAATGTAGAGGTTACAGCACCTGCCCCATGGATCCAGGGACGACCAAGCAGACAAGAGTACGAAGGACGAATATCCATCACATAAAATGTAGCAGTAAACACCTGAGAGCCAACTTTGATTGGAAGATCAATTTCCCCATGCACTACTCTTCTAGAACCATCAAAAGCCTTTACCACAATATTACTGGGTTTCAGCACAGCATCTTCAGGACTCAGCTTATTCAGGACTTCCTTGGGCAACACATTCAGAGAGGAACCATTGTCTATCAGTACATGTGACAGGGTAGTGCCCCTGCATTCAATTGAAATATGCAAGGCCCTGTTATGATCCCTCTTGGCAGGGGTCAAATCTGCATCAGAAAATCCTAACCCATTATCATAGGTCAGGTGGGCAACACAATTCTCAAACTGGTCAACAGAAATGGCATTGGGCACATGAGCAGACTTCAGAAACTTGATTAAGGACTTGGCATGAGCCTCAGAACATAGCAACAAGGACAACATAGAAATCTTTGAGGGAGTATGCCCCAATTGATCAACAATGTCATAATCACTCTTGCGAATGATTTTCAATACTTCTTCCATCTGCTTAGAGAGATCATCAGCAGCTGGCACATCAGTAGATACAGGCTCAATAACAGGACCTTTGCCCCGAGCATCAGTGGTGGAAGTAGCAGCAGGAGTAACTGCATTTTTAGAAGCAACTGGAGGAGAGAAGACTCTTCCACTACGAGTGATCTTGCTAGATCCAGCAATATTATCAATGTCAACAGGCACATCAGGTAGAGGCTCCTGCTTGACACCATGGATGTAAACATCAGACCCATAGTGCCAAGGCACAGCTTTATCAGATGTATAGGGAATAGGACCAGGAGTAGTAATGATCAGAGGAGCCACTCTGGCTTCAGCAACAACTTTCACAAGACCTTCAGCAGTAATATTGATTGGGCCCTGATGAGTGATCTTAACAGGTCTCTTTGAAGTGATTCTTACCGGTACTTTGTCAACCATATCAACCTCCTCAATCTTCTTACCTTGAGTCAGATGATCCACCATACTTTCTACAGACGACGGCCTTCTTTCAAACACTATAGTATACTTATCCATGAGACGTTGAATTCCATCTCTCAATATGAAGCAACTATCTGGCTTATAGGTACAATACAAACAATCTTCACGACAACCCGGAAAGATCCCAGCTTGTACTAACCTCTTTTTGATAACAGACAATGGTGTGGTCAACTCCATAACTGAATAGACATGTAGGTCTTCATCAATGGCATTGACGGTCTTCTCGTGATTCGGCATTGGATCAGTAATCACATTTGGAGTACCTGGAGGATCAAACTCAATTTCTCCAGTATCAATCATATCTTGAATTTTGTTCTTCAAGATCCAGCAGTTATTAGTATCATGTCCTGGACAGTTTGAATGATATGCACATCGTGCATTGGGATTGTACCCGGGAGAGGTAACATTGGGATTCTGAGGAGCCTCTTTCAAAGTAATAAGTTCAGCCTTCAACAAATGTTGCAATGCCTGAGCCATTGACATGTTGATCTTCGTGAACTGTCTTCTAGCCCTCTGTTGGTTGCCCTGAGGCTGCTCTGTTGTTGCAGGAGTTGGATTTGAAATATGAACTGCACTAACAGACCGATGCCTTTTGTTACGATCAGGTTGACCATAAACAGCATTGGATTCTTTCTTCCCAGTGGGAGGTTTCTTTGCAGTACCTGATGAAGAAGTACCCACCAGGATCTTACCATTCTTTATACCATTCTCTACTCGCTCTCCTGTCATGATCAACTCAGTGAAGCCAGATGATGAGCTTCCAATGAGATGACTGTAAAACGGACCATTCAGCGTACACATGAACATGTCAACTAATTCCCTGTCAGTCAAAGGGGGTTGAACTCTTCCAGCTAAATCTCTCCACTTCTGAGCATACTCTTTAAAACTTTCTTTGGCACCCATAGACATGCTCTGAAGCTGCATGCGAGTGGGGGCTAAGTCAGCATTGTATTGGTACTGCTTATAGAAAGCTTCAGCAAGATCATTCCAGTCTCTGATGTTGACACTCTCCAACTGATAATACTACTCCAGCTGAGCTCCAGATAAGCTCTCTTGAAAGAAATGGATCCACAACTTCTTATCAGCAGTGTGAGGTTGAATTCTTCTGACATAAGACCTCAGATGCAGCTTGGGACAAGAGACCCCATCATAGACAACAAAAGTAGGAACCTTGAAACCCACAGGTATGACCACCCCAGATATCAAGCTCAAATCCTCAAAATCCAGCCCAGATGATTTCTGCAACTCCATAGCATCCATTCTATCCACCAGCATCTTGAATTTGTCTTCATTAGGCTCGTGGTAGTAATTAGCCTCAGAATCAGAGTCCCCTATTGTATGGTGGAGACTGCCTACCTCTTGCTCAGATTCTTCAGATTCATAGTCTTCAGCTGGTTCTTTGGTCTTGGCAAGACCTTTGAACCTTCTTCCCATGTTGATCAAACCAGCAGACCTTCTAGTCTTCTTAGTCTTCTTGGCCAGCAGTGCCTTCAATTCATCTTGCCCCTTGGGCAGGTTCAAGATCAGCTCTTGGAACTGTGCATTTTGTGTCTGAAGATCCTTAACTGATTGTTCAAGAGCCATTGCTGAAATAAACAGCGAGAAGATGAGAAACCTGTGCTCAATTATAAACCTGTGATGCAATGAAATGATATGTGAATGCATATGCAATGTTTTCAAGGACCGCAGGATTTAAATTTGCTTAAACAAACAAGAAAGTAACTTTTTATTAGTAATAACTTTGTTTTGCCTTTTAGGCTTACAAAAAATGAAATAAAATAAGTACAAAAGATGGGGTTTTAAGTCTCCCATGGACGTTTCCTCTTTGTGTTGAGGTATGAGTTGAGATTCCATTCCTCATGAAGTTGCTTTGTTAGTTCCAGGATTCTTTCTTGGCTTGCTTTGTAATGAGCCTCGAAAGTATCCCTTTGCTCCTTCAGTTGGATCCATGATCTCTGCAAGTCTTCCATATCAGTAGGCATGTCTGGGTGAAGGATGGTATAAGTTGTGTCTCCTTCAGCAACAGGTTCCATGGTAACTGGTAGGACGGCAGGATATGGCATCATGAGAGTTTGAGCACGAGATCGTACCCATCTGAGATAAGCCTCCATAGGAATAGTGTACTTAGGCTCCAGTGTCTTGCTGTCAACCCTGTTTACTTTTCCCCATGCTCGTATGAATCTCTGACGGTAACCCTGAAGATCGTTGTCGTAATCAAACACAATGCCCTGAATCAACATATCATGTGGACCATCACTTTGAGCGTAACCAAACTGTCGTAAAGCTAGAGAGGGGTTGTAGGTGATGCCTCCTCTTATGCCTAGAAGTGGCACATTAGGAAACTCCCCACAACGGTCAATGATGGTAACATTCTCCATAGATCTGGAGCACCAATGGATATCTGAGTGAGAAAGTGACATGATCCTTTTGGACCATCTGAACCCTTGCTCATTCTTCATTACTGAGCGAGGAAGGTGAGAAATAAACCACCTAGAAAGCAAAGGTATGCAGCACATCAAAGTTCCTCTTGCCCTTGTAGTACGAGTATGGAGAGAATGTAGGATGTCTCCAAGCAATGTAGGCACTGGATTGTGACTCAGGAATATGTTGATGGCATGAACGTCTATGAACTGATCTGGATTGGGGAACAATACTAAGCCGTATATCAGTAAGGCTAAGATCTCCTCAAAAGCATCATAGCTCATGGCCTTCAAGAACATTTGAGCTTTATCCATTAATACCTTGGCAAGAATACCCTTAACTCCGCTTCTCGTTTCTAGAACAATGTCAGACTTCTTCAGATGTAGAGCTGCAGCAATAACCTCTGGTTTAAGCTCCTTCTCCAAGCCTGTGAAGGGTCTTTGATCAAGAACAGGTATGCCCAGAAGTGTAGAGAACTCCTCCATTGTAGGAACCAACTGATAGTCAGGGAATGTAAAGCAATGGTGCTTAGGGTCAAAGAACTGAAACAGAACACTCATCATGTCTTCATTGGACCCTGAAGTGACTAGATCCAATAGGTGACCATGTCTCTTGATGAACTGGGAATGATCAGACACTTGAGAAACCAACTCTTTAAGCTTGGCAGGTATGCCCACAAAGTTGATCCTGATAGTGTTTCTACGAGCTGAAGCCATGACCTGCAACAAAGAACAAAGATAAATCCTTTGGTCCTTGAAATGGTTAGTGAAAATGCTATGCTCATGATGCATGATGATGTCATGATGTTATGCTCAATCACAAACATGTGGCACACACAAACCAGTCACACAATAGCCCTAGGTTTAAAGGCTTGCATGAGGTTCAAAGGTAAGTACCCTCCCCTGAAGTTAGATGGTTCATCCTGTCCTACAAAAGTAACCATGTTCTAAGGGATCTCAATATCATTGATCCTTCACAAGGGTGGTTGATCAGAAGGCAACTTACTTGCCAACCAAAACCCTCCAAGTTTAAGATCTCAATGAGTGTAGTATCGAGTGTCAATCAACTTCAGTCTGCACCAAAGCCGGTTACCTCACTACTTTCTAAAGGCCAAGATGAGTTAACTAGGGTTCTAAAAGTTAGTTAGTGCATTGACAACATATGGCAGCCTCATATTATCCTCAACTTGACTTAAGGAACATAAGCACCAACCAAGAAGTCGCACTAACTATGGCCACCAGATCAACCGTATCGATATACGTCGTACAGTTTCCTTGGTCTATTGCCATTTACCTAAGGTACACTAGATCCGGGTTAGGACCTTTCACACATAAGAGCACCCCAACAAGTAATATAAAGCAAACAAGGCAAACAATTTAAAGTGATCTAATTCCTAAGGGTACCCCTCTTAAATTTAAATCCCCAGCAGAGTCGCCAGTTCTGTAACACGGTGGGAGAACTGACTTTAAGTTATGTTGCGGATAGCAAGAGTCGCCACCGACTTTTATTTTATCCAAAAGGAAAGGGTATAAAAGAACAGGAAAGACCTTAAGAGATATTTTTGGGTCCGGGGGGTAGGTTATGTAAAGGGAAGGTGTTAGCACCCTTTACATCCATGGTTATCCATGGGCTCTTAGTTACTTAGCTCACTTTTGAATTGTTTTTGAAAGTGTAGTGTGTGAATAGAAAATTTTTCATAATAGTTGATAATGATCCATGTACGGATGCGTAAAAACTTGTTTTTGAAAATTTGTTTGAAATTTGTTAAGTGTTTGAAAAAAATGGAGTGAGCAAGCAACTAGGAGGTACCTACCCTAAAGTTTAAAGTCTTTCTTGTTCTTTATCCTTTGATTGGTAAGACTATCCATACTATTAAGGAGTAGGTAGTCATTACCTTGGATGCAAGGGACATGTGAGGGACATCTGTTTTTATGAAGGCAACTGTGGGGTGTATTAAGCATACTGGAGGGACTATCATCATTATTCGAAGGGACTTGATTCGTAAAGGCAACCATTAGGGACTTGATGATTTTTCTTTTAAGGGACTTGCTTTATACACCCCGCTTGACCTTATGATTTAGGCAACTTGAGGGATAACCTTAGAAATGTGAGATGGCGATTAGAAATCGACTTACGTGTGTGAGTGTTCAATATTATTTATCTTTAGTTAAAATGATCTAAATTTATTTTACATAGAATACATGTTTTTGCACTCCCTAAATTACTAACCATAGCAACAATTAAATAATTAAATATTTACAAAATTACACCGAGAAGCAATTACATAATAATTATAATAAGCAAATAGCAAAAATAAATAATAAGCAAAATATAAATAAATAGCAAAAATAAATAATTAGCAAAATATAAAATGAATAAGCAAATATAACAATAAATAAATAAGTAGGGGTTAGTGATAAATATAATTAAAAAATAAGGTTAGTAAAAATAAAATAACTGAATTTAGTGAAATAATAATAATTAGAAAAATAAACAAGGTTAGAGAAATAATAATAAAAAATATAAGATAATAATAAACAAAAATAATAAATAATAATATGGTTGGCAACAATAATTAAAATAAATAGAAATAAATAGAAAAATATTATAATGACATGATTAAAATAATAAACACAAAGTTTAATTTTAATATATAACATTTATTTATTAAAAACAATATTTACACATTATAAAGAGAAAATAAGTTTTAAATATTATATTCACAAAATTAATCATATTTATAAAATTTAATTTTATTAGTTATTATATTTACAAAATTATATTAAATAAATATATATTATAATTATGTAAAGAATTAGAAAGTAAAAATTATTTAGAAAGTAAAATTAGGTTTTCACAAAAATTAGGGTTTTGTTTAGAAAAATATTTTTAGGGTTTCTAATTTAACTATACAAAATTATTTTAACTAATATATATAATTTAATTACACAAATAAAAATTTAAATTGAGAAAACAAGAGTTTAGAATTTTTAGAAAATAATATTAGGAATTAGAACACATAATATATACATATTTTATAATACAGAAAATAATAGAATAATATAATTTTAATTTATTTTAATGTGAAATAGTAATTAATTAGAAAGAAAATAAAGAAAAACATGAAAAAATAAAAAAAACCTGATGGGGCTGGGGTTTGAACCCAGTCCCCTATGCTTGCAACCAACAAAACACACCACTGGGCTGCCCTCACGCGTGTGTCATCATAGGGAGAGAAAGGAGTTTTGTGCCTTGTCTGGAAAATCAGGAAAATAATAGGAATAAAAAAGGCCTGGGGTGGTGTTGAACCCAGGACCTCATGTATACTAGTAGCGCGCATGACCACCTGGCTGGGAGAGCCCTTCTGGTTACAAAACAACTACAAACAATAATATATTAAGAATACGATTTAAATGAAAAAATGTTAAAAAACTTGGCTGGAGGCAGGATTCGATCCCCTCCCCTTTTGTCAAACGCGCACAAGCCTTTCCACTGGGACAACACACCTGTTGTGATAACAAAATAACAAAAATAACATAAAATATTTTAACATAATTTGAATTTGTCCTGAGCGCGCCATCAGCATCATCTTCTTCCTCATACCTGCACTTTTTCCTGCGAAATCACTTACAACTTTTCCTGCGAATTTCTCAATGTTCCAAACCTACGAAAATGAAACTCAAGCAAAACAGCATCGATTCATTAAATTGGTTAATGTTTTACGATCCTTGTGATTCATAGAACATTCCTATGTTCTTAGAATTCATTTAGGTTTAGTGAATCAAAAGACCCCATCTTGAAGGTCAAAACCCTAACTATGGCCAAATCTGTTTTAGGCATGGAAACTTCAATCCATTGGTCCAGAAACAATCTATACAATGTCACAAACAAGATTATGTAAACCAAATTCAATGAAAAGCAACAAATCAATGGAATCGAAAAAATTATATTCAAGGTTAAAGTGAGCTCGGGTTGGCCAATATGGTGCACATGGAATGCATATGAGTGATGATTTAGCTTCAACAATGTCCAAAGAACATCTCTATGTTCTTACTTTACCTTCAAATGCCCTGGATTGAAGAATCCGAATATGAGTTTTTGGTGAATTTTTGAGGTTTTGAACTTACACTTGGAGGCTGCAAAATCGTGAATGAATGCTAGGGTTGTGATCAGCACTTATATGTGAATCATTTAGGTCAGAAAAATTCATTGGTTGTGTGCAAGATTTGATATTTGAAGATTGAAAAAGATTACACTTTGAAATTCAAATATTTTCTCATGAAAGCTTTCTATTTTTGTACCAATCTCATGATTTCCTTCTTTTTTAATTCCAATCAATATTTAAAATATTCTAGAAACCAAATCTCCCTTTAATAATATATTTTCATATTTTATATTTATTTAAAATGATTTTTATGAATTAAATCAAAAATAAATAAAAATAAAATAATAAAAATTCTGAATTTTGGTCATTTGGGTCGTGCATGATGATATGATATGGATTGGATCACAATTTAGCAAGCCCATTTGGAAAGAATTGGTCTTAGACCCCCATTTTCATCATAAACCATCACAAAATTTCCCAACTTTGCAAGGGCATATCTCCCTCAATTTTAAAGGTATGAGGGTGTTCTTGGACATTTTGGAAAGCTTGAAGAGTCCTCTAAACAACCCCATTGGTTTCAGGTCCATATCATTTACCAATCTCAAGTTATGCCCTTTTGAAGTTGTTGACTTTTTGTTGACTTTTGAAATGACCTATAATGTCTTAGCTCATATCTTCCAAATGAAGCATTTTTGGGCTTAACTTGCAAGATCAAAGTTGTAGAGAATTCAATTTCCTTCAAAATGAGCTTTGAGTGGAGACTTGGTGATGAAGCATGTGAAAGTTATGGCTGGTCAAAATTCAGTTGACTTTTACTGAGGAAACCCTAATTTAGAAACTCCTGATTATTGATGATCTGGAATCTCCTTGATGAATCATGATCAACCCTTGATCAAATGATGAATTTTACTTCATATACTTGATGTTGGCAAAAAATCATGAAGTTTGACTTTGGTTTGACCACAGTTGACCTCAGTTTGACTTTTTAACTGCATTGACTGGTTTTGACTTATCTGATCATCTGACTGAGCAAACTTTTGAGAAAAGTCTTGAAACTTGACATGGGGGTTCTTACACACATATAAGATGTTATGAAACTCACTTGAAGTCTTGGAAGTCCATTTAGTCTGATCAAAGTCAAAACCCTAGTTTTGGATGCACTGCTTAGGAGGTGCATTGTCTGAGGGAATTGTCAACTCTTCTGACCAATTATGAACCTTGTGAACCTTGTGAACCATCATAAAATGTCTTGTGAACCTCATGGGAGGTATTGTGAACCTTGTGAACCTTGTGAATTTCATAAAGTGACTTGTAGACTTCATGAACCTCATGAAAGGTTATGTAAACATTGTGAATCTTGTGAACCTTGTGAACCTTCAAGAAGTAACTTGTAGACTTCATGAACCTCATGAAAGGTCTTGTAAGTGTTAGGAAACTTGTGAACCTTGTGAACCTTCAAGAAGTGACTGGTAGACTTCATGAACCTCAAGAAAGGTATTGAAAGCATTGTAGAACTTGTGAACCTTGTGAACCTTCAAGAAGTGACTTGTAGACTTCATGAACCTCATGAAAGGTCTTGTAAGTGTTAGGAAACTTGTGAACCTTGTGAACCTTCAAGAAGTGACTGGTAGACTTCATGAACCTCAATAAAGGTATTGAAAGCATTGTTGAACTTGTGAACCTTGTGAACCTTCAAGAAGTGACTTGTAGACTTCATGAACCTCAAGAAAGGTATTGAAAGCATTGTGGAACTTGTGAACCTTGTGAACCTTCAAGAAGTAACTTGTAGACTTCATGAACCTCATGAAAGGTTATGGAAATGTTGAGAAACTTGTGAACCTTGTGAACCTTCTTAGAACACAAAGTCTTGTATTGTGAGGGCAAATTTTGGGGTGCAACAGCTGCCCCTGTTCAATTTTCTGAAACCTGAGGGGTTAGATTGGTACATTTGCCAGTCGTGACCTGGAAGGTTGAAGGGGATTGAACACAAAAGCCCAAAAATTTGCACTCACCAGTGCATAGAGTGATATTGATGGTTGGTTGTATATGCTTGAGTGGGCTTAAAGATGCCACTTGGAGGAACTGGTGATGGGCTTAATTTATTTAATTTAATTTCCGAGTGTATGCCAAGTACTCGCTCTAAAGGCGAAGACTTGCAACCTCTAATCCCAGAATCGGAACGCTTCTTACACGTAAGAAGACGTATATTCGATTACGAACAAAGTTACAATATTCCAGATCTTCAATTAGATCCGCCTAAACCAGTCGTAACATCAAAGGACGCAGAGATGGCTGAAGAACAGAATCACCCACTCAAGTATTACGCCAGTCCTTCGCAAGCTGAACCGCATTCAAGCATTGCCGCACCGGCTATCAACCGAAACGATTTCGAACTAAAACCTTCGTTGATATCAGACGTGCAACAAAATCAATTCGCCGGAAATCCTACCGAGGATCCGAACCTTCATCTTTCGATCTTTGTGCAATACGCAGATACCGTAAAAGCCAATAGAGTTACCCAAGAAGCTATTAGACTACGTTTGTTTCCTTTTTCACTTCGAGACAGAGCAAGATCTTGGCTTCAATCTCTGCCTTCGAACTCAGTAACTACGTGGGAGGAACTAAAGAGAGTTTTCTTGACCAGATATTTTCCACCTAGTAAGACAGCTATGCTGAGAGCTCAGATCAACGGATTTAAGCAAAGGAAAAGAGAATCACTATTCGAAGCTTGGGAACGCTATAAGGATTTGCTGAGACTTTGTCCACATCACGGATTAGTAGAATGGATGGTCATCCATACCTTCTATAATGGACTCTTGTACAATACAAGAATGACAATTGACGCTGCCGCGGGCGGTGCATTGATGGACAAAGAATATAATGATGCTTATGCACTTATCGAAAGTATGGCTCAAAACCATTACCTCTGGGGAAGCGAGAGAGTCGCAACTGAGAAACCAACAAAAGGAGGTATGTACGAAGTGAGTAGTATGGACCAAGTCAATGCAAAGTTTGACCAACTAAGCCAAAAGATCGACAACTTGGCCATAACACCAACAACCACCGTGGCTGCAGTAACACCTAACTGTGAGTTATGTGGAGTTCCAGGACACGAAGTTTCTGATTGTCAACTATTGACAGGAATTCCCACAGATCAAGTGAATTATGCTCAAGGAAACCCATACTCAAACACATACAACCCAGGTTGGAAAAATCATCCGAACTTCTCCTATAAGAATAACAATGCTTTATACGCACCAGGTCAAGCACCAGCTACGCCACCAGGATATCAAAAGACTGCTCCTAATGTCCCTAGAAAATCGAACCTTGAGTTGATGATGGAGAACTTTATAGCTAACCAATCTCAAACAAACAAGGACTTCTTAAACCAAAACATTCACACTAGTGAGCAGATTAAACAATTAGTGAGCAAAGTAGATGCATTAGCTACACATAACAAAATGCTTGAAACTCAGATTTCACAAGTAGCTCAACAACAAGCACCTACCGCTGCACCAGTTGGAGTATTCCCTGGACAACCTCAACCTAATCCGAAAGGACATGCCAATGCCGTAATATTAAGAAGTGGCAAGGAACTTGACGGACCTACCGATCCAAGACTTGACAATCCAGCCATGTACCAAAAACCGGATAAACCGACTGAAGTGGTGAATGATCCAAAAGAAAAGGAAGATGATAATCAAGAGGTAGTGGAGAAAGAAAAGCCTTATGTGCCTCCACCACCCTATAAACCACCAATTCCGTACCCTCAGAGATTAACCAATTCCAAGACGACGGGTCAATTTAAGAAATTTGTCGAACTTCTGAAACAGTTGAATATTACTATTCCGTTTACAGAAGCAATCACCCAAATACCCTCGTATGCTAAGTTTTTAAAAGAAATCTTATCTAATAAGAAAAAGATAGAGGATAACGGAACAGTTACACTTACTGCTGAGTGTAGCGCCATAATTCAGAATAATATGCCTCCTAAGCTAAAAGATCCAGGAAGTTTCTCTATACCCTGTGTAATAGGAAAATTCGTCATTGACAAAGCTCTATGCGATTTAGGAGCCAGTATCAGTGTTATGCCCTTAACGATTTGCAAAAGGCTAGACATGGGAGACCTAAGACCAACTAAAATGTCTGTTCAACTAGCCGATCGCTCAGTTAAATATCCTGTAGGCATACTAGAAAACGTCCCAGTACGTATAGGACAATTCTACATCCCTACTGATTTTATAATCATGGACATCTCTGAAGACTCCACTACACCTATCATACTAGGAAGACCATTCCTAGCTACCGCCGGAGCTATAATAGACGTAAAAAGAGGAAAGCTAACCTTTGAAGTAGGTGAAGAGAAAGTTGAATTTATTTTAACACAATTCTTACAATCACCAGCTATAGAGGATACCTGCTATCTATTGGACGTAATTGACGAATGTGTAAGAGAAATGGAACTGAAAGAAACTACCTATTCTGAAATAAGGAAAATTCAAATCCCTCCGATTTTCGAAGATGATAATTGGCGTAAACCATATCAGGATGATAGTCTAAGCGAAAGTTTAGCACTTACACCGGATCCCATGCCAAGTAAAGATAAACCTACATTAGGATTAAAAACTTTACCTAATATCCTAAGGTACGAATTCTTAGACATTGAATGTAAAAGACCAGTTATAATAAACTCCAGTTTAGGAACTATAGAAACAAAGAAACTTTTAGATGTCTTGAAGAAATATCCAACTGCATTAGGATATAACATATCTGATCTCAAAGGGATATGCCCTTCAGTCTGTATGCATCGTATCCTGCTAGAAGAAGATTGCAGAACCTCCAGAGAATCTCAAAGAAGAATTAACCCAATCCTTAGCACTGTAGTAAAAGAAGAAGTTAAGAAACTTCTAGATGCCGGAATAATATATCCAATCTCTGATAGTGAATGGGTTAGTCCAGTACATGTAGTGCCAAAGAAAGGAGGTATCACTGTTGTGAAAAACGCTCAAGGCGAATCGATATCGCAAAGAGTAGTAACGGGACATAGAGTGTGCATAGACTATCGTAAACTAAACAAAGCCACTCGAAAAGATCATTTCCCACTACCCTTTATAGATCAAATGTTAGAACGATTAGCCAAGCATTCATACTTCTGTTATCTTGACGGTTACTCAGGATTTTTCCAAATCCCTATCCATCCAGATGATCAAGAGAAGACTACATTCACATGCCCATATGGAACGTTCGCTTATAGACGAATGCCCTTTGGATTATGCAATGCTCCTGCAACCTTTCAAAGATGTATGATGTCAATCTTCGCAGATTTTATAGACAACATCATGGAAGTGTTCATGGATGACTTCTCTGTATGCGGGCAAAGTTTTGAAGGATGCCTATCAAACTTAGAAATGGTGTTAGAAAGATGTGTAAAAGTAAACCTCGTGCTTAACTGGGAGAAATGTCATTTTATGGTCAGAGAAGGAATCGTATTAGGTCACGTTATATCCGACAAGGGAATTGAAGTAGATAAAGCTAAGATAGAAGTCATAAAAGATCTTCAACCCCCTAAAACCATTCGAGAAATACGAAGCTTTTTAGGACACGCCGATTTTTACCGACGATTCATCAAAGATTTCTCGAAAATCACTAAACCTCTTACTGGTTTATTAATGAAAGATGCTGAGTTCATATTCAATGAAGATTGTCTTAAAGCATTCGAAACTCTAAAAACAACCCTCATCACCGCACCAATCATGCAACCCCCTGACTGGAGATTACCTTTCGAAATCATGTGCGATGCGAGTGACTATGTTGTAGGCGCAGTTCTAGGCCAGAGGAAAGAAAAGAAACTTCATGCGATTTACTATGCCAGTAGAACCTTAGATTCTGCTCAGATGAACTACGCCACTACTGAAAAAGAATTGTTAGCAGTTGTCTTTGCGCTTGACAAATTCCGTTCTTACCTAGTAGGAGCGAAAATAATCGTTTACACAGACCATGCTGCTATCCGATATCTATTAACTAAGAAAGATGCTAAACCAAGACTCTTGAGATGGATTTTACTCTTACAAGAGTTTGATCTCGAAATAAAAGATAAGAAAGGTACTGAAAACGTCGTAGCGGACCATTTATCTAGATTAGAAGGTATTAAACCCGAACAAGTGCCGATTAACGATGATTTTCCGTATGAACAACTGATAGCACAAATAGGAAGCGACCCAGTTCAGTTAGACTTAAATGAACCAGAACCCGTGGAAACAATCCAGACAACTGTAGGACTGCCATGGTACGCTGACATTGTTAACTACCTAGCCGCAGGAGCTCTTCCACCTGATTTAACCTATCAGCAGAAAAAGAAATTCTTTCACAATCTAAAACATTACTATTGGGATGAATCATTATTGTTCAAAAGAGGACCCGATGGAATCTTTCGTCGATGTATTCCCGAAGAAGAAATAGAAGATGTCATTGCTCAATGCCATTCATCTCCTTATGGTGGACATGCAAGCACTTCCAAGACTTGTGCAAAAATCTTACAAGCCGGCTTATTCTGGCCTAATCTATGGAAGGATGTCCACATCGCTGTTATAAATTGCGATCGGTGTCAACGCACCGGCAATATTTCAAGAAGAGATGAAATGCCTCAAAAAGGAATATTAGAAGTAGAAATCTTTGACGTCTGGGGAATAGATTTCATGGGACCATTCCCATCATCTTTCGGTAACAATTACATACTCGTAGCTGTTGATTATGTTTCGAAATGGATTGAAGCTATAGCTTCTCCTACAAACGATACACGAGTTGTAATAAAGCTTTTCAAAAATATAATCTTTCCCAGATTTGGTGTGCCTAGACTCGTCATAAGTGACGGTGGCTCGCACTTCATTTCAAAAATCTTTGACAAATTACTATCTAAGTATGGAGTAAGACACCGTGTGGCAACACCATATCACCCACAAACAAGTGGACAAGTCGAAGTCTCAAACAGAGAGATCAAACAAATCTTAGAAAAGACTGTCGCCATATCTCGGAAAGATTGGTCATCTAAACTTAATGAAGCTTTATGGGCTTATAGGACCGCTTACAAGACACCCATAGGTACTACACCTTTCAAATTAGTTTATGGAAAATCTTGTCACCTCCCGGTAGAACTAGAACACAAAGCTTATTGGGCGATTAAAACTCTCAATATAAACTATAATGCTGCAGGAGAAAAGCGAATCCTAGATATTAACGAATTAGAAGAATTAAGGCTAGATGCTTATGAGAATGCTAAGATATATAAAGAAAGAACTAAGCGATGGCATGATAAACGCCTATCTAGGAAAGAATTTAGTGTGGGAGACGTTGTACTCCTTTTTAACTCAAGACTTAGGCTCTTTCCTGGAAAATTAAAATCTAGATGGTCAAGACCCTTTGAAATAAATAAAGTGTTCCCGAGTGGAGCAATAGAAATTAAGGGTAGGAATAGTGAACCATTCATAGTAAACGGACAACGTTTAAAACATTATCATAAAGTTGAAAATAGAGATTATGCAAATAGTCTAAGGCTTTTAGAGTTGTCCACTAATTCCCCTGATTAATCTACACCTAAGCATTACGTCAGGCTTTTGACGATAAAAACAGCGCTTAGTGGGAGGCAACCCATTCACTCATTTAATCATTTAATTCAATTTTTTTTATCAATCTATTATTTTTTCATTTATCGTTTTATTCTTCATTTAATTGTTGTCATTTTATAGCTTTATTTCATTATTACTATTATTGCCTTTAAATTATGCATTTCATTTCCTTATTTTTCTTTATTTTAATCTTAAATCACTTTTACAGATTTTCTAAAAGTCTTTTCCACTTTCCTTCTCCCCCTGATTTGTTTCCTCCATATTTGCACTGACCATGGCTAACCAACCGATTAACCATATGGAAACCAAATTTAGAGGTAGGAACCAAAGAATGAAATTTGAAGAGTTATCACAGAGGCAAATGGATTTGACCCTGTACCCAGATGATCTGACTATGGAAACCCTAGGTATACATGATAGCATCCTGTACTTGTTTAACCGACTTGGATGGGAGAATGCACGGATTTAACATAAGTTTGTGACTTACCGCGAGCTCACCCTTGAGTTCCTTAGCTCCTTAGTTTACCTACCCGAGCGCGGTTTTGGATTTAGGAAAGGATTTATCAGTTTCCGCCTATTTGGAATAGAATATGACTTTAACCATAAAGAACTAGCTGACTTATTAGGATTCCCTAGTGGACCCTTTGCTTTTACTACCACACAGGTAGAATTGATGGACATTGAGCTAGATTTCTTTTGGGGAACTTTAACCGGAAACTACCACCCTGAACCAAATAGCATGAACAATGATGAAATCCATAACCCAGCTCTCCGTTACTTCCATAAGATCCTTGCCCACACCTTCTTTGGAAAAGAAGAAAACATTACCGGAGTCTCTAAAGATGAGATATTCATTATGTCATGTTTCACTAATGGAAAACCTGTTAATGGTGTACCTTTCATGATGCAAACCTTCACCCGTATCCAAGAAGAACCTGAATTACCTATATTAGTAGGAGGTCTTGTAACCATGATTGCTGATGCCTTAAGACTTAGATACCAATTGCACAGGTGCAACCGTTTAGGTACCATCCGTCCTATGAATCTTAACTTTTGCTTTAATCGCCATATAATAAGGAATTTAGGACATCCACCTTTCGAGTACTTAATCCGGAATGAGGTAGTAACCCTGTTCACACTACCAAACCATGCTAGAGTAAGTGTATACAATAAGGATAACTGGCTTTATGAGTTAACCCCACCTGATTATCCATCTACTCCTGAAACACCTCAATCTTACAAGATAAAAGATGATATAATGACCGATGTCGAAACTGACCCTGAGACACCTCCTGGTTACCATGACATTGACCACACTGACGAAGTTATTGAAACCCCTGAAGTGAATCAAGGAGATTATGCTAACAACTTACAGAATATCATGAACACTCTTGAAGCTTACCAAACTGATATAAATTCATTCAAGGATGAAATTAAGAGCACGCGATTGGACATTATAGGTTTGACTGACATAACCTGTGAACAATTCTATCACTTGAACTCCGCAATCGAAGATTTGAAGAAACACTTTTGAAAATGCTATAAGTGATCTAGTTTATTTTTATCATTGCTTTCGTTTCTAGTTAGATTTACTTTTCGCAAACAATTTCGTACCGTATTTTCATTTATGTAATTTCATTTCAATTACCATATGCAATGCACTTCTAGTTCCCAAAATTTTTCCATTTTAATCAATTTATATATTTTCATTCTATGTACTGTTATGCTTGAATTTATTTATATTCTATAAAAATCTCTCGTGCAGTGCAAATATACAAGTGTTATATTGAAAATATTTATTATATGGTGTTTAAATGTAATATTGAGTGAGAAGTGAAAAAAATAAATTATTATAAAGTATATGAAGCGTAAGAGATAGTGTTTTCTGGAAATTATTCAACGAAACAAACTCTCACGGTCGTCACGCCCCCCTAACGATCGTGACGTGCTAATTTAGCGTGTCACGACCGTCATCTCCCTGTCACGACCATGACAACCCTAAATATAGGATTCGTGAGAAACAAAACTGTTTCTTTTCGAAACCTCTTCTTCTTCCTCCTCCATAACTTCCAAAAACCACCCATTTTCTCCACAACTTCCGTAACCTCCCATTACCAAATTAAAACTCATTAACCTCCCCATTATCACCACACCTATCACATTCTCACCTTCCAATATTTATCCGAACCATTATTTCTCTCATTTTATCACTTTTTCACAAAAATCCAAAATCCTCATCTCTCACTATAGTTCTTGCATGCAATGGATGCTATTCAATTCAGAGAGGGTGATGCTGGAGAAACCCAGAGAGAAAGATTTATCCGATTCCAGAACCGCGGTGTGCAACCTATGCGTTATATCGACACTGAATGTTTGAGAGAGCTCGGAATGCTCAACAGTGTCAAGAACCTGCTTAAGAAGGTTAATCTGTGGGTTCTATGCGGTCAGCCTCAGCCCACATTCGAGTTGCTGACACTGGAGTTCCTAAGCTCGTTCTGTTACATCACCGGTACCGGTTCTCAGAGTCAGCTTACCGGCGTTGCTAAATTCAGATTGTTTGGCCGGGAGTTTGAACTTTCGCAAACAAGGATAGCCGAGTTGCTAGGCTTCGCTCACGGGAATGAAGCTCACCTCCGCGTGCCGGATAATTTTAGTGAAACCGCTTTCACTTTATGGCACGACATAACCAATACCCGTGCCTCAGCCTTCCAAAGCCTCAATGCTACACACATCCACAACCCGGCAATCCGATATTTCCACCGAGTCATTTGCAACACCATCTTTGCACGAGAGAGTAACCATAAGCTCAACTCCAAGGAGCTTCTGTTCTTGCACTGCACTCTAAATGACGAGCCGATCAACGCTGCCCCGTTCATGCTTTCTCACATCCAGGCCATTGCGCAAAGAGGCTCCACCCCATTTTTCATTGGCGGCATTGTCTCCGCCCTCGCCTTTCAGTTAGGGCTTCGTGACTTGCTCGACAATTTGCCTGGCATAGCCGCAGAATTCCTCACCAAGAGCTATTGCAGGTCCGCTCACCTGATTGCGCAGCGAGAGGATGGCAGGTATAACCCTGTTATCCACGACACCGTTTATCGACATATCATTCTTCCGTCCCGCGACCGCATCGACTCATCCATCCGAGCCAACTGGCTCTTTGTTTTACCAGATGCTGCCGGCCATGCCCCCATTCATGATGATCAGGCCGATCCTCCAGCGGATGAGATGCAGGACGCGATGGATGCAGCTGAGCCTGTCCAGGACATTCCAGAGTCATCTACCCGACAGCCTCCTGCACAGGATTTCACTCTTGAGGACGTCCTCCGCGCGATTCATCAGCAGAACCAGATGAATGCCGCACTGGAGCGTAGGCAGAAGGAGCAGTATGATGCTTTACTCCGCACTATTTCAACAAACCAGGAAGCTACTAATGAGAAGTTTGGAGAAATTTTCAGCGAGCTAGAGGCCTTACGCATTGACATCACTGCTGTTACCGGTACCGGTTCTGATCCTGAAGCGACTCCTACCAGACGCTCCCGCACCAGAAGCCGAGTCCGCGGTCCTCAGCAGCCTTAGTTTTAGTTTTGCTTATGTTTGTTTTTCGTTTTTGTAGTCTGTACTGTACTTTTACCGCTATTATATCACAACATTGAGGACAATGTCTGATATAGTGTGGGAGAGGTACCTTTCATTTCCGCATTTTTCCTTTTCGCATTTTTCTATTCCATTGTATTTCTTTTCGCAAGTTAATGAAACGAGCAAATCTTTGTGATATTTTCTTTAGCTTCGAACTTTCCCCGTTTATTTAGCCATACCAGAAAAAAAAACTTTAATTATTCGCATTACCCGACTTACCTACGGAATCGTAATTAGGAAGCTGAGAACGATTCAACAAGACCAATACAATCTTGACACCTTTGACTTCCCACTTAAGCGATTTCCATTCCGATTATCATTACGAGTACACTTTAAGTTTCAGTTCAAAAGTAACCCCTAGTAGTTTATACTAGCAGTCAGCACCGTCTGAACACAAACCACGTGGGGAGCCGATGAATATAAGCGTTTGATGCCTAATCAATAATGATCCTTCATATCTCGATGCAAATGAAAAGAAATTGCACCAAAGTACACGGTCGCATATAAGAAATGAGAAATATGAGAAGGAGTCCATTGTGGGTTGGTTCAGAGGTACTGGTTCTGAACTTGGTAGGGCGTGCTACGGCTCGATCCCCCACAACCTCCAAATCGGATAATATATGTAGGGTTACCGCACTCGTGTACCAGACCCCGTGCTTAAAAAGGATCAAAGTCGCTAACCGGCTACTCCACTACGTGCGTGCTAAGGCAAAGGGCTTAATGTGATTGCGCTAGAATGAAACCGGGCGAAATAAGATTGAAAAACTCTAGGTGAAATCGTAAAGAAATTTCTGATTGTTTCGATTAACGGGAAGTCGACGACATAGCTTGTTGCTTGTGTCATTAGTGTATCGTTAGTGTTCTATCAAAGTACCGGTTTATCCGACAAAATGATCCCTCGTACGGTTTGTTATGTGTATGCGTCAATAAAAACTTGTCCGACGATTTTCAACCGACTATTTGCTTGAGGACAAGCAAAGGTTTAAGTTTGGGGAAGTTTGATAACGAGAAAATGTATCGATTATATTGCTAAGTTTCATTACCGTTTTATCGCATAATCATCGTTTTAACACTCGATTCCTCGAGTTTTTCTTACTATTTTGCAGGTACATCATATGTGGAGCTAAATCATGAATTAAGAGCAAAAGGAACAAAAACAACCATAAAAAGATGAAGAAATGAAGAAACCTGCAAAACCTGCATAATTTGTTGCACTCACGGTCGTCACCTAGGTGTCACGACCGTGACACCCCAAAAGAAGCAATCACGACCGTGATGACATTGTCACTACCATGACACTTAAAATGCAAGGGACATGGACGTGAAGACCTTGTCACGACCGTGACAAGTGAAAAAGTAGGTTATTTGACTGAGACCACGTCAAAACATTATGTGAAGAAGGTCTGCCTATTTTTTAGCCACGTTCCTATATTTTCTCAGCTGCTTCAACAAGGCCCAATGCAACAAGTCCAAATTTCAAGCCCATTAATTGTTCTATAAATAGCATAATTCAGTTGAACAATTTACAGAGCATTTTTTCTATCAATTTCCTGCGGAAGCTCTGCCGATTTATTTTACAACCCTTTTATTTCAGCATTATTTTCAGTATTCTATTTTCATTGTATCCAAACCCAACCTATAACAATTTCCAACATCAGGAAATTGTTATAAAAATTACTTGTTTCTAAACCTTCAGAATTTTATTTTATTTTCGATTTCCGCCAATTACTCCGAGCTTTCCGGTCTGTGGAAGAAGGAGTCTGCCATTTTATTGTTAACCAGGTTTTTATTATTATTTGCAATTTAATATCTATGTTGTTTATTTATTTTTCTGCCATGAATATTTTGTTTATTGTTTCTCTGCCTCTGTCTGGTTCAACAAAAATGAGTAGCTAATTACCTTAGGGCGGTATGTAGTTAAAACAAACTTAATCGGTAAAAATTAACCATAGGCTTAAAATAATTAATAACTTAACATTCTGGCTGATACTTTTTATTTAAAATCGACCTTTTCGTTACGAGAGTAAGGAAAGAGTATTAGGTTAGGTCAAGACCACGAGAGTGTGAGATTTTAACCAGATAGCTAAAGTTAGGCATTTAAATTAAACACAGCGAGAGCGCTTTAAAATAAATTAGGATTACTAAGTTTCCAAAAATTATCTCTAAACACTTATGGGCTAGCGAGAGCAAGCATAGGGCTTTAGGGGTAAGATCTGAGATAAGACCACGAGAGTGTGAGTTGAGGGTATTTAAACTGGTAACCCCTACAGGATAGTTTAAGTGAACACCTTTATAAGCCTAGGTTAGATTGACCCGCCTAAGTTAGTATAATTACATACCGACCGCTTTAGTATTATTTTATTAAAACTTAAATTTAATTCCCGCCTTAATATTTTAAAAGCAACAAAAAATCGTGACAACCCTCCACCTTAGCTAAACTAGAAGTTCATCTAGCACTAAGTAACCATAGAGTCCCTGTGGATCGATAATCTTAAATATTACTTCGATAGGCTGTGCACTTGCAGTTAAGATACCGCTAGACACATAATTAGACACGTCTTTAGCCCATCAAGTTTTTGGCGCCGTTGCCGGGGACCTTAATTTAGTTACTAGTGCACTTTAGGTAGCATTGTCTAGACTAAGGTAACAACTATTTAATTTATTTAATTTAATTTCCGAGTGTATGCCAAGTACTCGCTCTAAAGGCGAAGACTTGCAACCTCTAATCCCAGAATCGGAACGCTTCTTACACGTAAGAAGACGTATATTCGATTACGAACAAAGTTACAATATTCCAGATCTTCAATTAGATCCGCCTAAACCAGTCGTAACATCAAAGGACGCAGAGATGGCTGAAGAACAGAATCACCCACTCAAGTATTACGCCAGTCCTTCGCAAGCTGAACCGCATTCAAGCATTGCCGCACCGGCTATCAACCGAAACGATTTCGAACTAAAACCTTCGTTGATATCAGCCGTGCAACAAAATCAATTCGCCGGAAATCCTACCGAGGATCCGAACCTTCATCTTTCGATCTTTGTGCAATACGCAGATACCGTAAAAGCCAATGGAGTTACCCAAGAAGCTATTAGACTACGTTTGTTTCCTTTTTCACTTCGAGACAGAGCAAGAGCTTGGCTTCAATCTCTGCCTTCGAACTCAGTAACTACGTGGGAGGAACTAAAGAGAGTTTTCTTGACCAGATATTTTCCACCTAGTAAGACAGCTATGCTGAGAGCTCAGATCAACGAATTTAAGCAAAGGAAAAGAGAATCACTATTCGAAGCTTGGGAACGCTATAAGGATTTGCTGAGACTTTGTCCACATCACGGATTAGTAGAATGGATGGTCATCCATACCTTCTATAATGGACTCTTGTACAATACAAGAATGACAATTGACGCTGCCGCGGGCGGTGCATTGATGGACAAAGAATATAATGATGCTTATGCACTTATCGAAAGTATGGCTCAAAACCATTACCTCTGGGGAAGCGAGAGAGTCGCAACTGAGAAACCAACAAAAGGAGGTATGTACGAAGTGAGTAGTATGGACCAAGTCAATGCAAAGTTTGACCAACTAAGCCAAAAGATCGACAACTTGGCCATAACACCAACAACCACCGTGGCTGCAGTAACACCTAACTGTGAGTTATGTGGAGTTCCAGGACACGAAGTTTCTGATTGTCAACTATTGACAGGAATTCCCACAGATCAAGTGAATTATGCTCAAGGAAACCCATACTCAAACACATACAACCCAGGTTGGAAAAATCATCTGAACTTCTCCTATAAGAATAACAATGCTTTATACGCACCAGGTCAAGCACCAGCTACGCCACCAGGATATCAAAAGACTGCTCCTAATGTCCCTAGAAAATCGAACCTTGAGTTGATGATGGAGAACTTTATAGCTAACCAATCTCAAACAAACAAGGACTTCTTAAACCAAAACATTCACACTAGTGAGCAGATTAAACAATTAGTGAGCAAAGTAGATGCATTAGCTACACATAACAAAATGCTTGAAACTCAGATTTCACAAGTAGCTCAACAACAAGCACCTACCGCTGCACCAGTTGGAGTATTCCCTGGACAACCTCAACCTAATCCGAAAGGACATGCCAATGCCGTAATATTAAGAAGTGGCAAGGAACTTGACGGACCTACCGATCCAAGACTTGACAATCCAGCCATGTACCAAAAACCGGATAAACCGACTGAAGTGGTGAATGATCCAAAAGAAAAGGAAGATGATAATCAAGAGGTAGTGGAGAAAGAAAAGCCTTATGTGCCTCCACCACCCTATAAACCACCAATTCCGTACCCTCAGAGATTAACCAATTCCAAGACGACGGGTCAATTTAAGAAATTTGTCGAACTTCTGAAACAGTTGAATATTACTATTCCGTTTACAGAAGCAATCACCCAAATACCCTCGTATGCTAAGTTTTTAAAAGAAATCTTATCTAATAAGAAAAAGATAGAGGATAACGGAACAGTTACACTTACTGCTGAGTGTAGCGCCATAATTCAGAATAATATGCCTCCTAAGCTAAAAGATCCAGGAAGTTTCTCTATACCCTGTGTAATAGGAAAATTCGTCATTGACAAAGCTCTATGCGATTTAGGAGCCAGTATCAGTGTTATGCCCTTAACGATTTGCAAAAGGCTAGACATGGGAGACCTAAGACCAACTAAAATGTCTGTTCAACTAGCCGATCGCTCAGTTAAATATCTTGTAGGCATACTAGAAAACGTCCCAGTACGTATAGGACAATTCTACATCCCTACTGGTTTTATAATCATGGACATCTCTGAAGACTCCACTACACCTATCATACTAGGAAGACCATTCCTAGCTACCGCCGGAGCTATAATAGACGTAAAAAGAGGAAAGCTAACCTTTGAAGAAGGTGAAGAGAAAGTTGAATTTATTTTAACACAATTCTTACAATCACCAGCTATAGAGGATACCTGCTATCTATTGGACGTAATTGACGAATGTGTAAGAGAAATGGAACTGAAAGAAACTACCTATTCTGAAATAATGAAAATTCAAATCCCTCCGATTTTCGAAGATGATAATTGGCGTAAACCATATCAGGATGATAGTCTAAGCGAAAGTTTAGCACTTACACCGGATCCCATGCCAAGTAAAGATAAACCTACATTAGGATTAAAAACTTTACCTAATAACCTAAGGTACGAATTCTTAGACATTGAATGTAAAAGACCAGTTATAATAAACTCCAGTTTAGGAACTATAGAAACAAAGAAACTTTTAGATGTCTTGAAGAAATATCCAACTGCATTAGGATATAACATATCTGATCTCAAAGGGATATGCCCTTCAGTCTGTATGCATCGTATCCTGCTAGAAGAAGATTGCAGAACCTCCAGAGAATCTCAAAGAAGAATTAACCCAATCCTTAGCACTGTAGTAAAAGAAGAAGTTAAGAAACTTCTAGATGCCGGAATAATATATCCAATCTCTGATAGTGAATGGGTTAGTCCAGTACATGTAGTGCCAAAGAAAGGAGGTATCACTGTTGTGAAAAACGCTCAAGGCGAATCGATATCGCAAAGAGTAGTAACGGGACATAGAGTGTGCATAGACTATCGTAAACTAAACAAAGCCACTCGAAAAGATCATTTCCCACTACCCTTTATAGATCAAATGTTAGAACGATTAGCCAAGCATTCATACTTCTGTTATCTTGACGGTTACTCAGGATTTTTCCAAATCCCTATCCATCCAGATGATCAAGAGAAGACTACATTCACATGCCCATATGGAACGTTCGCTTATAGACGAATGCCCTTTGGATTATGCAACGCTCCTGCAACCTTTCAAAGATGTATGATGTCAATCTTCGCAGATTTTATAGACAACATCATGGAAGTGTTCATGGATGACTTCTCTGTATGCGGGCAAAGTTTTGAAGGATGCCTATCAAACTTAGAAATGGTGTTAGAAAGATGTGTAAAAGTAAACCTCGTGCTTAACTGGGAGAAATGTCATTTTATGGTCAGAGAAGGAATCGTATTAGGTCACGTTATATCCGACAAGGGAATTGAAGTAGATAAAGCTAAGATAGAAGTCATAAAAGATCTTCAACCCCCTAAAACCATTCGAGAAATACGAAGCTTTTTAGGACACGCCGATTTTTACCGACGATTCATCAAAGATTTCTCGAAAATCACTAAACCTCTTACTGGTTTATTAATGAAAGATGCTGAGTTCATATTCAATGAAGATTGTCTTAAAGCATTCGAAACTCTAAAAACAACCCTCATCACCGCACCAATCATGCAACCCCCTGACTGGAGATTACCTTTCGAAATCATGTGCGATGCGAGTGACTATGCTGTAGGCGCAGTTCTAGGCCAGAGGAAAGAAAAGAAACTTCATGCGATTTACTATGCCAGTAGAACCTTAGATTCTGCTCAGATGAACTACGCCACTACTGAAAAAGAATTGTTAGCAGTTGTCTTTGCGCTTGACAAATTCCGTTCTTACCTAGTAGGAGCGAAAATAATCGTTTACACAGACCATGCTGCTATCCGATATCTATTAACTAAGAAAGATGCTAAACCAAGACTCTTGAGATGGATTTTACTCTTACAAGAGTTTGATCTCGAAATAAAAGATAAGAAAGGTACTGAAAACGTCGTAGCGGACCATTTATCTAGATTAGAAGGTATTAAACCCGAACAAGTGCCGATTAACGATGATTTTCCGTATGAACAACTGATAGCACAAATAGGAAGCGACCCAGTTCAGTTAGACTTAAATGAACCAGAACCCGTGGAAACAATCCAGACAACTGTAGGACTGCCATGGTACGCTGACATTGTTAACTACCTAGCCGCAGGAGCTCTTCCACCTGATTTAACCTATCAGCAGAAAAAGAAATTCTTTCACAATCTAAAACATTACTATTGGGATGAATCATTATTGTTCAAAAGAGGACCCGATGGAATCTTTCGTCGATGTATTCCCGAAGAAGAAATAGAAGATGTCATTGCTCAATGCCATTCATCTCCTTATGGTGGACATGCAAGCACTTCCAAGACTTGTGCAAAAATCTTACAAGCCGGCTTATTCTGGCCTAATCTATGGAAGGATGTCCACATCGCTGTTATAAATTGCGATCGGTGTCAACGCACCGGCAATATTTCAAGAAGAGATGAAATGCCTCAAAAAGGAATATTAGAAGTAGAAATCTTTGACGTCTGGGGAATAGATTTCATGGGACCATTCCCATCATCTTTCGGTAACAATTACATACTCGTAGCTGTTGATTATGTTTCGAAATGGATTGAAGCTATAGCTTCTCCTACAAACGATACACGAGTTGTAATAAAGCTTTTCAAAAATATAATCTTTCCCAGATTTGGTGTGCCTAGACTCGTCATAAGTGACGGTGGCTCGCACTTCATTTCAAAAATCTTTGACAAATTACTATCTAAGTATGGAGTAAGACACCGTGTGGCAACACCATATCACCCACAAACAAGTGGACAAGTCGAAGTCTCAAACAGAGAGATCAAACAAATCTTAGAAAAGACTGTCGCCATATCTCGGAAAGATTGGTCATCTAAACTTAATGAAGCTTTATGGGCTTATAGGACCGCTTACAAGACACCCATAGGTACTACACCTTTCAAATTAGTTTATGGAAAATCTTGTCACCTCCCGGTAGAACTAGAACACAAAGCTTATTGGGCGATTAAAACTCTCAATATAAACTATAATGATGCAGGAGAAAAGCGAATCCTAGATATTAACGAATTAGAAGAATTAAGGCTAGATGCTTATGAGAATGCTAAGATATATAAAGAAAGAACTAAGCGATGGCATGATAAACGCCTATCTAGGAAAGAATTTAGTGTGGGAGACGTTGTACTCCTTTTTAACTCAAGACTTAGGCTCTTTCCTGGAAAATTAAAATCTAGATGGTCAGGACCCTTTGAAATAAATAAAGTGTTCCCGAGTGGAGCAATAGAAATTAAGGGTAGGAATAGTGAACCATTCATAGTAAACGGACAACGTTTAAAACATTATCATAAAGTTGAAAATAGAGATTATGCAAATAGTCTAAGGCTTTTAGAGTTGTCCACTAATTCCCCTGATTAATCTACACCTAAGCATTACGTCAGGCTTTTGACGATAAAAACAGCGCTTAGTGGGAGGCAACCCATTCACTCATTTAATCATTTAATTCAATTTTTTTATCAATCTATTATTTTTTCATTTATCGTTTTATTCTTCATTTAATTGTTGTCATTTTATAGCTTTATTTCATTATTACTATTATTGCCTTTAAATTATGCATTTCATTTCCTTATTTTTCTTTATTTTAATCTTAAATCACTTTTACAGATTTTCTAAAAGTCTTTTCCACTTTCCTTCTCCCCCTGATTTGTTTCCTCCATATTTGCACTGACCATGGCTAACCAACCGATTAACCATATGGAAACCAAATTTAGAGGTAGGAACCAAAGAATGAAATTTGAAGAGTTATCACAGAGGCAAATGGATTTGACCCTGTACCCGGATGATCTGACTATGGAAACCCTAGGTATACATGATAGCATCCTGTACTTGTTTAACCGACTTGGATGGGAGAATGCACGGATTTAACATAAGTTTGTGACTTACCGCGAGCTCACCCTTGAGTTCCTTAGCTCCTTAGTTTACCTACCCGAGCGCGGTTTTGGATTTAGGAAAGGATTTATCAGTTTCCGCCTATTTGGAATAGAATATGACTTTAACCATAAAGAACTAACTGACTTATTAGGATTCCCTAGTGGACCCTTTGCTTTTACTACCACACAGGTAGAATTGATGGACATTGAGCTAGATTTCTTTTGGGGAACTTTAACCGGAAACTACCACCCTGAACCAAATAGCATGAACAATGATGAAATCCATAACCCAGCTCTCCGTTACTTCCATAAGATCCTTGCCCACACCTTCTTTGGAAAAGAAGAAAACATTACCGGAGTCTCTAAAGATGAGATATTCATTATGTCATGTTTCACTAATGGAAAACCTGTTAATGGTGTACCTTTCATGATGCAAACCTTCACCCGTATCCAAGAAGAACCTGAATTACCTATATTAGTAGGAGGTCTTGTAACCATGATTGCTGATGCCTTAAGACTTAGATACCAATTGCACAGGTGCAACCGTTTAGGTACCATCCGTCCTATGAATCTTAACTTTTGCTTTAATCACCATATAATAAGGAATTTAGGACATCCACCTTTCGAGTACTTAATCCGGAATGAGGTAGTAACCCTGTTCACACTACCAAACCATGCTAGAGTAAGTGTATACAATAAGGATAACTGGCTTTATGAGTTAACCCCACCTGATTATCCATCTACTCCTGAAACACCTCAGTCTTACAAGATAAAAGATGATATAATGACCGATGTCGAAACTGACCCTGAGACACCTCCTGGTTACCATGACATTGACCACACTGACGAAGTTATTGAAACCCCTGAAGTGAATCAAGGAGATTATGCTAACAACTTACAGAATATCATGAACACTCTTGAAGCTTACCAAACTGATATAAATTCATTCAAGGATGAAATTAAGAGCATGCGATTGGACATTATAGGTTTGACTGACATAACCTGTGAACAATTCTATCACTTGAACTCCGCAATCGAAGATTTGAAGAAACACTTTTGAAAATGCTATAAGTGATCTAGTTTATTTTTATCATTGCTTTCGTTTCTAGTTAGATTTACTTTTCGCAAACAATTTCGTACCGTATTTTCATTTATGTAATTTCATTTCAATTACCATATGCAATGCACTTCTAGTTCCCAAAATTTTTCCATTTTAATCAATTTATATATTTTCATTCTATGTACTGTTATGCTTGAATTTATTTATATTCTATAAAAATCTCTCGTGCAGTGCAAATATACAAGTGCTATATTGAAAATATTTATTATATGGTGTTTAAATGTAATATTGAGTGAGAAGTGAAAAAAATAAATTATTATAAAGTATATGAAGCGTAAGAGATAGTGTTTTCTGGAAATTATTCAACGAAACAAACTCTCACGGTCGTCACGCCCCCCTAACGATCGTGACGTGCTAATTTAGCGTGTCACGACCGTCATCTCCCTGTCACGACCGTGACAACCCTAAATATAGGATTCGTGAGAAACAAAACTGTTTCTTTTCGAAACCTCTTCTTCTTCCTCCTCCATAACTTCCAAAAACCACCCATTTTCTCCACAACTTCCGTAACCTCCCATTACCAAATTAAAACTCATTAACCTCCCCATTATCACCACACCTATCACATTCTCACCTTCCAATATTTATCCGAACCATTATTTCTCTCATTTTATCACTTTTTCACAAAAATCCAAAATCCTCATCTCTCACTATAGTTCTTGCATGCAATGGATGTTATTCAATTCAGAGAGGGTGATGCTGGAGAAACCCAGAGAGAAAGATTTATCCGATTCCAGAACCGCGGTGTGCAACCTACGCGTTATATCGACACTGAATGTTTGAGAGAGCTCGGAATGCTCAACAGTGTCAAGAACCTGCTTAAGAAGGTTAATCTGTGGGTTCTATGCAGTCAGCCTCAGCCCACATTCGAGTTGCTGACACTGGAGTTCCTAAGCTCGTTCTGTTACATCACCGGTACCGGTTCTCAGAGTCAGCTTACCGGCGTTGCTAAATTCAGATTGTTTGGCCGGGAGTTTGAACTTTCGCAAACAAGGATAGCCGAGTTGCTAGGCTTCGCTCACGGGAATGAAGCTCACCTCCGCGTGCCAGATAATTTTAGTGAAACCGCTTTCACTTTATGGCACGACATAACCAATACCCGTGCCTCAGCCTTCCAAAGCCTCAATGCTACACACATCCACAACCCGGCAATCCGATATTTCCACCGAGTCATTTGCAACACCATATTTGCACGAGAGAGTAACCATAAGCTCAACTCCAAGGAGCTTCTGTTCTTGCACTGCGCTCTAAATGACGAGCCGATCAACGCTGCCCCGTTCATGCTTTCTCACATCCAGGCCATTGCGCAAAGAGGCTCCACCCCATTTTTCATTGGCGGCATTGTCTCCGCCCTCGCCTTTCAGTTAGGGCTTCGTGACTTGCTCGACAATTTGCCTGGCATAGCTGCAGAATTCCTCACCAAGAGCTATTGCAGGTCCGCTCACCTGATTGCGCAGCGAGAGGATGGCAGGTATAGCCCTGTTATCCACGACACTGTTTATCACCATATCATTCTGCCATCCCGCGACCGCATCGACCCATCCAGCCGAGCCAACTGGCTCTTTGTTTTACCAGATGCTGCCGGCCATGCCCCCATTCATGATGATCAGGCCGATCCTCCAGCGGATGAGATGCAGGACGCGATGGATGCAGCTGAGCCTGTCCAGGACATTCCAGAGTCATCTACCCGACAACCTCCTGCACAGGATTTCACTCTTGAGGACGTCCTCCGCGCGATTCATCAGCAGAACCAGATGAACGCCGCACTGGAGCGTAGGCAGAAGGAGCAGTATGATGCTTTACTCCGCACTATTTCAACAAACCAGGAAGCTACTAATGAGAAGTTTGGAGAAATTTTCAGCGAGCTAGAGGCCTTACGCATTGACATCACTGCTGTTACCGGTACCGGTTCTGATCCTGAAGCGACTCCTACCAGACGCTCCCGCACCAGAAGCCGAGTCCGCGGTCCTCAGCAGCCTTAGTTTTAGTTTTGCTTATGTTTGTTTTTCGTTTTTGTAGTCTGTACTGTACTTTTACCGCTATTATATCACAACATTGAGGACAATGTCTGATATAGTGTGGGAGAGGTACCTTTCATTTCCGCATTTTTCCTTTTCGCATTTTTCCATTCCATTGTATTTCTTTTCGCAAGTTAATGAAACGAGCAAATCTTTGTGATATTTTCTTTAGCTTCGAACTTTCCCCGTTTATTTAGCCATACCAGAAAAAAAAATCTTTAATTATTCGCATTACCCGACTTACCTACGGAATCGTAATTAGGAAGCTGAGAACGATTCAACAAGACCAATACAATCTTGACACCTTTGACTTCCCACTTAAGCGATTTCCATTCCGATTATCATTACGAGTACACTTTAAGTTTCAGTTCAAAAGTAACCCTTAGTAGTTTATACTAGCAGTCAGCACCGTCTGAACACAAACCACGTGGGGAGCCGATGAATATAAGCGTTTGATGCCTAATCAATAATGATCCTTCATATCTCGATGCAAATGAAAAGAAATTGCACCAAAGTACACGGTCGCATATAAGAAACGAGAAATATGAGAAGGAGTCCATTGTGGGTTGGTTCAGAGGTACTGGTTCTGAACTTGGTAGGGCGTGCTACGGCTCGATCCCCCACAACCTCCAAATCGGATAATATATGTAGGGTTACCGCACTCGTGTACCAGACCCCGTGCTTAAAAAGGATCAAAGTCGCTAACCGGCTACTCCACTACGTGCGTGCTAAGGCAAAGGGCTTAATGTGATTGCGCTAGAATGAAACCGGGCGAAATAAGATTGAAAAACTCTAGGTGAAATCGTAAAGAAATTTCTGATTGTTTCGATTAACGGGAAGTCGACGACATAGCTTGTTGCTTGTGTCATTAGTGTATCGTTAGTGTTCTATCAAAGTACCGGTTTATCCGACAAAACGATCCCTCGTACGGTTTGTTATGTGTATGCGTCAATAAAAACTTGTCCGACGATTTTCAACCGACTATTTGCTTGAGGACAAGCAAAGGTTTAAGTTTGGGGAAGTTTGATAACGAGAAAATGTATCGATTATATTGCTAAGTTTCATTACCGTTTTATCGCATAATCATCGTTTTAACACTCGATTCCTCGAGTTTTTCTTACTATTTTGCAGGTACATCATATGTGGAGCTAAATCATGAATTAAGAGCAAAAGGAACAAAAACAACCATAAAAAGATGAAGAAATGAAGAAACCTGCAAAACCTGCATAATTTGTTGCACTCACGGTCGTCACCTAGGTGTCACGACCGTGACACCCCAAAAGAAGCAATCACGACCGTGATGACATTGTCACTACCATGACACTTAAAATGCAAGGGACATGGACGTGAAGACCTTGTCACGACCGTGACAAGTGAAAAAGTAGGTTATTTGACTGAGACCACGTCAAAACATTATGTGAAGAAGGTCTGCCTATTTTTTAGCCACGTTCCTATATTTTCTCAGCTGCTTCAACAAGGCCCAATGCAACAAGTCCAAATTTCAAGCCCATTAATTGTTCTATAAATAGCATAATTCAGTTGAATAATTTACAGAGCATTTTTTCTATCAATTTCCTGCGGAAGCTCTGCCGATTTATTTTACAACCCTTTTATTTCAGCATTATTTTCAGTATTCTATTTTCATTGTATCCAAACCCAACCTATAACAATTTCCAACATCAGGAAATTGTTATAAAAATTACTTGTTTCTAAACCTTCAGAATTTTATTTTATTTTCGATTTCCGCCAATTACTCCGAGCTTTCCGGTCTGTGGAAGAAGGAGTCTGCCATTTTATTGTTAACCAGGTTTTTATTATTATTTGCAATTTAATATCTATGTTGTTTATTTATTTTTCTGCCATGAATATTTTGTTTATTGTTTCTCTGCCTCTGTCTGGTTCAACAAAAATGAGTAGCTAATTACCTTAGGGCGGTATGTAGTTAAAACAAACTTAATCGGTAAAAATTAACCATAGGCTTAAAATAATTAATAACTTAACATTCTGGCTGATACTTTTTATTTAAAATCGACCTTTTCGTTACGAGAGTAAGGAAAGAGTATTAGGTTAGGTCAAGACCACGAGAGTGTGAGATTTTAACCAGATAGCTAAAGTTAGGCATTTAAATTAAACACAGCGAGAGCGCTTTAAAATAAATTAGGATTACTAAGTTTCCAAAAATTATCTCTAAACACTTATGGGCTAGCGAGAGCAGGCATAGGGCTTTAGGGGTAAGATCTGAGATAAGACCACGAGAGTGTGAGTTGAGGGTATTTAAACTGGTAACCCCTACAGGATAGTTTAAGTGAACACCTTTATAAGCCTAGGTTAGATTGACCCGCCTAAGTTAGTATAATTACATACCGACCGCTTTAGTATTATTTTATTAAAACTTAAATTTAATTCCCGCCTTAATATTTTAAAAGCAACAAAAAATCGTGACAACCCTCCACCTTAGCTAAACTAGAAGTTCATCTAGCACTAAGTAACCATAGAGTCCCTGTGGATCGATAATCTTAAATATTACTTCGATAGGCTGTGCACTTGCAGTTAAGATACCGCTAGACACATAATTAGACACGTCTTTAGCCCATCAAAGGCTTTGATCATCCGTTTCTGATACATCTGACCATGACAAACAGCT
The DNA here is from genome assembly GCA_963966055.1 of Lathyrus aphaca. NCBI lineage: Eukaryota > Viridiplantae > Streptophyta > Magnoliopsida > Fabales > Fabaceae > Lathyrus > Lathyrus aphaca. The sequence continues at coordinate 107,030,360 of OZ014524.1, read as the reverse complement.
GCTAATCTTTTCTCGTCAATCAAGTTTATCTGGTCAAGTCGAGTCTGAATCCATTCATTTTCATCCAAGCCTGCATCCTTCATAATTCTCAAAGAGGGAATCTGAACTTCAATGGGTAAAACTGCTTCCATACCATAGACAAGGGAAAATGGGGTTGCCCCTGTTAAAGTACGCATGGTGGTACGATAACCATGAAGAGCAAATGGTAGCATCTTATGCCAATCCTTATATGTAACCGACATCTTTTGCAAGATCTTCTTAATATTCTTGTTGGCGGCTTCCACTGTGCCATTCATCTTTGGACGATATGGAGAAGAGTTGTGATGTTTAATCTTGAACTGCGTGGAGAGATCAGTAATCATAGTGTTGTTCAAATTAGTACCATTATCTGTGATAATCCTTTCAGGGATGCCATATCTGCATATAAGATTATATTTGATGAATCGAGCCACAACATTCTTAGTAACAGAAGCAAATGAAGTTGCCTCTACCCATTTTGTGAAGTAATCAATAGCTACAAGGATGAAACGATGTCCATTAGAGGCAGTAGGTTTGATTTCACAAATCATATCAATGCCCCACATGGCAAAAGGCCATGGAGCAGTTAGAACATTCAACGGAACTGGAAGCACGTGAACCTTATCAGCATAAATCTGGCATTTGTGACAAGTTTTGGAGTGTTGATAGCAGTCAGCTTCCATGGTACAACAATAATAACCTGCTCTCAGAATCTTCTTAGCCATTGTATACCCACTAGAGTGAGTACCAAAGATCCCATCATGCATGTGTTCCATATTCTCTACTGCTTCTTTCTTATCCACACAGCGAAGCAAAGTTGAATCGTGGTTGCGCTTGTATAAAATTCCATTACTCAGGAAGAATTTAGCAGAAAACCTCCTTAGAAACTTCTTATCATTGACAGATGCCCCTTCAGGGAACTCCTGAGCTTCAAGATACCTCTTCACTTCATGGAACCAAGGCTTTTCTTCTACTCCTTCAGTACTCACTTCATTGCAGTATGCAGGTTTGTCAAATCGATCAATAGTAATTCTCGGAGCTTCATCCTCCCAACTGATTTCAAACATAGATGCCATGGTAGCTAATGCACCTGCCAACTGATTCTCTTCTCGTGGAGTATGCCCAAAGGTAATATCTTCAAAGTACGGGACCAAAGACAAAACATGCTCTTTGTATGGGATGAGATTAGGATGCCTGGTATCCCGATCCCCTTTAACTTGACTGACTACTAAGGCTGAATCTCCATACACATCCAAAAATTGAATCTTCATTTCAATAGAAACCTTGATACCCATGAGGCACACTTCATACTCAACCATATTATTGGTACATTTAAAGCAAAGCTTTGCAGTAACTGGTGTATAACAACCTTTGGGAGAGATAATCACAACACTAACACCATTACCAAGCGCATTAGAAGCTCCATCAAAAACCATAGTCCATCGGGATCCTTGCTCAGGTCCTTCATATTGTCTAGGTTCTTTAGTAACAATCATAATATCTTCATCCGGAAACTCAAAATTCATAGATTGGTAGTCATCCACTGCTTGATGAGCCAAATGGTCAGCTACTACATTTCCCTTGATTGCTTTTCCTAGTAGTATATTGTATGTCATATTCTGTCAAGATCATTTGCCATCTTGCTATTCGTCCGGAGAGAGCAGGTTTCTTGAATATATACTTGATTGGATCCATTTTTGAAATCAATAAAGTGGTATGAGTCAACATATACTGTCTTAGTCGGCGAGCAACCCATGCCAAAGTGCAGCAAGTTTTCTCGAGCAGTGAGTATCTTGTTTCACAGTCGGTAAACTTTTTTCTAAGGTAGTATATTGCCTGCTCTTTTCGACCAGACTCGTCATGTTGTCCCAATACACACCCTATTGAGTTATCCAATACTGTCAAGTACATAATCAAGGGTCTTCCTTAAACTGGTGGCATCAATATGGGAGGTTCCTGTAAGTACCTTTTAATTTCATCAAAAGCTGTTTGGCATTCATCATTCCATTCCAATGCTTGATTTTTCTTCAACAACTTGAAGATTGGTTCACAAGTAGCAGTCAACTGGAAAATAAATCTTGCAATGTAATTCAGTCATCCCAGGAAACCTCTAACTTATTTCTCAGTACGAGGAGCAGGCATCTCTTGTGTAGCTTTTACCTTTGCAGGATCTACTTCAATACCTTTACCACTGACAATAAAACCCAGAAGTTTACCAGATCTAACTCCAAAAGTACATTTGTTTGGATTTAACCTCAACTTGTATTTCTTCAACCTTTCAAACAACTTGTGCAGGTGATCAAGGTGTTCTTCTTCATTCTGAGATCTGGCTATAATATCATCCACATATACCTCTATCTCATGGTGAATCATATCATGGAACAAAGCTACCATAGCACGCTGATATGTTGCCCCGACATTCTTCAAACCAAATGGCATTACCTTATAGCAGAAAGTGCCCCATTGTGTTACAAATGTAGTCTTCTCCATATCTTCAGGTGCCATCTTGATCTGATTATACCCAGAGAAACCATCCATAAACGAGAATACCTTATGTTGAGCAGTGTTGTCTACCAGAACATCAATATGTGGAAGTGGAAAATCATCTTTTGGGCTGACTCTATTCAAATCCCTGTAATCTACACACATACGTACTTTACCATCTTTCTTAGGCACTGGCACCACGTTTGCAACCCATTGTGGATAAGAAGTAACAGCTAGAAATCATGCATTAAATTGTTTCATCACCTCTGCCTTAATCTTTTCTGACATATCAGGACGCATACGACGAACTTTCTGCTTTATTGGACGACAATCTTCTTTCACTGGTAGACGGTGAACCACAATATTTGTATCCAACCTCGACATATCTTCATAAGACCAAGCAAAAACTTCCACATATTTATGTAACATCTGAATCAACTTGTCCTTGATACTATCTTCTAATTCAGCACCTATCTTGACTTCTTTCCTATTTTCCTTGGTTCCCAAGTTCACGACTTCAATTGGTTCCTCATGTGGTTGTATAGTTTTCTCTTCTTGCTGTAGTAATCTAGCCAACTCTATAGATACTTCACAATCTTCCTCCTTTCCATCCTCGGCTTGATAGATCGGATTTTCGAAGTCATAATTGGCAATAGCAGAATTATTATCAATAGGATCCAGAATGGATGAATATCTGCATTTAGTGATGTGGGTGTGTGTAAGAACACATAGCTTTTTTTTTTATAAAAGAAAGAAAAATGAAAATAAAAGAAAGACAAAGAGCACAATATTTACAAAAACGAGAAACGTCCATTGATTTTATTGAATGAAAATATGCGAATGAAATGACAACCCTAACAAGCATACCGTTGTGCCCCGGGCAAGACACAAGGCTTAAAAGTAATTAATTGTTCAAAGTTACAAAAATAAATTTAGAAAAATGAAATAGCATTTACTCCTGACTAAAGGAGATAGGAATAACGTCTTCAGCTTTCCAATTGTTGAGTCTATCCCCCATGGTAGGAAAAATCCAATCGTCCAGGTTGTAACCTTCATCATAGTCTTCCACAACATTGACTTGGTCCTTTATGATTCCTCCATGAGTGATACGAGCAGCACGAGCATGACGAACAACCTTCTGAGATTCTGCAGTAAAAACCAAACCAAACTTGTCAAACTTGTAAGGAATGTCAGGAAGCTGACCCCAAATAGTACAACCACCTTCTTCAACCACAACTCTAGCATCTTTGAGGGAGGCCATTGTAGGAGGTACTCTAGTAATCACAGGAACTCTTTTGACAACAGGGGGAGCTTCAGTAGTAGGAACGACCCAATGAACAACTTCAAATATCTGGCAAGGAGTCTCAACAAATTCACCCTCCCTCTCAACATATTTAAAAGTGTTCACATGACTGACCATGTATTCTTCTTCCCCATAAACAGTGACCACCTTTCCTTTCACCGAATATTTCAACTTCTGATGTAAATTGGAAGTCACAGCACCTGCCCCATGGATCCAGGGGCACCCAAGCAAACAGGAGTACGCAGGATGAATATCCATCATATAGAAAGTGGAATAAAAAACTTGAGAGCCTACTTTAACTGGAAGATCCACCTCTCCATGCACCATTCTTCTTGAACCATCAAAGGCCTTCACCACCACATTACTTGGCCTTAACACCACATCATTCAAATTGAGCTTGTCTAGAACCTCCTTAGGTAATACATTTAATGAAGAACCATTATCCATCAATACATGAGACAGAGTAGTGCCCCTACACTCAATGGAGACGTGCAAAGCTTTATTATGGTTTCTGCCGACAAGAGTCAAATCAGCATCATTAAAACCCAAGCCATTATCACTAGTTAGATGAGCAACACAATTTTCAAATTGGTCCACAGAGATTTTATGTGGCACATGAGCAGCCTTTAGGAATTTGATTAAAGCCTTAGCATGGGCTTCAGAACATAATAGCAGAGATAACATGGAGATTTTGGAGGGAGTATGCCCCAACTGGTCAACAACATCATAATCGTTGTTACGGATGATCTTCAATACTTCTTCCATCTGCTTAGAGAGATCTTCACTAACTGGTGCTTCAGCTTGAATAGGTTCAATCACTGGTCCTTTTCCCCGAGCCTTAGTACTTGGCCCAGAGTTAGAAATATGAACTGGAGCAGCAGCTTTTGAGGTGTCTTATGGAGAGAAAATTCTTCCACTCCTGGTAACCTTACTGGATCCAACAATATTGTCCACATCAAGATTAACATCAGTAACAGGTGCATCAGTCAAAGGCTCTTGTTTGACACCATGGATATAAACATCAGAACCATAACTCCAGGGTATAGCTTTGTCAGAAGTGTATGGGATAGGACCAGGAGTAGTAATAATCATTGGAGCCACCTTTGGCTCAGCGGTAATCTTCACAGGGCCTTTAGAAGTGATCCTTACTGGACCACTAGAAGTAATCTTCACATGGATCTTGTTAACCATTGCCACATCTTCAAATTTCACATCTTGAATCAAACCTTCACACAGACTCTCCATAGAAGGGGTCATCTCAAATAGTATAGTATAGTTATCTATCAGGCGTTGAATACCTGACCTCAACCTCCAACAACTATCAGGTTTATAGGCACGGTAAAAACAATCTTCCCTGCAACCCGGAAATAAACCGGCTTGCACAAGCTTCTTCTTGACAATAGCTAGAGGAATATTTATTTCAGCCACAGTACGAACATAAACAACCTCATCAACAACATTAACAGTCTTCTCATGTTTAGGCATGAGAGCAGTAATCACATTAGGGGTCTCCGGAGGGTCAAATTCAATCTCTCCATTCTCAATCATATCCTGGATCTTGTTCTTCAACGACCAACAACTATTAGTATCATGGCCAAGGCTATCAGAATGGTATGCACACCTTGCATTGGGATTGTAACGAGAAGAAGAAGTATTGATATTCTGTGGTGGATCCTTCAAAGTAATCAATTCTCCTTTCAACATATACTGCAAAGCCTGAGCCAATGCAATATTGAGCTTGGTAAACTGCCTCCTAGGCTTGGGATGATTATTCTGTTGTTGCTCTTGTGGTGGAGGTGTAGGATTAGAAATCAAAACAGCTCCCACAGATTGGTTACGATCATTACGACCATGCTGGCTATACACAACATTGGATTCCTTCTTCCCAGGAGGAGGCTTCTTGGTGATACTTGAAGAAGCAACTATCTGAATCTTTCCACTTCGTATCCCACTTTCCACACGTTCTCCAGTCATTATCAGCTCAGTGAAGCCAGATGATGAGCTTCCAATGAGATGACTATAGAAAGGACCAGTCAACGTACTCATGAACATATCAACTAATTCCCTATCAGTCAAAGGGGGTTGAACTCTACTTGCCAGATCTCTCCATTTCTGAGCATACTCCTTGAAACTTTCTTTGGCATCCATGGACATGCTTTGGAGTTGCATGCGAGTCGGTGCTAAATCAGAATTGTATTGGTACTGTTTATAGAAAGCTTCAGCAAGATCATTCCAGTTGCGAATGTTGGTACTCTCCAGTTGATAATACCATTCCAGTTGGGATCCAGACAAACTCTCTTGAAAGAAATGTATCCATAACTTCTTATCAGGAGTATGTGGTTGAATTCTTCTGACATAAGACCTTAAATGAAGCTTTGGGCAAAACACACCATCATACACCACAAAAGTAGGAACCTTAAAACCTATAGGGATGGAGACTCCAAAAATCAAACTCAAATTTTCGAAGTCAAACCCATAATTCTTTTGTAGTTCTATAACATTCATTATGTCTACCAGCATCTTATACTTCTCCTCACTAGCAGGATCATGATAATAATTCTCCTCAAAATCAGAATTTTCCATAGTATCATGAAGACTACCTCCTTCTCCCTCAGAATTTTCAGATTCCAGATTCTCAACCTCTTCTTTTGTCTTGACAGGGCCTCTGAATCTTCTACCCAGGTTGATAAGGCCCACTGATTTTCTAGTCTTCTTCTTTTTCTTAGTCAAAAGTTCCTTCAGCTCATCTTGTCCCTTGGACAAGTTCAGGATCATTTCTTGAAATTGTGCATTCTTAGTCTGGAGATCCTTGACAGTTTGTTCGAGAGCCATTTCTGCTGAAATAAACAGCGAGAAGATAAGATACTTGTTCATAAGAAACCTGTGATGCAATGATATGGTATGTATATGCAATGTTTTCAAGGACCGCATGATTTAAATTTGTTTAAACGAAAACAAGAACAAAATTTTATTAGTAAATACTGAATATAAGTTTTGCCTCTTGGGCTTACAAAGAAATAACAATAAGATACAAAAGATAAATATATGGGATTTTAAGTCCCCCATGGACGCTTCCTCTTTGCATGGAGGTACTTGTTGAGGTTTTGCTCATCGTGAAGTTGCCTTGTTAGCTCCAGAATTCTTTCTTGACCAGCTCTGAAATGAGTCTCAAAAGTATCCCTTTGCTCCTTCAACTAAATCCAGGACTTCTGCAGTTCTTCCAAATTAGTGGGCATGTCTGGATGAAGGATGGCGTAAGGAACATCTCCTTCAGCAACAGGCTCCACAGTGACTGGTATAATGGCAGGATATGGCATCATAAGAGTCTGAGCACGAGATTGAACCCATCTAAGATAAGGCTCTATAGGAATAGAATACTTTGGCTCCAAAGTATTGTTGTCAATCCTGTTCACCTTGTTCCAAGCTCGTATAAACCTTTGATGGTAACCCTGAAGATCGTTGTCGTAGTCGAACACAATACCCTGAATAAACATGTCATGAGGACCATTACTCCGAGCATAACTAAACTGACGTAGTGCTAAAGAAGGATTATAGGTAATTCCTCATCTTATGCCAAGGAGTGGCACATTAGGGAATTCCCCACAACGGTCAATGATAGTAATATTCTCCATAGATCGAGAGCACCAACGAATGTCTGAATGAGAAAGTGACATGATCCTTTTAGACCACCTGAACCCTTGTTCATTCTTTATCACTGATCGAGGAAGGTGAGAAATAAACCACCTAGACAATAAAGGTATACAACACATCAGAGTTCCTCTTGCCTTCGTAGTACGAGTGTGAAGAGAATGTAGGATGTCTCCAAGTAATGTAGGCACTGGGTTGTGAGCCAGAAATATGTTGATGGCGTGTACGTCTATGAATTGGTCTGGATTAGGGAACAACACTAAGCCATAGATCAATAGGGCTAGGATCTCCTCAAAAGCATCATAACTCATAGCCTTCAAGAACACTTGAGCTTTCTCCATCAATACCTTAGCAAGAATACCCTTAACTCCACTTCTCGTTTCTAGGACAATGTTTGACTTCTTCAGATGTAGGGCTGCAACAGTGACTTCAGGTTTAGGATCTTTTTCTAAGCATGTGAAGGGTCTCTGATCAAGGATATGTATACCCAGTAATTTGGAGAACTCTTCCATTGTAGGAACCAACTGATAGTCGGGGAATGTGAAGCAATGATGTTTAGGATCAAAGAACTGAAACAGGACACTCATCATGTCTTCATTGAACCCTGAAGTGACTAGATCTAGTAGGTGACCATGCCTCTTGATGGATTGGGAGTTTTCAGAAACTTGAGAGACCAATTCCTTAAGCTTAGGAGGTATTCCTACAAAGTTGATCCGGATAGTATTCCTACGAGCAGAAGCCATGACCTGCAACAAAGAACAAAGATAAATCCTTTGGTCCTTGAAATGGATAGTGAAAATGCTATGCTTATGATGCATGATGTCATGATGTTATGCTCAATCACAAACATGTGGCACACACAAACAAGTCACACAATAGCCCTAGGTTTGAAGGCTTGCATGAGGTTTAAAGGTAAGTACCCTCCCCTGAAGTTTAGTTGGTTCATCCTGTCCTACAAAAGTAACCAGATTCTAAGGGATCTCAATATCACCGATCCTTCCCAAGGGTGGTTATTCAGTAGGCAACTTACTTGCCAACCAAAACCCTCCAAATTTAGGATCTCAATGAGTGTAGTATCGAGTATCAACCAACTTTAGACTTCTCCAAAGCCGGCTATCTCACTACTTTCTAAAGGCCAAGATAGGATACTAGGGTTCTAAAAGTTAGTTAGTGTATTGACAACATATGGAAGCCCCATATTATCCTTAACTTACTTAAGGAACATAAACACCAACCAAGAAGTCACACTAACTATGGCCACCAGATCAACCATATCGGTATACGCCGTACAGTTTCCTTGGTCTATTGCCATTTACCTAGGGTACACTAGATTCGGGTTAGTATCTTTCACACATAAAGCCCAACAAGTAATATAAAGCAAACAAAACAAACAATTTAAAGTGATCTAATTCCTAAAGGTACCCCTCTTTTACTTAGTAACTCCCCAGCAGAGTCGCCAGTTCTGTAACACGGTGGGAGAACTGACTTTTAGTCATGTTGCGGATAGCAAGAGTCGCCACCGAATTTTATTTTATCCAAGTGGAAAGGACATAAAAGAACAGGAAAGACCTATTTTAAAATACTTGAGTTCAGGGGGTAGGTTATATAAAGGGAAGGTGTTAGCACCCTTTATATCCATGGTTATCCATGGGCTCTTAGTTACTTAGCCCACTTAAATTGTTTTTGAAAAGTGTAGTGTGTGATTAGAAAATTTTCTAAGTACTTTGTAATGATCCTCGTATGGATGTATACAAAGCCTTGTTTTGAAAATGTTTGAAAATATTGTGAGGTGTGAAAAGTATTTTTTAAAGGTGTGAGCAAGTAATTAAGAGGTACCTACCCTAGATTAAGTCTTTCATGTTCTCATATGTTCTTTCAATGGTAAGACTATCCCTATTATTAAGGAATAGGTAGTCATTACCTTGGATGTATAAGGGACGGGCGTAAGGTCATCGTATGGTCATAGAAGGCAACTTAAGGGATGTCTTTAGCAATTCGTAGGGACTTATCATCATTTATTCGAAGGGACAAGATCTTTATCGTAGGCAACCTCGAAGGGACTTGATCTTTTAAACCGTAGGGACTATGATGATTTATATTCGAAGGGACTTTGCTTAAGACCACCCTATATTCGAGGGACTTGACCATTTAGATAAGGCAACCAAGAGGAATACCCCAGGAAGTGCAGACGACGATCTTAGATCGACTTACGTGTGTGGGTGTTTATTTTCAAGTATTTATCTTATTTAATTAATGATCTAAATCCGATTAATTTCAATTAAATTATCACTCCCTATTTATTAACCAAGCAATTAAATAAAATACGGAAATAAAAAATCTACGCTATTACATGGCTTATGGGCAGTTACAAAATAATCGAGCAAGAAAAATAAATTACAATATAATAACCTATACACTTTTCTAATAAAATAAAACAACAATATCATAAAGTGTAAATAATAATAAGATTAAATAAATGAAACGAAATAAATTAAATAAAATTAAGGTTTTAGAATTAAAAGTTAGATTAAACAAACAAAACAAAAATTTAAATGAAAATTAGGTTTTTTTTTATAGAAAATAATTAAAGTTTTAAATATTCATTTACAAAATATATATATAATAAAAATTAGGCTTAAATAGTGTTTTAGTCCCTGTAATTTAGCGAGTTTTTGGTTTTCGTCCCTGAAAGTTTTTTTTTCCGGTTTAAGTCCCCACATTCCCAAAACGCTTTGGTTTTAGTCCCTACTGTGAGTTAGACGTTAAAAAAAAAGGATGTGGCAGACGGTGCTTATGTGGCAGGTCGTTTGGCATTTCTCAATAATCCAAGTGACATTCTCATTTACACATGTGGATTTGTCATTTTCCTATTTATTCTAGAGGGACCAAATCCAAAATATAGAATCACATTGTGGTATTTCTTCTTCAAGCTTTCTTCTTTCTTCTTTCTTCCCTATCGTCTCCAATGACATCTTCTTCTTCTGCACAATCTCATCACGTTCAAGCACCAGTTTGTGGTTGCAATAGAAGAATGAAATTGTTTATGTCAAACACTGTTGATAACCCTAATAGAAGATTTTGGAAGTGTCAAAACTCAGGGTTAATGTCTGGATGCAAGTTGTTCATTTAGGATGATGAAATAGAACGAAATCCAGCCAGTGATCTTAAAATTTCAAGTGGTTGTGAGTGTTCTGAAATGTTGAAGGAGTTTGTTAAGGATATTGAGGTTAAAAAAAGGAAAAAGTGAAGATTAAGTTGGAGAAGGAAAAAAGAAAAGTGACATTGTTGAAGTTTTTGTTGTTTGGGTCATGGGGGTTCTTCCTTGCTTATCACAAATGGTGATGAATCCCATTTGTTTGTGTCTGTATTTTTGTTTTTGGTTTTTAGTCCCTGTAAAATTAATGTATTTTGACATTTGTTCATGTACCAAATGATTAATGAAATAGATGTTATGGTTTTGGCTAGTTTATGTATGCAATTATCTTACTCCTCTTTTGAATTGTGCATAAAGTACACCAATTACTTATCACAACAATGCTTTAACTCAAAATACACCCATTGTCATTATGTTTTTTGTTTTTGTTTTTAGTCCTTGTAATAATAAAGTATTTTTTGAGTTTGGTCCTTGTACATATATATGTGTGCAAATATATGTGTTTAAATGTACACCAATTGACAGTATATATGTTTTTAATTGTATGCATAAAGTACACTGTTGATAAAGTACACCATTTGTACACTCTTTTGAATTGTATATAAAGTATACCAGTATATATGAAACTAAATTTTAAGGCTAATGCCATTGGATAAAGTACACTCTTTTGAATTATATAATAAAGTACACCATTTGTAATCATAATAAACTTTAAGGCTAAAACACACCATTTGTAATCAAAATACTGTAATCAAAATACACATTAATGTGTAACATTGTATCATAAAGCACACCATTTGTAATCAAAACATAATGGTTCAACTGTAATCAAATTACATAATACAAAACAACAAGTCCATTGTATCAGTCAAAACATATGTCTACAGTTTCCATGGCTGTGCAGGGCTACTTCCTTCTCCCTTGAGTTTCTTGCACTTGAGTGCCCTTGTTCTATCACTTCTCCTCAACTCTAACTTCCTTGCAACCTTTTGTTTGGGTTGTTTGGGTTGTTTTGCCTAGAAAGACACAATAAACACAATAGAAACAGAATATATTAGGCCAAAGAAAATACATAGATGCCAATTTACAAAACAGAAAACAGACACATTAATAACAGAAAACAGAAAACAGAAACAACATTGTTTACAAAACAGAAAACAGAAAACAGAAACATAAAACATTACAAAACAGAAAACAGACACATTAATTTACAAAAAACAGAAACATAAAACATTACAAAACAGAAAACAGAAAACAGAAAACAGAAAACAGAAACATAAAACATTACAAAACAGAAAACAACATTGTTTTGCCTGGCAGACTCACCTTTTGTTTAGGAAGTGCATTAACATGTTCTTTAGGTGTAGGAACAACCTCTTGAACAGGTGCAGAGAGAATGTAGTTTGGTTGTGAGTCACTAACTCCTTGTGAAGCCATTACAGGTGGAACCTCAACAGTTGGAGGCTGGTCACTAGCAACTTGAGGTGGAGATGGAATTTTGGAACTGAGATCATTGACATTGGGTTGAGGTTGTGTTGTATCAAAAGCTGCACAAAGATCTGCTGCAAGCATTTCAAACTCTTGGTCCATATCACATTGTGTATCTTGTTGTTGTTGTTGTTCTGAAGGAGGTTCATCTTGTTGTTGTTTTTCTGCAAACAGAGTAGCACAATCAATACATATAGTAAGAATACATGATTCATGTCTGTAGTATGAATACATACCTTTCTTTTTTGAGCTTCAGGGTCAGGAACCTGAACTGAACAGCTTCTTGCATTGTGGCCATTTCCACCACAGTTGGTACAACAATAAGATGTCTGTGTCCTTACCTTGTTTGGGTCTTCATCAGGTTCCCTCCTCCTTAATTTCTTTGGCCTACCAGGGCCTCTTTTTTAGGATGGAGGCAACATTTCCTCAGTTTCAACCTCAGGCCACATGTCTTGGCCATTAATTGGGCTAACATTGAAATCATAGCATGCCACATATGTTTCTTTAGAATAACAGTCATCTACATAGTCTTCTGGTGGTTGGTTTCTAAAGCCTAAGGCAGCAACTGCATGTCTACATGGTATGCCTACCAATTCCCAAAAGTTACATGTACAAGTTCTTTTAGAAGTGTCAACTATGAAACTATGTTTGCTATGGATATGTTCAACTTGCCAAATAGTATCCCCAGACCAGTTTGGAAGCCAATTACCAGCATTTTCTACCTCTTTATCTAACCTAAATCTAGGTCTTGGCATTATCCTATGTTCCCACCTATCAATTTTTTCTCTTAAGTTAGAGTTTCTAGTCATAAGGTAGTTTCTTATCCATTCACACATGGTTAAGATTGGTTTATCCCTAGCAACTAGTATTGTGCTATTAAATGCTTCAGATACATTATTCATTAGCACATCACATTTGGGATAGAATGAGAAAGCATGCTTACACCATGATTTTGTAGGTATTTTGATCAACCACTCCCAAGCCTTAGGATGTAATACCTTCAACTCTTTCATTTTTTCTTCCCATGCTTGAATGTATGTGGCCTTTGCTGCAGCCATCATAAAATCCCTGATTTGTGTGCCACCACCAAACTTCTTTTTGAAATTGGCATATAAATGCCTAAGACAAAGCCTATGCTCAACCCTCTCAAACATCTCTTCAAATACAGGAATTAAGCCCTTGAAATCATTACAAGAAAAATAATAAGGGACCAAATCAAAACACAACTACATGACTTAGGGATGAATTTAAAAAATCAAACATTACTTAGGGATGAAGTTAACAAAAAAAGGAATTGATAAGGTACCTTTTGCTAGTCTGAAATGAATACCCATCTTTTGTCTTGTCCAATGTCTTCCAAAAGCAATGTCAGGAACCACCTCCATGACTCCTTTGTCTCAGTCTCACATACACCAAAAGCCAAGGGGTAATATTGGTCGTTAGGGTCCCTTCCAACAGCAACAAGCAAAGTGCCTCCATATTTGTTCTTGAGGTGACATCCATCAACACCAATGAATGGCCTGCAAGCAGTAGTGAATCCCTTCTTTACTCCATCAAAGCAAAAATAAAAGCTGCCAAATCTGGGTTGAATTGTGGGACCAACTCTGATGCATCAGGATCACTACTGCCTAGATCTTCACTTAAATAATTAGTGTCAACCAAGTCATTATCAACACTAACTCCACTTGATGAACCCATAGTAACTTCAACATTTCTTATCTTTTTTGGAGTAGCCCTATGTTTCCTTGCAATCTGCTTAATCCTTCTTGATGGTTTCTCTGCAAAGAAAAAGCCATCATCCTTGCCAAGGGCCCTATCTTCCTCACTGTCCTCAAATGATAAACAATTATAATCACTATCATTACTGTCATCACTGTCATCAAGATTATCAGCATTAGCATCAACCTTGGCAGTTTCATCAGCATTTCCTTCACTTTCAGCACCATTGGCATTGGCAGCAGCATTATCATTGACAGTTTCATCAGCATTTCCAGCATTATCATTGACATTTCCAGCATTATCATTCACATTTCCAGCATTATCATTAACTCTATGCTCAACAAATAAATCCACACTACCACAAGTTTCAACAGCTTTTTAATAAATATTAGCTGCATCCCTATCACTAATTAGCCTTGCATGTTTACCCGATACATTGTTATACCACCATAGAGAATAATCAGTGGCCTCAAGGTTGCAAATATCTAAAGTTTTAAATATTCATTTACAAAATATATATATAATAAAAATTAATAATAGAATAAAATTTTAGAAAAAAATAATTAACATTTATTTACAAAAATATTTTATAATATAATATACTTAAGTTAAAATTTGAGTTATTTAATTAGTTAATTAGTTAATAAGATAATTAATTAATATAATATAATAATATAATAATTAAATTATGAAAATAAAGAAAAAGAAAAGAAAAACATTCAACAAAAAAGAAGAATGAGGGATCCTGGAGTCGAACCCAGGTCCCTCTGCTTCCCAACCTTCCTGCGCTCCACTGGACCAGCTGTATGCTGGTGATAATAAAATAAGAACAAAGCATAATATAATGAAGTTAATATAAAAGAAAATAGTTTAAAAAAAATGTTGGAGGCCAAGTTTGAACCCACGCCCTTTGCTTCGTACACACTCCCTCCGTCCACTGGGCCAACGCGCATCTGGTGTTAGGAAACGTAAACACATAATTATAAGATAAACCCAAAATTTGAATTTCAAAAAACGCGCACAGGGTCATCTTCTTCACAGAACTGTCCACTTTGCTTCTAGCTACGGTTGTCTGTTTCTAAAGCTTGTAGTGACAGATTTTGTCCGTCACTACATGTCCTGCATGCACAAATCATCATATTATGCAATATAAATTTAATCCAATCACAACAATCAACTAAAAGAAGCCTCCTAAGTCCAAATAGGGCATTAATTTCATGCGAAATCGCCTTGAGCTACGACTCCCAAATTTAAATTTCTGAAACCCTAACAATGGCATAACACGGGTTTGGCCATGGAACTTCAATAAACCTGTCCAGAAACAGTCTATGGATCATCACAAACAACAAATCAAAGTTAAAATTCATTGATAACGCATGAATATTCAGAATCGAAAAACAAAAAAAAACATGCATATTGAAGTTCAGTTTATGCATATGGATGAGTTCTTGATGATGCAAAGCAATGGGATAGCATCAAAGACCCTCAAGGATCATGTTTAAACCTTCAAAACACTTTGATATAGCCTGCAAGTGGTAAAACCGAATTTGAATTTTTTAGAAAAAAATTGAGTTTGAACAATGCCTTTTTTGTGCCAATTTTTGTCCCCTCTTGCAGTGGTTGTCTTATGCTTATGTAGTATAGTCAAATTAGGTCAAAAAAAACATATCACTTTGTGGGCTTATGGATATCTTGAGTGTGAAGAAATCTCCTTGCCAAATTGGTCACAAAATCAAATATATTCATGCCAAATTGCCTTAGCACGAAATTGGAACCTCTCAATTAACTTTAAATGACTTTTGAGAGTTTCTAGAAGAAGAATCCAATCAAATAATTGTGTTTATATATTTTATTTTGATTTAGAATGAATTTTAATGAATAAAATCCAAATAAATATAAAATAAATTATAAAAATCTGAAAAAATAAGCATTGGGTCGTGCATGATGTCATTGTAAAGATTGGGTCACAAAATTGCAAGCCCATTTGGAAAAAAATGGTTTTAAGACCCCATTTGCTCAATATACCTCTAAAACATTTCCCAACTTTGCAAAGGCACAAATCCCTCAATTTTAAGGTTATGAAGGTGTTATTGTAAATTTTGGAAAGCTTAGAGAGTCCTCTAACCAACCTCTTTGGTCTCATGTCCATATCCTTTACCATTTTCAAATTATGTCCTTTGGAAGATGTTGACTTTTTGTTGACTTTTAAAATGACCTATAATGTTTTAGCTCATACCTTCCAAATGAAGCATTTTTAGGCTTAGCTTGTGAGACACAAAGTTGTAGATAATTCAATTTCCTTCAAGATGAGCTTTGGATGGGAATTTTTTGATGAAGCATGTGAAATTTACTGCTGGTCAAAGTTCAGTTGACTTTCCTTAAGAAAACCCTAATTTAGAAACTCCTGATTCTTGACGATCTGAAACTTCTTTGATGAATCATGATCAACCCTTGATCAAATGATGAATTTTACTTCATAAACTTGATGTTGGCAAAAAATCTTGAAGTTTGACTTTGATTTGACCACAGTTGACCTCAGTTTGACTTTTTAACTGCTTTGACTAATTTTTGCATATCTGATCATCTGACTGGGCAAGATTAATGGGAAAGCCTTGAAACTTGACATGGGAATTCTTGAATACATGTGAGATATTATGAAGCTCGCTTGAGGCCTTGAAACTCATTTTAACCTGAAGAAACACAAAACCCTAGTTTTGGACACTTGGCTTAGGAGGAGACATTGCCTGAGTAAACTTCCACACTTCTTAACCCATTGGGAGTCTTGAGGACCTTATGATCATTTAGCAGTCTTGAGAGAGATTGTCTTAATTGTGGAGGGCAAATTTTGGGGTACAACACACCCACAATTTCTAGATTCAGGTTGCAGATCTCAGTCTTAGTTTTCTGGCGCTTTGAACGAGGCGTCATTTCGATTTACGGTTCAAAAGTTTTGGCCATTTTCGTCAGATAACTCCTTGTATGCAAATTGTACCATTTGTTTTGTTTTTTTGCCCGATTTGCTTCCTTTCTTCGCATACGAATTTTAAATGGTTGAATACATTAAAATAAACAAAATAAACAAAATACCAACGTAATATGGTGCAAATGCAAATCAAAACGACTAGAAAATCTGCATTAATCAAGTCAATTAAACGATGTATTTTCACGTCATCAAACTCCCTTACACTTAAACCTTTGCTTGTCCTCAAGCAAAACAATGACTCCTAAGAAAAATAATGCATACAGATACTCGTCCTAGGCTACCAACTCTACTTTGGTTAAGTTTGTATCGATAGGTACTTGCTCATACTAAGGACGTCGTAATAACACAATTCCGCTTTTTGCGGTCATCAGCCTCCCTCCTATATAAACAAATCAGACTCATGTCGTTACACCTAATTCTAACTCACTCATCCTCCTTTCGTCCCTTTTCATTTGGGCGCAATCATATTAAGCCTGTTATCCTCTCACACTCATGGTAGGATAGTTTGTTAGTGACTATGATCTCATTATCATCAATTTTTCTTTTTTGCACATAATAAAATAAAGAAGTTTACACCGTTGGGCTAAATGATCGGGTGAGGATCACCTAACTTAGAAGGAGCATTTCTTTTCATTCATTCACTTTTATTTTCTTAATTTACTTTTCAAGCCTGAGATCATACACTTATTTGCATCGACTTCCTACTTAGTGTGTGCGTAGGATGGTGCTGACTGCTAAATAAACTAATTAGGGATTACTAAAGGGGTGAGAACTTAAGGCTATGGCATAACAATTACTCAAATTGATTTCCATAATTGGAAGCCTAATGGTGCTAAAACAATACCGATCTTGTGGGATTTTCTCAAGTCTCACAATCTAACCTTAATTTTGTCTGTAGCCTAAGATTTTCAAAAGAAACACTAATTTTGTCTGTAGCCTAAGATTTTCAAAAGAAACACTATTTTTGTAATTTAGAATTTTCAAATTATTTGGTACGGCTCAAAAATACAGGGAGATCGATAAACATAAAATCATGCATAAAGACTCGACAACACATGCAAAGACGCAACGAAATACTAAAATTGAAAAAAAAAAATTAAAATCATGTTGGAAAACATTAAATCTAACTAGAAAAACAGTAAAATGGAAGCGATAGAGTTCCTCCCCCACACTTAAACCAAACATTGTCCTCAATGTTTTGATAAAAGGTGGAAAAGGGATGATAGAACCTGTACGGATGCCATTGTTTTCTACCACGGCTAAATTCGCTCTAATTCTTACCTTGTTGTCCCTATCTTCGCTGACCACTTCTACTCCAACGTCTTATACCACGTGATATCTGAATTCGCTAAAACTTCACTTTACTGAAGCGCTCATCATACTACCTATTTCCGGAAGAAGTACCTGCATAAATTGTAAGAAAAATACGGTACGGTGTGTGCAGGTAGAACCATATAGTGTAAAGAACAGGGAGGAGTTGAGTTATGAAATGGAGAGACATGACATCTCCTATCATACTCATCACCGGTGTCACCACCAGCAGCGACATTCGTAGTAATGTGCATGGGCACCAACTCATCATAAGGGATTGTCATCTAGAGATCTTTCGCCTAAATGTAGCTGAAACATGACAAGCTATACATTCTTTATTTTCTTCAAACAAAACGGAAAAACATTAAATTAAAACTCGTGGGTTACCACCCACGAGGAGTTTTGTTTAACATTGATAGCTCGAAGGTTAAAAGTGTTACTCTTCGGTTTCCATGGCCATTTATCAAGCCATCTCACATATCCCTCACCTTTCCTTTTCTTCCTTCTGTGGGGTGGTTCATTCTTTTGAACTTGTGGTGGTGGTTCTGGATCTTTACTAAGTATAAGCTTTCTTGTTTGGTCTTAGTCATTTCATCCATCACCTTAAAGTCAACCCTTACCCTCTTAACATTAATGATTTCCTTAGTTTTGTCTTCAAATTTTTTCTTTTTACGCAAGAACTCAGACAAGGGTGCGTGGATAATTTTCCATACACGCACATACGTTTTAGAGTCTGCAAACTTATACGAGAAAGGATATGGTGAGGTATATGGAGGGTGGTCAACATTTCGTGCTTCATTCTCTACCTCTTCGACAACCTCGTTTATGGATGGTGTTGGTGAATTTTGCTTAATCTCAACTTTTTCGATTTGGTTTTCACTACTGGTCGTTATAACATACGCATTATCCTCAAGGGAGGGACCTATAGGTGTCAGTGCCAGTAGTAAGGTTTGGGTCTCCAATACCTCAGTGTGAGTCACAAGGGACTCGACCATCGTGTTCAACCGCCTTAGGGTTTCATGATTATCGAGATGTTGTCTTTTAAGCTCTTCATTCTGGATAGTTTGTGCATCCATAAAGTGCTCCATCATAGATTCTAGTCCAACATTGGTCGATGTTTCAATGAAATGCTCCATTAGTTTCGAGGTTGGACTAAACAGATTCTTGCGGTTCTTCAAAATATTGAGAGTGGTAATTTGGGCAGAAATGAGATAACGTCGCGTGGAAATATTCCATTAGTATTTCGAGATTAAAATTGTACGATTCTTGGGATTCCTTGAAATATTGGGAATGGTAATCATCGGGAAGATTTGGGTATGATTCCTCAAAGTACTGAGAGTCCTGCTGTTGGTAATTATAGAAAGAATTAGGGTGCGACTCCTCAAACTTTTGGGGTTGATAGGTGCAGAGGTAATTTGGGTGAGAATGATTTAACGAAACATTGAAATTCTCCAATTGCATTTTGAATCGGGATTATGGGATCCTTGTGATTCCTCGAAATACTGGGAGTGGGGATTGTAGAATAAGTTTGGGTAAAACATAGTTAAAGAAATAAGAAAGGAAATGTCTTAGTCTATACGGTGCAACAACGAAATAACAATATTTACTGTTGGTCCCCGACAACGGCACCAAAAACTTGATGTGTCCACAAGCGCACGGATTTATCGAAGTAATATAAAAGATTGCCGAACCACAGAGACCAATATCAACCTATCGTTATCTATCATCACTTTGTAAAGCTAAGGCTAATGATATTTGATTAAAGGCAAACTAGAACTAAAACTAAAATAGAACTAAGAAAATATAATAAAAGAACGAGGTCGGGATATGGTTTCTGCGCTCCTAAGGAACTCGTAGAATGAGGTGCTAATTACGATTATACTCCTATTCCGTAGAATATACCAACTTAAAGACTCTGTCTCACGCTCTCGCGGTCTTAACTAAAATCATACTTCCTAATTCCAAGATTTTGCTCTCGCTCGCCTGGTAACTAGGAAACACTCTTTGAAAGCATGTAATATCCTAACTAACATCTAAAGATCTTTCAGTGTATTTAGATATGATGCCTAACTTCTACTATCCGGTTCATTCCTCACTCTCTCGCGGATCTCGGCTTAAACCTTAATATGTTTCTCACTCTCATGACACAGTAATGTTAAATAATCTCTCACTCTCGCGACAAGGCTACTTAAATTACGCTTAGAAGTTATAACCAAAACAGAATTGTATTCATTAAATTGCACCTATTGTTTTCTACCGAGTCCCGTCGGTAACGACGGTCCTCATACGTCGAGCTCAAGACAATTTAGCAAGACATAGAATTTAAAACCGAAAAACATAAACATAAACATAAACGGAAATACAGTAAAGCAAACATGGTAATAAAATAATAGAATTCTAATATTAATTGCAGATGTCGAAACCTGATACAAAAGCTATTCTTCAAGCAACCCCCTCCACAAATGTCGGTAGGATTGAAGCTTTCGAAATTGCAAAATATCGAGTTTTGAGATTGTAAACAAATAAAACTGAGCTACTGTAATAGTTCCCTAATGTTGGAAACTACTACTTACAGGGTAATGTAATTGAAAATAAAGGAAACAAAGAAAACAACTAAGAACGAAAACAAAAGTTGAGGTTTAATTTCGGCAGAGCTTCGGTACGACAATAACCGCCCAAAGAAACCCAATTTTCCTTCCAATGATTGCTCCTATTTATATTTGTCTATTCCGTCGGTTGGAGCCAAAATTGGATCATATGTGACCCACTAATTTGAGGGATATTCGGGAGACTCGGTAATCCTTGCAGTTGAGTTGAGGTTGAGAGAAAATAGGAAAGTGTAATGACTTTCTCTGCTTCTGTTTCCACTCTCCACATTTTGTATAAAACTAACCGGAACACAACCACGAGCGTCATGGGCCTGTTATGGGAATTTTTCCTCTTTTTGGGACCGTGACGGTCGTCACGTATGTGTGACGGTCGTCACACGCTTAATGTTTCATGACGATCGTCATGAGGCTGTGACGACCGTCACAACTACAAATTTCACACTTTGGTACCATGATGGTCGTAACAGGGGTGTGACGACCGTCACACCCACAATTTCTAGATTCAGATTGCAGATCTCAGTCTTAGTTTTCCGGCACTTCGAACGGGGCGTCATTTGAATTTACGGTTCAAAAGTTATGGCCATTTTCGTCAGACAACTCCTTGTATGCAAATTGTTCCATTTCTTCTGTTTTTCGCCCGATTTAATTACTTTCTTCACATACGACTTTTAAATGGTTGAATACCTAGAAATAATAAAATACCAACGTAATATGGTGCAAATTCAAATCAAAATGACTAGAAAATCTACATTAATCAAGTCAATTAAACGATGTATTTTCACGTCATCAGTACCTAATGACGGTGTGATCGGTATAGATGATTATTTTCGCTCCTACTAGGTAGGAATGGAATTTACCGAGTGTGAATACGATGGCTAAGAGTTCTTTCTCTGTTGTGGCGTAGTTCATTTGAGCAGGGTCTAAAGTCTTACTCGCATAGTATATTGCGTGAAGTTTCTTATCCTTTCTTTGTCCTAAGACTGCGCCTACAACATAATCACTCACATCGCACATAATCTTGAATGGTAGCGTCCAATCAGGTTGTTGCATGATGGGTGCAGTGATAAACGTTGTTTTGAGTGTTTCAAATGCTTTTAAATAGTCTTTGTCAAAGATAAACTCAACTTCCTTCATTAGCAAACCAGACAACGACTTAGTGATCTTGGAAAAGTCCTTAATGAAGCGTCGGTAAAAATCAGCGTGTCCTAATTTCTTTCACAGTTTTCGGCAGTTGAAGTTCTTTTATTACTTCTATTTTTGCTTTATCTACCTCGATGCCTCTGTTGGATATCACATGTCCTAAAATGATTCCTTGTCTGACCATAAAGTGGAACTTTTCCCAATTAAGTACAAGATTCACTTTTACGCATCTTTTGAGTACCATCTCTAAGTTTGATAGACATCCTTTGAAGCTTTGTCTGCATATAGAGAAGTCATCCATAAACACTTCCATGATGTCGTCTATGAAATCAATAAAAATTTCCATCATACATCATTGGAATGTCGCTGGAGCATTACACAAACCGAATGGCATACGATGGTAAGCAAATGTTCCGTAGAGGCATGTGAAGGTGGTTTTCTCTTGGTCGTCAGGATGAATAGGAATTTGGAAAAATCCTGAGTAACCATCTAGGTAGCAAAAATACGAATGTTTGTCTAATCTTTCCAACATTTGATCGATGAAGGGTAAAGGAAAATGGTCTTTACAGGTAGCTTTGTTTATTTTTCAGTAATCGATACACATTCTGTTCTCAATCACTACTCTCTGTGTTATGGATTCACCTTTTGAGTTCTTAGTGACTGTAATGCCTACCTTCTTTGGTAATACATGCACTGGGCTAACCCATTTACTGTCGGATATTGGATATATAATTATGGCATCTAGTAACTTCTTTACTTCATCTTTGCCTACGGTACTTAGAATCAGATTAATCCTTCTCCGAGGTTCTCTAGAGGTCTTACAGTCTTCCTCTAGCATAATATGGTGCATACATATTAAAGGACTTATTCCTTTTAGATCAAATATGTTGTAGCCTAACGCAGTTGGATATTTTCTTAAAACGTCTAATATTTTTTTCAGTTTCGAGCTGTCATAAATCTGCATTTACTATAACATGTCTTTTGAGTTCTGAATCTAGGAATTCGTATCTAAGATTGTTAGGTAATACCTTGAGCTCTAGGGCGGATTCTTTTGGGTATTGCATATGGTCTGGTGTAAGAGCTAGGCATTCATTTAGACTATCTTCCTTATAAGGTTCTTGCCAATTATCATCTTCAAGGATCGAAGGGAATGAGATTTTCATTATATCAGAATAGGTAGTCTCTTCTTTTTCCATTCCCCTTCTGCACTCATCAATGACGTCTATGAGGTAATATGTATCGTCTATGGCTGAAGCTTGGAGGAATTGGGTTAAAATTAATTCAACTTTCTCTTCTCCTACTTCGAATGTCAATCTATCTTTCTTCACATCTATGATAGCTCCGGCTGTGACTAAGAATGGTCTTCCCAGTATGATAGGGGTCGTAGTATCTTCCTTGATTTCCATGATTATGAAATCAGTTGGGATATAGAGTTGACCTATTCGTACAAGAACGTTTTCTAGAATACCAACCGGGAATTTTACTGAGCGATCGGCTAGTTGAACTGACATCTTGGTCGGTCTTTGTCCCATTTCGAGCTTTTAACAAATTGATAACGACATAACACTTATACTTGCTCCTAAATCACATAGAGCTTTGTCTATGACGAACTTTCCTATTACACAAGGAATAGAGAAACTTCTTGGATCCTTCAGTTTAGGAGGTATGTTATTTAGGATAATAGCGCTACACTCAGAAGTAAGTGTAACTGTTTCATTCTACTCGATTTTCTTTTTGTTGGATAAGATCTATTTTAGAAATTTAGCATATGAGGGAATCTGAGTAATAGCTTCTGTAAAGGGTATCGTAATGTTTAACTGTTTCAGAAGTTCTAAAAATTTCTTGAATTGTCCCATAGTTTTAGAATTTTTTAACCGTTGGGGTACGAAATTGGTGGTTTATACGGTGGCAGAGGTACATAAGGCTTTTCCTTTTCCTTGACCTCTTGTTCATTGGCTTCCTCTTCCTGTGGTTTATCATTCTTCTCAGTTGATTTTTCAGGCTTTTGGTCCATGGTTGGGTTTTCAGTTCTAGGATTGGCTGGTCCGTCCAATTCTTTTTCGCGTCTTAGTATAACTGCATTTGCATGACCTTTGGGGTTTGGTTGTGGCTGTCCAAGAAACATTCCAGCTAGGGCAGCAGTGGATGCTTGTTGTTGGGCTAATTAAGAAATGTGAGTTTCTAGCATCTTATTATGAGTAGTTAAAGCATCTACTTTTGTCACCAATTGTTTGATTTGCTCACTAGTATGAATGTTATGGTTCAGGAATTCTTTATTTGTTTGAGTCTGTGTGACTATAAAGTTTTCCATCATCAGTTCAAGGTTGGATTTCCTAGGAGTATTTGGATTGGGTGCGGAAGCTTTTTGGTATCCTGGTGGTACAGCTGGTGCTTGGTTAGGCGCATACATGGCATTATTGTTCTTGTAAGAGAAATTTGGATGATTCTTCCATCCTGGGTTATAGGTATTGGAATACGGATTTCCTTGAGCATAGTTCACCTGATCTTTGGTTAATCCGGCAAGAAGTTGACATTCTGATGGTGTGTTTCATGAGATTCCACAAATTTCGCAATTTGGAGTTATGACAATCACGGTGACTGGTGGTGTTAAGGTCAAGTTATCGATCTTCTGGGCTATGACATCCATCTTAGCATTTACGTGATTTAAACTGTTCACTTCATACATTCATCCCTTAGTTTGGTTCTTTTCTACAGGTGTTCTTTCACCTCCCTATTGGAAATGGTTTTGAGCCATGTTCTCAGTGAGGTTGTAGGCCTCATCTTATTTTTTATCCATAAGAGCGCCACCTGCGGAAACGTCTACTGTCATCCTCGTGTTGTATAGAAGTTCATTATAGAAGGTAATGATGGTTACCCAATTTTCAAACCCATGGTGTGGACATGGTCTCAATAGATCCTTGTATCTTTCCTACGCTTCATAAAGTGATTCGTCATCTCTCTGTCGAAATCCGTTAATCTCAGCTCTCAGCATAGTTATCTTGCTTGCCAGGAAATATCGTGATAGAAAGACATTCTTCAGTTCTGCATATGTTGTAACAGAGTTGGCTGATAGAGATTATAACCATGCCCAAGCTCTATCTCTTAAAGATAATGGAAAAAGTCTCAATCTTATTGCGTCTTGAGTTACACCATTTTCTTTCACGGTATCTGCGTATTGCACAAATTTTGTCAGATGTTCATTAGGGTCGTCCGTAGGATTCCCAGAAAACGGGTTCTGTTGTACAACTTGCAGCAGTGAAGGTTTCAGTTCAAAATCGTTTTGGGTAATGGTTGGTGCAACAATACTATTGTGCGATTCTTGTTGAGTTGGAGTCGCATAGGACTTGAGTGAATGTCGCGGTGGTGCCCCATTTACTTCGGCCATGATTGGTTCTTCAACTGGTTCTGGTAATATTTCTTCAGGAAAAAGGGTTTTGTTGGTTTTAGTTCGGTGTCTCAAACTTAAGAAAAGCTCAACTTCGTCGATTTGGGGTTCTAAGTCTTTGCCTCGGGAGCGAGTAATGGGCATACAATCGACAAATGGTAATTTTTGTTACCTTAGTCTAGACGGTGCAACAACAAATTTCACTATTGACTAAATCTAAGTACTTGGCAACAACGCCAAAAACTTGATCACAACTTTCCTAGTCTAAAGATTCTAAATGAAAGTATACAGAATAATCGCATAGTAATAAAAGATATTGATCCCACAGAGACTTAATAATCAACCTAGTGCTATCGGGTGTTATTATGTTTAGCTAAAGCGAGTGGTATTTTAGTTTTAAGGTGCGAGAAGGTAAGAATTATGGATTAAATTAAATTATAATAAGGATATCAGTATGTAAATGGCACGCCTTTGCGAATTCGATAAAGGGTCGACTTATTAAGGTTTGTCAAGTTATCTTTCTGTAGAAACTGTCGGTTTAAAAGTCGTTGACTCACAGTCTCGTGGTCTTGACTATTACTATACTCCTAAGTTCATTTGAGTGCTCTCGCTGTGTCAATTCAAGTTAGAAATACGTTTTGGAAATCTAAAGGCTCTAATTGGTTTTAAAGCACTTCCGTTGTATTTAAAAGCAATGCTCGATTTCAGCTATCTGGTTACAATCTCACACTCTCGTGGTCTTAATTCTAACATTTTATACTTTCTTACTCTCGTAACAAAAGTTGTTTTATAAATAAGAAATTGAAACCAAAAAGTAACTCGAGTTAAGGTTTTAGCCTAGGTCTATTGAATTTGTTCCGGTTATACAATCACATACTGATTAAATGGTTTAGCCAGACATATTAAATAATGCGAAGAAAGGTAGAAGAAGAAGTGCATAAAAATAAATGACATAATAATTAAATGGTAAAGCATTAAATTAGGAAACCTGACTGAAGTAGTTTTGATCAAACAATCTTGTAGAAACTTAAACTAAAACAAAATGCAGTGGATAGAAAGAAAATAAATGGTGATAGCTTCCCAAGGAAGGAGACTATCACTTTGGTTCGGGAAATAGAAAATAAAGCAATGTTGAAACAAAAATAAAAGAAAGCTATGAACATAAAAATGAAACTTTGAATGGAAATTTAGCAACAATTCAATATGGTAAACTAAGCTCTCTTTGGATCTTGTGGTAGATGCTATTTATAGCTTCTGTAAATTGATTTTGTTGAGAATAAGTCGGAATCATATTTGATGGACCTTGACTAGTAGGGTTGGACTGAGACTATGTAGGGTTGAGGAAAAATCTCTGCTGAATGAGAAGAACGCGTTAATGGATATCTGTCTTTTGACTGGACTGAGGCGTGTTTTAGGTTTCTGATATAAGCATTGGGACGGTCGTCTTGGATGCGTGACGTATGTCCGGGAGATGAGACGATCGTCTGAAATCTGTGACGGTCGTCATACAAAAGAAATGCAGAATCTTCATTTTTGTCGCTGTCTGCTTCATTTTTGGGCTAAAAGTCTTGTTTCTGTCTCATTTTCATTCTTTTCTTCCACAAGTCAAGTATAACTAAATACCTGTAAAAATAAACACAAACTCGCGTAATATTGTTCGAAAAAGAAAATCGTAACTTAAATAAACAAAAACCATGCTAATAAATCGATACAAAATTGTGTTATCAAAAGTCCATATAAATGCTATCCCATTTCCATTTTGGAATTTCCAATGGTTGCAACAAACCAGCAGGCTTATGATGTTCAACTTTCGACTTCTAACAAGTCAAATAAGCATTAACAAAATGCGCCACATCATTCTTCATCCCGGGCCACCAAAAAAACTTCTTCAAATCTTGATACATCTTAGTCGCTCCTGGATGAATACTCAAATTACTTCTATGACTCTCTTCAAGAATCACTCTTTTCATCTCTGCATCATCTGGGATACAAATCATATCATGAAGTCTCAAAACACCATGCGCGTCCAACTTAAAACCTTTCTTCTCTGATTCACCACAATCAACTATAATATCCACTAGTTTCACACCCAATTTCTGAGTTTCTCTAATATTGTCCAAAAAATCATTATTAATCTTCAACATACCCAACATAACACTCTTCAGTATCACTTCACAAACCAAACTCATATATCGGAATTGCTCAATCAACTCTAACTCCTTAACCATCATTGTCGACATGTGTAAAGTTTTTTCGACTTAAAGCATCAACTACCACATTAGATTTACCTGGATGGTAGTTCAAACCAAAATCATAGTCTTTCAACAGTTCCAACCACCTTCGTTGCCTCATATTCAACTCTTTCTCATCAAACCGATACTTTTAACTCTTATGGTCGCTAAACACTTCAAATCTATAACCATAAAGGTAATGGCTCCAAATTTTTAGTACAAAAACAACTGCAGCAAGCTCCAAATCATGCGTAGGATAGTTCTTTTCATGAATCCTCAACTATCTCGACGCATGAGCAATTATTTTACCATTCTGCATAAGAACATCTCCTAAACCCATCAATGAAGCATCACAATACACCATAAACGGTTCTCCTGAATTCGGTAAAGTTAAAACCGAAGCTGGTCAATCTTTTCTTCAACTCCATAAAACTTTCCTCGCATTGGACATCCAACACAAAAGCTTTAATCTTACAAATCAACCGAGTTAACAAAAGAGCCAACTTAGAAAACCCTTCAATAAACCTTCGGTAATAACCGGCTAATCCCAAGAAACTTCTAATCTCAATAGCCGACTTTGGAGTTTCCCATTGCAACACAACATCTATCTTAGAAGGATCCACAACAATACTACTACATGAAATCACATACCAAGAAAGCTGACTTCCTTCAACCAAAACTCACACTTAGACAACTTTCCATATAACTTCTTATCCTTCAAAACTTCTAATATTGTTCTCAAATGTTTTGCATGCTCTTCTTCAGACTTGGAATAAATTAGAATATTATCAATAAACACAACCACTAAACGATCCAGATAAGTATGAAAAATACGATTCATGTACTCCATGAATACTCCTAGCGCATTAGTCACACCGAAAGGCATCACCAAATACTCTTAATGTCCATACCTTGTTCTGAACACCGTCTTCTGAATATCCTTATCTTTCACCTTAATCTGATGATAGACCAATCTCAAATCGATCATGCTAAACACATGAGCACCTACCAACTGATCCACCAAATCATCTATTCTTGGTAACAGATACTTGTTCTTAATTGTCACCTTGTTCAACTGTCTATAATCTACACAAAGCCTCATACTTCCATATTTCTTTTAACCAATAGAACTGGAGATCCCCATGGCATTACACTCGGTCTTAAAAATTTCTTCTTAAGCAACTCTTCCAACTGCTTCTTTAATTCAGCCAACTCAGTGGCGGACATCCTGTACAGTGCCATAGAAAGATGTCAGTACCAAGTACAAGATCAATGGCAAACTCAACTTCTCTCTCTGGTGGTACGTCAGGAATTTCATCAGGGAAAACTTCAGGAAATTCATTCACCCCCTACAACTCCTCAATATTAGCTTTACTCTCCATAGATAATGATGCCATCAAGAAAAACATCTGAGCTTTTTCTTTCACCAACTTCTGCAATTCTCTAAATGACAACAACTCAATTCCTTCCTCTTCTGGAGTAGAAAACCTCACTGACTTACGATAGCAATTAATTTGAACATAATTATACTATAACCAGTTCATACCTAGGATTACGTATATCCCAGTCAACGAAAAACACACCAGATCAACATAAAAGTTTATATCAAAGATAGACAACAAAAACCTTGAACACACTAGAAAAGTAGTCACTGATCCCTTAACCGGAATCTCGACAACTATTTCTCCTTTCATAGCAGACAACTCAATACCCCATCTCTTAACAGAATCAGTAACAATAAAACAATGGGTAGCACACGCATCAATAAGAGTAATTAAAGGAATACTATGAATGAAACATGTACCTCTGCCGAGCTTATCCTCATTAGTTGTCTGAGTCCCAGCTAAAGCGAATACTTTTCCTCCAGACTTTTCTTTCTTTATCTTTCAGAAGAGACTTTTAATTTATGTTGCGGTAAGCAAGAGTCGCCACCGACTTTTATTTTATCGAATAAGGAAAAGAAATAAAAGAACAGGAAAGACCTTCTTAAAAAGATTTGAGTTCGGGGGGTAAGTTATACAAAAGGAAGGTGTTAGCACCCTTTGTATCCATGGTTATCTATGGGCTCTTAACTACTTAACTCACTTTACTTTTGTTTGAAAAAGAGTGTAGTGTGTGTTTAGAAAATATTTTCATAAGTCTTTAACTTTGCAATGATCCTCGTATGGATGTATACAAAGTGTTAAGTTTTGAAAATGTTTGAAAAATGGGGTGTAAAGAGTGTTTTGAAAAGAAGTAAGCAAGTACTTAAGAACTACTTACCCTAAGTTTGTAAGGTCTTTCTTATTTTTTATTTCTTTTAAGGGTAAGACTGTCCTAACTATTAGTGAGTAAGTAGTATTTTACCTTGGATGTTTAAAGGGACGGGCGTAGGGTCATCGTATAGTCATAGAAGGCAACCTTGCAGGGTTATCTTAGTAATTCGAAGGGACGATCATCATTTTCGTAGGGTCATCGAGGGACTTGACTATATTGTAAGGCAACAAAGAGGAGAAACCCTAAGGGTGTAGATGGTGATCGTATAACGACCGACTTACGTGTGTGAGTGTATTTATTTCAGATATTTTGTCTTAGAAGTTAGTGGGCTAGGTCCAATTATTTTTATATACATTATTATCACACCCTAGTTTACTAACCACGCAGTTTAATATTTTTGCGGAATTTAAATGCGGAAAATAAAACCTAAACTATTACATCATGGGGAAGGGGATACATAGTTTAAATCGGGGGAGTGCGGGAAGTAAAAATGCGGAAAAATAAATATTACAAAATAATTAATAATCCTATACACTTGTTCTAATAAAAATAAATGACGAAAAAAATAAAATCAGGAAAGAGATAATAATGAAGGAGGAAGAAATATTGGAGGATTCGATTGAAATTGTTTAATTGATTTTTTTTAAAATTATAATCTGTTGAACCCCAAAATTTGCCCTCCCCTAGTCAAGGCATTATGTACCAAGGTGTCCCAAGAGGTTCACAAGGTTCACAAGGTTCACAAGGTATCCCAAGAGGTTCACAAGGTTCACAATTAGTCAGAAAGCTTGGAAGTTCCCTTAGACAAAGCCTCCTCCTAAGCAATGCACCTTAAACTAGGGTTTTGGATTTCATCAGGCTAAATGGACTTCCAAGGCCTCAAGTGAACTTCATAACATCCCACATGTCTTCAAGAATCCCTATGTCAAGTTTCAAGGCTTTCCCAAAAGGTTTGCTCAGTCAGATGATCAGATATGCAAAAATCAGTCAAAGTGGTTAAAAAGTCAAACTGAGGTCAAACCAAAGTCAAACTTCAAGATTTTTTGCCAACATAAAGTTTATGAAGTGAAATTCATCATTTGATCAAGGGTTGATCATGATTCATTAAGGAGATTTCAGATCATCAAGAATCAGGAGTTTCTAATTAGGGTTTTCACAGGAAAAGTCAACTGAACTTTGACCAGCCATAACTTTCACATGATTCATAAAAAATTTCCCATCTAAAGCTCATTTTTAAGGAAATTGAATTCTCTACAACTTTGTGTCTCACAAGACAAGCCTAAAAATGATTTATTTGAAAGGTATGAGCCAAAACATTACAGGTCATTTCAAAAGTCAACAAAAAGTCAACATCTTTCAAAGGGCATAACTTGAAAATGGTAAAGGATATGGACATGATACCATAGGGGTTTGTTAGAGGACTCTCTAATCTTTCTAAAAAGTCCAAGAACACCTTCATAGCCTTAAAATTGAGGGAGATGTGCCTTGTTAAAGTTGGGAAAGTTTTGAGGAGTGTATGAAGCAAATGAGGTCTCAAATCCAAATATTTCCAAATGGGCCCACCAAATTCCAACCCAAACTCAAAGATGACATCATGCACGACCCAATTCAACCAATTTCTGATTTTTATATTTTTAATATTATTTATTTGGATTTTATTCATTAAACTTCATTTTAAATCAAAATAAAATATGAAAATAAAAATATTTGATTTGATTCTTCTTCTAGAAGCTCTTAAATGACATTCAAGGTGATTGGATATCATCAAATTTCGTGCTAAGGCTATTTGGTAAGATATGATGTGATTTTTGGACAAATTATGAAAGATATTTCTTCACCTTCAAGCAACCCATACAACTCCAACCAAGGCCCAAATTCTTAACCTAATTACATTACTATATAACCACAACAACATCACAAGACAAAAAAAAAGGATGGAGAGCAAGAGGATGATATTCGTACTTTAAAATTTCACATAATTCAAAATTAGGTTTCCACAATCCACCACTTTTACAAGTTGATTAAAGGCTGCAAATGAATCCTTGAGGTTTCCTGAACCTATTCCAATCATCCTCATCATCAACTTCATGCCAAATCATACAAACCAAATTCATATTCTTGCTTTTCTTTTGATTTTTTTCAATTTCAATGATTTATGCATGATTAATTGATTTTGATTACATAATATGTTTGTTTGATTGTGTAGATGGTTTTTGGATAGTTGGATTTAAGTTTCAATGCAGGAATCATAGGGCACCATAAAGAACTAAACTATTGGATAATCTGCTGTAATCTGTTTTCGTCGATATTTCGAAGGCTGCAGTAGTGATAAGAATTCCAGGCTGACAGGTAAGTCAGGTAAGTACTACTGTTTCGATTTACACCAAATGTTTTCCAGAAGCTCAGAAAAAAATCGACGAACAATACTCTTTTAGAATAGAATTCTAAAAGATTTCGACCCTCAAAATCGCGAATTCCTCTTTTTTCTATTTTATTTGATTTATTTTCTATTTTCATATTCTCAAAAAAATCTAAAAAAAATTGTGCGTTCTTTATTTGATTTTATTAGATTTTTATCATCGTTTTAATATTTTTTAGATTTTATTTTAATCACTTTTCTTATTTTTCATTATTTTAAAATTTGCAGCGATTTTATTTGATCCTGTTTATTTCTTTTTTTATTTCCCAATAGTATATACCAAAGATATGCTGGTGGTAGGAAGAAGATGGTGTGTGGCATGCGTTGATTGGCCTAGTGACAAAGATCTAAGGTTGGGAGTCTGAGGGCGTGAGTTCAACACCCATTCCCAATATTTTGGCAAAGAAACATGGGTTCATCAAATATTTTCAACATTTTGGCAAAGAAACGTGGGTTCAACACCAACCCCCAACATTTTGGGTATCTCTAACTTTATTTTTCCCTTTTTCATCAAATTATGTATTTTCTTTGAATTTCCTTATTATTATTATTAAACTAATTTCTAAAAGATAAAACAAAATCCTTTTTTTATTTTATTTTTAAAACTTATATTTTTTTTTATATAAACCTTAAACCTATTTTTTGTAAAACCTTTTTCTTTTATAAATCTAAATCTTAATTTAATCCATAAACCTTAATTTTTTTTTCATAAACCTTAATTTTTTCATAAATCTTATTTTTTTTTATAAATCTTAATTTTTTTCATAAACCTTGATTTTTTCCATAAACCTTAATTTTAAACCTAAGTCTTAATTTTTTTCATAAACTTTAAACCCTAAAAATTTAGCCCTAATCTTTATCTTAAAACCCAGATTTCGCCCTAATTTTTACCCTAAAATTTTTCCTAAACCTTAAATTTTTTTTAAACCTTAAAATTTTTCTCAAACCCTAACCCTAATTGTTTTCTTAACCTAGTTTGCAAACTTTTTTTTCTCTAATTTATTCACTCATTTTTATGTTATTCATTCATTGTTTGCCTGATTTTGTAACTGCTTCGCCTTTGTAATAATTGTTTTTTTTTATTATTTTCCGCCATTATTATTATTATGTAACTGCCCCTAAGCCATGTAATAGTGTAGGAATTTTATTTTCTGCCTTTTAATTTCTGCCATTTATTTTTCATATTAACTGCGTGGTTAAAAGATAAATATTTGAAAACAATACTCACACACGTAAGTCGATCTTTGATCGCCATCTTGCACTTCCTAGGGTATTCCTCTTGGTTGCCTTTAAATGGTCAAGTCCTTCGAATATAGGGGTGTCTTAAGCAAAGTCCCTTCACGTATAAATCATCAAGTCCCTACAGATTTAAAAGATCAAGTCCCTTCGAAGTTGCCTACGGAATAATGATCTTGTCCCTTCGAATAAATGATGATAGTCCCTACGAATTGCTAAAGACACCCTTTAAGTTGCCTTCATTGACCATAGGATGACCCTACGTCCGTCCCTTAAACATCCAAGGTAATGACTACCTATTCCTTAATAATAGGGATAGTCTTACCATTGAAAGAACATAAAAACAGTAAAGACTTAATATAGGGTAGGTTTCTCTTAATTACTTGCTCACATTTCAAAATACTCTTTACACCCCACTTTTCAAACAAATTTTCAAAAACAAGGCTTTGTATACATCCATACGAGGATCATTACAAAGTACTTAGAAATTTTCTAATCACACACTACACTCTTCAAAAACAATTTAAGTGAGCTAAGTAACTAAGAGCCCATGGATAACCATGGATATAAAGGGTGCTAACACCTTCCCTTTGTATAACCTACCCCCGAACCCAAGTTTTTTAAAATAGGTCTTTCCTATTCTTTTATGTCCTTTCCACTTGGATAAAATAAAAGTCGGTGGCGACTCTTGCTATCCGCAACATGACTAAAAGTCAGTTCTCCCACCGTGTAACATAATCAAATATTGATTTAATTTTATGAAAAAAATATTCTTTATGCATTTTTTTTATTAAAAGAGAACAAAAAATCATTAATTTTCTAATTTGTTATTGGTTAGGAAAAAAAGTTTGATTATTAATTAATTTAATTATGAAAAAAATATTTTTTTATGTATTTATTTTTATTTACAAAAGAAAAGAAAAAAAGTTATTAATTTTTATGAATTTATTTTATTTACAAAAGAAAAAGAAAAGAATTATTACTCTTTTTAAAAATTGTTATTAATTAAAAAAGATTATTAGTTAATTAATTACTTATAATAAAAAATAGAAGGAAAAAAGAAATAAGTTAAGAAAATAGAAAAAGAAAGGAAAAGGGCTAAAAAAAGGGCGCTGGTTTTATTGCTACGGTTTTGCTTCCATTCAGCTACGATTTTTTCGTAACTAATTGACCATGGCACTTCTTCATACTTGCACCTAAACCTGAAAACAATGGATCTAAATGATCCTAAACATTAAATTAAATGCATATATGAATGAAACATCAATGTAAATAACATGTAATAAGAGATTCGGAAAAAATAAAAGTGAGAATGGAGGCCATGCATGGAGGCCGTGTTTCACGAATTTTCCACCTTCAACGATAGTGGGGATTATCTCCTAGAACCTTCTTGAAGATTTTTAGACGTGGAAAAGTGAAGAAAACCTGCTACAAAGTACTTTGGTAGTTTGACCTAATTTACCTTTTTTTAATAAAAAATTTAGGGTTTTTTTGGTGTTAGAATTTTGTGTTCTTGACTTCTGAATATGATAGGTATATATAGGAGTGTATTTTAGGTCAAAAAGTTTGGGCTTGGGTGAAGGAAGCTTGGTTGCTTTGGAGTGAAGAAAGAAACTTTCTATTTTGGTCAAAAAATTAGATGAAATCATACTCTTTTGGTATTGCATAAATTTGGACACTTTCAATCATCATAAACATCAAATATTTGATCCCAAAATAGACCTAAGATCAAATATTTGTTTTTTCAATATTTATCTTGATTAAAATTGAATTTAAATGAATTAAATCCAATATAATATAAAATAAATATAAAAAAATCAGATATTATGATCTATGGGTCGTGCATGATCTTATAATTGAGTTTGGGTTAGAAAAATATGGGCCCATTTGGAAGAAACTTGAGTTGTGGTCATTTTAGCTTCACACACCTCCTCAAAATTGCCCAACTTCAACAATATATAACTCTCTCAATTTTTATCTCATGAAGGTGTTCTATGAAGTTTTAGAAAGCTTAGAGTGTCCTATAACTACTCCTTTTGGTCCCATGTCCATTTAATATTTCATTATTAAGTTATGAGCTTTTGAAAAAGTTGACTTTTTGTTGACTTTTAAAAGGACCTGTAATGTCTTGGCTCATATCTCTCAAATAAAGCATTTTTTGCCTTGGCTTGTGAGACACAAAGTTTTAGAGAATTGAATTTCCTTTAAAATGAGCTATGGATGGGAAATTTTTGATGAAATATGTGAAAATTATGGCTGGTCAAAGTACAATTGACTTTTCCTACAAAAAACCCTAATTTAGTAACTCCTGATTCTTGATGATTCTGAGGTTTCCTTGATGAATCATGATCAACCCTTGATCAAATGATGAATTTCACCTTATAATCTGTATGTTGACCAAAAATCTTGAAATTTGAATTTGTATTGACCACAGTTGACTTTTTGACCAAGTTAACTGATTTTTTATTATCTAAGCATCTGACTTAACAAACTTGTAGGGAAATCCTTGAAACTTGACATGAGGATTCTTTGAGGTATATGGGATGTCATGAAGTCCACTTGAGGCTTTGGAAGTCCACTTTGCTTTGTGAAACTCAAAACCCTAGTTTCAGATCCATTGCTTAAGAGGAGGCTTTGTCTGATGAAACCTTGAATCCATTTGAGCAATTGTGAATCTTGTGACCATTAGGAAACCTCTTGAGACACATTATCTTGAATATGGGAGGTATAAATCATTTATTTATGCGTGCAATCAGCTATTGCATGCCCAACTTTTCCACAACGGAAACAACGCTTCACCTCGGCAGTACACACATTGCTCTTGTGTCCAGCCTGCCCACACTTGAAACAAACAATACCAACAGGAGCATCTCCCCCACTAGTTCTATGACCCGAATCAACTTTCTACTTACCCTTACAAGCTGAAGTATCATACGGCTTGCCGCGATTCTGCTGATTCTTGCCCCTCCTATCAATATCAATCTTGTAGCAAGCATTGTTATCATCTTCGAAGATCCTGCAACTATCATCCAGATCAGCAAAAACACGAATCTTCTGATACCCTACAACCTTCTTAATCTCGGAGCGCAACCCGTTCTCAAACTTTATGCACTTAGAGAATTCAACAGTTGCTGCATCATGGTGCATTTAAACTTCGATAACTCTGTAAACTTTGCAGCATAATCAGTCACCGACATATTTCCCTGTTTCAGTGCAAGGAATTCAATCTCCTTCTTACCACGTACATCTTTTGGATAATACTTCCTCATAAACTCTCTACGACACACAACCCAAGTGATCTCCTCACCTGCAGCTTCCAACCTTTCTCTAGTTTCCAACCATCAATCATCAGCCTCAATTGCCAACATGTGAGTTCCATAACGAACATTCTACGCTGGAGTGAAATCCATCACACAAAATATTCTCTTAATTTCCTTCAACCAATCCAATGATGCATCAGGGTCATACTTTCCCTTGAAGGTAGGAAGATTCTCTCTCTGAAAAGTTGCCAAAGTACGAGACTCATGATTCTCGCCAGCATTCGGTAAGTTCTGCACAACTTGAGCCATTGCTTGCATAGTAGCAGCCATCACAACATCGTTTCTTCCAGCCATGTCAACTTAATCACTACAACACAACAAAAGTTAGAACCACTTAACAATACTCGATTGTTAAACAAACTACGACTCGACAACTTGATCGGACATATTGACCTGTTATGATATCACTAATGTAACACCCTATTTCTACCCGAATTTATAATTAATCAGAGTTATAAAAAATTTCCAAAACATGGGATATCACATTTTCAACTTTAAAATCAAACAAAGTAACTTCATTAATATAAATGCTTCAAAAACTACGCAACAGGTTCATCAAATTACAACTTTAAAATAACATTATTTGTTTTCAACATTAAACTACTTCAACGTGGTTTTCAAAATAAACAACTAAAACAAATTTGTCAACTAAAGTATAATTCAAAACAAAAGACAAGACATGCGTTCATCCCCCCAAAATGCTATGTATCAGAGCGACAAACACCAACTCAAAGCTACTACGTACTCGACTCTAGATTACCTGCATGTTACCAACATATGGGTAACATTCAAATATAAGGGGTGCGATATCGAATAATATAAACAAAAGTATGATAATCAATACGTAAACGAGAAATCATACAATCACGCCACTTCATACAACAAGCAAAATCCATATACAACTTCAATCAACAACGATTAACAACATATATAATGCGACTTAAATGCGACTCAACTTTTGTATATGCATGTTGTACCATTTGGAGTAAAAACCCCAACTTAAAATTTTGCTAGTTTATCGAGGCAACAACAACATATTTTCCAATCCAGGCTAACTTGATTTGAGCATTCGCTCCAACTTGAAAATATGAAAATGTATGCGATTTATGAATGGCATACAACAACATAAACAACAACTTAATAATGCATCAATGTATATCAACATTGGTCAATCGACCTGCAACTTAATATTTCCTAAGATCGGGACAACACAACTTATATAGACTTCATACGGCTACAACTCGTAAAACAACAAATTACAACTTAACTAATTAAACTTCTAAATTTATCATTTTAATCCTCAACTTTACTAAAATTAACTTAATTTATCTCTAATTAATTTCTGGAATCAACTCAGTTCGACTCGGATGCAAAAACAGGAGGAATCGCCAAAAATTGCATTTTCTGCACACCACTCCGCTCATACGCATATAGATCTAATGCTACGCATATCACTCTTCTTCATACGCTCCCCATTACATGTAAATACTTCCATTATGCGTAATGCTTTCACACCTACGCGTCTCTTACGTAAATGACCAGAGGGTTGTGCCACAAACTTCCTCTTACGCGTAATGCCAACGTAACAGTCAAGTGTTACGCGTAAGGCTTCTACTGTTATGCGTATCACTAAATATACTATGTAACGCCCGTTTATTTAATTAATTATTTAATTAAATATAATTGTGGTATGTTGTGGTAATTCGCGTTGATTTGAGTATATTGGTCAATTTGAGTTTCTTTGTGTGGAATTGTGTCAATTTGTGTTGATGGCCAATTTATCAGAATATTATATTGATGGAAAATATAAGTTGGTTTAAGTCGAAGTTAACTAATTAAGTCGATATAAGTTGTGGAAAACGATATGGAGTATTCTCCCGTTTATTGTTGGATAAGTTGTTTAGGTGCTTGGACCATTTGATTAATTATCGGAAGATAATCTAGTTAAGTCGGGAGAAAATAATTAGTCGTGAATTATTAAATTGATTTTTAGTGTTGTGGTGAATTAAGTCGTTAAGTCGGATTATTAAGTCGGAAAGTCGAAAAATAATATTATAAGTGATATTATTTATTTTTGGAGCATGTTGGTTAATGGGCTCGTCGGAATTAGCAATTAAAGGGGGTGTAAGACTTAGGTCCATTAGTTATTATAATTAGATTATTATTATTTTAATAAAAAGAAGAAAATAAAAGAATGAGTCAAAAGGGAAGAAGTATCAGTAAGAAGAAGGAATAGTGAAAATTGGAGGAAACGAGGAAAAACTCTTAGAGAAGAATAAGGATTTTAGAGGAGAGAAAATAACTTGGGGGGAAAGAAGGAGAAAGAAGAACTCATGATCATATCTCCATTTTCGCACTTATGGTACAACCTCCACTAAACAGGTGATAACTTTTTACTCGTAATTCCGATTAAAGCGATTCTTGAGTTTCTGGAAAGCTTATGAAATTTCCTTCAATTTGATATATGATTTCGTGTCAATAAGTTCGTATTGGAGGAGAAAAACGCATTTGAAATTTGGAAGTTTATGCTGGAAATTGGTCAAATAGTAGTTACGGGATTGATGATGATGGATGCTGAATTTTGGTCAAGATAGGAACTCAATCGTAGCATGTTCGTATTTCTAATCTCCATGGATGAAAAAGGAGAGGAAATGAGTCATAGAGGAAAATAGTTGGAAATTCTATCAGAAGAACTTTGGAGACTAACCAGAAAATTATTAGAGCAACCGTTAATCCAAGGTAAGGGTGGGGTTCTAACTCTCTAATTGGGTTTGTATGATGAAAACATATGGGATTGGTTATATGAATTATTGTTATCAGTTGTTATGTTGTGTGGTTGAATAAATTACTGTGATTGATAAGTTGTTGATTAAATAAAGGAATTGATTTATGTTGAATTAATTATAAGTTGATTAGTCAGGATTGTAGTGTATGAATATACATATATATATATATATATAAGGTTGAGGTTGAATTGGTGTATTGAATTAGTTAGATGGTTGGTCTGAGATGAATGGTTGAGGTCTGCGATGAAAACTTGATAAGAGAAGGAAACAGAGATGAAAACGAGACGAGGAAAGGGATTTGGACGTGTGACGACCGTCCGAATATGGTGACGTCCGTCAGGGTATTAGGACGATCGTCTCCCTTTTATGCTTACTGTCATGCTTTTTGTTGAGACGACCATCTGGCCTTTTGTGCCGACCGTCACCCCTCTTGTTTGTGACGAGGGCCTTTTCCCTTCTGTTTTGGATGACCTGTGTTTTGGTAACACGTATACCTTTGTTCCAGTAACATAATTGAGCCTGAAGATCATGTTAAGAGTTGAAGTAGCGATAGTAATTAATCAAGTTTATAATCACTATAAGTGTATAAGTAGCAATAGTGATAATAAGTATGCACCAGATATTATATTTGGTCTAGCAGAGTGTTTTGTTTGACAGAAAATTATTTGGTAACCGTAGTAGTAATTAACAGGTAGCAGACATGATATAGCAGTAGCAGTGAGGTCACATTTCAGTAGCATTTATGGTGATAAAATAGTAGGATAATAATATGACAGTGTTGGTAATGTCAATTAGAGTAGTGAACTAGCAGAAGAACAATTAGTCAGTTTTGGTAGTATTACTCGAATAGTTCAAGAGAGTGTTTATAATATAAGTCAGGTAGTATGGAGTATGATATAAGTGGTGTTGTGATGAATAAATAGGAAAATAATTAGATAACAGTGGAGTGGACTTAGTAGAGGTTTTGGATGATAGTTGATGTCATGTATTTAACGGAAGTATGATAATAAGGAGGGTAGTAAACAGTAATAATAGAGCATAATAACTAGTTTAATTAATCGGTTTTAGTTGGAACTAGTGTTGATAGGAATGTGTAAGATTGGTTGTTTAGTTATGTTGCTAGGTTGTATAGTTGATTGTTGTTGTTATAAGTTGTATAGTTGAT
Source organism: Lathyrus aphaca (assembly GCA_963966055.1). Taxonomy (NCBI): domain Eukaryota; kingdom Viridiplantae; phylum Streptophyta; class Magnoliopsida; order Fabales; family Fabaceae; genus Lathyrus; species Lathyrus aphaca. The sequence goes on along the minus strand of OZ014524.1, from coordinate 106,989,705 downwards.
TGTTGTTGTTGCTAAGTTGTATAATTGATGTTGTTGCTGTTATGTTGTAGACCTTGAGCCAAAGTTGGATGTTGTTGTTGTTAAGTTGTAGGCCTTGAGCCAAAGTTGGATGTTGTTGTTGTTGTTGTTGTTAAGTTGTAGGCATTTGAGTCAATGTTGAATGGTGTTGTTATGTTGAGTCGCATAGCATATGTTGCATTTCTAATTTGGAGTGGATGCTCACCATGTTGGCCTGGATTGTCAAAAATTATTAAGTTGAAGGCTTATGCCTTGCAAATGCCTCGATAACCTGGCATATTTTTAAGTTGGGAGTTTTACTCCGAATGGTACCACATGCATCACATTTGTCTTAGTTGCAATTCCAAGTCGTATATTATGTTGTTATGTTATATTTCTTGTTGTTTAAGTTGTTGTTATAATGTGAAGTGGGGATCTATGAAAATTGATCTGATATGTTATTTATCATACATTATGATTATATTTTTAGATATCTCACCCCTTCTGTTTGAATGTTGCTCCTATGTTGGTAACGTGCAGGTATTCCATATTAGAGTTTCTTACCTTCATAGTCAAGTCGGTGTCGTCGCTCTGATACGTAACACTCGGGGGGTTGACGCTTGATGTGTATTAGTCATTTTCTTGTTATTGTTGTTGTATTTAAAAGTTGAAGTTGAATAGAAGAATATGTTATTACAAGTTGTTTTATAAGTTGATAAATAAATTATTCTGTCATGACAATGAAGTTTGAAAATTATGAACATGTTGTTTAGTAATAAAGATGTTTTGGTTTATAAAATGAATGAAGTTATTATTGTCTCCCGATCTATATGTGTTATGTATCTATGTATCTATGTTGATATGCTAATAAATGTTATTGTTTTTAAAGTCGAAAATGTAGCATCTTATATTGTTGTTGAATTTTTTAAACTCTGATTTATGAATTTTCGCCGGGTAGATTTGGGGTGTTACATTAGTGGTATCAGAGCAGCTCGGTCCATCCGGCCAATGTTGTCTAATGTTGTTAATTCCTTAGTACACAACATGTGTGTGAAACACTATCGGTACTTGTTAGTTTCTAGTTGTTGTTTGCAGGTGTTGGTTTGGAATAAGTGGGGGAGTGGCTTGTCTTCCGAACATGTTGTTGGTATATAGAAGTGGTTCAAGTTGATGTTGATTGCAAGTGTGAAATGTTTTTGAAGCGATGTTGTTGTGGACCGGTGAGAGTTTAGACTCACAAATTTTTATCAGTCGGGTTTGAGAAGTACGTAGATTTTTGGATGGGAATTATTTGAGAAGGAGGATTTATCCCAATGGAAATGATAAGTTGATGGATCAAGTCGGTAGATTATCATGCCTTAAGTGTAATTGGATTAAAGCAAGTAATTTTGTGGTTGGATGAAAGGAGAAGATGTATAGTGGATCTTGGTAACAAGAATGAGAGAGATGGAGCTTATGTTCATCAATCTCAAATTCTGGTTTTGCAATTTTTGGAGCAGCTGTTAGTAGAAGTGGCATAACTTTTTGCCCGTGATTCTGATTGAGGCGGTTCTGAACTTTTCGGAAAGCTTACAAAATTACCTAAAGTTTGCATATAAGATTTTCCTTCAGGAGGTTTTTGTTGCACCCCAAAATTTGCCCTCACAATACAAGACTTTGTGTGCTTATGAGGCTCACAAGGTTCACAAGACCTTTCATGAAGTTCATGAAGTTTACAAGGCACTTTATGAGGTTCACAAGGTTCACAAGACCTTTCATGAAGTTCATGAAGTTTACAAGACACTTTATGAGGTTCACAAGGTTCACAAGACCTCCCATGAGGTTCACAAAGTTCACAAGACCTCCCATGAGGTTCACAAGGTTCACAATACATATTATGAGGTTCACAAGGTTCACAAAGTTCACAAATAGTCAGAAGATTTGACAATTCCCTCAGACAATGCATTCTCCTAAGCAGTGCATCCAAAACTAGGGTTTTGACTTTAATCAGGCTAAATGGATTTCCAAGACTTCAAGTGAGCTTCATAACATCTTATATGTGTCTAAGAATCCCCATGACAAGTTTCAAGACTTTTCTCAAAGGTTTGCTCAGTCAGATGATCAGATAGGTCAAAATCAATCAAAGTAGTTAAAAAGTCAAACTGAGGTCAACTGTGGTCAAACCAAAGTCAAACTTCATGATTTTTTGCCAACAGCAAGTATATGAAGTAAAATTCATCATTTGATCAAGGGTTGATCATGATTCATCAAGGACATTTCAGATCATCAAGAATCAAAGGTTTCCAAATTAGGGTTTTCTCAGGAAAAGTCAACTGAACTTTGACCAGCCATAACTTTCACATGCTTCATCACATTTTTTCCATCCAAAGCTCATTTTGAAGGAAATTGAATTCTCTACAACTTTGTGTCTCACAAGCCAAGCCCAAAAATGCTTCATTTGGAAGGTATGAGCTAAGACATTATAGGTCCTTTTGAAAGTCAACAAAAAGTCAACAACTTCAAAAGGGCATAACTTGAGAATGGTAAATGATATGGACATGAAACCAATGGGGTTGGTTAGAGGACTCTTCAAGCTTTCCAAAATGTCCAAGAACACCCTCATAGCCTTAAAATTGAAGGATGTGTGCCCTTGCAAAGTTGGGAAATTTTTGGTTGGTTTATGAAGCAAATGGAGGTTTAAAACCAAATTTTTCTAAATGGGCTTGCCATGTGATGATCCAATCCATACAAATACCTCATGCACGACCCAACCCTCATTTATTCATATTTTTTATTATTTTGATTTTATTTATTTTGATTTTATTCATTTTAAATCATTTTAAATCAAAATAAAATAGATAAATCAAATATTTAAATGGGATGTTGCTTCTAGAAAATCATAAATGTGGTTTGGATCAAATTGATATAAGAATTATGGTGATTGGCTTGAAATAGAAAGGTCTTATTCAAGAATATTTGAAATTTAAGCTTGAATCTTTTTTCAATCTTCAAAATCAAAAAAGTCCACACAATGGTCCAATCTCTTGACCTAATTTGATTCTAGTATAAGTATACAACATAACCTAATGCACAAGACACAAATTGGCTGCCTCAAAGACAACTTTCAAACTTTCAAATTCATCAATTTTTTTCAAATTCAGATTTTGATATTTTGTAACTTTTCAGGTGAAATAAGAACTTCAATCGTTTCCTTGATCATCACTGAATGCATCCCAATCATTATCATCATCAGAAACAGGCCCATATGCATAAACCGAATCACATTTGTTGTGTGTTTTTGAATTTTTCGAACCCATAGATTTATGACCTTTCACTGGATTTTGATGATTGTATGATGTTTGTAGTGCTCTATACATTGTTTCTGGTTGGTTTGTTTGAAGCTTTTGTGCAGGTATCAAAGATCACCATTGTTAGGGTTTAAGCTCCCGATTTGGGGATTTATGATTAGGGTAATATAAATTAATTCTAACAACATGGTTGAATCGTATATGATGTAAGGATCACAATGGTGTAATCAATTTGTCAAGATTTTACAGGTTTCATGGTGATTGAGAAACCTATGTTCTGTTGCGAAAACAAATCCGTAGCAAAAATCCCAGCTAAATTCGTAGCTAATTTCGCAGGAATCCTGAGGAAGAAGATGAAGTTTTCGCGCGTCTGGAAATTTGAAATGTTAACATAATATTTTATGATTTTGTTTTCATATTATTTCAGATAAGGTTGCTTGGCCTGGTGGTGAGAAACACGCGTGTATTGCTTGAAGGCTTGTGTTCGAATCCTGGCCTCAACAATTTTTATTGTTTTTTCATTTTAATTGTTAAACATAATATATAATGAATTGTTGTGAACATATTAACAGTTGCGCCCTCCCGGCTGGAATGGTAAGTGCGTTTGTGTATTGTTTAAAGGTCCTGGGTTCGAATTCCCCCCAGGCCTTTTGTGCTATTTTCTTTTGGTTTTTCATGATTTTTCCAGGAAGAGAACAAAACCAAGTGGAGGTGGAATGCTATCACATGCGCGCAGCAGCCCATATGGTTTTGGAGAGTCTTCATCCAGGTAAAGGACCTGGGTTCAAATCCCAGGTCCTATTTTTTAGGGTTTTTATTTTCAGTTATTTTTGATATGTTTGTTTTAGTTTTTAATTAATCAAAATAAATTTCTAAAAAATATATAAAAACATTTTCTAATTAAACTTTATTTTGTTAAAACAAAATTTTCTTGTTATTTTCTTAAAAAATTAAATTAGTGTATTTATGTTTATATTTATATGTATTTATATTTTGTATAATGTTTAAATTAATTCTTAAATATAGTTAAAACCCTAATATTTTCATAAACCAAGATTAACCCTAATAATTTTCACAAACCCTAATTTTCTTCTATTTAAAATTTAATTCTATTATAATTTTCAATTGATTATTTATAAACCTTAGTCATGTATATATATTATATAATTTGTTTATAATTTAATTCTTGTATATAAATATGCTTAAAATAATTAAAATTCTTAATTTAATTTTGTAATTATAATTTATTTTCATAATATGTTTATAATTAACTTAATTTTTATAATTTACATATAATTTAAAATTTTATGATAATTAGTATATAATTGTGTATATTTTCTTATTAATCTTAAAATAATAATTGTTTATAAAAAATTGAATTTTTTATTATTATGCTAATATTTTTTTTATATTATTAATTATATTTACATGATATTTATTATTACTAACCCCTTTATATATATTGTGATTTATTATTATTATTTTTACTAACCCAATTATATTATTATTATTTTGCTTATTTATTTAATTTGTTAATTATTATTATTTTGTAATTGCCTCCTTTATGTAATATTGTAGTAGTAAATATTTAATATTTATTTTAAATGCTATGGTTAGTAAAATAGGGAGTGAAACATGTTTGTAATGTAAAATCAATTTAGATCACTAATTTAAAAGATAAATATTTAAAATTGTACACTCACACACGTAAGTCGATCCTGGATCGCCATCTCACTTCTTAAGGATACCTCTCATGTTGCCTAAACAAAAGGTCAAGTAGGGTGTATAAAGCAAAGTCCCTTATTTCACATCATCTAGTCCCTAAACAGATAAAAGGATCAAGTCCCTTCGAATGTTGCCTTCGTAATGATCTTGTCCCTTTCGAATAAAGATGATAAGTCCCTTCGAATTGCTTATACACCCCACAGTTGCCTAAATAACAGATGTCCCTTCACTTATCCCTTATATCCAAGGTAATGACTACCTATTCCTTAATAATAGGGATAGTCTTACCACTTAAAGGATTCAAGAACAGAAAAGACTTAAACTTAGGGTAGGTTCCTCTTAGATACTTGCTCACTCTTCAAAAACATTTCAAACACTTCACACATTTTAAACAATTTTCAAAACAAAGGTTTTTTACGCATCCGTACATGGATCATTATAAAACTCTTAAGAAAATTTCTATTCACACACTTCACATTTCAAAAACATTTTAAAGTGAGCTAAGTAACTAAGAGCCCATGGATAACCATGGATGTAAAGGGTGCTAATACCTTCCCTTTACATAACCTACCCCCCGGACCCAAAAATCTTTTAAAAGGTCTTTCCTGTTCTTTTATGCCTTTCCTTTGGATAAAATAAAAGTCGGTGGCGACTCTTGCTATCCGCAACATAACTAAAGTCAGTTCTCCCACCGTGTTACAGAACTGGCGACTCTGCTGGGGATTTAATAAAAGAGGGGTACCCTTAGGAATTAGATCACTTTAAAATTGTTTTCCTTGTTTGCTTTATACTTATCTGTTGGGGTGCTCTTATGTGTGAAAGATCCTAACCCGGATCTAGTGTACCTTAGGTAAATGGCAATAGACCAAGGAAACTGTACGGCGTATACCGATATGGTTGATCTGGTGGCCATAGTTAGTGTGACTTCTTGGTTAGTGCTTATGTTCCTTAAGTCAAGTTGAGGATAATATGAGGCTGCCATACGTTGTCAATACACTAACTGACTTTTAGAACCTTAGTCATCCCATCTTGGCCTTTAGAAAGTAGTGAGATAACCGGCTTTGGTGAAGACTGAAGTTGGTTGATACTCGATACTACACTCATTGAGATCTTAAACTTGGAGGGTTTTGGTTGGCAAGTAAGTTGCCTTCTGAACAACCACCCTTGTGAAGGATCAATGATATTGAGATCCCTTAGAACCCGGTTACTTTGTAGGACAGGATGAACCAACTAACTTCAGGGGAGGGTACTTACATTTAAACCTCATGCAAGCCTTCAAACCTAGGGCTATTGTGTGACTTGTTTGTGTGTGCCACATGTTTGTGATTGAGCATAACATCATGACATCATCATGCATCATAAGCATAGCATTTTCACTAACCATTTCAAGGACCAAAGGATTTATCTTTGTTCTTTGTTTCAGGTCATGGCTTCTGCTCGTAGAAACACTATCAGGATCAACTTTGTAGGCATACCTCCTAAGCTTAAAGAGTTGGTTTCTCAAGTGTCTGGAAACTCCCAGTTTATCAAGAGACATGGTCACCTACTGGATCTAGTCACTTCAGGGTTCAATGAAGACATGATGAGTGTCCTGTTTCAGTTCTTTGATCCTAAGCATCATTGCTTCACATTCCCTGACTATCAGCTGGTTCCTACAATGGAAGAGTTCTCCAAACTTCTGGGTATACCTGTACTTGATCAAAAACCATTCACAGGTTTGGAAAAGGAGCCTAAACCTGAAGTTATTGCTGCAGCTCTACATCTGAAGAAGTCTGACATTGTTCTAGAAACGAGAAGCGGAGTTAAGGGTATTCTTGCTAAGGTGTTGATAGAGAAAGCTCAAGTGTTCTTGAAGGCTATGAGCTATGATGCTTTTGAGGAGATCTTAGCCTTGCTGATTTATGGCTTAGTGTTGTTCCCCAATCCAGATCAGTTCATAGACATTCATGCCATCAACATATTCCTGAGTCACAATCCAGTGCCTACATTGCTTGGAGACATCCTACATTCTCTTCATACTCGTACTACAAGGGCAAGAGGAACTCTGATGTGTTGCATACCTTTGCTATCTAGGTGGTTTATTTCTCACCTTCCTCGCTCAGTAATGAAGAATGAACAAGGGTTCAGGTGGTCCAAGAGGATTATGTCACTCTCTCATTCAGATATCCATTGGTGCTCCAGATCTATGGAGAATGTCACTATCATTGACCGTTCTGGGGAGTTTCCTAATGTGCCACTTCTAGGCATAAGAGGAGGCATCACCTACAACCCCTCTCTAGCTTTACGACAGTTTGGTTACGCTCGGAGTGATGGCCCACATGACATGTTGATTCAGGGCATTGTGTTTGACTACGATAACGATCTTCAAGGTTACCGTCAGAGATTCATACGAGCATGGGGAAAAGTGAACAAAGTTGACAGCAAGACTCTGGAGCCTAAGTACACTATTCCTATGGAAGCTTATCTCAGATGGGTGCGATCTCGTGCTCAGACTCTCATGATGCCATATCCTGCTATCCTGCCAGTTACCATGGAACCTGTTGCTGAAGGAGATACTGCTTATACCATCCTTCACCCAAACATGCCTACTGACATGGAAGACTTGCAGAGATCCTGGATCCAGATGAAGGAGCAAAGGGATACTTTCGAGGCTCATTACAAAGCAAGCCAAGAAAGAATCCTGGAACTAACAAAGCAACTTCACGAGGAACGGAATCTCAACTCATACCTCAACACAAAGAGGAAACGTCCATGGGAGACTTAAAACCCCATCTCTTGTATTTATTTCATTTCTGTAAGCCCAAGGGGCAAAACAAGTTTATTACTAATAAAAGTTTACCTTCTTGTTTGTTTAAGCAAATTTAAATCCTGCGGTCCTTGAAAACATTGCATATACATTCGCATACCATGTCATTGCATCACAGGTTTATTGTGCACAGGTTTCTTATCTTCTCGCTGTTTATTTCAGCAATGGCTCTTGAGCAAACAATTAAGGATCTCCAGGCACAAAATGCACAGTTCCAAGAGCTGATCCTGAACTTGTCCAAGGGGCAAGATGAATTGAAGACACTGCTGGCCAAGAAGACTAAGAAGACTAGAAGGTCAGGTGGCCTGATCAATATGGGAAGAAGGTTCAGAGGTCCTGTCAAGACCAAAGAACAGGTTGAAGATTATGAGTCTGAAGAGTCTGAGAAAGAGGGAGGCAGTCTCCACAACACTATGGGGGACTCTGATTCTGAGGCTAACTACTATCATGAGCCTAATGAGGACAAGTTCAAGATGCTGGTGGATAGAATGGATGCTATAGAATTACAGAAATCTTCTGGGCTGGATTTTGAAGACCTGAGTTTGATATCTGGGGTGGTTATACCCATTGGTTTCAAGGTTCCTACTTTTGTTATTTATGATGGTGTCTCTTGTCCCAAGCTGCATTTGAGGTCCTATGTCAGGAGAATCCAACCCCATACTGCTGATAAGAAGTTGTGGATCCATTTCTTCCAAGAGAGCTTATCTGGAGCTCAATTGGAATGGTACTATCAGTTGGAGATTGTCAACATCCGTGATTGGAATGATCTTGCTGAAGCCTTCTATAAGCAGTATCAATACAATGATGATCTAGCCCCTACTCGCATGCAACTTCAGAGCATGTCTATGGGTGCTAAAGAGAGCTTCAAGGAGTATGCTCAGAAGTGGAGAGATTTGGCTGGAAGAGTGCAACCACCTCTAACTGACAGGGAGTTAGTTGATATGTTCATGTGTACGTTGAATGGTCCTTTTTACAGTCATCTCATTGGAAGCTCATCATCTGGCTTCACTGAGTTGATAATAACAGGAGAGCATGTAGAAAGTGGTATCAGGAGTGGCAAGATTCAAGTGGGTGCTTCTTCATCAGGTGCTGCAAAGAAGCCTCCCAGTGGGAAGAAAGAGTCAAATGCTGTTTATGGTCAACCTGATCGTAATAGAAGGCATCAGTCTGTGAGTGAAGTTCATATCTCAAATCCAACTCCTACAACACCAGAGCAGCCACAGGGAAATCAACAGAGGGCTAGAAGGCAGTTCGCTAAGATCAACATGTCAATGGCCCAAGCATTGCAACACTTGTTGAAGGCTGAACTTATCACTCTGAAAGATGCTCCTCAGAATCCTAATGTTACCTCTCCCAGGTACAATCCTAATGCACGATGTGCATATCATTCGAATTGTCAGGGACATGATACCAATAGTTGCTGGGTATTGAAGAACAAAATTCAAGATATGATTGAGGCTGGAGAGATTGAGTTTGACCCTCCGGGTACTCCAAATGTGATTACTACTCCCATGCCAAATCATGAGAAGACTGTCAATGCAATTGATGAAGATTCACATATTTCTTCAGTTGCAGAGTTGACCACACCATTGTCTGTTATCAAGAAGAAGTTAGTACAAGCTGGGTTCTTTCCAGGTTGTCGTGAAGATTGTTTATATTGTACCTATAAGCCAGATAGTTGTTGGAGGTTGAGAGATGGAATTCAACGTCTCATGAATAATTATACCATAGTGTTTGAGAGGACTCCATCATCTGTAGAGAGTATGGTGGATCATATTACTAAAGGTAAGAAGATTGAAGAGGTGGATATGGTTGATAAAGTGCCGGTAAGGATCACTTCCAAGGGACCTGTTAAAATCACTCATAAGGGTCCAATTAAGATTACTGCTGAAGGCCCTGTTAAGATTGTTGCTGAAGCTAGAGTGGCTCCTATGATCATTACCACTCCTGGTCCTATTCCGTATACTTCTGATAAAGCTGTGCCTTGGCATTATGGGTCCGATGTTTATATCCATGGTGTTAAGCAGGAACCCTTAGCTGATATGCCTGTTGATGTTGATAATATTGCTGGATCTAGTAAGATCACACGAAGCGGAAGAGTTTTCTCTCCTCCAGTTACCTCCAAGAATGCAGTTACTCCAGCTGCTACCTCCACCACTGATTCTCGGGGCAAAGGTCCTGTTATTGAACCTATACCTACTAATGTGCCAGCTGCTGATGATCTCTCCAAGCAGATGGAAGAAGTATTGAAAATCATTCGCAAGAGTGATTATGACATTGTTGATCAGTTGGGGCATACTCCCTCCAAGATTTCTATGCTGTCTTTGTTGTTATGTTCTGAGGCTCATGCCAAGGCTTTGATTAAGTTTCTGAAGACTGCTCATGTACCCAATGAAATTTCTGTTGACCAGTTTGAAAATTGTGTTGCACACTTGACCTATGATAATGGGTTAGGTTTCTCCGATGCTGATTTGACTCCGGCCAAGAGAGATCATAATAGGGCTCTACATATCTCTATTGAATGCAGGGGCACTACCCTGTCACATGTGCTAATAGAAAATGGTTCCTCGCTGAATGTGCTGCCCAAAGAAGTCCTGAATAAGCTTAGTCCTGAAGATGCTGTGTTGAAACCCAGTAATATAGTGGTGAAGGCTTTTGATGGTTCGAGAAGAGTGGTGCATGGAGAAATTGATCTTCCAATCAAAGTTGGTTCTCAGGTTTTCAATGCTACCTTTTATGTAATAGATATTCGCCCGTCGTATTCTTGTTTGCTTGGGCGTCCCTGGATCCATGGGGAAGGTGCTGTAACCTCCACTTTACATCAGAAGCTGAGATATCCAGTAGAAGGAAAGGTTGTTACTGTCTATGGAGAGGAAGGGTATATGATTAGCCATGTGAACACCTTTAAGTATCTTGAAGTGGAAGGTGAATATGTTGAAACTCCGTGTCAGACATTTGAAGTGGTTCCTTGGATTGTTAATGATTATGAAGCTCCTCCTGTGGTCAAGAAAGTTCCCGTGGTCACCAGAGTACCTCCTACAATGGCCTCCCTTAAAGATGCTAGAGCTGTGGTGGATGAAGGTGGTTGTACTATTTGGGGTCAGCTTCCTGATATTCCATACAAGTCTGACAAATTTGGTTTGGGTTTCACTGCAGAGTCCCAGAAGGCTGTTCGCCGTGCTCGTGCTGTTCGTATCACCAATCAGGGGATTATGAAGAATCAAATAAATGTTGTGGGTGACTATGATGAAGACTACAACTTAGATGCTTGGATTTTTCCTACTGTGGGTGCTGGGCTCAACAACTGGAAGGCTGAAGATGTTATTCCTATCTCCTTTAGTCAGGAGTAAATACTATTACTGTGTTGTTACTTTTAAGTTTGTAATTTCTTGAACAATTAAAACTCTCAAGCTTTGTGCCTTACCCGGGGCACAATGGTGTGTTTGTTACGGGCTGTCATTTCATTTGCATACTTCATTCAATAAAAATCAGTGGACGTTTCGTTTTCGTAAATATTGTGTTCCTTGTCTTTCTTTTCTTTTATTTTTGTTTTATCAGCTATGTGTTCTTACACACACCCACATCACTAAAATGCAGATCCTCATCCACTCTGGATCCTGTTGATAACAGTTCTACTATTGCCAATTATAATTTCGAGAATCCGATCTATCAAGCTGAAGACGGAAATGAGGACGATTGTGAAGTACCTGTAGAGCTTGCTAGGTTGTTACAGCAAGAAGAGAAAGCTATACAGCCACATGAAGAGCCAGTCGAAGTTGTGAATTTGGGAACTGAAGAAAGCAGGAAAGAAGTCAAGATAGGGGCTGAATTAGAGGATAGTGTCAAGAGCAGATTGATTCAGATGTTACATGATTATGTGGAGATCTTTGCTTGGTCCTATGAAGATATGCCAGGTTTGGATACAGACATTGTGGTTCACCGTTTACCAGTAAAAGAAGATTGTCGTCCAAAGAAGCAGAAGGTTCGTCGCATGCGTCCTGAAATGTCAGAGAAGATTAAGGCAGAGGTAATGAAACAGTTTGATGCAGGGTTCTTAGATGTGACTTCTTATCCTCAGTGGGTTGCAAATGTGGTACCAGTACCTAAGAAAGATGGTAAGGTACGTATGTGTGTAGACTACAGGGATTTGAACAAGGCCAGCCCCAAAGATGACTTTCCACTTCCTCATATTGACGTTCTGGTAGACAACACTGCTCAGCACAAGGTATTCTCTTTTATGGATGGTTTCTCTGGATACAATCAAATCAAGATGGCACCTGAAGATATGGAGAAGACAACATTTGTTACACAGTGGGGCACCTTTTGCTATAAGGTGATGCCATTTGGTTTGAAGAATGCAGGGGCAACCTATCAGCGTGCTATGGTGGCTTTGTTTCATGATATGATACATCATGAGATAGAGGTATATGTGGATGATATGATAGCCAGGTCCCAGAATGAAGAGCAACATCTTGATCATCTGCATAAGTTGTTTGAGAGATTGAAGAAATACAAGTTGAGATTGAACCCAAACAAGTGTACTTTTGGAGTTAGATCTGGTAAACTCCTGGGTTTTATTGTCAGTGGAAAAGGTATTGAAGTGGATCCTGCAAAAGTGAAAGCTATACGAGAGATGCCAGCTCCCCGTACTGAGAAGGAAGTTAGAGGTTTCTTGGGAAGATTGAATTACATTGCAAGATTTATTTCCCAATTAACTGCTACCTGTGAGCCAATCTTCAAGTTATTGAAGAAAGATCAGGTGATGGAATGGAATGATGAGTGTCAGACTGCCTTTGATGAAATCAAGAAATATCTGCTAGAACCTCCAATTTTGATGCCACCAGTTGATGGAAGACCCTTGATTATATACTTAACAGTGTTAGACAATTCAATGGGGTGTGTCTTGGGGCAACATTACGAGTCTGGTCGAAAAGAGCAGGCAATATACTACCTTAGCAAAAAGTTTACCGACTGTGAAACAAGATACTCACTGCTCGAGAAAACTTGCTGCGCTTTGGCATGGGCTGCTCGCCGACTAAGACAGTATATGTTGACCCATACTACCTTATTGATTTCGAAGATGGATCCAATCAAGTATATATTCGAGAAACCTGCTCTCTCCGGAATAATTGCAAGATGGCAAATGATTTTGACAGAATATGACATACAGTATACTACTCAGAAGGCCATTAAAGGGAGTGTTGTAGCTGATCATTTGGCCCATCAAGCAGTGGATGATTACCAGTCAATGAGTTTTGAGTTCCCTGATGAAGACATTATGATTATTACCAAAGAACCTGGACAATATGACGGACCTGAACAAGGATCCCGATGGACTATGGTTTTTGATGGAGCATCTAATGCACTTGGTAATGGTGTTGGTGTCGTGATCAGTTCCCCTGAAGGTTGTCATACCCCAATCACTGCCAGACTTTGTTTCTATTGTACTAATAACATGGCTGAGTATGAGGCATGTATCCTGGGTATCAAAGCTGCTATTGATATGAAGATTCAGTTCCTTGACGTGTATGGAGATTCAGCCCTGGTAGTAAGTCAAATTAAAGGAGATTGGGATACCAAGCATGATAATCTCATTCCTTACAGAGAGCATGTGTTGTCTTTGATCCCACATTTCAAAGAGATTACCTTTGGACATATTCCACGAAGAGAGAATCAATTGGCAGATGCCTTGGCCACCATGGCATCCATGTTTGATATCAGTTGGGATGATGAAGCTCCCAAGATTACTATTGATAGATTTGAGAAGCCTGCATACTGCAATGAGATTGACACTGAAGAAGCAGAAGAAAAGCCTTGGTTCCATGAGGTGAAAAGATACCTTGAAGCTCAGGAGTTCCCTGAAGGGGCATCTGTCAAAGATAGGAAGTTTCTAAGGAGGTTTTCTGCTAAGTTCTTTTTGAGTAATGGGATTTTGTACAAGCGCAATCATGATTCAACTATGCTTCGTTGTGTGGATAAGAAAGAAGCAACAGAAATTATGGAAGACATGCATGATGGGATCTTTGGCACTCATTCTAGTGGACATACCATGGCAAAGAAGATATTGAGAGTAGGTTACTATTGGTCCACCATGGAAGCTGATTGCTATCAACACTCTAGAACATGTCATAAGTGTCAAATTTATGCTGATAAAGTACATGTACCTCCATCACCATAGAATGTGTTGACTGCACCTTGGCCCTTTGCCATGTGGGGCATTGATATGATTGGTGAGATCAAACCTACTGCTTCTAATGGGCATCGTTTCATCCTGGTTGCTATTGATTACTTCACGAAGTGGGTAGAGGCAGCTTCATTTGCATCTGTTACTAAGAATGTTGTGGCTCGATTCATTAAGAACAATCTCATATGTAGGTATGGCATCCCTGAAAGGATTATTACTGACAATGGCTCTAATTTGAACAACACTATGATTACTGATCTCTGCATGCAGTTCAAGATTAAACATCACAACTCTTCTCCGTATCGTCCGAAGATGAATGGGGCAGTTGAAGCTGCTAATAAGAACATCAAGAAGATTGTACATAAGATGACTGTTACTTACAAGGATTGGCATGAGATGTTACCATTTGCTCTTCATGGTTATCATACTACAATACGTACTTCAACAGGGGCAACCCCATTCTCCTTAGTCTATGGTATGGAAGCAGTTCTGCCCATTGAAGTTCAGGTTCCTTCCTTAAGAATTATGAAGGATGCAGGCTTGGATGAAGATGAGTGGATTCAGACCCGACTTGACCAGATAAATTTGATTGATGAGAAGAGGTTAGCAGCAGTTTGTCATGGCCAGATGTACCAGAAACGAATGATCAAAGCTTTTAACAAGAAGGTTAAGCCAAAGGTATATCAGGCAGGTGACTTGGTAATCAAGCGTATTATATTACCACAGGGTGATCCTAGGGGCAAGTGGACTCCTACATATGAAGGACCATTTGTGGTCAAAACAGTATTTTCAGGAGGTGCCATGATACTTACTACTATGGATGGTGAAGACTTCCCACAGCCTGTAAACGCAGACATAGTTAAAAAATACTACGCATAAAAAGAGACCCGCTAGGTTGACTGGCCTAGGCAAAAATAAGGGCATCCTGGCAAACCAAAAGGGTTTGGGCAAAAATTAGGGATATATATATAAAAAGATGTACACCCGGCAAATCGAAAACCTGAAAAGGCGGCTTGGGCAAAAAAGGGTATCCCGGTGGATTGAAAACCTGAAAGGGCAATCCAGGAAAAAGTTAGGGATTAAAGCGTATGACTATGTCTCGTTTGGATCACCCATGAAACTACAACCAGTTGTACTACTTACTCAAGCTCGAACAGATAAAGCTCAATTCAATCGTTTCCGTCTCGACAGTAGAAGATGAGATACTTGAAGATAATGACAATAGTAGAATTGAAACTCAATAGGATTATTTCCCACATAGCTGATTTTCTTTGTTTTGTAAAATTTTTTACGACAAATTCCTCTTACAAGGATTTCTGTCTCCTTGTACAAACCTACCTATGTATAGGTCACTTTTTGATATAAATAAAATTCCATCTTTGAATCCAGATTTACTTTTACCCTATTTACATAAGCAAAACGTCCATTGGTTGTGTTTGAATGTATGTATGCTTTTGAATATGATTGATGTTTACCAGAAATGCATAAATGCTTAATATGATTGATGTTTACCAGAAATGCATGAAAATGCAGTAATAGTATTTACTAAGGACGAACGAGGGAAGGATTTCAACGAAGCTTCACCGGTTCATCCCTACAAGACAGCTACAAATCCTCAGTAGGGCAAATCCATCTTCATAAATACTTCAAGTCACATCTCCCCTGGAATTTATATCCATCTCTTTTATCCTCATACGGATAGTCGGGAATTTACTCTTCCAATAGGAGTACGACGAACGAAGCCGGGAGGTTATGGATACCTTACTATCAAACGAAGCCGGGAGGTTATGGATACCTTACTATCGAACGAAGACGGGAGGTTATATATACTATATTATCAAACAAGAAGGAAACAAGGTCCTCATATCCTTCAGCAACGAATCGGGATTTATTTTCCCTGGCCAGCAGTTGTTATACGAAGATATCCAGACGCTTCAAGCTGCATGATGCATACATACATCATTTACATCATACCATAACA
Organism: Lathyrus aphaca; assembly: GCA_963966055.1. Taxonomy (NCBI): domain Eukaryota; kingdom Viridiplantae; phylum Streptophyta; class Magnoliopsida; order Fabales; family Fabaceae; genus Lathyrus; species Lathyrus aphaca. Next base: position 106,973,725 of record OZ014524.1, on the reverse strand, counting down.
TACACATACATAGATACATAATACATTACTTAAGTACATCATATTATACATGCATACATAATGCATAAACTAATATTATCATACAGAATGTTATAATCTTGTTTTTCAGATTAATTCTCCAGCAGGCAAATTTCATCAATAACTTGTGACCTTGGGCCGTTGTTTATCTTCCCAAAGGTTACTCCATACCTCAGGACGTTGTTTATCTTCCTGAAAGCTATTATCATTACCTCAGGACGTTGTTTATCCTCCTGAAAGCATATCATAACTTTGGGCCGTTGTTTATCTTCCCAAAGGTTATATCATCATATCCTCAGGACGTTGTTTATCCTCCTGAAAGCATATCATGATTATTGGGCCGTTGTTTATCCTCCCAAAAGTTACACCTCAGGACGTTGTTTATCCTCCTGAAAGCATATCAAGACTTTGGGCCGTTGTTTATCTTCCCAAAGGTTATATCATTTCCTCAGGACGTTGTTTATCCTCCTGAAAGCTATCATGACCTTGGGCCGTTGTTTATCTTCCCAAAGGTTACCATTTCCTCAGGACGTTGTTTATCCTCCTGAAAGCATATCATCACCTCAGGACGTTGTTTATCCTCCTGAAAGCTACCATTTCCTCAGGACGTTGTTTATCCTCCTGAAAGCATATCATGGGATGTTGTTTATCTTCCCAGAAAGTTATATCTTCATATCTTGGACTGCTTTATCCTCCAAGAGACATATTTTGAAGAACTTTTATCCAAGTGGCATCTTTAAGCCCACTCAAGCATCTACAACAAGTCATCAGTATCACTCTATGCACCGGTGAGTGCAAATTTTTGGGCTTTTGTGTTCAATCCCCTTCAACCTTCCAGGTCACGACTGGCAAATATACCAATCTAACCCCTCAGGTTTCAGAAAATTGAACAGGGGCAGCTGTTGCACCCCAAAATTTGCCCTCACAATACAAGACTTTGTGTGCTTATGAGGTTCACAAGGTTCACAAGACCTTTCATGAAGTTCATGAAGTTTACAAGGCACTTTATGAGGTTCACAAGGTTCACAAGACCTTTCATGAAGTTCATGAAGTTTACAAGACACTTTATGAGGTTCACAAGGTTCACAAGACCTCCCATGAGGTTCACAAAGTTCACAAGACCTCCCATGAGGTTCACAAGGTTCACAAGACATATTATGAGGTTCACAAGGTTCACAAAGTTCACAAATAGTCAGAAGATTTGACGATTCCCTCAGACAATGCATTCTCCTAAGCAGTGCATCCAAAACTAGGGTTTTGACTTTAATCAGGCTAAATGGATTTCCAAGACTTCAAGTGAGCTTCATAACATCTTATATGTGTCTAAGAATCCCCATGACAAGTTTCAAGACTTTTCTCAAAGGTTTGCTCAGTCAGATGATCAGATAGGTCAAAATCAGTCAAAGTAGTTAAAAAGTCAAACTGAGGTCAACTGTGGTCAAACCAAAGTCAAACTTCATGATTTTTTGCCAACAGCAAGTATATGAAGTAAAATTCATCATTTGATCAAGGGTTTATCATGATTCATCAAGGACATTTCAGATCATCAAGAATTAAAGGTTTCCAAATTAGGGTTTTCTCAGGAAAAGTCAACTGAACTTTGACCAGCCATAACTTTCACATGCTTCATCACATTTTTTCCATCCAAAGCTCATTTTGAAGGAAATTGAATTCTCTACAACTTTGTGTCTCACAAGCCAAGCCCAAAAATGCTTCATTTGGAAGGTATGAGCTAAGAAATTATAGGTCCTTTTGAAAGTCAACAAAAAGTCAACAACTTCAAAAGGGCATAACTTGAGAATGGTAAATGATATGGACATTAAACCAATGGGGTTGGTTAGAGGACTCTTCAAGCTTTCCAAAATGTCCAATAACACCCTCATAGCATTAAAATTGAAGGATGTGTGCCCTTGCAAAGTTGGGAAATTTTTGGTTGGTTTATGAAGCAAATGGAGGTTTAAAACCAAATTTTTCTAAATGGGCTTGCCATGTGATGATCCAATCCATACAAATACCTCATGAACGACCCAACCCTCATTTATTCATATTTTTTATTATTTTGATTTTATTTATTTTGATTTTATTCATTTAAAATCATTTTAAATCAAAATAAAATAGATAAATCAAATATTTAAATGGGATGTTGCTTCTAGAAAATCATAAATGTGGTTTGGATCAAATTGATATAAGAATTATGGTGATTGGCTTGAAATAGAAAGGTCTTATTCAAGAATATTTGAAATTTAAGCTTGAATCTTTTTTCAATCTTCAAAATCAAAAAAGTCCACACAATGGTCCAATCTCTTGACCTAATTTGATTCTAGTATAAGTATACAACATAACCTAATGCACAAGACACGAATTGGCTGCCTCAAAGACAACTTTCAAACTTTCAAATTCATCAATTTTTTTCAAATTCAGATTTTGATATTTTGTAACTTTTCAGGTGAAATAAGAACTTCAATCGTTTCCTTGATCATCACTGAATGCATCCCAATCATTATCATCATCAGAAACAGGCCCATATGCATAAACCGAATCACATTTGTTGTGTGTTTTTGAATTTTTCGAACCCATAGATTTATGACCTTTCACTGGATTTTGATGATTGTATGATGTTTGTAGTGCTCTATACATTGTTTCTGGTTGGTTTGTTTGAAGCTTTTGTGCAGGTATCAAAGATCACCATTGTTAGGGTTTAAGCTCCCGATTTGGGGATTTATGATTAGGGTAATATAAATTAATTCTAACAACATGGTTGAATCGTATATGATGTAAGGATCACAATGGTGTAATCAATTTGTCAAGATTTTACAGGTTTCATGGTGATTGAGAAACCTATGTTCTGTTGCGAAAACAAATCCGTAGCAAAAATCCCAGCTAAATTCGTAGCTAATTTCGCAGGAATCCTGAGGAAGAAGATGAAGTTTTCGCGCGTCTGGAAATTTGAAATGTTAACATAATATTTTATGATTTTGTTTTCATATTATTTCAGATAAGGTTGCTTGGCCTGGTGGTGAGAAACACGCGTGTATTGCTTGAAGGCTTGTGTTCGAATCCTGGCCTCAACAATTTTTATTGTTTTTTCATTTTAATTGTTAAACATAATATATAATGAATTGTTGTGAACATATTAACAGTTGCGCCCTCCCGGCTGGAATGGTAAGTGCGTTTGTGTATTGTTTAAAGGTCCTGGGTTCGAATTCCCCCCAGGCCTTTTGTGCTATTTTCTTTTGGTTTTTCATGATTTTTCCAGGAAGAGAACAAAACCAAGTGGAGGTGGAATGCTATCACATGCGCGCAGCAGCCCATATGGTTTTGGAGAGTCTTCATCCAGGTAAAGGACCTGGGTTCAAATCCCAGGTCCTATTTTTTAGGGTTTTTATTTTCAGTTATTTTTGATATGTTTGTTTTAGTTTTTAATTAATCAAAATAAATTTCTAAAAAATATATAAAAACATTTTCTAATTAAACTTTATTTTGTTAAAACAAAATTTTCTTGTTATTTTCTTAAAAAATTAAATTAGTGTATTTATGTTTATATTTATATGTATTTATATTTTGTATAATGTTTAAATTAATTCTTAAATATAGTTAAAACCCTAATATTTTCATAAACCAAGATTAACCCTAATAATTTTCACAAACCCTAATTTTCTTCTATTTAAAATTTAATTCTATTATAATTTTCAATTTATTATTTATAAACCTTAGTCATGTATATATATTATATAATTTGTTTATAATTTAATTCTTGTATATAAATATGCTTAAAATAATTAAAATTCTTAATTTAATTTTGTAATTATAATTTATTTTCATAATATGTTTATAATTAACTTAATTTTTATAATTTACATATAATTTAAAATTTTATGATAATTAGTATATAATTGTGTATATTTTCTTATTAATCTTAAAATAATAATTGTTTATAAAAAATTGAATTTTTTATTATTATGCTAATATTTTTTTTATATTATTAATTATATTTACATGATATTTATTATTACTAACCCCTTTATATATATTGTGATTTATTATTATTATTTTTACTAACCCAATTATATTATTATTATTTTGCTTATTTATTTAATTTGTTAATTATTATTATTTTGTAATTGCCTCCTTTATGTAATATTGTAGTAGTAAATATTTAATATTTATTTTAAATGCTATGGTTAGTAAAATAGGGAGTGAAACATGTTTGTAATGTAAAATCAATTTAGATCACTAATTTAAAAGATAAATATTTAAAATTGTACACTCACACACGTAAGTCGATCCTGGATCGCCATCTCACTTCTTAAGGATACCTCTCATGTTGCCTAAACAAAAGGTCAAGTAGGGTGTATAAAGCAAAGTCCCTTATTTCACATCATCTAGTCCCTAAACAGATAAAAGGATCAAGTCCCTTCGAATGTTGCCTTCGTAATGATCTTGTCCCTTTCGAATAAAGATGATAAGTCCCTTCGAATTGCTTATACACCCCACAGTTGCCTAAATAACAGATGTCCCTTCACTTATCCCTTATATCCAAGGTAATGACTACCTATTCCTTAATAATAGGGATAGTCTTACCACTTAAAGGATTCAAGAACAGAAAAGACTTAAACTTAGGGTAGGTTCCTCTTAGATACTTGCTCACTCTTCAAAAACATTTCAAACACTTCACACATTTTAAACAATTTTCAAAACAAAGGTTTTTTACGCATCCGTACATGGATCATTATAAAACTCTTAAGAAAATTTCTATTCACACACTTCACATTTCAAAAACATTTTAAAGTGAGCTAAGTAACTAAGAGCCCATGGATAACCATGGATGTAAAGGGTGATAATACCTTCCCTTTACATAACCTACCCCCCGGACCCAAAAATCTTTTAAAAGGTCTTTCCTGTTCTTTTATGCCTTTCCTTTGGATAAAATAAAAGTCGGTGGCGACTCTTGCTATCCGCAACATAACTAAAGTCAGTTCTCCCACCGTGTTACAGTTTTGAAGAGGGGGATAAATGTGTTTTAATAGTTGGGCCGATTGCTGATTTTTTGGAAAATACTGCATACGGGAATTCTGAACCGGTCCCATTGTTTTGGTGATAACGTTTTACTCGTAACTCGGATTCAAGTGATTCTTAAAGTTCTGAAATCTGCACGAAATTCCCTTCATTTTAGAATATGATTTTATGTTTGGGAGATATGTATTGTAAGAGACTTTTGTGTTCGAAGTAGAGCGATATTTGGTAAAAATTTGGAAAGATGAAAATGTTATAAAGAATAAAATGTTGGTATTAGAAGGAATGCGAAGGTATCGGAGAATGCATAGAGATGCGATTTATGTCGAATAAGGACGATTAAAGTGCCTATGTTAGATGATGGTGATGTTGAGAGGAAGACGGAAGTTGATTAGTGTTGTTAAATATTTTAACTTGGATGAGAGTTATAATTGGAGCGAACCGAATTGAATTATACTCGACGTTGTAGCGATTCCTGTGTTAGAATGATGTTTAAAGTTGTGTTATGATACGAGGATGTATATGAGGTTGTGTAGTAGATTTTGGACGTTTTGGTAAAATTACGAAGTCGGAATTAAGGAGACTGAGAACACGTTGGTAAGCCTTGGAGAGTTGGAAGAGCTTTATGCTTACGGACTTTGGGCACAAGTTGAAGTATGCTATCGTGTTGGGTAATGATGATTTATGCCACCATTATGGTTGTCAGATGTCTATTGACAAATTGAGGAACTGATCACCCTTAATCTATTGTTGATAGCAGACGAAATTATAATTGATGGATAGACGTGTCATGCCAACTAGTATAGTATGTATGTTGAATTGGTTGAAGTCAAGTCAAGTGCTTGAGTATTATTTGTTTTGTCGATGCAGGTTATTATATGAGTGTATTAGTTGGATTTAAAGATGATAGGATGAAGTTGCATTTAGATTAAATGGTATTAAAGAGACTCTTAGTTAAACTCTGGATAATGAGAATGTGTTTTGGTAATGAATTAAGTGGCGCAAGACTTGAAGTTTTCTTGAGATGACTCAAGAGGAAAGTATATAGAAACGTAGGACCATAATTGACAAGATTGTCGGATAGAGTTGAGTTGCAAGCATTAGAAGAAGTGAAATTATAAGTTGGTTTATTAAAGTGTGATTTTTGGTTGGAACAAGAAGAGTTGTTTGGTTGTGTCGATTCAGATGACAATTAATGAAGGGTTGTGTCTGTATGAGTACAAATCGAGGATTCAATATGTTGAATTAGTTAGAAGCAAAGAATATGAGTTATCTGTGGGAATTCGTTGGACCCATGTACCATATGTTGTTGTAATGATGTTGCGCGTTTAAGATGATTTTCGAAGGACGTGCTGTTAAAAGATAGTAAAGTTGTATTTATGTTGAGGATAATTGGGAAGTATAAGTATATTTTATCCAAGGATTGGGAAGTAGTCGTCATTGTAATTACGTCGAACGTTCAAAATTGGTGTCTTATGGATCTAAGTTGGAGGTATTCGGTAACTACAAGAGTTAGAATTCCTATTGGAATGAAATTCCAAAGGATTAAGTCAGAGGCTTTATTGATATGTCGATTTTGATGATTGGAAGTTGGAGTTAAACTCAGTAAACTTGGTAGTATGCAAGTAATCAGAGTGTTCCGCGAAGGCGTGGTGTATTGCAGTTGTTCGTAGGTGAATGACAACGATGCTGGTAGCTTGGTTGTATTAACGTTGTGTTTAAGTTGTGTGTTTCTATGTTGTTGTGTTCGAGTCCTTAAACCGGTGAATTCGTAAGTTGGCTAATCGTCATGTTGTGTTGATAGTTGTCAAGTGCATTGCTTGAGGGTTGTTCGTGTTGTTGTTACCATTAAAGTTGTGAATTATTGTTTGTAGTATGCGTAGGTTGCCTTCGGAGATGAGAGTTGATTAATCGGATGGAATAAATAGTTGGAGTAGTTGAATCAGATGAATTTTCGAGGAGGAAAATATTCTAAGCGGGGGAGAGTTGTAACGCCCATTTATTTAAATAATTAATTAATTAAATATAATTGTGGTATGTTGTGGTAATTCACGTTGATTTGAGTATATTGGTCAATTTGAGTTGCTTTGTGTGGAACTGTGTCGACTTGTGTTGATGGTCAATTTATCGGAATATTATATTGATGAATATAAGTTGGTTTAAGTCGAAGTTAATTAATTAAGTCGATATAAGTTGTGGAAAATGATATGGAGTATTCTCCCGTTTATTGTTGGATAAGTTGTTTAGGTGCTTGTACCATTTGGTTAATAATCAGAAGATAATCTAATTAAGTCGGGAGAAAATAATTAGTCGTGAATTATTAAATTGATTTTTAGTGTTGTGGTGAATTAAGTCGTTAAGTCGGATTATTAAGTCGGAAAGTCGAGGAAATAATATTATAAGTGATATTATTTATTTTTGGAGCATGTTGGTTAATGAGCTCGTCGGAATTAGCAATTAAAGGGGGTGTAAGACTTAGGCCCATTAGTTATTATAATTATATTATTATTATTTTAATAAAAAGAAGAAAATAAAAGAATGAGTCAAAGGGGAAGAAGTATCAGTAAGAAGAAGGAATCGTGAAAATTGGGGGAAACAAGGAAAACGTCTTAGAGAAGAATAAGGATTTTAGAAGGAGAGAAAATAGCTTGGGGGAAAAGAAGGAGAAAGAAGAACTCATGATCATGTCTCCATTTTCGTACTTATGGTACAACCTCCACTAAACAGGTGATAACGTTTTACTCGTAATTCCGATTAAAGCGATTCTTGAGTTTCTGGAAAGCTAATGAAATTCCCTTCAATTTGATACATGATTTCGTGTCAATAAGTTCGTATTGAAGGAGTAAAACGCATTTGAAGTTTGGAAGTTTATGCTGGAAATTGGTCAAATAGTAGTTACGGGATTGATGATGACGGATGCTAATTTTGGTCAAGATAGGAACTCAATTGCAACATGTTCGTATTTCTAATCTCCATGGATGAAAGAGGAGAGGAAATGAGTCATAGAGGCAAATAGTTGGAAATTCGATCGGAAGAACTTTGGAGACTAACCGAAAAATTATTAGAGCAACCGTTAATCCAAAGTAAAGGTAGGGTTCTAACTCTCTAATCAGGTTTGTATGATGAAAACATGTGGGATTGGTTGTATGAATTATTATTGTCAGTTGTTATGTTGTGTGGTTGAATAAATTATTGTGATTGATAAGTTGTTGATTAAATAAAGGAATTGATCTGTGTTGAATTAATTATAAGTTGATTAGTCAGGATTGTAGTGTATTAATATATATATATATATATATATATATATATATATATATATATATATTAGGTTGAGGTTGAATTGGTGTATTTAATTAGTTGGATGGTTGGTCTGAGATGAATGGTTGAGGTCTGCGATGAAAACCTGATAAGAGAAGGAAACAAAGATGAAAACGAGACGAGGAAGGGGATTTGGACGTGTGACGACCGACCGAATATGGTGACACCCGTCAGGGCATTGGGACAACCGTCTCTCTTTTATGTTGACCTTCACGCTTTTAGTTGAGACGACCGTCTGGCCTTTTGTGCCAACCGTCACCCCTCTTGTTTGTGACGAGGGCCTTTTCCCTTCTGTTTTGGATGGCATGTGTTTTGGTAACACGTATACCTTTGTTCTAGTAACATAATTGAGCCTGAAGATCATGTTAAGAGTTGAAGTAGCAATAGTAATTAATCAAGTTTATAACCACTGTAAGTGTATAAGTAGCAGTAGTGATAATAAGTATGCACCATATATTATATTTGGTCTAGCAGAGTGTTTTGTTTGACAGAAAATTATTTGGTAACCGTAGTAGTAATTAACAGGTAGCAGACATGATATAGAAGTAGAAGTGAGGTCACATTTTAGTAGCATTAATGGTGATAAAATAGTAGGATAATAATATGACAGTGTTGGTAATGGCAATCAGAGTAGTGAACTAGTAGAAGAACAATTAGTCGGTTTTGGTAGTATTACCCGAATAGTTCAAGAAAGCGTTTATGATATAAGTCGGTTAGTACGGAGTAGGATATAAGTGGTGTTGTGATGAATAAATAGGAAAATAATTAGATAACGGTGGAGTGGACTTTAGTAGCGGGTTTTGGATGATAGTTGATGTCGTGTATTTACGAAAGTATGATAATAAGGAGGGTAGTAAGTAGTAATAATAGAGCATAATAACTAGTTTAAATAATCGATTTTAGTCGGAACTGGTGTTGATAGGAATGCGTAGGATTGGTTGTTTAGTTGTGTTGCTAGGTTGTATAGTTGATTGTTGTTGTTATTAGTTGTATAGTTGATTGTTGTTGTTGCTAAGTTGTATAACTGATGTTGTTGTTATGTTTTAGGTCTTGAGCAAAAGTTGGATATTGTTGTTGTTAAGTTGTAGGCCTTGAGCCAAAGTTAGATGTTGTTGTTGTTAAGTTGTAGGCCTTTGAGCCAATGTTGATTGATGTTGTTATGTTGAGTCTCATAGCATATGTTGCATTTCTAAGTTGGAGCGGATGCTCACCACGTTGGCCTGGATTGGGAAAAATTATTAAGTTGAAGGCTTATGCCTTGCAGATGCCTCGATACTTAACATATTTTAAGTTGGGAGTTTTACTCCGAACGGTACCACATGCATCACATTTGTCTAAGTTGCAATTCCAAGTCGTATATTATGTTGTTATGTTATTTTTTCTTGTTGTTTAAGTTGTTGTTGTAATGTGAAATGGTGATTTATGAAAATTGATCTGATATGTTATTTATCATACATTCTGATTATATTGTTAGATATCTCACCCCTTATGTTTGAATGTTGCCCCTATGTTGGTAACATGCAGGTATTCCATATTAGAGTTGCTTACCTTCGTAGTCAAGTCGGTGTCGTCGCTCTAATACGTAACATTCGGGGGGTTGACGATTAATGTGTATTAGTCGTTTTCTTGTTATTGTTGTTGTATTTAAAAGTTGAAGTTGAATAGAAGAATATGTTATTACAAGTTGTTATATAAGTTGATAAATAAATTTTTCTGTCATGACAATGAAGTTTGAAAATTATGAACATGTTGTTTAGTAATAAATATGTTTTGGTTTACAAAATGAATGAAGTTATTATTGTCTCCCGATCTATATATGTTATGTATCCATGTTGATATGCGAATAAATGTTGATGTTTTTAAAGTCGAAAATGTAGCATCCTATATTGTTGTTGAATTTTTGAAACTCTGATTTATGAATTTTCACCGGGTAGATTTGGGGTGTTACTTACTACGTGATTCATAATTCTTCATACCAGTCCAACTTCTACTACGAAATTCACAACTTCAACACTCAATCCAACAACACAAGAAAGTTCATACAACAAAACGAGTTTACACGATTTGGGGTGTTACATCTCCTTTCTACATGATTTTCCTGCAACAAAACGAGTCTAGTAACAACAGCAAATACAACAACACAATAAAGTTCATGACAGAATCATACGAACAACAACAACAACATATCATACAAGAACACAACAACAATCATACGGAATACCCAACCTACATATGAATTATCCTAATCTTGTTTATAGGATTCGAACCCCACCCTTACCTTAGATTGAAGGCAGCTCAAATTCACAGCAAAATCTCTACAAAAATCCAAAACCTAGCCTTCTTGTTCTTCCTCAAGACTTGTTCGTTTCTCAAAATATTGATTTATCTTTCTAATTAGGTTTTTCAACTTAGTAATACTATAATTTCATTAATTAATCAAATTACTAATGGGCCTTAAATAGTACCCCCATTTTTTCTACTCTAATACCACAACTAAGCCCACTTACTAATAATTCTATTATTAATTTGACTTAATTATCTCGACCAACCCAAATGTGACTTAACCATCAACTTAATATCAACTTAAACAACTTAACGACATATTCGACAAAACAACACCTAACAACAAATAATCGGGAAAATACGCGATAACATTTAATTAAATTAATTAATTAAATACAGGCATTACATAGCTCGCTTAGCGCGATGTTTGGAAATTTCGCCTCTTTCAGGCAGTGACGAGCGCACTTAGCGCGGAAGGGTGGCCGCTCAACGCGGTCTGTGAACAAAACTAAACTATTTTTATTATGAAAATTTATAGAAAATTATTTATTTTATATCCTAGTGGTCTTGTGTCAAAGTGGTGGCGTTAGGAGCATATATTGGTAAGTTACATGCTTGTTTTGTAGTATGTTGAAAGTAACGTTGTAAAAACATGAGTTAACATGTACATATGTAGTGTCGATGTATTTGCATGTTGTTGTTGATGTTGTTACATGTTGTTGTTGATGTTGTTCCACGAGGTCGTTGTTGTTGACATTACATATTCTCGTTGAGTGCATGACATGTGCATAGTTATGGGATGGTGTACCAAGGTAGCGTAACAATGTCCATCCGAATTTCAAAAGGAATTGTTGTTGGTGCGGTCATGAAATAGGGATCGTACTTGACCATGAAACAGGGGTTGTAGGTGTGATCATGAAATATGGATCATTTTGGACCTTGAAATAGGGGTCGAGAGTTCCAACGGGAACTGGATCATGAAACAGGGATCGTTGAATGGTACCACGTGCATTGAGTCTATGTTTGAGTCTTATTTGCATACTTTGATCGTTGGTATGCACGTCGTTGAATTATGAGTTGTTGTATGTGGGTTATGATTCTTGTTGTTGTAAATATGTGTGTTGTACTTAAATGATATATGCCTTGTATTTATATCATTTTCTCTTTCGATTAATTTAAAAATCTCACCTCTTCTGTTTGAATATTACCTCTACATAGGTAACATGCAGGTAATTAGGAGTAGTAGAGTTCGTTGTGGGTGAAGTTGGTGTACTTCACGTTAGAAGAGTCGACTCTGATACGTAACTTTGGGGAGTTGGGAACAAAGATTTGAATTCTCTTGTTTTGAAAAGAAAGATTATATTTTGTTGAACTTTAACGCTTATGTTATTTGAACTTACCGCTGCGTGAACAATTTTCATGTTACGTATCCTTTGAGCTATATTTTGGGAAGTAATGTAACACTTGGATTTAGATTATGGATTTTGTTACTCTAATTTTTAATTAAAATTTTACGGGGAATAATTTGGGTGTTACAATAGTTGGGTTACCAATAGAGTATTATGACACAAAAATTCTCTCCTTCATTGGCAATAGAATTGGAAAAACAATGAAGGTGGACAAGAATACGTTGACGCACGAGCGAGGGAAATATGCTAGGCTCTGTGTTGAAGTAAATTGGCCAAACTTTTGCTTGCAATGTTTACAATCAAATAACAGAAGTATAATGTAGAATATGAGGGACTACATCTTTTATGCACTATGTGTAGTCGGTTTGGAAATTATAAGGATGGTCGCCCCAACAGAATTGCATAGTGTCCTGAAAATATATCCAATGGAGATATTCAATATCATCACAATGGTGGGATTGATCATAAACTTAATGGTGAAGAAGAAGGACCTTGGTTTATGGTGCAGAAGCCAAGACAAATGAACAAGATAGGAGGAACTATTGGGAATGCTGGAAGGAATGTAGCATTCGGTGATGGAAGTAACAAACATAACATGGAAACACCAGCGAGAGTTATTGCAGGATTGACAAGTTTGGGCTCCCGATTCAATGCATTAAAAGATAGCATTAATAAGGGGGCAATAATTTGGAGAATATTTCTAAACAGGGTAATGAAATTAATGATAGCCTTGGAAAAGAAGGACATAACCAAAAAGGGAAGAATCCTGCCCAATCATTAGTAGTTATTGGTGTGTCAGGAAATAACTATGCCCAATCATTAGAAATTATTGGTGTGTCAAGAAATAACTACCCAATCATTAGCAGTTATTGGTGTGTCAGGAAAAAATAAGTCTAACAATCTAATGGGGGCAATACTAGACAAAAAGTGGAAAAAATCAGGCATGAAGGACAAATGGAGGAAAGAGAAACTTGAAGGAAAATGAAAAAGGGAAAAAGTAGGAATCAAAGTGAATGATTAAAAGAGAAAAATAGAAGGCACGTGGCAGGAGTAGTAAGGAAGGATTTTAAAGGGAAGAATACTAGAAACAACATGGTAGCAAGCAGCCAGTTAGAGGAAATCCTAGGAGAACGTGATATTGACAAATGGATTGCATCAATGACAAATTTGAAGATAGCAGATGTGCCCATAAATATTGGTAAATCTAGAATTAATCATATAAAAAAGCTTGAAACTATTGAATGCATAAAATATCAAAACCTAACAAGACCACAGGATAATACTCAGATTCCTTAGCTAGACAATGTATCTTTTAACCGGGAGAGCACAACAAGGAATGTAACACATGAAGAAGAGAAAGGAGACATCAATCATGAGCACAAGCATAATATTGATGAAGATAATATGGAGGCTGTGGCGAAAACTGTAACACTCCACTTTCCCAAATAATTAAAATAACATATTAATAAAACAAATCAGAGTTTTCAAAGTGGAATGCCACATTATTTTCAACAACAATCACCAAAATAAGTTCTTTAATAAAACCAGCGGAAACAACAATTTAATTCAACTCGGGCAATAACCAAATCTCAACAAAATATCCTCAATAATTCGGTTTTATAAAACAGATACGTAACGAAAACAAACTAAACAATTGAAAGATCCTCATCCCGTGTTACGTATCAGAGCGTCCTAGACTCAAACAAGCAACACGACTCCATGCACTCTCAAGTACCTGGATTATTTGTACTTCCAAGGAAGCACATAAGTAACAATAATAACAACAAAGAGGTGAAAAACAAATTCAAACATAAACGGTGCATATAACGTCTTCAAGGTAGTTTCTCACAAATAACCACAAGTACATCAAATACACCAATAATCAAACAACGACAGATACACCAATAAACACGCAACAACAATGCAACAATAGTTATGCAATGTGACTCAACACAATGCATGTGGTACCAAGTTTTGTTCATTCAATCGAACACGATAATCACATACGCCCATCCAACAATGATTATCCCACCATTCTCCATAACGGAGTACGGATGATCGTATTCGCCCATCCGACACGATCATCTCAACAATAATACAACAATGTATGCATGAATATGAATAAGCATACAACATGTATAATTCACCATATTATACATCTACACGATCCATCCGATCAATTCACAACAATATTTCCACGAAAATCACCAATAATAACCTCATGCGACTTAACCGATTACTCAACTAATTAAATCCACCTAAATTCTATCATTATTTTATTTATCAATTTTAAACCTCGATTAACTATGTCTTAAGGTCCATATCAATACTTGCACCAAAAGAATTGGCCACGCATGTGAAATCGGGATAGAAATCTTAAAAATCACATTTTTCCTCACTTCCGCTGGTGTTACGTGAAATGTCTAATGTGTTATGCGTAATGCCTAGAGTGTTACGCGTAATGCCTAGAGTGTTACTCGTAATTTGTGTAACAAGTATAGTGTTACGCGTAATGCCCAAAGTGTTACGCGTAATTCCCAGAGTGTTACTAAAAACTGTTTTCCCCCACAAGTATAGTGTTACGCGTAATGCTCAGAGTGTTACGCGTAATTCCCAAAGTGTTACTAATATTAATATTAATTATATTATTACTAATATTGTTTCATAAAGATAATAATAATAATAATAATATTAATATTAATAAAAATAGTAATTAAATAGTCTTACTATTATTCGCACACCCGCTATTACTAAGCGCACCCCGATTCTACCTGTCCCATTAGGACACAACACCAAAACAACACGACATACGCATTAAATAAGGCCAACACAGCACCAAAAATACCCGACGATTAAATATTAAAAATAGGGTGTTACAGAAACCCTACTATAAATATTGGAATCGGAAAGTTGAAGTGTTTTTCATTCCTTAAGTATAAACATGATAAAATCGAATCATGATATATTTATATGGAACTGTAGAGGTGCATCTTGCACTAGTTTTTTCCGTAACTGGAATCAATATATGACGATGCATAAACCAAATATCTTAGTGATTCTTGAGACTCTTCGTGATCCAATAGAACTTATGAGGAGCTTTGAGAGAATGTGGTTTGATGGATTTTTGTCTTCTGAGAATAGAGGTTTTGCTGGTGGATCATTATTGGTTGGAAAAGGAATTGGTGAAGGTAACTCAAATTCAAACAAACTTCCTATATTCATACTTTGGTGCAACCCATCCAAGGCCAAAAATGGTTGTTCACTGCTATCTACGCCAGTCCTATTGTTGAAAATAGGAAAATTTTGTAGGAAAATCTTAAACGAATCAGTCGCATTATTAATGGTCCTTGGCTTGTAGCGGGAGATTTTAACGATAATCCTTTTGCTCATGAAAACAAAGGTGGAGTTGTAGTTTCTCAAAGACGGTGCAACAAGTTCATAAAAAGAATTGAGAAATGGACTCATGGACTTGGGGGCTGTTGGTGCTAAATTCACTTGGATGGGGCCAATTTTCAATGGAGGATAACGCATATACGATACGATAGACTTGATAGGGCATTGTGTAATGATGATTGGAGGCTGCAATTCCATGAAGGGTTTGATAAGGTCCTGCCATGGATTGATTTTGATGACCATCATCCTATCTTTGTTTCCCTCTATCAACCTTGCACTGCAAAAACTAAAAAATGTTTTTGCTTTTAGAGTGCTTGGCTAGCTGACAATACGTATCATGACATGCTACAAAATACGTGGAAAAGAGAGAATATTACGCTATTTAATCTAGAGAATATAAAGGAAAGAGCTAAAACTTGGAAACTCAACACCCTTAATCAAGTAACCAGACATAAGAATGCTATTATTCGGAGAATATGTGGATTTCAACAAAAAAAACTCAAAATAGAAGGAATGTTGGTGAATTGAGGAAATTAGAGCAGAAGCTTCAACAAGAGCTCAATGATATTCTGAAAAAGAAAGAGCATGTGTGGTTTCAAAGGTCAAGGGCAAAATGGTTGATTGACGGTGACAAAAATATGAGGTATTATCACCTTAAATTTTCCAAAGAAGAAGAGAAAATAAGATCATTAAGATTAAAAAAGAAGATGGCTTATGGGAGGAGGATGTGAATTGTATAAGAGTTATGTTCACTAACCATTACATACAAATTTTTGCTCTAAAGGATACTAGACTGCAATGGGAGCAAACTTCGTACTAGTTTCCGCGTCTTGATACAATGTTAATGTCTAGGCTCGAGAAGAAACTTACGAATGATGAGATTAAAACTGCCATTTTTCGTATGAACCCTTGGAAATCCCCAGGGCCTGACGGGTTTCATGCAGGATTTTTCCAAAGATCTTGGTCCATAGTATGAGAAAATGTCTGCGAGTATATTCATAAAATCTGGAAGAATCCAATCAAATTATCAACCATTAATCAAACTTATATCTACTTGATTCCCAAAGTTAAACAACCAGACTTGTTCACCTATTACAGAACGATTTCTCTGTGAAATGGTTTATACAAGCTAGTGATCAAGATTGTTATTGAAAGACTCAAGACTTGTATACCTATCCTGGTCTCGCCTTTCCAATCAGGATTCATGTAAGGTTGAAGTATCCATAAGAAAATTATTGTTGCTCAAGAGAAAATGCATAACATGAACAAAATATGTGGAAAACAAGGTTTTTTTTGCCATTAAAGTTGACTTGTCAAAGGATTATGACAAGCTGAGTTGGGAATTTGTGTGGAGGATCTTGGAAGAAATTAAAATTCCCACTCAATTGATCAATATAATAATTCATGAAGTGACAAGTGTTAAAACAAACATTAAAATGAATGGTTTGCATTATGAGTCCTTTCGCCCGAGTAGATGAATACGACAAGGGGATCCGATATCACCCTATTTGTTTGTCTTGTGTATTGACATGTTATCTCACCTTATAATGCATGATTTCGATCAAAAGGCGTGGAAGCTTGTCAGGATGGGTAAAGAAGGTCCTAATGTGTCCCATTTAATGTTTGTGAACGATCTTCTATTGTTTGGTGAAGCTACTTCCTGAAAAATGAAATGTGTCACCAATATTTTGAACAAATTTTGTAGTATGTTAGGAGAACATGACAACTATGAGAAGACTATGATCTTTTTCTCCAAAAATGTTAGCAGACATTGCAAGGATCAGATGGTGAACATGTCGTGGTTTATCGAAACGAATATGTTGAGTAAATATCTGGGAGATCCCTTGACTAGTAAAGCACCAAAATGGCATGAGTTTCAATATATCATTGATCAAGTTAATTCAAAATTATCAATGTTGAAAGGTAAGCAACTAGCCTTTGCAGGAAGAATAACTAGCCACAAGTATGATTGAAGCTTTGCCTATATATCCAATGATGACAACGTTGATAATAAAACATGTATAAATGATATTAATAAAATTTAACATCGTTTCATATGGGGAGATGCAGACAATAAAAGGAGCTACCGTGCTGTTAGTGGGGCTAAAATTACATAACCTAAGAAAAGTGGAGGGTTAGGTTTGCATAACCTCGATACTATGAATGAGGTTTGTCTGTCCAAATTGGCATGGAAGTTACATGATGGCACATATAACTTCTGGAAGAGGATTGTAAAAGGTAAGTATGCTTGAAATAACTTTACTGTCAATGTGAGCAGTATAAAGTCAGCTTCTTATTTCTGGAAAGGGATGATAAAAATTTGGTAAAAAACTTTCCAAGAACAGCTTGTGGGCAATTGGTGATGGGAAGAGGATATCTGTTTAGAATGACTGCTGGCTGGGGAAGAGCATCAGAACTGCAGAGTTGGATGACGCAATACCTATACAATTTTCAAAGCTAATCTTTGTGATCTAGTTATGGAAGAAGGCAGTTGGGATTGGTAGGTTTTAAATCCTTGGTTGTTTGCGGATATCTGAAATCAAATGCATAGCTCAATTCCTCCCAATGCAGTTCAGGTGAAGATAAAATTGTGGGCTTTAGAGAAAATAATAAGCAGTTTGATGTTGGAATGAGCTATGATATTCTTAAAGACCATGAGGAGAGTGAAGACAATATATTGTGGCAAAAGGTTTGGAAGTTACAAGCCAGTCAACGAGTGCGAACCTTCATTGAGATTGTTATGCATAATGGTTTGCTTACGAATTTGAGGAAAAGTTGTTTCGGTGGAGGAAGTACTATGTGCATGTGGTTCCTCGATGTTAAGGAGGACGCCCTTCATGTTCTCTGGTATTGCCCTTGTGTTATGGAAATATGGGCATCGACAGTCCATACTAACTTTAGAATTTTTTTTTGCAGGTGATTTAAGAAGTTGGATTTCTTATAATTTATCCAACAAGTTAGGATGGCAGAGCAACAAAGATTGGGCTCAGTTCTAGGCAACAACTTGCTACAATATTTTGAATTGGCACAATAAGGAGATTTATGAAGAAACATTCTCAAGACCTCCTAATACGGAGCAACATATCAACATGCTTGTCCAAAACTACAATCAAGCTAATGAAGCTCTTGGAGGCAATCGTGATTATATGCGGGAGATAACTTTAATTAAGTGGGTGGCTGATGGGCTAAAGACGTGTCTAATTATGCGTCTAGCGGTATCTGAACTGCAAGTGCACAGCCTATCGAAGTAATATTTAAGATTATCGATCCACAGGGACTCTATGGTTACTTAGTGCTAGATGAACTTCTAGTTTAGCTAAGGCGAATGGTTGTCACGATTTTTTTTCTTGATTTTAAGATATTAAAGGCGGAATTAAATTTAAGTTTTAATAAAATAATACTAAGGCGGTCGGTATGTAATTATACTAACTTAGGCGGGTCAATCTAACCTAGGCTTATAAAGGTGTTTACTTAATCTATTCGGTAGAGGTTACCAGTTTAAATACCCTCAACTCACACTCTCGTGGTCTTATCTCAGATCTTACCCCTAAAGCCCTATGCCTGCTCTCGCTAGCCCATAAGTGTTTAGAGATAATTTTTGGAAACTTAGTAATTCTAATTTATTTTAAAGCGCTCTCGCTGTGTTTAATTTAAATGCCTAACTTTAGCTATCTGGTTAAAATCTCACACTCTCGTGGTTTTGACCTAACCTAATACTCTTTTCTTACTCTCGTAACGAAAATGTCGAATTTAATTAAAAAGTATCAGCCAGAATGTTAAGTTATTAATTATTTTAAGCCTATGATTAAATTTTACCGATTAAGTTTGTTTTAACTACATACCGCCCTGAGTTAATTAGCTACTCATTGATGTTGAACCAGACAGAGACAGAAAAATAAATAATAAAATACTCATGGCAGAAAAATAAATAAACATTATAAATATTAAAATTGCAATATAATAAAAAACCTGGTTAACAAATATTATAGCAGACTCCTTCTTCCACAGACCGGAAAGCTTGGAGTTGGCGGAAATCGAAAATAAACAAATTCTGAAGGTTTAGAAGCAAGTAAATGTATAACAATTTCCTGATGTTGGAAATTGTTATATAGCTGGTTTGGATACAATAAAACTGAAAAACTGAAAATAATGCAGAAATAGAAACAGGGTCGTAAAATAAATCGGCAGAGCTTCCGCAGAAAATCGAATAAAAAATGCTCTATAGTTTCTTCATAAAACTTATGCTATTTATAGAAGAGTAATTGGGCTTGTGGCTGAATGTGTTGCATGGGCCTCGTAGGAGAAGTTGAGGAAATCTAGGAACGTGGCATACAGGGTCAATCTGGAAAGTAGCAGCTTCACATGCACGTAGCCCTGTGACCAAGTCTGGTCAAATAACCTACTTTTTCCCTTGTCACGGTCGTGACAAGGTCTTCACGCTCGTGTCCTGTGGTTTTTAAGTGTCACGGTCATGACAATGTTGTGATGGTCGTGATGGCTTCTTTTAAGGTGTCACGGTCGTGACACCTTGGTGACGACCGTGACTGCAACAAATTATGCAGTTCTGCAGGCTTCTTCATTTCTTCATCTTTTTATGGTTCCTTTTGTTCCTTTTGCTCTTTCTTTATGATTTAGCTCCATATATGATGTACCTGCAAAAAGGTAAGAAAAACTCGAGAAATCGAGTGTTAAAACGATGATTATGCAATAAAACGTCAATGAAACCTAGCAATATAATCGATACGTTTTCTCGTTATCAAACTTCCCCAAACTTAAACCTTTGCTTGTCCTCAAGCAAATAGTCGGTTGAAAATCGGCGGACAAGTTTTTATTGACGCATACTCATAACAAACCGTACGAGGGATCGTTTTGTCGGATAATCCGGTACTTTGATAGAACACTACCGATACACTAATGACACAAGCAACAAGCTATGTCGTCGACTTCCCGTTAAACGAAACGATCAGAAATTTCCTTACGATTTCACCTAGAGTTTTTCGATCTTATTTCGCCCGGTTTCATTCTAGCGCAATCACATTAAGCCCTTTGCCTTAGCACGCACGTAGTGGAGTAGTCGGTTAGCGACTTTGATCCTTTTTTAAGCACGGGGTCTGGTACACGAGTGCGGTAACCCTACATATATTATCCGATTTGGAGGTTGTGGGGGATCGAGCCGTAGCACGCCCTACCAAGTTCAGAACCAGTACCTCTGAACCAACCCGCAATGGACTCCTTCTCATATTTCTCGTTTCTTATATGCGACCGTGTACTTTGGTGCAATTTCTTTTTATTTTGCATCGAGATATGAAGGATCATTATTGATTAGGCATCAAACGCTTATATTCATCGGCTCCCCACGTGGTTTGTGTTCAGACGGTGCTGACTGCTAGTATAAACTACTAGGGGTTACTTTTGAACTGAAACTTAAAATGTACTCGCAATGATAATCGGAATGGAATCGCTTAAGTGGGAAGTCAAAGGTGTCAAGATTGTATTGGTCTTGTTTAATCGTTCTCAGCTTCCTAATTACGATTCCGTAGGTAAGTCGGGTAATGCGAATAATTAAAGATTTTTTCTGGTATGGCTAAATAAACGGGGAAAGTTCGAAACTTAAGAGAATAGCACAAAGATTTGCTCGTTTCATTAACTTACGAAAAGAAATACAACGGAATTGAAAATACAACGAAATGGAAAAGTGCGAAAAGGGAAAAATGCGGAAATGAAAGGTACCTCTCCCACACTATGTCAGACATTGTCCTCAATGTTGTGATATAAATGCGGTAAAAGTACAGTACAAACGACAAAAACGAAAAACAAACATAAGCAAAACTAAAACTATGGCTGCTGAGGACCGCGGGCTCGGCTTCTGGTGCGGGAGCGTCTGAAAGGAGTCGCTTCAGGATCAGAACCGGTGCCGGTGGCAGCAGTGATGTCAATGCGTAAGGCCTCTAGCTCGCTGAAAATTTCGTCGAGCTTCTCATTAGTGGATGTCTGGTTGCTTGCAATAGTGCTGAGTAAAGCATCATACTTCTCCTTCTGCCTTCGCTCCAGTGCGGCGTTCATCTGGTTCTGCTGATGAATCGCACGGAGGACTTCCTCAAGAGTGAATTCCTGTGCAGGAGGTTGTCGGGTAGATGACTCTGGTATATCCTGGACAGGCTCGGCTGCATCCATAGCGTCTTGCATCTCATCCGCTGGAGGATCTGCCTGATCATCATGAATAGGGGCGTGTT
This sequence comes from Lathyrus aphaca, assembly GCA_963966055.1. NCBI lineage: Eukaryota > Viridiplantae > Streptophyta > Magnoliopsida > Fabales > Fabaceae > Lathyrus > Lathyrus aphaca. The sequence continues at coordinate 106,952,058 of OZ014524.1, read as the reverse complement.
CGGCAGCATCTGGTAAAATAAAGAGCCAGTTGGCTCGGCTGGATGGGTCGATGCGATCACGAGACGGCAGAATGATATGGTGAAAAATGGTGCCATGGACAACAGGGCTATACCTGCCATCCTCTCGCTGCGCAATCAGGTGAGCGGACCTGCAATAACTCTTGGTGAGGAATTCTGCTTCTCTGAAAGGCTGATTTGCGACCAAGTCACCAAGCCCCAACTGAATGGCGAGGGTGGTGACAATGCCGCCTACGAAAAATGGGGTTGATCCTCTATGCGCAATAGCCTGGATGTGATAAAGCATGAACGGGGCAGCGTTGATCGGCTCGTCATTTAGAGCGCAGTGCAAGAATAGAAGCTCTTTGGAGTTGAGCTTATGGTTACTTTCTCGAGCGAATATGGTGTTGCAAATGACTCGGTGGAAATAACGGATTGCCGGGTTGTGAATGTGTGTAGCATTGAGGCTTTGGAAGGATGAGGCACGGGTATTGGTTATGTCGTGCCATAAAGTGAAAGCGGTTTCACTGAAATTATCCGGCACGCGGAGGTGAGCTTCATTTCCGTGAGCGAAGCCTAGCAACTCGGCTATCCTGTTTTGCGAAAGGTTAAACTCCTGGCCATGCAATCTGAATTTTGCGAAACCGGTGAGTTGACTCTGAGAACCGGCAGGAGTGGTGTACTGGAATGAGCTAAGGAACTCCAATGTCAGGAGCTCGAATGTGGGCTGAGGCTGACTGCAAAGATCCCACAGGCCGACTTTTTGAAGCAGGCTCTTGACACTGGTAAGCATTCCGAGTTCCCTCAAACAGACAGTGTCGATATAACGTGTAGGTTGCACACCGCGGTTCTGGAATCGGATAAATCTTTCTCTCTGGGTTTCTCCAGCATCACCTTCTCTAAATTGAATGGCATCCATTGCATGCAAGAGCTTAGAGTGAAAGTTGAAGATTTTTGATTTTTGAGAAAAAATGATAAAATGAGAGAAATAATGATTCGGAATAAATATTGGAAGGTGAGAATGTGATAGGTGTGGTGATAATGGGGGGTTAATGAGTTTAAAGTTGGTAATGGGAGGTTACGAAGTTATGGAGAAAATGGGTGGTTTTTGGAAGTTATGGAGGAAGAAGAAGAAGAGGTCACGAAGAGAAACAGTTCTGTTTCTCACGAATCCTGTAATTAGGGTTGTCACGGTCGTGACAGGGATGTGACGGTCGTGACACGCTAAATGAGCACGTCACGATCGTTAGGGGGTGTGACGACCGTGAGGGCTTGCTTCGTTGAATAATTTCCAGAAAACACTATCTCATATATTTCACATACTTTATAATAATTTATTTTCTTCACTTCTCACTCAATAATACTTTAAAACACCATATAATAATTTATTTCAATATAGTACTTTACTAACTTGCATGGCATGAGAGATTTTTATACAATAGGAGTAAATGCAAGCATAACAGTACATAGAATAAAATAGATAAATTGATTAAAATAGAGAAATTCTGGAATTAGAAGGGCATTGCATAAGGTAATTGAAAATGAAATTACATTAATGAAAATACGGTACGAAATTGTTTGCGAAAAATAAATCTAACTAGAAACGAAAACAATGAGAAAAATAAACTAAATCACTTATAGCATTTTCAAAAGCGTTTCTTCAAATCTTCGATTGCGGAGTTCAAGTGATAGAATTGTTCGCAGGTTATGTCAGTCAAACCTATAATGTCCAATCGCATGCTCTTAATGTCTTCCTTAAATAAATTTATATCAGTTTGGTAAGCTTCAAGAGTGTTCATGATGTTCTGTAAGTTGTTAGCATAATTTCCTTGATTCACTTCAGGGGTTTCATTTACTTCGTCAGTGTGGTCAATGTCATGGTAACCAGGAGGTGTCTCAGGGTCAGTTTTGACATCGGTCATTATATCATCTTTTATCTTGTAAGACTGAGGTGTTTCAGGAGTGGATGGATAATCAAGTGGGGTTAACTCATAAAGCCAGTTATCCTTATTGTGAACACTTACTCTAGCGTGGTTTGGCAATGTGAACAGGGTTACTACCTCATTCCGGATTAAGTACTCAAAAGGTGGATGTCCTAAATTCCTTATGATATGTCTATTAAAGCAGAAGTTAAGATTCATAGGACGGATGGTACCTAAACGGTTGCACCTGTGCAATTGGTACCTAAGTCCTAAGGCATCAGCAATCATGGTTAAAAGACCTCCTACTAATATAGGTAATTCAGGTTCTTCTTGGATACGGGTGAAGGTTTGCATCATGAAAGGTACACCATTAACAGGCTGTCCATTAGTGAAACATGACATAATAAATATCTCATCTTTAGAAACTCCGGTAATGTTTTCTTCTTTTCCAAAGAAGGTGTGGGCAAGGATTTTATGGAAGTAACGGAGAGCAGGGTTATGGATCTCATCATTATTCATGCTATTTGGTTCAGGGTGATAGTTTCCGGTTAAAGTTCCCCAAAAGAAATCTAGCTCAATATCCATAAATTCTACCTGTGTGGTAGTAAAAGCAAATGGTCCACTAGGGAATCCTAATAAGTCAGCTAGTTCTTTATGGTTAAATTCATATTCTATTCCAAATAGGCGGAAACTGATAAATCCTTTCCTAAATCCAAAACCGCGCTCAGGTAGGTAAACTAAGGAGCTAAGGAACTCAAGGGTGAGCTCGCGGTAAGTCACAAACTTATGTTGGATCAATGCATTCTCCCATCCAAGTCGGTTAAACAAGTACAGGATGCTATCATGTATACCTAGGGTTTCCATAGTCTGATCATCCGGGTACAGGGTCAAATCCATTTGCCTCTGTGATAACTCTTCAAACTTCATTCTTTGGTTCCTACCTCTAAATTTGGTTTCCATATGGTTTATGGGTTGGTTAGCCATGGTTAGTGCAAATATGGAGGAAACAAATCAGGGGGAGAAGGAAAGTGGAAAAGACTTTTAGAAAATCTGTAAAAAGTGATTTAAGATAAAAATAAGAAAATGAAATGCATAATTTAAAGGCAATAATAGTAACATGAAATAAAACTATAAAATGACAAAACAAATAAATAAATAATAAAACGATAAATAACAATATGATAAAGAGAATAGTTTAAATAATTAAATGAGAAAATGGGTTGCCTCCCACTAAGCGTTGTTTTTATCGTCAAAAGCCTGACGTAATGCTTAGGTTTAGATTAATCAGGGGAATTAGTGGACAACTCTAAAAGCCTTAGATTATTTGCATAATCTCTATTTTCGACTTTATGATAATGTTTTAAACGTTGTCCATTTACTATGAATGGTTCACTATTCCTACCCTTAATTTCTATTGCTCCACTTGGGAACACTTTAGTTATTTCAAAGGGTCCTGACCATCTAGATTTTAGTTTTCCAGGAAAGAGCCTAAGTCTTGAATTAAAGAGGAGTACAACGTCTCCCACACTAAATTCTTTCCTAGATAGGCGTTTATCATGCCATCGCTTAGTTCTTTCTTTATATATCTTAGCATTCTCATAAGCATCTAGCCTTAATTCTTCTAATTCGTTAATGTCTAGGATTCGCTTCTCTCCTGCAGCATTATAGTTTATATTGAGAGTTCTAATCGCCCAATAAGCTTTGTGTTCTAGTTCTACCGGGAGGTGACAAGATTTTCCATAAACTAGTTTGAAAGGTGTAGTACCTATGGGTGTCTTGTAAGCGGTCCTATAAGCCCATAAAGCTTCATTAAGTTTAGATGACCAATCTTTCTGAGATATGGCGACAGTCTTTTCTAAGATTTGTTTAATTTCTCTGTTTGAGACTTCGACTTGTCCACTTGTTTGTGGGTGATATGGTGTAGCCACACGGTGTCTTACTCCATACTTAGATAGTAATTTGTCAAAGATTTTTGAAATGAAGTGCGAGCCACCGTCACTTATGACGAGTCTAGGCACACCAAATCTGGGAAAGATTGTATTTTTGAAAAGCTTTATTACTACTCGTGTATCGTTTGTAGGAGAAGCTATAACTTCAATCCATTTCGAAACATAATCAACAGCTACGAGTATGTAATTATTACCGAAAGATGATGGGAATGGTCCCATGAAATCTATTCCCCAGACGTCAAATATTTCTACTTCTAATATTCCTTTTTGAGGCATTTCATCTCTTCTTGAAATATTTCCAGTGCGTTGACACCGATCGCAATTTATAACAGCGATGTGGACATCCTTCCATAGATTAGGCCAGAATAAGCCGGCTTGCAAGATCTTTGCACAAGTCTTGGAAGTGCTTGCATGTCCACCATAAGGAGATGAATGGCATTGAGCAATGACATCTTCTATTCCTTCTTCGGGAATACATCGGCGAAGGATTCCATCGGGTCCTCTTTTGAATAATAATGGTTCATCCCAATAGTAATGTTTCAGATTGTGAAAGAATTTCTTTTTCTGCTGATAGGTTAGATCGGGTGGAAGAGCTCCTGCGGCTAGGTAGTTGACAATGTCAGCGTACCATGGCAGTCCTACAGTTGTCTGGATTGTTTCCACGGGTTCTGATTCATTTAAGTCTAACTGAGCTAGGTCGCTTCCTATTTGTGCTATCAGCTGTTCATACGGAAAATCATCGTTAATCGGCACTTGTTCGGGTTTAATACCTTCTATTCTAGATAAATGGTCCGCTACGACGTTTTCAGTACCTTTCTTATCTTTTATTTCGAGATCAAACTCTTGTAAGAGTAAAATCCATCTCAAGAGTCTTGGTTTAGCATCTTTCTTAGTTAATAAATATCGGATAGCAGCATGGTCTGTGTAAATGATTATTTTCGCTCCTACTAGGTAAGAACGGAATTTGTCAAGCGCAAAGACAACTGCTAACAATTCTTTTTCAGTAGTGGCGTAGTTCATCTGGGCAGAATCTAAGGTTCTACTGGCATAGTAAATCGCATGAAGTTTCTTTTCCTTCCTCTGGCCTAGAACTGCGCCTACAGCATAGTCACTCGCATCGCACATGATTTCGAAGGGTAATCTCCAGTCAGGGGGTTGCATGATTGGTGCGGTGATGAGGGCTGTTTTTAGAGTTTCGAATGCTTTAAGACAATCTTCATTGAATATGAACTCAGCGTCTTTCATTAATAAACCAGTAAGAGGTTTAGTGATTTTCGGGAAATCTTTGATGAATCGTCGGTAAAAACCGGCGTGTCCTAAAAAGCTTCGTATTTCTCGAACGGTTTTAGGGGGTTGAAGATCTTTTATGACTTCAATCTTAGCTTTATCAACTTCAATTCCCTTGTCGGATATTACGTGACCTAATACGATTCCTTCTTTGACCATAAAATGACATTTCTCCCAGTTAAGCACGAGGTTTACTTTTACACATCTTTCTAACACCATTTCTAAGTTTGATAAGCATCCTTCAAAACTTTGCCCGCATACAGAGAAGTCGTCCATGAACACTTCCATGATGTTGTCTATAAAATCTACGAAGATTAACATCATACATCTTTGAAAGGTTGCAGGAGCGTTGCATAATCCAAAGGGCATTCGTCTATAAGCGAACGTTCCATATGGGCATGTGAATGTAGTCTTCTCTTGATCATCAGGATGGATAGGGATTTGGAAAAATCCTGAGTAACCGTCAAGATAACAGAAATATGAATGCTTGGCTAATCGTTCTAACATTTGATCTATAAAGGGTAGTGGGAAATGATCTTTTCGAGTGGCTTTGTTTAGTTTACGATAGTCTATGCACACTCTATGTCCCGTCACTACTCTTTGCGATATTGATTCGCCTTGAGCGTTTTTCACTACAGTGATACCTCCTTTCTTTGGCACTACATGTATTGGACTAACCCATTCACTATCAAAGATTGGATATATTATTCCGACATCTAGTAGTTTCTTAACTTCTTCTTTTACTACAGTTCTAAGGATTGGGTTAATTCTTCTTTGAGATTCTCTGGAGGTTCTGCAATCTTCTTCTTGCAGAATACGATGCATACAGACTGAAGGGCATATTCCTTTGAGATCAGATATGTTATATCCTAATGCAGTTGGATATCTCTTCAAGACATCTAAAAGTTTCTTTGTTTCTATAGTTCCTAAACTGGAATTTATTATAACTGGTCTTTTACATTCAATGTCTAAGAATTCGTATCTTAGGTTATGAGGTAAAGTTTTTAATCCTAATGTAGGTTTATCTTTACTTGGCATGGGATCCGGTGTAAGTGCTAAACTTTCGCTTAGACTATCGTCTTGATACGGTGCACGCCAATTATCATCTTCGAAAATCGTAGGGATTTGAATTTTCATTATTTCAGAATAGGTAGTCTCTTTCAGTTCCATTTCTCTTACACATTCGTCAATTACGTCCAATAGATAGCATGTATCCTCTATAGCTGGTGATTGTAAGAATTGTGTTAAAATAAATTCAACTTTTTCTTCACCTACTTCAAAGGTTAGCTTTCCTCTTTTTACGTCTATTATAGCTCCGGCGGTAGCTAAGAATGGTCTTCCTAGTATGATAGGCGTAGTGGAGTCTTCAGAGATGTCCATGATTATAAAATCAATAGGGATGTAGAATTGTCCTATACGTACTGGGACGTTTTCTAGTTTCCTACAGGATATTTAACTGAGCGATCGGCTAGTTGAACAAACATTTTAGTTGGTCTTAGGTCTCCCATGTCTAGCCTTTTGCAAATCGTTAAGGGCATAACACTGATACTGGCTCCTAAATCGCATAGAGCTTTGTCTATGACGAATTTTCCTATTACACAGGGTATAGAGAAACTTCCTGGATCTTTTAGCTTAGGAGGCATATTATTCTGAATTATGGCGCTACACTCGGCAGTAAGTGTAACTGTTTCGTTATCCTCTATCGTTTTCTTATTGGATAAGATTTCTTTTAAAAACTTAGCGTACGAGGGTATTTGGGTGATAGCTTCTGTAAACGGAATAGTAATATTCAACTGTTTCAGAAGTTCAACAAATTTCTTAAATTGACCCGTCGTCTTGGAATTTGTAAATCTTTGAGGGTACGGAATTGGTGGTTTATAGGGTGGTGGAGGCACATAAGGTTGTTCTTTCTCCACTACCTCTTGATTATCATCTTCCTTTTCTTCTGGATCATCCACCACTTCAGTCGGTTTATCCGGTTTTTGGTACATGGCTGGATTGTCAAGTCTTGGATCGGTAGGTCCGTCAAGTTCCTTGCCACTTCTTAATATTACGGCATTGGCATGTCCTTTCGGATTAGGTTGAGGTTGTCCAGGGAATACTCCAGCTGGTGCAGCAGTAGGTGCTTGTTGTTGAGCTATTTGTGAAATCTGAGTTTCAAGCATTTTGTTATGTGTAGCTAATGCATATACTTTGCTCACTAATTGTTTAATCTGCTCACTAGTGTGAATGTTTTGGTTTAAGAAGTCCTTGTTTGTTTGAGATTGGTTAGCTATAAAGTTCTCCATCATCAACTCAAGGTTCGATTTTCTAGGGACATTAGGAGCAGTCTTTTGATATCCTGGTGATGTAGCTGGTGCTTGACCTGGTGCGTATAAAGCATTGTTATTCTTATAGGAGAAGTTCGAATGATTTTTCCAACCTGGGTTGTATGTGTTTGAGTATGGGTTTCCTTGAGCATAATTCACTTGATCAGTGGGAGTTCCTGTCAATAGTTGACAATCAGAAACTTCGTGTCCTGGGACTCCACATAACTCACAGTTAGGTGTTACTGCAGCCACGGTGGCTGTTGGTGTTATGGCCAAGTTGTCGATCTTTTGGCTTAGTTGGTCAAACTTCGCATTGACTTGGTCCATACTACTCACTTCGTACATACCTCATTTTGTTGGTTTCTCAGTTGCGACTCTCTCGCTTCCCCAAAGATAATGGTTTTGAGCCATACTTTCGATAAGTGCATAAGCATCATTATATTCTTTGTCCATCAATGCACCGCCTGCGGCAGCGTCAATTGTCATTCTTGTATTGTACAAGAGTCCATTATAGAAGGTATGGATGACCATCCATTCTATCAATCCGTGATGTGGACAAAGTCTCAGCAGATCCTTATAGCGTTCCCAAGCTTCGAATAATGATTCGCTTTCCCTTTGCTTAAATCTGTTGATCTGAGCTCTCAGCATAGCTGTCTTGCTAGGTGGGAAATATCTGTTCAAGAAAACTCTCTTAAGTTCCTCCCATGTAGTTACTGAGTTCGAAGGCAGAGATTGAAGCCAGGCTCTTGCTCTGTCTCGAAGTGAAAAAGGAAATAAACGTAGTCTAATAGCTTCTTGGGTAACTCCATTGGCTTTTACGGTATCTGCATATTGAACAAAGATCGAAAGATGAAGGTTCGGATCCTCGGTAGGATTTCCGGCGAATTGATTTTGTTGCACGGCTGATATCAATAAAGGTTTTAGTTCGAAATCATTTTGTTTGATAGCCGGTGCTGCAATGCTTGAATGCGGTTCAGCTTGCGAAGGACTGGCGTAATACTTGAGTGGGTGATTCTGTTCTTCAGCCATCTCTGCGTCCTTTGATGTTACGACTGGTTTAGGCGGATCTAATTGAAGATCTGGAATATTGTAACTTTTTTCGTAATCGAATATACGTCTTCTTACGTGTAAGAAGCGTTCCGATTCAGGGATTAGAGGTTGCAAGTCTTCGCTTTTAGAGCGAGTACTTGGCATACACTCGGAGATTAAATTAAATTAAATAGTTGATACCTTAGTCTAGACAATGCTACCTAAAGTGCACTAGTAACTAAATTAAGGTCCCCGGCAACGGCGCCAAAAACTTGATGGGCTAAAGACGTGTCTAATTATGCGTCTAGCGGTATCTGAACTACAAGTGCACAGCCTATCGAAGTAATATTTAAGATTATCGATCCACAGGGACTCTATGATTACTTAGTGCTAGATGAACTTCTAGTTTAGCTAAGGCGAATGGTTGTCACGATTTTTTTTCTTGATTTTAAGATATTAAAGGCAGAATTAAATTTAAGTTTTAATAAAATAATACTAAGGCGGTCGGTATGTAATTATACTAACTTAGGTGGGTCAATCTAACCTAGGCTTATAAAGGTGTTTACTTAATCTATTCGGTAGAGGTTACCAGTTTAAATACCCTCAACTCACACTCTCGTGGTCTTATCTTAGATCTTACCCCTAAAGCCCTATGCCTGCTCTCGCTAGCCCATAAGTGTTTAGAGATAATTTTTGGAAACTTAGTAATTCTAATTTATTTTAAAGCGCTCTCGATGTGTTTAATTTAAATGCCTAACTTTAGCTATCTGGTTAAAATCTCACACTCTCGTGATCTTGACCTAACCTAATACTCTTTTCTTACTCTCGTAACGAAAAGGTCGAATTTAATTAAAAAGTATCAGCCAGAATGTTAAGTTATTAATTATTTTAAGCCTATGATTAAATTTTACCGATTAAGTTTGTTTTAACTACATACCGCCCTGAGTTAATTAGCTACTCATTGATGTTGAACCAGACAGAGACAGAAAAATAAATAATAAAATACTCATGGCAGAAAAATAAATAAACATTATAAATATTAAAATTGCAATATAATAAAAAACCTGGTTAACAAATATTATAGCAGACTCCTTCTTCCACAGACCGGAAAGCTTGGAGTTGGCGGAAATCGAAAATAAAAAAATTCTGAAGGTTTAAAAGCAAGTAAATGTATAACAATTTCCTGATGTTGGAAATTGTTATATAGCTGGTTTGGATACAATAAAACTGAAAAACTGAAAATAATGCAGAAATAGAAACAGGGTCGTAAAATAAATCGGCAGAGCTTCCGCAGAAAATCGAATAAAAAATGCTCTGTAGTATCTTCATAAAACTTATGCTATTTATAGAAGAGTAATTGGGCTTATGGCTGAATGTGTTGCATGGGCCTCATAGGAGAAGTTGAGGAAATCTAGGAATGTGGCATACAGGGTCAATCTGGAAAGTAGCAGCTTCACATGCACGTAGCCCTGTGACCAAGTCTGGTCAAATAACCTACTTTTTCCCTTGTCACGGTCGTGACAAGGTCTTCACGCTCGTGTCCTGTGGTTTTTAAGTGTCACGGTCGTGACAATGTTGTGACGGTCGTGATGGCTTCTTTTAAGGTGTCACGGTCGTGACACCTTGGTGACGACCGTGATTGCAACAAATTATGCAGTTCTGCAGGCTTCTTCATTTCTTCATCTTTTTATGGTTCCTTTTGTTCCTTTTGCTCTTTCTTTATGATTTAGCTCCATATATGATGTACCTGCAAAAAGGTAAGAAAAACTCGAGAAATCGAGTGTTAAAACGATGATTATGCAATAAAACGTCAATGAAACCTAGCAATATAATCGATACGTTTTCTCGTTATCAAACTTCCCCAAACTTAAACCTTTGCTTGTCCTCAAGCAAATAGTCGGTTGAAAATCGGCGGACAAGTTTTTATTGACGCATACTCATAACAAACCGTACGAGGGATCGTTTTGTCGGATAATCCGGTACTTTGATAGAACACTACCGATACACTAATGACACAAGCAACAAGCTATGTCGTCGACTTCCCGTTAAACGAAACGATCAGAAATTTCCTTACGATTTCACCTAGAGTTTTTCGATCTTATTTCGCCCGGTTTCATTCTAGCGCAATCACATTAAGCCCTTTGCCTTAGCACGCACGTAGTGGAGTAGTCGGTTAGCGACTTTGATCCTTTTTTAAGCACGGGGTCTGGTACACGAGTGCGGTAACCCTACATATATTATCCGATTTGGAGGTTGTGGGGGATCGAGCCGTAGCACGCCCTACCAAGTTCAGAACCAGTACCTCTGAACCAACCCGCAATGGACTCCTTCTCATATTTCTCGTTTCTTATATGCGACCGTGTACTTTGGTGCAATTTCTTTTTATTTTGCATCGAGATATGAAGGATCATTATTGATTAGGCATCAAACGCTTATATTCATCGGCTCCCCACGTGGTTTGTGTTCAGACGGTGCTGACTGCTAGTATAAACTACTAGGGGTTACTTTTGAACTGAAACTTAAAATGTACTCGCAATGATAATCGGAATGGAATCGCTTAAGTGGGAAGTCAAAGGTGTCAAGATTGTATTGGTCTTGTTTAATCGTTCTCAGCTTCCTAATTACGATTCCGTAGGTAAGTCGGGTAATGCGAATAATTAAAGATTTTTTCTCGTATGGCTAAATAAACGGGGAAAGTTCGAAACTTAAGAGAATAGCACAAAGATTTGCTCGTTTCATTAACTTACGAAAAGAAATACAACGGAATTGAAAATACAACGAAATGGAAAAGTGCGAAAAGGGAAAAATGCGGAAATGAAAGGTACCTCTCCCACACTATGTCAGACATTGTCCTCAATGTTGTGATATAAATGCGGTAAAAGTACAGTACAAACGACAAAAACGAAAAACAAACATAAGCAAAACTAAAACTATGGCTGCTGAGGACCGCGGGCTCGGCTTCTGGTGCGGGAGCGTCTGAAAGGAGTCGCTTCAGGATCAGAACCGGTGCCGGTGGCAGCAGTGATGTCAATGCGTAAGGCCTCTAGCTCGCTGAAAATTTCGTCGAGCTTCTCATTAGTGGATGTCTGGTTGCTTGCAATAGTGCTGAGTAAAGCATCATACTTCTCCTTCTGCCTTCGCTCCAGTGCGGCGTTCATCTGGTTCTGCTGATGAATCGCACGGAGGACTTCCTCAAGAGTGAATTCCTGTGCAGGAGGCTGTCGGGTAGATGACTCTGGTATATCCTGGACAGGCTCGGCTGCATCCATAGCGTCTTGCATCTCATCCGCTGGAGGATCTGCCTGATCATCATGAATAGGGGCGTGTTCGGCAGCATCTGGTAAAATAAAGAGCCAGTTGGCTCGGCTGGATGGGTCGATGCGATCACGAGACGGCAGAATGATATGGTGAAAAATGGTGCCATGGACAACAGGGCTATACCTGCCATCCTCTCGCTGCGCAATCAGGTGAGCGGACCTGCAATAACTCTTGGTGAGGAATTCTGCTTCTCTGAAAGGCTGATTTGCGACCAAGTCACCAAGCCCCAACTGAATGGCGAGGGTGGTGACAATGCCGCCTACGAAAAATGGGGTTGATCCTCTATGCGCAATAGCCTGGATGTGATAAAGCATGAACGGGGCAGCGTTGATCGGCTCGTCATTTAGAGCGCAGTGCAAGAATAGAAGCTCTTTGGAGTTGAGCTTATGGTTACTTTCTCGAGCGAATATGGTGTTGCAAATGACTCGGTGGAAATAACGGATTGTCGGGTTGTGAATGTGTGTAGCATTGAGGCTTTGGAAGGATGAGGCACGGGTATTGGTTATGTCGTGCCATAAAGTGAAAGCGGTTTCACTGAAATTATCCGGCACGCGGAGGTGAGCTTCATTTCCGTGAGCGAAGCCTAGCAACTCGGCTATCCTGTTTTGCGAAAGGTTAAACTCCTGGCCATGCAATCTGAATTTTGCGAAACCGGTGAGTTGACTCTGAGAACCGGCAGGAGTGGTGTACTGGAATGAGCTAAGGAACTCCAATGTCAGGAGCTCGAATGTGGGCTGAGGCTGACTGCAAAGATCCCACAGGCCGACTTTTTGAAGCAGGCTCTTGACACTGGTAAGCATTCCGAGTTCCCTCAAACAGACAGTGTCGATATAACGTGTAGGTTGCACACCGCGGTTCTGGAATCGGATAAATCTTTCTCTCTGGGTTTCTCCAGCATCACCTTCTCTAAATTGAATGGCATCCATTGCATGCAAGAGCTTAGAGTGAAAGTTGAAGATTTTTGATTTTTGAGAAAAAATGATAAAATGAGAGAAATAATGATTCGGAATAAATATTGGAAGGTGAGAATGTGATAGGTGTAGTGATAATGGGGGGCTAATGAGTTTAAAGTTGGTAATGGGAGGTTACAAAGTTATGGAGAAAATGGGTGGTTTTTGGAAGTTATGGAGGAAGAAGAAGAAGAGGTCACGAAGAGAAACAGTTCTGTTTCTCACGAATCCTGTAATTAGGGTTGTCACGGTCGTGACAGGGATGTGACGGTCGTGACACGCTAAATGAGCACGTCACGATCGTTAGGGGGTGTGACGACCGTGAGGGCTTGCTTCGTTGAATAATTTCCAGAAAACACTATCTCATATATTTCACATACTTTATAATAATTTATTTTCTTCACTTCTCACTCAATAATACTTTAAAACACCATATAATAATTTATTTCAATATAGTACTTTACTAACTTGCATGGCATGAGAGATTTTTATATAATAGGAGTAAATGCAAGCATAACAGTACATAGAATAAAATAGATAAATTGATTAAAATAGAGAAATTCTGGAATTAGAAGGGCATTGCATAAGGTAATTGAAAATGAAATTACATTAATGAAAATACGGTACGAAATTGTTTGCGAAAAATAAATCTAACTAGAAACGAAAACAATGAGAAAAATAAACTAAATCACTTATAGCATTTTCAAAAGCGTTTCTTCAAATCTTCGATTGCGGAGTTCAAGTGATAGAATTGTTCGCAGGTTATGTCATTCAAACCTATAATGTCCAATCGCATGCTCTTAATGTCTTCCTTAAATAAATTTATATCAGTTTGGTAAGCTTCAAGAGTGTTCATGATGTTCTGTAAGTTGTTAGCATAATTTCCTTGATTCACTTCAGGGGTTTCATTTACTTCGTCAGTGTGGTCAATGTCATGGTAACCAGGAGGTGTCTCAGGGTCAGTTTCGACATCGGTCATTATATCATCTTTTATCTTGTAAGACTGAGGTGTTTCAGGAGTGGATGGATAATCAAGTGGGGTTAACTCATAAAGCCAGTTATCCTTATTGTGAACACTTACTCTAGCGTGGTTTGGCAATGTGAACAGGGTTACTACCTCATTCCGGATTAAGTACTCAAAAGGTGGATGTCCTAAATTCCTTATGATATGTCTATTAAAGCAGAAGTTAAGATTCATAGGACGGATGGTACCTAAACGGTTGCACCTGTGCAATTGGTACCTAAGTCCTAAGGCATCAGCAATCATGGTTAAAAGACCTCCTACTAATATAGGTAATTCAGGTTCTTCTTGGATACGGGTGAAGGTTTGCATCATGAAAGGTACACCATTAACAGGCTGTCCATTAGTGAAACATGACATAATAAATATCTCATCTTTAGAAACTCCGGTAATGTTTTCTTCTTTTCCAAAGAAGGTGTGGGCAAGGATTTTATGGAAGTAACGGAGAGCAGGGTTATGGATCTCATCATTATTCATGCTATTTGGTTCAGGGTGATAGTTTCCGGTTAAAGTTCCCCAAAAGAAATCTAGCTCAATATCCATAAATTCTACCTGTGTGGTAGTAAAAGCAAATGGTCCACTAGGGAATCCTAATAAGTCAGCTAGTTCTTTATGGTTAAATTCATATTCTATTCCAAATAGGCGGAAACTGATAAATCCTTTCCTAAATCCAAAACCGCGCTCAGGTAGGTAAACTAAGGAGCTAAGGAACTCAAGGGTGAGCTCGCGGTAAGTCACAAACTTATGTTGGATCAATGCATTCTCCCATCCAAGTCGGTTAAACAAGTACAGGATGCTATCATGTATACCTAGGGTTTCCATAGTCTGATCATCCGGGTACAGGGTCAAATCCATTTGCCTCTGTGATAACTCTTCAAACTTCATTCTTTGGTTCCTACCTCTAAATTTGGTTTCCATATGGTTTATGGGTTGGTTAGCCATGGTTAGTGCAAATATGGAGGAAACAAATCAGGGGGAGAAGGAAAGTGGAAAAGACTTTTAGAAAATCTGTAAAAAGTGATTTAAGATAAAAATAAGAAAATGAAATGCATAATTTAAAGGCAATAATAGTAACATGAAATAAAACTATAAAATGACAAAACAAATAAATAAATAATAAAACGATAAATAACAATATGATAAAGAGAATAGTTTAAATAATTAAATGAGAAAATGGGTTGCCTCCCACTAAGCGTTGTTTTTATCGTCAAAAGCCTGACGTAATGCTTAGGTTTAGATTAATCAGGGGAATTAGTGGACAACTCTAAAAGCCTTAGATTATTTGCATAATCTCTATTTTCGACTTTATGATAATGTTTTAAACGTTGTCCATTTACTATGAATGGTTCACTATTCCTACCCTTAATTTCTATTGCTCCACTTGGGAACACTTTAGTTATTTCAAAGTGTCCTGACCATCTAGATTTTTGTTTTCCAGGAAAGAGCCTAAGTCTTGAATTAAAGAGGAGTACAACGTCTCCCACACTAAATTCTTTCCTAGATAGGCGTTTATCATGCCATCGCTTAGTTCTTTCTTTATATATCTTAGCATTCTCATAAGCATCTAGCCTTAATTCTTCTAATTCGTTAATGTCTAGGATTCGCTTCTCTCCTGCAGCATTATAGTTTATATTGAGAGTTCTAATCGCCCAATAAGCTTTGTGTTCTAGTTCTACCGGGAGGTGACAAGATTTTCCATAAACTAGTTTGAAAGGTGTAGTACCTATGGGTGTCTTGTAAGCGGTCCTATAAGCCCATAAAGCTTCATTAAGTTTAGATGACCAATCTTTCTGAGATATGGCGACAGTCTTTTCTAAGATTTGTTTAATTTCTCTGTTTGAGACTTCGACTTGTCCACTTGTTTGTGGGTGATATGGTGTAGCCACACGGTGTCTTACTCCATACTTAGATAGTAATTTGTCAAAGATTTTTGAAATGAAGTGCGAGCCACCGTCACTTATGACGAGTCTAGGCACACCAAATCTGGGAAAGATTGTATTTTTGAAAAGCTTTATTACTACTCGTGTATCGTTTGTAGGAGAAGCTATAGCTTCAATCCATTTCGAAACATAATCAACAGCTACGAGTATGTAATTATTACCGAAAGATGATGGGAATGGTCCCATGAAATCTATTCCCCAGACGTCAAATATTTCTACTTCTAATATTCTTTTTTGAGGCATTTCATCTCTTCTTGAAATATTTCCAGTGCGTTGACACCGATCGCAATTTATAACAGCGATGTGGACATCCTTCCATAGATTAGGCCAGAATAAGCCGGCTTGCAAGATCTTTGCACAAGTCTTGGAAGTGCTTGCATGTCCACCATAAGGAGATGAATGGCATTGAGCAATGACATCTTCTATTCCTTCTTCGGGAATACATCGGCGAAAGATTCCATCGGGTCCTCTTTTGAATAATAATGGTTCATCCCAATAGTAATGTTTCAGATTGTGAAAGAATTTCTTTTTCTGCTGATAGGTTAGATCGGGTGGAAGAGCTCCTGCGGCTAGGTAGTTGACAATGTCAGCGTACCATGGCAGTCCTACAGTTGTCTGGATTGTTTCCACGGGTTCTGATTCATTTAAGTCTAACTGAGCTAGGTCGCTTCCTATTTGTGCTATCAGCTGTTCATACGGAAAATCATCGTTAATCGGCACTTGTTCGGGTTTAATACCTTCTATTCTAGATAAATGGTCCGCTACGACGTTTTCAGTACCTTTCTTATCTTTTATTTCGAGATCAAACTCTTGTAAGAGTAAAATCCATCTCAAGAGTCTTGGTTTAGCATCTTTCTTAGTTAATAAATATCGGATAGCAGCATGGTCTGTGTAAATGATTATTTTCGCTCCTACTAGGTAAGAACGGAATTTGTCAAGCGCAAAGACAACTGCTAACAATTCTTTTTCAGTAGTGGCGTAGTTCATCTGGGCAGAATCTAAGGTTCTACTGGCATAGTAAATCGCATGAAGTTTCTTTTCCTTCCTCTGGCCTAGAACTGCGCCTACAGCATAGTCACTCGCATCGCACATGATTTCGAAGGGTAATCTCCAGTCAGGGGGTTGCATGATTGGTGCGGTGATGAGGGCTGTTTTTAGAGTTTCGAATGCTTTAAGACAATCTTCATTGAATATGAACTCAGCGTCTTTCATTAATAAACCAGTAAGAGGTTTAGTGATTTTCGGGAAATCTTTGATGAATCGTCGGTAAAAACCGGCGTGTCCTAAAAAGCTTCGTATTTCTCGAACGGTTTTAGGGGGTTGAAGATCTTTTATGACTTCAATCTTAGCTTTATCAACTTCAATTCCCTTGTCGGATATTACGTGACCTAATACGATTCCTTCTTTGACCATAAAATGACATTTCTCCCAGTTAAGCACGAGGTTTACTTTTACACATCTTTCTAACACCATTTCTAAGTTTGATAAGCATCCTTCAAAACTTTGCCCGCATACAGAGAAGTCGTCCATGAACACTTCCATGATGTTGTCTATAAAATCTACGAAGATTGACATCATACATCTTTGAAAGGTTGCAGGAGCGTTGCATAATCCAAAGGGCATTCGTCTATAAGCGAACGTTCCATATGGGCATGTGAATGTAGTCTTCTCTTGATCATCAGGATGGATAGGGATTTGGAAAAATCCTGAGTAACCGTCAAGATAACAGAAATATGAATGCTTGGCTAATCGTTCTAACATTTGATCTATAAAGGGTAGTGGGAAATGATCTTTTCGAGTGGCTTTGTTTAGTTTACGATAGTCTATGCACACTCTATGTCCCGTCACTACTCTTTGCGATATTGATTCGCCTTGAGCGTTTTTCACTACAGTGATACCTCCTTTCTTTGGCACTACATGTATTGGACTAACCCATTCACTATCAAAGATTGGATATATTATTCCGACATCTAGTAGTTTCTTAACTTCTTCTTTTACTACAGTTCTAAGGATTGGGTTAATTCTTCTTTGAGATTCTCTGGAGGTTCTGCAATCTTCTTCTTGCAGAATACGATGCATACAGACTGAAGGGCATATTCCTTTGAGATCAGATATGTTATATCCTAATGCAGTTGGATATCTCTTCAAGACATCTAAAAGTTTCTTTGTTTCTATAGTTCCTAAACTGGAATTTATTATAACTGGTCTTTTACATTCAATGTCTAAGAATTCGTATCTTAGGTTATGAGGTAAAGTTTTTAATCCTAATGTAGGTTTATCTTTACTTGGCATGGGATCCGGTGTAAGTGCTAAACTTTCGCTTAGACTATCGTCTTGATACGGTGCACGCCAATTATCATCTTCGAAAATCGTAGGGATTTGAATTTTCATTATTTCAGAATAGGTAGTCTCTTTCAGTTCCATTTCTCTTACACATTCGTCAATTACGTCCAATAGATAGCATGTATCCTCTATAGCTGGTGATTGTAAGAATTGTGTTAAAATAAATTCAACTTTTTCTTCACCTACTTCAAAGGTTAGCTTTCCTCTTTTTACGTCTATTATAGCTCCGGCGGTAGCTAAGAATGGTCTTCCTAGTATGATAGGCGTAGTGGAGTCTTCAGAGATGTCCATGATTATAAAATCAATAGGGATGTAGAATTGTCCTATACGTACTGGGACGTTTTCTAGTTTCCTACAGGATATTTAACTGAGCGATCGGCTAGTTGAACAAACATTTTAGTTGGTCTTAGGTCTCCCATGTCTAGCCTTTTGCAAATCGTTAAGGGCATAACACTGATACTGGCTCCTAAATCGCATAGAGCTTTGTCTATGACGAATTTTCCTATTACACAGGGTATAGAGAAACTTCCTGGATCTTTTAGCTTAGGAGGCATATTATTCTGAATTATGGCGCTACACTCGGCAGTAAGTGTAACTGTTTCGTTATCCTCTATCGTTTTCTTATTGGATAAGATTTCTTTTAAAAACTTAGCGTACGAGGGTATTTGGGTGATAGCTTCTGTAAACGGAATAGTAATATTCAACTGTTTCAGAAGTTCAACAAATTTCTTAAATTGACCCGTCGTCTTGGAATTTGTAAATCTTTGAGGGTACGGAATTGGTGGTTTATAGGGTGGTGGAGGCACATAAGGTTGTTCTTTCTCCACTACCTCTTGATTATCATCTTCCTTTTCTTCTGGATCATCCACCACTTCAGTCGGTTTATCCGGTTTTTGGTACATGGCTGGATTGTCAAGTCTTGGATCGGTAGGTCCGTCAAGTTCCTTGCCACTTCTTAATATTACGGCATTGGCATGTCCTTTCGGATTAGGTTGAGGTTGTCCAGGGAATACTCCAGCTGGTGCAGCAGTAGGTGCTTGTTGTTGAGCTATTTGTGAAATCTGAGTTTCAAGCATTTTGTTATGTGTAGCTAATGCATATACTTTGCTCACTAATTGTTTAATCTGCTCACTAGTGTGAATGTTTTGGTTTAAGAAGTCCTTGTTTGTTTGAGATTGGTTAGCTATAAAGTTCTCCATCATCAACTCAAGGTTCGATTTTCTAGGGACATTAGGAGCAGTCTTTTGATATCCTGGTGATGTAGCTGGTGCTTGACCTGGTGCGTATAAAGCATTGTTATTCTTATAGGAGAAGTTCGAATGATTTTTCCAACCTGGGTTGTATGTGTTTGAGTATGGGTTTCCTTGAGCATAATTCACTTGATCAGTGGGAGTTCCTGTCAATAGTTGACAATCAGAAACTTCGTGTCCTGGGACTCCACATAACTCACAGTTAGGTGTTACTGCAGCCACGGTGGCTGTTGGTGTTATGGCCAAGTTGTCGATCTTTTGGCTTAGTTGGTCAAACTTCGCATTGACTTGGTCCATACTACTCACTTCGTACATACCTCATTTTGTTGGTTTCTCAGTTGCGACTCTCTCGCTTCCCCAAAGATAATGGTTTTGAGCCATACTTTCGATAAGTGCATAAGCATCATTATATTCTTTGTCCATCAATGCACCGCCTGCGGCAGCGTCAATTGTCATTCTTGTATTGTACAAGAGTCCATTATAGAAGGTATGGATGACCATCCATTCTATCAATCCGTGATGTGGACAAAGTCTCAGCAGATCCTTATAGCGTTCCCAAGCTTCGAATAATGATTCGCTTTCCCTTTGCTTAAATCTGTTGATCTGAGCTCTCAGCATAGCTGTCTTGCTAGGTGGGAAATATCTGTTCAAGAAAACTCTCTTAAGTTCCTCCCATGTAGTTACTGAGTTCGAAGGCAGAGATTGAAGCCAGGCTCTTGCTCTGTCTCGAAGTGAAAAAGGAAATAAACGTAGTCTAATAGCTTCTTGGGTAACTCCATTGGCTTTTACGGTATCTGCATATTGAACAAAGATCGAAAGATGAAGGTTCGGATCCTCGGTAGGATTTCCGGCGAATTGATTTTGTTGCACGGCTGATATCAATAAAGGTTTTAGTTCGAAATCATTTTGTTTGATAGCCGGTGCTGCAATGCTTGAATGCGGTTCAGCTTGCGAAGGACTGGCGTAATACTTGAGTGGGTGATTCTGTTCTTCAGCCATCTCTGCGTCCTTTGATGTTACGACTGGTTTAGGCGGATCTAATTGAAGATCTGGAATATTGTAACTTTTTTCGTAATCGAATATACGTCTTCTTACGTGTAAGAAGCGTTCCGATTCAGGGATTAGAGGTTGCAAGTCTTCGCTTTTAGAGCGAGTACTTGGCATACACTCGGAGATTAAATTAAATTAAATAGTTGATACCTTAGTCTAGACAATGCTACCTAAAGTGCACTAGTAACTAAATTAAGGTCCCCGGCAACGGCGCCAAAAACTTGATGGGCTAAAGACGTGTCTAATTATGCGTCTAGCGGTATCTGAACTACAAGTGCACAGCCTATCGAAGTAATATTTAAGATTATCGATCCACAGGGACTCTATGATTACTTAGTGCTAGATGAACTTCTAGTTTAGCTAAGGCGAATGGTTGTCACGATTTTTTTTCTTGATTTTAAGATATTAAAGGCAGAATTAAATTTAAGTTTTAATAAAATAATACTAAGGCGGTCGGTATGTAATTATACTAACTTAGGTGGGTCAATCTAACCTAGGCTTATAAAGGTGTTTACTTAATCTATTCGGTAGAGGTTACCAGTTTAAATACCCTCAACTCACACTCTCGTGGTCTTATCTTAGATCTTACCCCTAAAGCCCTATGCCTGCTCTCGCTAGCCCATAAGTGTTTAGAGATAATTTTTGGAAACTTAGTAATTCTAATTTATTTTAAAGCGCTCTCGATGTGTTTAATTTAAATGCCTAACTTTAGCTATCTGGTTAAAATCTCACACTCTCGTGATCTTGACCTAACCTAATACTCTTTTCTTACTCTCGTAACGAAAAGGTCGAATTTAATTAAAAAGTATCAGCCAGAATGTTAAGTTATTAATTATTTTAAGCCTATGATTAAATTTTACCGATTAAGTTTGTTTTAACTACATACCGCCCTGAGTTAATTAGCTACTCATTGATGTTGAACCAGACAGAGACAGAAAAATAAATAATAAAATACTCATGGCAGAAAAATAAATAAACATTATAAATATTAAAATTGCAATATAATAAAAAACCTGGTTAACAAATATTATAGCAGACTCCTTCTTCCACAGACCGGAAAGCTTGGAGTTGGCGGAAATCGAAAATAAAAAAATTCTGAAGGTTTAGAAGCAAGTAAATGTATAACAATTTCCTGATGTTGGAAATTGTTATATAGCTGGTTTGGATACAATAAAACTGAAAAACTGAAAATAATGCAGAAATAGAAACAGGGTCGTAAAATAAATCGGCAGAGCTTCCGCAGAAAATCGAATAAAAAATGCTCTGTAGTATCTTCATAAAACTTATGCTATTTATAGAAGAGTAATTGGGCTTATGGCTGAATGTGTTGCATGGGCCTCATAGGAGAAGTTGAGGAAATCTAGGAATGTGGCATACAGGGTCAATCTGGAAAGTAGCAGCTTCACATGCACGTAGCCCTGTGACCAAGTCTGGTCAAATAACCTACTTTTTCCCTTGTCACGGTCGTGACAAGGTCTTCACGCTCGTGTCCTGTGGTTTTTAAGTGTCACGGTCGTGACAATGTTGTGACGGTCGTGATGGCTTCTTTTAAGGTGTCACGGTCGTGACACCTTGGTGACGACCGTGACTGCAACAAATTATGCAGTTCTGCAGGCTTCTTCATTTCTTCATCTTTTTATGGTTCCTTTTGTTCCTTTTGCTCTTTCTTTATGATTTACCTTCATATATGATGTACCTGCAAAAAGGTAAGAAAAACTCGAGAAATCGAGTGTTAAAACGATGATTATGCAATAAAACGTCAATGAAACCTAGCAATATAATCGATACGTTTTCTCGTTATCAAACTTCCCCAAACTTAAACCTTTGCTTGTCCTCAAGCAAATAGTCGGTTGAAAATCGGCGGACAAGTTTTTATTGACGCATACTCATAACAAACCGTACGAGGGATCGTTTTGTCGGATAATCCGGTACTTTGATAGAACACTACCGATACACTAATGACACAAGCAACAAGCTATGTCGTCGACTTCCCGTTAAACAAAACGATCATAAATTTCCTTACGATTTCACCTAGAGTTTTTCGATCTTATTTCGCCCGGTTTCATTCTAGCGCAATCACATTAAGCCCTTTGCCTTAGCACGCACGTAGTGGAGTAGCCGGTTAGCGACTTTGATCCTTTTTTAAGCACGGGGTCTGGTACACGAGTGCGGTAACCCTACATATATTATCCGATTTGGAGGTTGTGGGGGATCGAGCCGTAGCACGCCCTACCAAGTTCAGAACCAGTACCTCTGAACCAACCCGCAATGGACTCCTTCTCATATTTCTCGTTTCTTATATGCGACCGTGTACTTTGGTGCAATTTCTTTTTATTTTGCATCGAGATATGAAGGATCATTATTGATTAGGCATCAAACGCTTATATTCATCGGCTCCCCACGTGGTTTGTGTTCAGACGGTGCTGACTGCTAGTATAAACTACTAGGGGTTACTTTTGAACTGAAACTTAAAATGTACTCGCAATGATAATCGGAATGGAATCGCTTAAGTGGGAAGTCAAAGGTGTCAAGATTGTATTGGTCTTGTTTAATCGTTCTCAGCTTCCTAATTACAATTCCGTAGGTAAGTCGGGTAATGCGAATAATTAAAGATTTTTTCTGGTATGGCTAAATAAACGGGGAAAGTTCGAAACTTAAGAGAATAGCACAAAGATTTGCTCGTTTCATTAACTTACGAAAAGAAATACAACGGAATTGAAAATACAACGAAATGGAAAAGTGCGAAAAGGGAAAAATGCGGAAATGAAAGGTACCTCTCCCACACTATGTCAGACATTGTCCTCAATGTTGTGATATAAATGCGGTAAAAGTACAGTACAAACGACAAAAACGAAAAACAAACATAAGCAAAACTAAAACTATGGCTGTTGAGGACCGCGGGCTCGGCTTCTGGTGCGGGAGCGTCTGAAAGGAGTCGCTTCAGGATCAGAACCGGTGCCGGTGGCAGCAGTGATGTCAATGCGTAAGGCCTCTAGCTCGCTGAAAATTTCGTCGAGCTTCTCATTAGTGGATGTCTGGTTGCTTGCAATAGTGCTGAGTAAAGCATCATACTGCTCCTTCTGCCTTCGCTCCAGTGCGGCGTTCATCTGGTTCTTCTGATGAATCGCACGGAGGACTTCCTCAAGAGTGAATTCCTGTGCAGGAGGCTGTCGGGAAGATGACTCTGGTATATCCTGGACAGGCTCGGCTGCATCCATAGCGTCTTGCATCTCATCCGCTGGAGGATCTGCCTGATCATCATGAATAGGGGCGTGTTCGGCAGCATCTGGTAAAATAAAGAGCCAGTTGGCTCGGCTGGATGGGTCGATGCGATCACGAGACGGCAGAATGATATGGTGAAAAATGGTGCCATGGACAACAGGGCTATACCTGCCATCCTCTCGCTGCGCAATCAGGTGAGCGGACCTGCAATAACTATTGGTGAGGAATTCTGCTTCTCTGAAAGGCTGATTTGCAACCAAGTCACCAAGCCCCAACTGAATGGCGAGGGTGGTGACAATGCCGCCTACGAAAAATGGGGTTGATCCTCTATGCGCAATAGCCTGGATGTGATAAAGCATGAACGGGGCAGCGTTGATCGGCTCGTCATTTAGAGCACAGTGCAAGAATAGAAGCTCTTTGGAGTTGAGCTTATGGTTACTTTCTCGAGCGAATATGGTGTTGCAAATGACTCGGTGGAAATAACGGATTGTCGGGTTGTGAATGTGTGTAGCATTGAGGCTTTGGAAGGCTGAGGCACGGGTATTGGTTATGTCGTGCCATAAAGTGAAAGCGGTTTCACTGAAATTATCCGGCACGCGGAGGTGAGCTTCATTTCCGTGAGTGAAGCCTAGCAACTCGGCTATCCTGTTTTGCGAAAGGTTAAACTCCTGGCCATGCAATCTGAATTTTGCGAAACCGGTGAGTTGACTCTGAGAACCGGCAGGAGTGGTGTACTGGAATGAGCTAAGGAACTCCAATGTCAGGAGCTCGAATGTGGGCTGAGGCTGACTGCAAAGATCCCACAGACCGACTTTTTGAAGCAGGCTCTTGACACTGGTAAGCATTCCGAGTTCCCTCAAACAGACAGTGTCGATATAACGTGTAGGTTGCACACCGCGGTTCTGGAATCGGATAAATCTTTCTCTCTGGGTTTCTCCAGCATCACCTTCTCTAAATTGAATGGCATCCATTGCATGCAAGAGCTTAGAGTGAAAGTTGAAGATTTTTGATTTTTGAGAAAAAATGATAAAATGAGAGAAATAATGATTCGGAATAAATATTGGAAGGTGAGAATGTGATAGGTGTGGTGATAATGGGGGGTTAATGAGTTTAAAGTTGGTAATGGGAGGTTACGAAGTTATGGAGAAAATGGGTGGTTTTTGGAAGTTATGGAGGAAGAAGAAGAAGAGGTCACGAAGAGAAACAGTTCTGTTTCTCACGAATCCTGTAATTAGGGTTGTCACGGTCGTGACAGGGATGTGACGGTCGTGACACGCTAAATGAGCACGTCACGATCGTTAGGGGGTGTGACGACCGTGAGGGCTTGCTTCGTTTAATAATTTCCAAAAAACACTATCTCATATATTTCACATACTTTATAATAATTTATTTTCTTCACTTCTCACTCAATAATACTTTAAAACACCATATAATAATTTATTTCAATATAGTACTTTACTAACTTGCATGGCATGAGAGATTTTTATATAATAGGAGTAAATGCAAGCATAACAGTACATAGAATAAAATAGATAAATTGATTAAAATAGAGAAATTTTGGAATTAGAAGGGCATTGCATAAGGTAATTGAAAATGAAATTACATTAATGAAAATACGGTACGAAATTGTTTGCGAAAAATAAATCTAACTAGAAACGAAAACAATGAGAAAAATAAACTAAATCACTTATAGCATTTTCAAAAGCGTTTCTTCAAATCTTCGATTGCGGAGTTCAAGTGATAGAATTGTTCGCAGGTTATGTCAGTCAAACCTATAATGTCCAATCGCATGCTCTTAATGTCTTCCTTAAATAAATTTATATCAGTTTGATAAGCTTCAAGAGTGTTCATGATGTTCTGTAAGTTGTTAGCATAATTTCCTTGATTCACTTCAGGGGTTTCATTTACTTCGTCAGTGTGGTCAATGTCATGGTAACCAGGAGGTGTCTCAGGGTCAGTTTCGACATCGGTCATTATATCATCTTTTATCTTGTAAGACTGAGGTGTTTCAGGAGTGGATGGATAATCAGGTGGGGTTAACTCATAAAGCCAGTTATCCTTATTGTGAACACTTACTCTAGCGTGGTTTGGCAATGTGAACAGGGTTACTACCTCATTCCGGATTAAGTACTCAAAAGGTGGATATCCTAAATTCCTTATGATATGTCTATTAAAGCAGAAGTTAAGATTCATAGGACGGATGGTACCTAAACGGTTGCACCTGTGCAATTGGTACCTAAGTCCTAAGGCATCAGCAATCATGGTTAAAAGACCTCCTACTAATATAGGTAATTCAGGTTCTTCTTGGATACGGGTGAAGGTTTGCATCATGAAAGGTACACCATTAACAGGCTGTCCATTAGTGAAACATGACATAATAAATATCTCATCTTTAGAAACTCCGGTAATGTTTTCTTCTTTTCCAAAGAAGGTGTGGGCAAGGATTTTATGGAAGTAACGGAGAGCAGGGTTATGGATCTCATCATTATTCATGCTATTTGGTTCAGGGTGATAGTTTCTGGTTAAAGTTCCCCAAAAGAAATCTAGCTCAATATCCATAAATTCTACCTGTGTGGTAGTAAAAGCAAATGGTCCACTAGGGAATCCTAATAAGTCAGCTAGTTCTTTATGGTTAAATTCATATTCTATTCCAAATAGGCGGAAACTGATAAATCCTTTCCTAAATCCAAAACCGCGCTCAGGTAGGTAAACTAAGGAGCTAAGGAACTCAAGGGTGAGCTCGCGGTAAGTCACAAACTTATGTTGGATCAATGCATTCTCCCATCCAAGTCGGTTAAACAAGTACAGGATGCTATCATGTATACCTAGGGTTTCCATAGTCTGATCATCCGGGTACAGGGTCAAATCCATTTGCCTCTGTGATAACTCTTCAAACTTCATTCTTTGGTTCCTACCTCTAAATTTGGTTTCCATATGGTTTATGGGTTGGTTAGCCATGGTTAGTGCAAATATGGAGGAAACAAATCAGGGGGAGAAGGAAAGTGGAAAAGACTTTTAGAAAATCTGTAAAAAGTGATTTAAGATAAAAATAAGAAAATGAAATGCATAATTTAAAGGCAATAATAGTAACATGAAATAAAACTATAAAATGACAAAACAAATAAATAAATAATAAAACGATAAATAACAATATGATAAAGAGAATAGTTTAAATAATTAAATGAGAAAATGGGTTGCCTCCCACTAAGCGTTGTTTTTATCGTCAAAAGCCTGACGTAATGCTTAGGTTTAGATTAATCAGGGGAATTAGTGGACAACTCTAAAAGCCTTAGATTATTTGCATAATCTCTATTTTCGACTTTATGATAATGTTTTAAACGTTGTCCATTTACTATGAATGGTTCACTATTCCTACCCTTAATTTCTATTGCTCCACTTGGGAACACTTTAGTTATTTCAAAGGGTCCTGACCATCTAGATTTTAGTTTTCCAGGAAAGAGCCTAAGTCTTGAATTAAAGAGGAGTACAACGTCTCCCACACTAAATTCTTTCCTAGATAGGCGTTTATCATGCCATCGCTTAGTTCTTTCTTTATATATCTTAGCATTCTCATAAGCATCTAGCCTTAATTCTTCTAATTCGTTAATGTCTAGGATTCGCTTCTCTCCTGTAGCATTATAGTTTATATTGAGAGTTCTAATCGCCCAATAAGCTTTGTGTTCTAGTTCTACCGGGAGGTGACAAGATTTTTCATAAACTAGTTTGAAAGGTGTAGTACCTATGGGTGTCTTGTAAGCGGTCCTATAAGCCCATAAAGCTTCATTAAGTTTAGATGACCAATCTTTTCGAGATATGGCGACAGTCTTTTCTAAGATTTGTTTAATTTCTCTGTTTGAGACTTCGACTTGTCCACTTGTTTGTGGGTGATATGGTGTAGCCACACGGTGTCTTACTCCATACTTAGATAGTAATTTGTCAAAGATTTTTGAAATGAAGTGCGAGCCACCGTCACTTATGACGAGTCTAGGCACACCAAATCTGGGAAAGATTGTATTTTTGAAAAGCTTTATTACTACTCGTGTATCGTTTGTAGGAGAAGCTATAGCTTCAATCCATTTCGAAACATTGAGCATTGCAGTGATGATTTCAACAGAAAATTAAATACTACATTTCAATGTCTCGAGGGATGTTTGCATATCTCCAGATATCTTCGATCGTTATTCGTAGTTCCACTTCCAATTCGAGTGGAACTTTCTCTTCAAAACTAAAAAATGATCGCCACATCGCTGCAATATCCACTCGATTCTTGAGCTCAAATTTGTTGAACACGTATTCCCTTTGTTGTTAATTGAAGGTGAACAATACTCGAGTTTCAAAATCCATCGAACTTCAGTAAGTTTGAACGTCCTCCAAGGTGTTTTTCTATTGGAGTAGGAGACACTTGCTACCTTCCAACAGATGTTAACTTCACGCATTTGAGACATTTTGAGTTTGTGTGAAGAATAGCATAAGAACACCCTAATTTATAGAAGACCTAGTTATATGGATCGCTCAAATACAATCATTAAATTTCAGATATATATCTATGAAATGACACCACATTATCTGCTTCCGGATATGCATCTCCAGAACTTTCCCTAAACCAGTCAAATTTTAAAACCTTCCGCAAATGTATCTCCGAATAGTTTCCTGATATAATTTCAAAACAGAATTGTAACAGTCACTAGACAAACAAAATTGAAAACTTTCATAAACACGAAATATGAATAAAAAATGAGAATAAATAATAATCAATTATTCGCCCGATTACACAAGAAAATTAAAACAAAACAAAACAAGTGTCGCCGACTAAATCTTTAGATGGCACTCACTTGGACTTTTCTACATTTGTTTCCTTTTGAATGTGGTTCAATCTTGCATCCTTTCCATAAAATTATTTGGCCACGTCTCGACATTTTCGGTTGAATGAGTCATTCATTACGATGATGTTAGTGCTATGGGGCATCCCGCTTTCAAGTATACTTGATGTGGTTATTTGGATTTTGGTGTGGCGCAACGTGAAGTAGAAAAAAGGTTTCCGAAAACCCATAGCATGCCATGTCAGTGTATACCCTATCATATGCACATGTAATAAGGTGACCCATATCAAGGAAGGTCATACATTTTGACTCTGGTGGCGAATCGTTCAACCAAGGAACAAGAGACTCATAAACCACATCTAATTTTTATTTACTTATGTACAAGTGCATGTATGTTTCTTTATGCGTCTTCAGGTCTTGGAAAAGTTGATGACTGACTAGTGCATGACTATCATATCCTTTAACAAGCAAATTCGAAACAGCTCGGTAACCATAATTACCGTTTCCCTCAATGTTGACGATCGATTGATATATTTATGCATAAAAATCGACATCTCGTCAAATGGACTTGTGTAGAATTTACATTGAGTGATATACTGAATTTTGGATATGAACTGAATGTGACTTGTAATGAGTATGAAACAAATTATTTGGCTCTGGAATGGGTACCATGTTTTTGTATAACTACACAGTCATTTTAGGAGTATAGTTTACCTTGCTTTTGGTTTCATTTATGTCATGCCTGAATAGGGATGGTTATTGTATGGATTAAAGTGGATTTTGTAAACATGGTTGGATTGAATATGAGCTAATATGATGTGTTAGAATTGGGTATTAATGGGAATTAGAGTTGATTTTCTTTGTGCGTGCATTATAGGTTTTGGTAGGCAAACAAGTTGATATGGAAGTTTGGACCAAGTCTGTCAGGTTGAGAAGTGCAAATGGCAGGTTTTGGCAATGGCAAGTTCATGTTTAAGTCATTTTGAAATATGACTTGGGTTTGAAGAAAACCACTGATGAAGCTTGGACAAAAGTAAGGGCTTGGAACATAATGATGAGGAATTGCAAGATTAGGTCTAGGAAGTCAACTAAGTTTGGTCAAAGGTCCGACTTGGTCAACAATTGACTTCTCCTTAGTATTTTTTGTATGAATAAAGTAATATATGAATGAAATGGATAATTGAATGAAAACAACTCTTTTATTTCAATGTAAAGGTGTTTTAATTTCAACTAAAAACCTTTTCTCCCAAAGTCCAATTAAATTCTCCTAAATTGAATGATACATGAATGCATTATGGATTTGCACTATGAATCCCTATGAAACATGAAACCATGGACTAGGAATTCAAGAATGAATTGAGGATCAATGGACAAAGTTGAATCAATGGATCATGAATTCGAAAGAAAACATGAATAAAATGAATGAAACAAAGCCTTGTATCAAAAATTCAAGTACTAAACCATGATCAATAGATGACCAGGCTTGATAAAAGATACCAGGGAATGAGGGCATGAATAAAGCCACAAAGACTAAATATCCTCCTTTCATGAATTAAGGTTTCATGGTTTGATCCAAGTGGAATGCAACAGCACAGTCCCTAGGGCTTGAAACTAAAATAAACCTTAGCTCTTGTTAGGCATAAATAACCACTAACTTTGAATCTATGATGATTATTTAAAAATGTTAATAGGGATGCATGATACACATGTATCTGGTATGTATGAGTGCAAATGAATCACAAAACAAAAGTCAAATGAAAAAATGAAAAGGGAGGGAAAATTTTGGGGTATGACACATCCTCTCTCACTCCTCCTAATTTCAATTCTCTCACTTTTGTACTAATACCTCCTTTATCTACTCAGCAACTATCACTTCAATTTCTTTTATACGATTTACTTTGTTAATTGGTTAAAATGGTCCAAAATGTAGATTCAAGATAAAACATCTTCCCTTAACCATGGACACGCCTAACATGTTCCTCTGTTACAATCGCTTCTATTAAGATGTCATGACAGGCTTGTGGAACGAAGCTACCAACTTTGGCTTATTCAATCAGTACATCCTACAACACATGGAATTAATAACTAAAAATTAACTAGCTAAAATAAGTAATGTTGAAAAAAGTATCTCCTTACAATCTTTTCAGCCACTTCTTATGTCGCCTATGATGTGAACGAGCCATCGTGTCTTTAACGTTACCTCTACCATTTCTCACGTTGTAATGATGGAGATAGACTATAATCAAGACTTCTAGAAGGATCTCCCAACTCTAGTTCCCTTTGTTTTCTTTTTTCATTAATCATCCTCTGTTCAAGTTTATCATATCCTCTATGAGACAATCTATATGGATATATATTTGTAACTCTATTTTCCTTTCTTTTTTGGCTCTTAGCCAAGAATTCATGAGTGGTGTAAGACTTTATAAAATCCTCTCAAACTTTCTTATAAATAAATGGAAACTTCACATATGGAGGCTCTACATTATCTTTTGGTTTCTTAATATATTCATCTGTGAGTTGTGTCTTAAAGCCCCTCCAACACTCACTAGCATATACTATCCGTTTCTTTTTCAGTATACTTTCCTCTGGAACAATAAAAACTTCCTGCATTTACATAATTAATAGAGTTAATATAAGTATAAAACCAAAAAATAAATAAATGGTCATATATACTTGTAAAACAAATAAAAAAATCATAATAAGTAACGCAATATCGACCCATATGCTAACTTTCAAATCACCGTCAACCTCATGCAAATTATCTATCAAAATAAGCATTTTGCTTTTACCTTGCAATGCCATGTAAACCGTAAAATCATCAGCATTTCCCCCATAAACCTTTTCGGTTCTCATATCATAATTAATCGGGGAGCGAACACCATTTTCGTGGGTTTTTTTTAACCTTGGTACACATTGTGGAATCTCTAGATTTTCTTTACTTTTTTGTATTAACAGAGGTTGCAGTAGAAGTTGTATGAGAAGTACTTTTAGAATCACCCATGTATGTGTAAATTAAAAAAATAGTAACATATATATACACTGCAAGCACAAGTGTTACCATGGCCAAGTGAATCTGAACCAATGTATTCCTTATGAGTCAAATTAAGGTAATTAACATATTGAAACAAAATTCAAACTAAATATTTCACATTTGTCTTTTATGTTTAACAAAAACATAGAATAAACAACAATAGAAACATACACTTAAGTTTCTGACAAGTGTGTTATCTAAAAGATGGATAGAAAGCTTCATATTAATCATTAAGATGGATTTTAATGACAATGTGGGAAAAAATTGTATGAACTTTGTCTATAGAAGACTTGTTTTTACTAAGGTTTACATTAGTTTTCTTAGTAAAGTGATGCTATCATACAACAACTAAAACACAACCGGAATACACAACAAGTTATGATGAAACATGTATGGAATAAAATAATATTTCAAGTTACACACTGAATCATATAGGAGAAATATAACAACTAAACCACAATCAGAATACAAGTTATGATGAAACATGTATGGTAATTGTTTCAGTGGGATTACATTTCAAACATTTCAATTGTAACTAGATATATAACAATAATTCAAACAACATTTCAATGGTGAGAGATAAACATTTATAAGAGAGATGAACATTTTAGTGGTAAGTTACGTACATCAAACGTGATTACGAAGCTTCATCGAGTTTTGAAAAGAGATGATGGGTATGTTGATCTTGAAAGAATTGACGTTGAAAAGAGATTATGCTCGAGTTTTGATGAAAATCACCTAGGTTTTTTTAAGAGATGTTATTAGAGTATTTGTTGATAGGTAAATGAAAATTTAGAGTCTAGTTCTTTGAAGTAACCATGCAAAAGATCAAACACGTCGAACTTTAGGAAAATCAGAGGGAATATATCAACTAATAATTACGAAATTAAAAATAAAACATAAAATACAGTAACTGGGATTCGAAGCGAGCTCCCTCATAGTTATTGTTCCGGACTGGCCCAATTTCCAGACTTGGGTCTAATCCATCTTCTAGCCCATAATGGCCCAACAACTCTTTGGCACCTGATTCTTCCTCAGTCTTCCCGGAAGTTCCTTCTGACCGGCCACTAGCGCCGTTGACCATGATTCGCTCCCAACGAGGGTCGAATCCCCCAGGATCATTCGAGGAATGCTTGCCCGACAAGTCCTTCGCTCGGAAATAATATCATCTGACCGGGGTCTCATCCGAGCAATCCAAACGTCACTCCAACGGTTAGTTTCTGGCAGTTACCTGTTATTGGGGGATCCACAATCCAGGCCCAATGAAAGGGACCAATAGCCATGTGCTGGGGATATTATATAAACCCTCTCATTTGAGAGGGTCATGTATTCAATTTCTCACTCTAAACCTCATACTTGCTCACTCGTTACTCGCTTTCTGACTTCAACATCAGAGTGCCTTGCAGATACACCCTCTCCTCTCTCCATCAACCGTGGTTCAACAATGTTCGACGTCATCCACATCGGATCCTGATCTCCAGGTACGATCAGGTGGCGCCATTTGTGGGAAAATTTTGATTTCCCCGTTCTTCTTCTTCAAAGACTCTCAAGAACCAAAGTTTTCTCTCTAAATATCCATGGCTGCTCGTGACAATTCGTTCGAATCCCGAACTACTGATGGTGTTCTACTTACCCAACAGGAAAGTAATGTGATCACTCCCTCGCATGAAGAAACTGTCCAAGATCACCAGGACAGAAGAACTGTTTCCCCCTCTCCCGAGCGTGATCAACCGCTCGAGAGTCGTCTGAAAGTCATCCCATCCCTGACTGCACCAGCGGGATCAGACTTTGCTGTGTTAACTAAGACGCTCAACCAAACCAACCTACTGCTCCTCGCGCACGGCGATAAGATAGCCCGCCTCGAAGAAACCGACTGTCGACCATCTCGCTCTCCGAAAAGGAACCGGGGACGACGTAACCCATCTCCCCACAAAAGAAAGGGCAGAGGCCACCATGAAGAATCTTCCATCAAGAAACGGGCCCGGTCGCCTCCACGAAGATGTTGCTCGCCCATACCGACCAAGACTCGCCTGAGCTTGTAGAATAAAGATCAACACTCTCCTCCCCAGAAGAGGAGACGATCTCGATCACCGTCTCCAAGACAGTCAAGAAAGAATAGGGCAAAGTTTTCGTCTCCGCGGAGAAACAAAAGACGACATTCACGATCTGCCTCGTTCACATATAGTGGTGAGGATGATATCAGAGGCCCACTCTCCTCGGAGATCATGGCTACCAAACTACCGTGAGGGCTTGAGAAACTCCACCCCTTGGTTCGTATGATGGCACAAAGGATCCAGACGAACACATCAAAAACATTGACGCCTTGCTCGATTATAGAGGGGTCCGGGGAGCAATCAAGTGTCGTCTCTTTCTGACCACTTTGAGAAAAAGGGTAATGACTTGGTATAAAAGTCTTGAACCCGAATCCATCACCTCGTGGAGGCAACTCGGTCGAACATTCTCCAGGAATTTCACTGCATCCCGGTGCCATCCCTAGACAGAAGCGTCGCTCGAGGCTATTATTCAGGAAAGGATGAACCCCTCGGAACCTACATCAAAAGGTTCAACAAAGAAGTCGTCCATGTCTCTACCACGGACGATATGAAAAAATATTTGCTGGAGCGCGGGTTACGCCCGTCCACTGATTTCCACTAGGCGGTAGACATCGAAACACCCGCCACGTTGGACACTTTCCTCCTGAAGGATCAGGCGTACATACAGTATGAGGAGAAAAAGGCGACCAGTTCAGTTCGTGATGCCAGGCATCAGGAGGACGCCAATCCTTCCAAAACTGATGAGCCATCGACATCTCGTCGGGAGGGAGACAAAAGAAAGGAAGATCACTCCTATGAACCGCGGGAGCAGAGGGGGCCAATAGGTCTCTTTCGTGAGTACACATTTCTCTTAGTATCAAGAGAGAAAATATTGTCCAAGTGCGCTGATTTGGAGTTCCGACAGGCAGGAGTTTTCTTCCCCAAGCAACTGCCTAATAAGTCGGGCACCGACAAAACCAAGTATTACAGGTTCCACAAGAGCCACAGGCACAATACTGAAGATTGAATCCATCTGAAGGACGCGATCGAGATACTCATAAAGGACGGCCACCTCAAACAGTTCACAAAATCCAAAGAAACTTCCAGACTGGAGGCGCAAGAAACCAAGAAGGTCGAAGAAGCAGTAGTGGTGCCCGCAGACACCAACATGCAAGTTGCCATCAACATCTACCGACCGGAGGATTTCTTTCTACCTGATCATATAGGAAGTCCAGGATATTTGTCATCCCATAGCCCTTGGGAAGTCTTCTCCTCTGCAATGGTGATTTGAGGGGGAGGATTCAACAAGATCACCGTCGGTTCCGTGAAGAGGAAGTTCGACCAGTTGATTGTAAAAGGACCAGCCCAGAACGCCACTTTGGATCCACCCAGAAGTAACTCAGTTCCTATTTCCTTCTACAAAGAGGAACTATTGGGAGGGGCACCCAACGCCAACATCCCTTTGCTTGTTCGAACTCAGATGGCCAATTTTGACGTTCGCCGAATTCTGGTCGACCAAGGAAGCTCGTGGGAAATCATGTATTCACAAATGTTTTCGACGCTTCAGCTGAACGAGACTCACCTAGCACCTTACGTAGGATCTGACCTACAAGGTTTCAACGGGGTCGTATCTCGACCATGGGGTTACGTCAACCTCATCGTCACTTTTGGAGCAGCGGAGACCACTCGATCCGTCCGAGTCCAATTTCTGGTGGTCGACTATATGTCCCTTACCAATGCATCCTCGGCCAGCCAACGTTGGCCGGACTCATCGTTGTTCCGTTGACTGTTCATCTGAAGATGAAATACTATAAAACGTCGGGAAGAATGGCCACCTTGCACGGCGACATCGAAACTGCCCGTCGCTGCTTTGAAGCAGCCTCTAAAGGCCTCAGTTTGATATCATACTAGCCTAAATCCTCCACCGCGGCATCTTTTGAGTGCTCGGAGGTACCCAAGCCTCTCCCTCAGGTCGACTCCATTGACTTAGACTGCAGGTTCCTAGACGAAGGCGGAAGCTCCCAGCAACTCCCCACTTCATTAGTCCGACCAATCCCTGACAGAGAGTTTGAGCTAATTCCTCTAGGGAAAGATCAAAACTGATGCGTAAAAATCGGAGCCCACCTGCCCGACTTGGCAAGGAGACAGCTGGAAACGTGCCTAAAAGGAAATACCGATATATTCGCTTGGAGCGCAGAAGAGATGCCCAGACTCGATCCAGATGTAGCTTGCCACCACCTCTCCATCGATCCAGATTATAAAGTTGTTGCACAGCGTAGGAGGAAACAGTCGACTGAGAAAACTGAAGTGGCCGAAAAAACTGTAAAAGACCTCCTAGAGGAAAACTTTGTAACAAAGGTCAGGTACACAACCTGGCTCTCAAACGTCGTACTCGTTAAAAAATCAAATGGAAAATGAAGAATGTGTGTTGACTATACTGATCTTAACCGGGCTTGCTTGAGAGACGCCTATACTTTGCCAAATATTGACAAACTGGTCAACAACTCGGCTGGTTTCAAACTACTATAGTTTATGAATGCCTACTCGGGATACAATCAAATCCTCATGGTCGTGGCCGACAAAAAGCACACGGCCTTCATGACCGAACCGGTCAATTACTACTATAACGTTATGCCCTTCAGCCTGAAAAACGCGGGCGCTACTTACTAGCGCATGATGAACAAAGTTTTCTGAGCATAAATCGGAGACATGCTCGAAGTATACATGGACGACGTGATCACGCTTCCCACCTTCGAAAAGTATTCGACCAAGCTCGAAAATATAAAATGCGTTTTGCTGCACCCCAAAATTTGCCCTCACAATACAAGACTTTGTGTTCTAAGAAGGTTCACAAGGTTCACAAGTTCCATAATGCTTTCAATGCCTTTCTTGAGGTTCATGAAGTCTACAAGTTACTTCTTGAAGGTTCACAAGGTTCACAAGTTCCATAATGCTTTCAATGCCTTTCTTGAAGTTCATGAAGTCTACAAGCTACTTTATGAAGTTTCACAAGGTTCACAAGCTTCTCAACATTTACAAGACCTTTCATGAGGTTCATGAAGTCTACAAGTTACTTCTTGAAGGTTCACAAGGTTCACAAGATTCACAATGATTACAAAGCTCTCCTGAGGTTCATGAGGTCTACAAAGTCACTTCATGAGGTTCACAAGGTTCACAAGCTTCACAATACCTCTCATGAGTATCACAAGACATTTTATGATGGTTCACAAAGTTCACAATTGGTCAAAGAAGTTGACAATTCCCTCAGACAATGCACCTCCTAAGCAGTGCATCCAAAACTAGGGTTGTGATTTTAATCAGGCTAAATGGACTTCCAATACATCAAGTGAGTTTCATAACATCTTATATGTGTATAAGAACCCCCATGACAAATTACAAGACTTTTCTCAAAAGTTTGCTCAGTCAGATGATCAGATAAGTCAAAATCAGTCAATGCAGTCAAAAAGTCAAACTGAGGTCAACTGTGGTCAAACCAAAGTCAAACGTCATGATTTTTTGCCAACATCAAGTATATGAAGTAAAATTCATCATTTGATCAAGGTTTGATCATGATTCATCAAGGAGATTCCAGATCATCAATAATCAGGAGTTTCTAAATTAGGGTTTCCTCAGTAAAAGTCAACTGAACTTTGACCAGCCATAACTTTCACATACTTCATCACCAAGTCTCCATCCAAATCTCATTTTTAAGGAAATTGAATTCTCTACAACTTTGATGTTGAAGGTTAAGCCCAAAAATGCTTCATTTGAAAGATATGATCTAAGACATTATAGGTCATTTCAAAAGTCAACAAAAAGTCAACAACTTCAAAAGGGCACAACTTGAGATTGGTAAATGATATGGACCTGAAACCAATGGGGTTGTTTAGAGGACTCTTCAAGCTTTCTAAAAAGTCCAAGAACACCCTCATACCTTTAAAATTGAGGGAGATGTGCCCTTGCAAAGTTGGGAAATTTTGTGATG
The DNA here is from genome assembly GCA_963966055.1 of Lathyrus aphaca. Taxonomy (NCBI): domain Eukaryota; kingdom Viridiplantae; phylum Streptophyta; class Magnoliopsida; order Fabales; family Fabaceae; genus Lathyrus; species Lathyrus aphaca. Next base: position 106,914,602 of record OZ014524.1, on the reverse strand, counting down.
GTTTATGTTGAAAATGGAGGCCTAAAAGTAATTCTTTCCAAATGGGCTTGCTAAGTTGTGATCCAATCCATCTCATCTCATTATGCACGACCCAATTGACCAAAATTCAGCATTTTTATTATTTTATTTTTATTTATTATTGATTTAATTCATAAAAATCATTTTAAATAAATATAAAATGTGAAAATCTATTTTTGGGTGAAGATTGAGGTTCTAGAAATTCTTAATTAGTGATTGAAGCTTAAAGAGAAGGAAATCATATGACTAATCCAAAGATAGCAAGTCTTCATGATCAAATATTTGAATTTTACAACATGATCTTTTTCAATATTTTTTGGATCAAATTTTCATACAACCAATCCATATTTCTGACCTAATTCAATCTCATATATATACAAAACATAACCCTAACAAGAGGAGAGGAAATCCAGCAGCCAAAGGTAAGTTCCATTGTTCAAAATTTCAAGCAAAAAGTGAGATTCGGATTTGGAGATTCAAGGCACTACAAGGTATTTTAAGGACATGGCTGGCTTCCTTGATCATCATGGAACATAAACTGATCATCACATTGCCTTATATCATCACATATTGCTAAACCCGAATCAAGTTTCATCTTAAATTTCATTTTTTCGATTTCAATTATTTGTGCATTATTAATGAATTTTGTTTGTGCTTTTGTGTTTGTGATGATCCAAGGAATGATTCTGGACAAATTAATTGGATTTTCCTTGCCTAGAACAGATTCGGCCATTGTTAGGGTTAAGCTCTTGAAATTAGGATTTGGTGATTCAATGAGTTTAAATAAATTCTAAGAACATGGGAGTGTTCTATGAGACCTAAGGATTACAAAACTATAATTAATTTCATGAATCAGTGTTGTTTGGTATGAGTTTGGTTTTTCGCAGGTCAAGAAGCTTGAAGAACTCGCAGGTAAAACCGTAGCTGAATTCGTAGGAAAAAACGCAGGGCTGGAGGTTGAAGAAGGAGCTCTGGCGCGCATTTAAAAATTCAAATTATGTTAATATATTTTATTGTTGTTTTGTTGTTTGCTATCACACGCGCGTGTGTGCCCTGGTGGTAAGCCTGATATGCGTATATTGTGAGGTCCCTGGTTCGATACTTGGCTAGTGCATGTTTTTTTGTTATTTTTCAGGTCAAACGCATACTTAATATATTATTATTTCTGGCCGTCACATTATCAGTCAGGCTCTCCCAGCCAGGTGGATACGTGCGCATGCTTGTAATTAGAAGGTCCTGGGATCAAATCCCACCCCAGGCCTTTTTATTTCTCTATTTTCCTGGATTTTTGAGGCAAGGCATAAAACAAAATGGGTCTCCTTTAGTGTCACCTGCGCCTGGCTGGCCTGGTGGTTGTTGCTGCTGCTTGCAAGTGTGAGGTCTTGGGATCAAATCCCACCAGGTTCCTTTTTTTCTTTCTTTCTTTTTATTTTCTTTTCCTTCTTTTTTTTTTTAATTAATTTAAATAATTAAAATTTTATTATTATTTTCTATATTATAAAGTATGTATATATTGTGTATTCCAATTACTAATATTATTTTCTAAAAAATATAAAACTCTTGATTTTTCAATTTAAATTTTATTTGTATAATTTATATTAGTTAAGATAATTTTATATAATTAGTTAAAAATAAATTTTGTATATAAGTTAACCCTAATTTTCAAAACCCTAAAAAATATTTTCTAAATGAACTTTAATTTTGTAAAAATCTAATTTTATTTTATTTTCTAATTCTTAGTATAGATATTATGTATATATTTATTTAATGATAATTTTGTAAATATGATCTATTATTAGTAATATGTAAATATTTTTTGTTCATAATCTAAATTATATGTAAATAATTCTAAATTGAGCCTATAATATTTTAATTTTGTAATTATAATACATTAAAAAAAATAACTTAATAATTTGTAAATTAAAATAATTGTTCGTTCATATTTGTTTCTAAATATAATTGTTTATATTAAAAGTTGTTAATTTCTTATTCTTATAATATTTCGATTAATGTTATTTATTATTATTACTACTAACCATCTTATTTATTTTGCTTTGTTAATTATTATTATTTCATTAATCTTTATTATTTACTAACCATACTATTATTTATTATTATATTTCTAACCTTGTTTATTATTTCTAATTATTATTATCATTATCACTAACCCTTATTATTTATTTTTTATTATTTATTGCTTATTTATTTACTATTTATTTTGCTTAATATTTTGCTTATTATTATAATTTTGTAATTGCTTCTTGGATGTAAATTTTATAATTATTTAATTATTTTTGCTATGGTTAGTAATTAGGGAGTGCTAATATGTATTTTATTTAAAAAATTAACTTAGATCATTTTAATATAAGATAATTAAAATAAACACTCACACACACGTAAGTCGATTTTTAATCGTCGTCTCACGTTTCTAAGGTTATCCCTCAAGTTGCCTACGAATAAGGTCAAGTGGGGTGTATAAAGCAAGTCCCTTAAAAGAAAAATCATCAAGTCCCTCATGGTTGCCTTTACGAATCGAGTCCCTTTCAAAAAAAAAAATGATGATAGTCCCTCCTTTATGCTTATTACACCCCACAGTTGCCTTCATAACCAGATTGTCCCTCACATGTCCCTTACATCCAAGGTAATGACTACCTACTCCTTAATAGTAGGGATAGTCTTACCAAGGAAAGGATAAAGAACAAGAAAGACTTTAAACTTTAGGGTAGGTTCCTCTTATGTACTTGCTCACTTCAAAAAAAAAAAAACTTTTCAAACACTTAACATTTTCAAACAAGTTTTCAAACAAGTTTTTACACATCCGTACATGGATTATTATTAACTATTCTGAAAATTTTTCTATTCACACACTACACTTTCAAAAACAATTCAAAAGTGAGCTAAGTACCTAAGAGCCCATGGATAACCATGGATGTAAAGGGTGCTAACACCTTCCCTTTACATAACCTACCCCCCGGACCCAAAAATATCTCTTAAGGTCTTTCATGTTCTTTTATACCCTTTCCTTTTGGATAAAATAAAAGTCGGTGGCGACTCTTGCTATCCGCAACATTACTTAAAGTCAGTTCTCCCACCGTGTTACACGTTTCAATCCTGAAAAATGCACGTTCGGAGTTCGGGCGGACAAGTTCCTCAGGTTTTATCTGACCGAGCGGGGAATCGAAGCCAATCCCGACAAATGTCGAGCATTTACAGAGATTCCTACGCCAAACTCTAAGAAATCTATACAATCATTAAACGGAGTGCTCGCTTTGCTCGCTCAGTTCGTGGCTAAATATACCCAGCACGCTCTTCCATTCTACAAGCTGTTTCGCAAGGAGTCAGCTTTCGAATGGACGGATGAATGCGAGCAAGCCCTAGCCCACTTGAAAAAATCATTATCCGAGCCTCCAGTGCTCTCCAGGCCTAACGAAGGCGAAATTCTATATCTTTACCTCGCAGTCGCAAATGAGGCCGTAAGCGCAGCTCTCATTCGTGAATTGCCTGAAGGGCAGAAACCGATTTACTTCACGAGTAAGTCCTTGCATGGCCTAGAGCTACGGTATCATCAGATCAAAAAAGTAGCGATGGCCCTCCTCTTTGCAGCAAGAAGGCTTAGACATTATTTATTGGCCCATACGAATTTCGTGAGAACTGACCAACCTATTAGGCAGCTGCTCGGAAGGCCAGACATGGTCAGACGAATGCTAAAATAGTTATTGGAATTATCTGAGTTCGACATTAGGTATGAGGGTAGACAAGCTCTGAAGGCCTAAGCCTTGGCCGATTTCGTAGCGGAACTCACCTTTCCCGAGCTGACACCAGCGTCCACATCCAAGTGGACCATTTTCGTGGACGGAGCTTCTAGCTCGGTAGGCAGCGGGGCAGGGGTTATGTTGGAAAAAGAAGAGGGAACCATCATCGAGGTTTCCTTGACACTATCCTTCCCCACTTCCAACAATCAAGCAAAATAAGAGGCCTTCCTGGCCGGCCTACGCCTAGCAGACGAACTTGGTGCGGAGGATATCATTATATGCACGGACTCCCAGCTGGTCGCCAACTAAGTGCGAGGATATTTCCAAGCTAAAAATGACAACATGTCTGAATACTTGTACTTGGTAAAAGAGAAACTAAAATGATTTGCGTCCGTAGAAGTTAGGCACATTCCACGCAAAAACAATACCCGAGCGAATATCTTGTCCAAATTAGCCAGTACAAAGAGGAAGGGAGGCAATAAGTCTGTCATACATGAGATACTCCCTCGACCTAGCATCAGACAATCTTCGGCCCCGGTAGATGTTAATATCGTAGGTGACGCTAATTGTTGGATGACTCTGGTGTTCAATTATTTAACCAAAGAGAAGCTACTGGAGGACCCAAAGGCAGCTAGTATCGTGCGACGTAGGGCTTGCTCGTATGTCATGGTCGGAAGTAAGATTACCACAGAGGTTTCTCTATGCCCCTCCTCAGACGCGTAGAATTAGAAAATGTACCACACGTATTGAGAGAAGTCTACGAAGGAATCAACGCACAACATCTGGGCGGGAGATCTTTAGCATGCAAAGTCCTACGAGCAAGATATTATTGGCCAACAATGCATAGCGACGCAAAAGTGCATGTCAAGAGATGCGATAAATGCCAATTGCATGGTGACGTACACGTAGTACCTCCTACCGAGTTGGAGTCGCTATCCTCCCCATGGTCGTTCTCTTGGTAAGGGCTGGACATCTTAGACCCTTTTGTTGTCAGCTCAGGTCAGAACAAATACCTCATCATAGGCATCGATTACTTCATTAAGTGGATAGAGGCAGAGGCATTGGCCAAAATCATTGCACTCGACATCCTACGTTTCTTCAAGCGAAACATCCTTGCTAGGTTCGGGGTCCCGCTCGCCATCGTAACAAACAATGGAACCCAATTCACTGACAAACATTTCTAGGAGTTCGTGGCCTCAGTAGGAACCAAACAGCACTTCGCCTCAGTCGAGCATCCCCAAATAATGGGCAGGCTGAAGCTGCGAACAGTGTGATCCTAAGAGGACTAAAATGAAGATTGGACGAACATAAAAAGCATTGGGTTGAAGAATTGCATAATGTACTTTGGGCGTACAGAACCACACCTCACTCGATGACCGGGGAGTTCCCATTTCGACTGGCCTATGGGACCGAAGCGGCCATCCCCATAGAGATGCACGTCCAGTCCAGGCGGACAAAATCACCCGTGGACCAAGACACTAACTCTGAGGCGCTTCGAGAGGAGCTCGACCTGGTCGAGGAAATCCGGTCAGGAGCTGCTCTTCGAGAGGTCACCTTCAAACAAAAGATAGAAGCTCGACATGTCGCCAAGGTCAACAAGCGAGCGTTCAAGGTCGGCAACCTCTTCTTAAGGAGGAACCACAAGGACTCCATGGAGGGGAAGCTGACCCCGAATTGGGAAGGCCCATATCGCGTCCGAGCGAAGACCGAAAATGGAGCCTATTACTTAGAAAATCTACAAGGGGAAGAGCTCGCTCAGCCATGTGACGCCGAGAAACTCAAACAGTACTATAGCTAATACAAACGTCACCCTGCTCGACTCCATGGCGAGGAGCAGTCGGTCTGACCCAACCTGCATGCCTAGGTACAAGCATTGCAGCCCAATACTTCTTAATCATCAGGACCCCCTCACTAATGAGGGAGGTAACTGTTTCACGAACGAATACTCAAACAAACGAGTCCATCATCGCCTAAGTACCACGACCAGGAAGAACCCAGCTCACGATGGGACGTTCAAGCCATAATCTTGACATGGGCGCCGCATCGGAGCAGGACTCCGTACATCTGTTCGGTTCTCCTAACCAACAGATCACACTCTCTGACGAGCACTACCCCTTTATTCGAGCAGGTCCTCATATTTCTATACTTTGGCATCTTGCCTAGAGTTGCATACATTACACGGCCAAGCTAGTGCCGAGCGTAAAATACTTAGTGAAATTTCACACATTCAAGATAAAGGTCCTCCGATAGACGAGCAGTTACATATAACAATGAAAATTCTACATAAATAACGAACGACCACCAAGGCCAAAAACTTTGATAAAAAGGTTGCGCCCCTGAAGGGACGACTTGTTAGGAATTAAGATCACTTTAAATTGTTTGCCTTGTTTGCTTTATATTATCTTGTTGGGGTGCTCTTATGTGTGAAAGGTCCTAACCCGGATCTAGTGTACCTTAGGTAAATGGCAATAGACCAAGGAAACTGTACGACGTATATCGATACGGTTGATCTGGTGGCCATAGTTAGTGCGACTTCTTGGTTGGTGCTTATGTTCCTTAAGTCAAGTTGAGGATAATATGAGGCTGCCATATGTTGTCAATGCACTAACTAACTTTTAGAACCCTAGTTAACTCATCTTGGCCTTTAGAAGGTAGTGAGGTAACCGGCTTTGGTGTAGACTGAAGTTGGTTGACACTCGATACTACGCTCATTGAGATTCTAAACTTGGAGGGTTTTGGTTGGCAAGTAAGTTGCCTTCTGATCAACCACCCTTGTGAAGGATCAATGATATTGAGATCCCTTAGAACCCGGTTACTTTGTAGGACAGGATGAACCATCTAACTTCAGGGGAGGGTACTTACCTTTGAACCTCATGCAAGCCTTTAAACCTAGGGCTATGGTGTGACTTGATTGTGTGTGCCACATGTTTGTGATTGAGCATAACATCATGACATCATCATGCATCATAAGCATAGCATTTTCACTAACCATTTCAAGGACCAAGGGATTTATCTTTGTTCTTTGTTGTAGGGCATGGCTTTTGCTCGTAGAAACACCATCAGGACCAATTTTGTAAGAGACTCATTACAAAGTAAGTCAGGAAAGAATTCTGGAACTAACAAAGCAACTTCATGAGGAACGGAATCTCAACTCATACCTCAACACAAAGAGGAAACGTCCATGGGAGACTTAAAACCCCATCTTTTGTACTTATTTCACTTTCATTTTTTTTAAGCCTAAAAGGCAAAACAAGTTATTACTAATAAAAAGTTACTTTCTTGTTTGTTTAAGCAAATTTAAATTTTGCGGTCCTTGAAAACATTGCATATGCATTCCCATATCATTTCATTGCATCACAGGTTTATAATTGTGCACAGGTTTCTCATCTTCTCGCCATTTATTTCAGCAATGGCTCTTGAACAATCAGTTAAAGATCTTCAGGCACAGAATGCACAGTTCCAAGAGCTGATCTTGAACCTGTCCAAGGGGCAGGATGAATTGAAGGCACTGCTGGCCAAGAAGACTAAGAAGACTAGAAGGTCTGCTGGGTTGATTAACATGGGAAGAAGGTTCAAAGGTCTTGCCAAGACCAAAGAACCAGCTGAAGACTATGAATCTGAAGAATCTGAGCAAGAGGTAGGCAGTCTCCACCATACAATGGGGGACTCTGATTCTGAGGCTAATTACTACCATGAGCCTAATGAAGACAAATTCAAGATGCTGGTGGATAGGATGGATGCCATGGAGTTGCAGAAGTCATCTGGGCTGGATTTTGAGGATTTGAGTCTGATATCTGGGGTAGTCATACCCATTGGTTTCAAGGTTCCTACATTTGTTATTTATGATGGGGTCTCTTGTCCCAAACTGCATCTGAGGTCCTATGTCAGAAGAATTCAACCCCACACTGCTGATAAAAAGTTGTGGATCCATTTCTTTCAAGAGAGTTTATCTGGAGCTCAGTTGGAGTGGTATTATCAGTTGGAGAGTGTCAACATCAGAGACTGGAATGATCTTGCTGAAGCTTTCTACAAGCAGTATCAATACAATGCTGACTTAGCCCCCACTCGCATGCAGCTTCAGAGCATGTCTATGGGTGCCAAAGAAAGTTTTAAAGAGTATGCTCAGAAATGGAGAGATTTAGCTGGAAGAGTTCAACCCCCTTTAACTGACAGGGAATTGGTTGATATGTTCATGTGTACGCTGAATGGTCCGTTCTACAGTCATCTCATTGGAAGCTCATCATCTGGCTTCACTGAGTTGATTATGACAGGAGAGCGGGTAGAGAATGGTATCAAGAGTGGTAAGATCCAAGTGGGCACTTCTTCATCAGGTGCTGCAAAGAAGCCTCCCACTGGGAAGAAGGAATCCAATGCTGTTTATGGTCAACCTGATCGTAACAGAAGGCATCAGTCTGTTAGTGCAGTTCATATTTCAAATCCAACTCCTGCAACAACAGAGCAGCCACAAGGCAACCAACAGAGGGCTAGAAGACAGTTCACGAAGATCAACATGTCAATGGCTCAGGCATTGCAACACTTGTTGAAGGCTGAACTTATTACCCTGAGGGAGGCTCCTCAGAATCCCAATGTTACCTCTCCCAAGTACAATCCCAATGCACGATGTGCATATCATTCAAACTGTCTAGGACATGATACTAATAACTGCTGGGTCTTGAAGAACAAAATTCAGGATATGATTGATGCTGGAGAAATTGAGTTTGATCCTCCAGGTACTCCCAATGTGATTACAGCTCCAATGCCAAATCACGAGAAGACTGTCAATGCCATTGATGAAGACCTACATGTCTATTCAGTTGCGGAGTTGACCACACCATTGTCTGTCATCAGAAAGAAGTTAGTGCAAGCTGGGTTCTTTCCGGGTTGTCGTGAAGATTGTGTTTATTGTGAGTATAATCCAGAGAAGTGCTTCAGGTTGAAGGATGGAATTCAGCGTCTCATGGATAATTACACCATTGTATTTGAAAGGAGACCAACATCTGTGGAAAGTATGGTGGATCATCTGACTCGGGGTAAGAAGACTGAAGAGGTTGACATGGTTGACAAAGTACCAATAAGAATCACTTCAAAGGGTCCTATTAAAATCACTCATCAGGGTCCAATCAAGATTACTGCTGAAGGTCCTGTGAAAGTTGTTGCTGAAGCCAGAGTGGCTCCTCTAATCATTACCACTCCTGGTCCTATTCCTTATACATCTGACAAAGCTGTGCCTTGGCACTATGGGTTTGATGTTTACATCCATGGTGTTAAGCAAGAGCCTATAGCTGATGTGCCTGTTGACATTGATAATATTGCTGGATCTAGCAAGATCACTCGTAGTGGAAGAGTCTTCTCTCCTCCAGTTGCTTCTAAGAATGCAGTTACTCCTACTACTACTTCCACCACTGATGCTCGGGGCAAGAGTCCTGTTATTGAGCCTGTATCTACTGATGTGCCAGCTGCTGATGATCTCTCTAAGCAGATGGAAGAAGTATTGAAAATCATTCGCAAGAGTGATTATGACATTGTTGATCAGTTGGGGCATACTCCCTCAAAGATTTCTATGCTCTCCCTGTTATTATGTTCTGAGACTCATGCCAAGTCATTGATCAAGTTTCTGAGGATGGCTCATGTACCCAGTGCAATTTCTGTTGACCAATTTGAAAACTGTGTTGCCCACCTGACCTATGACAATGGGTTAGGATTTTCTGATGCTGACTTGACCCCTGCCAAGAGGGATCATAACAGGGCCTTGCATATTTCAATTGAATGCAGGGGCACTACCCTGTCTCATGTGCTGATAGACAATGGTTCCTCTCTGAATGTGTTGCCCAAGGAAGTCCTGAACAAGCTGAGTCCTGAAGATGCTGTGCTGAAGCCCAGTAATATTGTGGTAAAGGCTTTTGATGGTTCTAGAAGAGTAGTACATGGGGAAATTGATCTTCCAATCCAAGTTGGTTCTCAGGTGTTTACTGCTACATTTTATGTGATGGATATTCGTCCTTCGTACTCTTGTCTGCTTGGTCGTCCCTGGATCCATGGGGCAGGTGCTGTGACCTCTACATTGCATCAGAAGCTGAGATATCCGGTGAATGGAAAGGTTGTTACTATCTATGGAGAGGAAGAATACTTTGTCAGCCATGTCAATACCTTCAAGTATCTGGAAATGGAAGGTGAATACATTGAGACTCCGTGTCAGACGTTTGAAGTGGTTCCCTGGGTTGTGAATGATTATGTAGCTCCTCCTGTTGTGAAGAAAGTTCCTGTGGTCACCAGAAAGCCTCCAACAATGGCAATGGCCTCCCTCAATGATGCTAGAGCTGTGGTGGATGAAGGTGGTTGTACTATTTGGGGTCAGCTTCCTGATATTCCCTATAAGTCTGACAAGTTTGGTTTGGGTTTCACTGCAGAGTCCCAGAAGGCTGTTCGTCGTGCTCGTGCTGCTCGTATCACCAATCAAGGGGTTATCAATGCTGTGGAAGATTATGATGAAGACTACAACTTGGATGCTTGGATCTTTCCTACTGTGGGTGCTGGACTCAATAATTGGAAAGCTGAAGATGTTATCCCTATCTCCTTTAGTCAGGAGTAAATACTATTACTGTGTTATGTTTTTAAATTTGTAATTTCTGAACAATAAAACTTTCAAGCCATGTGCCTTACCCGGGGCACAATGGTGTGCTTGTTACGGGCTGTCATTTCATTTGCATACTTCATTCAATAAAATCAGTGGACGTTTCGTTTTCGTAAATATTGTGTTCCTTGTCTTTCTTTTCTTTTATTTTTTACTTTATCAACTATGTGTTCTTACACACACCCACATCACTAAATGCAGATCCTCATCCACTCTGGATCCTATTGATAACAGTTCTACTATTGCCAATTATGATTTCGAGAATCCGATCTATCAAACTGAAGACGGAAATGAGGACGATTGTGAAATACCTGTAGAGCTTGCTAGGTTGTTACAACAAGAAGAGAAAGCTATACAGCCACATGAAGAGCCAGTCGAAGTTGTGAATTTGGGAACTGAAGAAAACAGAAAAGAGGTCAAGATAGGGGCTGATTTAGAAGACAGTGTCAAGAGCAGGTTGATTCAGATGTTACATGACTATGTGGAGATCTTTGCTTGGTCTTATGAAGATATGCCAGGGTTGGATACAGACATTGTGGTTCACCGTTTACCAGTGAAAGAAGATTGTCGTCCAAAAAAGCAGAAGGTTCGTCGTATGCGTCCTGAAATGTCAGAAAAGATCAAAGCAGAGGTAATGAAACAGTTCAATGCAGGGTTCTTAGCAGTGACTTCTTATCCTCAGTGGGTTGCAAATGTGGTACCGGTTCCTAAGAAAGATGGTAAGGTGCGTATGTGTGTGGACTACAGAGATTTGAACAAGGCTAGCCCCAAAGATGACTTTCCCCTTCCTCATATTGATATTCTGGTAGACAACACTGCTCAGCACAAGGTATTCTCTTTTATGGATGGTTTCTCTGGTTACAATCAAATCAAGATGGCACCTGAAGATATGGAGAAGACAACATTTGTGACACAATGGGGCACCTTTTGCTATAAGGTGATGCCATTTGGTTTGAAGAATGCAGGGGCAACATATCAGCGTGCTATGGTGGCTTTGTTTCATGATATGATTCATCATGAGATAGAGGTATATGTGGATGATATGATAGCCAGATCTCAGAATGAAGAGCAACATCTTGATCATCTGCACAAGTTGTTTAAGAGGTTAAAGAAATACAAGTTGAGATTGAACCCAAACAAGTGTACTTTTGGGGTTAGATCTGGAAAGCTCCTGGGTTTTATTGTCAGTGGAAAAGGTATTGAAGTGGATCCTGCAAAAGTGAAAGCTATACGAGAGATGCCAGCTCCCCGTACTGAGAAGGAGGTTAGAGGTTTCTTGGGACGATTGAACTACATTGCAAGATTTATTTCCCAGTTAACTACCATCTGTGAGCCAATCTTCAAGTTGTTGAAGAAAGATCAGGTGATGGAATGGAATGATGAGTGCCAGACTGCCTTTGATGAAATCAAGAGATATCTGCTAGAACCTCCAATTTTGATGCCACCAGTTGATGGAAGACCATTGATTATGTACTTAACAGTGTTAGACAACTCAATGGGGTGTGTGTTGGGGCAACATGACGAGTCTGGTCAAAAAAAGCAGGCAATATACTACCTTAGCAAAAAGTTTACCGACTGTGAAACAAGATACTCACTGCTCGAGAAAACTTGCTGCGCTTTGGCATGGGCTGCTCGCCGACTAAGACAGTATATGTTGACCCATACTACCTTATTGATTTCTAAGATGGATCCAATCAAGTACATATTTGAGAAACCTGCTCTCTCCGGAAGAATTGCAAGATGGCAAATGATCTTGACAGAATATGACATACAGTATACTACTCAGAAGGCCATTAAGGGAAGTATTGTTGCTGATCATTTGGCTCATCAAGCAGTGGATGATTACCAGTCAATGAGTTTTGAGTTCCCTGATGAAGATATTATGACTGTTACCAAAGAACCTGGACAATATGACGGACCTGAACAAGGATCCCGATGGACTATGGTTTTTGATGGTGCCTCTAATGCACTTGGTAATGGTGTTGGTGTTGTGATTAGTTCCCCTGAAGGTTGTCATACCCCGATTACTGCCAGGCTTTGTTTCTATTGTACCAATAACATGGCTGAGTATGAGGCATGTATCCTGGGTATTAAAGCTGCTATTGATATGAAGATTCAGTTCCTTGATGTGTATGGAGATTCAGCCTTGGTAGTAAGTCAGATTAAAGGAGATTGGGATACCAAGCATGATAACCTCATTCCTTACAGAGAGCATGTGTTGTCTCTGATCCCACATTTCAAAGAGATTACCTTTGGACATATTCCACGAAGAGAGAATCAGTTGGCAGATGCATTAGCCACCATGGCATCCATGTTTGAGATCAGCTGGGATGATGAAGCTCCCAAGATTACTATTGATAGATTTGAAAAGCCTGCATACTGCAATGAGATTGACACAGAAGGAGCAGAGGAGAAGCCTTGGTTCTATGAAGTGAAAAGATATCTTGAAGCTCAGGAATTCCCTGAAGGGGCATCTGTCAAAGATAGGAAGTTTCTGAGAAGGTTTTCTGCCAAGTTCTTCTTGAGTAATGGCATTCTGTACAAGCGCGATCATGATTCAACGTTGCTTCGTTGTGTGGATAAGAAGGAAGCAATTGAGATTATGGAAGAGATGCATGATGGGAGTTTTGGCACTCACTCTAGTGGTCATACTATGGCAAAGAAGATTTTGAGAGCAGGTTACTATTGGTCTACCATGGAAGCTGATTGCTACCAACACTCCAGAACTTGTCACAAATGCCAAATCTATGCTGATAAAGTCCATATACCTCCATCACCTTTAAATGTGTTGACTGCTCCTTGGCCATTTGCCATGTGGGGCATTGATATGATTGGTGAGATCAAGCCTACTGCTTCTAATGGACATCGTTTCATCCTGGTTGCTATTGATTACTTCACGAAGTGGGTAGAGGCAGCTTCATTTGCATCTGTTACCAAGAATGTTGTGGCTCGGTTCATTAAGAATAATCTCATATGTAGGTATGGCATCCCTGAAAGGATTATTACTGACAATGGCTCTAATCTGAACAACACTATGATTACTGATCTCTGCACGCAGTTCAAGATTAAGCATCACAACTCTTCTCCGTATCGTCCAAAGATGAATGGGGCAGTTGAAGCTGCTAATAAGAACATTAAGAAGATTGTACAGAAGATGACTGTTACTTACAAGGATTGGCATGAGATGTTACCATTTGCTCTTCATGGTTATCGTACCACAATACGTACTTCAACAGGGGCAACCCCATTCTCCTTAGTCTATGGTATGGAAGCAGTTCTGCCCATTGAAGTTCAGATTCCCTCCTTGAGAATTATGAAGGATGCAGGCTTGGATGAAGATGAGTGGATTCAGACTCGACTGGACCAGATAAATTTGATTGATGAGAAGAGGTTAGCAGCAGTTTGTCATGGCCAGATGTACCAGAAACGGATGATCAAAGCTTTTAACAAGAAGGTTAAGCCAAAGGTATATCAGGCTGGTGACTTGGTAATCAAGCGTATCATATTACCACAGGGTGATCCTAGGGGCAAGTGGACTCCAACATATGAAGGACCATTCGTAGTCAAGACAGTATTCTCAGGAGGTGCCATGATACTGACTACAATGGATGGTGAAGACTTCCCACAGCCTGTAAACGCGGACATAGTTAAAAAATACTACGCATAAAAAGAGACTCGCTAGGTTGACAGGCCTAGGCAAAAGTAAGGGCATCCCGGCAAACCAAAAGGGTTTGGGCAAAAATTAGGGATATATATAAAAAGATGTACACCCGGCAAGTCGAAAACCTGAAAAGGCGGCTTGGGCAAAAAAGGGTATCCCGGTGGATTGAAAACCTGAAAGGGCAATCCAGGCAAAAGTTAGGGATTAAAGCGTATGACTATGTCTCGTTTGGATCACTCATGAAACTGCAACCAGTTGTACTACTTATTCAAGTTCGAACAGATAAAGCTCAATTCAATCGCTTCCGTCTCAACAGCAAGAAGATGAGATACTTGAATGGCAATAGTAGAATTGAAACTCAATAGGATTATTTCCCACATAGCTGATTCTCTTTTGTAAAAATTTATGACAAAATCCTCTTACTAGGGTTTATGTCTCCGTGTACAAACTTACCCGTGTATGGGTCATTTTTTGATATAAATAAATTCCATCTTTTGAATCCAGATTTACTTTTACCCTATTTACATAAGCGAAACGTCCATTGGTTGTGTTTGAATGTATGTATGCTTTTGAATATGATTGATGTTTACCAGAAATGCATGTATATGATTGATCTTTACCAGAAATGCATGAAAATACAGTAATAGTATTTACTAAGGACGAACGAGGGAAGGATTTCAACGAAGCTTCGCCGGTTCATCTCTACGAGACAGTTACAAACCCTCAGTAGGACGAATCCGTCTTCATAAAGTCTTATCTCCCTTGGAATTTATATCCATCTCTTTTATCCTCATACGGATATACGGGAATTTACTTTCCAATAAGAGTGCGACGAACGAAGACGGGAGGTTATATCTACCCTACCATCAAACGAAGACGAAGGTTATATATACCTTGCTATCCCAGCATACGGGAAGTGATATCTATCCTTATTATCCCCAACATACGGGAAGTTATCTATACCCTGTTATCCCCAGCAGACAGAGGGTTATACATTCTTCAGCAACGAATCGGGATTTATTTTCCCTGGCCAGCAGTTGTTATACGAAGATATCCAGACGCTTCCGGCAGTATCATAGCATACATACATCATTTGCATCATACCATAGCATATATATCCATAGGCACATAGTACATTACTTGAGTACATCATATCATACATGCATACATAAAGCATAAACTAATGTTATTATACGGAATGCTACCTTGTTTTCAGGTTAACTATCCAACAAACAAACCTATGATCTTCGGGACTGCTTTATTGTTACCTCAGGGTCACTTTATCCTCCTGATAAATTCTCATGACTGCAAGACTGCTTTAGAGCTATTGATTGCTCTATCCTCCTGGGGTCATATTACTACTTCAAGACTGCTTTAGAGCTATTGATTGCTCTATACTCCTGGGGTCATATTACTACTTCAAGACTGCTTTAGAGCTATTGATTGCTCTATCCTCCTGAGGTCATATCACTACTTCAAGACTGCTTTAGAGCTATTGATTGCTCTATCCTCCTGAGGTCATATTATTATTTCAAGACTGCTTTAGAGTTATCATTGCTCTATCCTCCTGAAATCATTACTTCAAGACTGCTTTAGAGTTATCATTATTGATGGCTCTATCCTCCTGAAATCCTATTACTACTTCAAGACTGCTTTAGAGCTATTGATTGCTCTATCCTCCTGAGGTCATATCACTACTTCAAGACTGCTTTAGAGCTATTGATTGCTCTATCCTCCTGAGGTCATATTATTATTTCAAGACTGCTTTAGAGTTATCATTGCTCTATCCTCCTGAAATCATTACTTCAAGACTGCTTTAGAGTTATCATTATTGATGGCTCTATCCTCCTGAAATCCTATTATTATTTCAAGACTGCTTTAGGGTTATCATTATTGATTGCTCTATCCTCATGAAGACATGCTGTTACATCAGGATTACTCCAGTATCCTGAAAACATATCATCAATACCTCAGGACTCTCCAAATTCCTGACGGCTTTCATTATATCTCCATATTTTGGACTGCTTTATCTTCCAAGAACTTTCTACTAGTGGCATCTTTAAGCCCACTCAATCATATTCAACCAACCATCAATATCACTCTATGCACTGGTGAGTGCAAATTTTTGGGCTTTTGTGTTCAATCCCCTTCAACCTTCCAGGTCACGACTGGCAAATATACCAATCTAACCCCTCAGGTTTCAGAAAATTGAACAGGGGCAGCTGTTGCACCCCAAAATTTGCCCTCACAATACAAGACTTTGTGTTCTAATAAGGTTCACAAGGTTCACAAGTTCCATAATGCTTTCAATGCCTTTCTTGAGGTTCATGAAGTCTACAAGTTACTTCTTGAAGGTTCACAAGGTTCACAAGTTCCATAATGCTTTCAATGCCTTTCTTGAAGTTCATGAAGTCTACAAGCTACTTTATGAAGGTTCACAAGGTTCACAAGCTTCTCAACATTTACAAGACCTTTCATGAGGTTCATGAAGTCTACAAGTTACTTCTTGAAGGTTCACAAGGTTCACAAGATTCACAATGATTACAAAGCTCTCCTGAGGTTCATGAGGTCTACAAAGTCACTTCATGAGGTTCACAAGGTTCACAAGCTTCACAATACCTCTCATGAGTATCACAAGACATTTTATGATGGTTCACAAGGTTCACAAAGTTCACAATTGGTCAAAGAAGTTGACAATTCCCTCAGACAATGCACCTCCTAAGCAGTGCATCCAAAACTAGGGTTTTGATTTTAATCAGGCTAAATGGACTTCCAATACCTCAAGTGAGTTTCATAACATCTTATATGTGTATAAGAACCCCCATGACAAATTACAAGACTTTTCTCAAAAGTTTGCTCAGTCAGATGATCAGATAAGTCAAAATCAGTCAATGCAGTCAAAAAGTCAAACTGAGGTCAACTGTGGTCAAACCAAAGTCAAACGTCATGATTTTTTGCCAACATCAAGTATATGAAGTAAAATTCATCATTTGATCAAGGTTTGATCATGATTCATCAAGGAGATTCCAGATCATCAATAATCAGGAGTTTCTAAATTAGGGTTTCCTCAGTAAAAGTCAACTGAACTTTGACCAGCCATAACTTTCACATACTTCATCACCAAGTCTCCATCCAAATCTCATTTTGAAGGAAATTGAATTCTCTACAACTTTGATGTTGAAGGTTAAGCCCAAAAATTCTTCATTTGAAAGATATGATCTAAGACATTATAGGTCATTTCAAAAGTCAACAAAAAGTCAACAACTTCAAAAGGGCACAACTTGAGATTGGTAAATGATATGGACCTGAAACCAATGGGGTTGTTTATAGGACTCTTCAAGCTTTCTAAAAAGTCCAAGAACACCCTCATACCTTTAAAATTGAGAGAGATGTGCCCTTGCAAAGTTGGGAAATTTTGTGATGGTTTATGTTGAAAATGGAGGCCTAAAAGTAATTCTTTCCAAATGGGCTTGCTAAGTTGTGATCCAATCCATCTCATCTCATTATGCACGACCCAATTGACCAAAATTCAGCATTTTTATTATTTTATTTTTATTTATTATTGATTTAATTCATAAAAATCATTTTAAATAAATATAAAATGTGAAAATCTATTTTTGGGTGAAGATTGAGGTTCTAGAAATTCTTAATTAGTGATTGAAGCTTAAAGAGAAGGAAATCATATGACTAATCCAAAGATAGCAAGTCTTCATGATCAAATATTTGAATTTTACAACATGATCTTTTTCAATATTTTTTGGATCAAATTTTCATACAACCAATCCATATTTCTGACCTAATTCAATCTCATATATATACAAAACATAACCCTAACAAGAGGAGAGGAAATCCAGCAGCCAAAGGTAAGTTCCATTGTTCAAAATTTCAAGCAAAAAGTGAGATTCGGATTTGGAGATTCAAGGCACTACAAGGTATTTTAAGGACATGGCTGGCTTCCTTGATCATCATGGAACATAAACTGATCATCACATTGCCTTATATCATCACATATTGCTAAACCCGAATCAAGTTTCATCTTAAATTTCATTTTTTCGATTTCAATTATTTGTGCATTATTAATGAATTTTGTTTGTGCTTTTGTGTTTGTGATGATCCAAGGAATGATTCTGGACAAATTAATTGGATTTTCCTTGCCTAGAACAGATTCGGCCATTGTTAGGGTTAAGCTCTTGAAATTAGGATTTGGTGATTCAATGAGTTTAAATAAATTCTAAGAACATGGGAGTGTTCTATGAGACCTAAGGATTACAAAACTATAATTAATTTCATGAATCAGTGTTGTTTGGTATGAGTTTGGTTTTTCGCAGGTCAAGAAGCTTGAAGAACTCGCAGGTAAAACCGTAGCTGAATTCGTAGGAAAAAACGCAGGGCTGGAGGTTGAAGAAGGAGCTCTGGCGCGCATTTAAAAATTCAAATTATGTTAATATATTTTATTGTTGTTTTGTTGTTTGCTATCACACGCGCGTGTGTGCCCTGGTGGTAAGCCTGATATGCGTATATTGTGAGGTCCCTGGTTCGATACTTGGCTAGTGCATGTTTTTTTGTTATTTTTCAGGTCAAACGCATACTTAATATATTATTATTTCTGGCCGTCACATTATCAGTCAGGCTCTCCCAGCCAGGTGGATACGTGCGCATGCTTGTAATTAGAAGGTCCTGGGATCAAATCCCACCCCAGGCCTTTTTATTTCTCTATTTTCCTGGATTTTTGAGGCAAGGCATAAAACAAAATGGGTCTCCTTTAGTGTCACCTGCGCCTGGCTGGCCTGGTGGTTGTTGCTGCTGCTTGCAAGTGTGAGGTCTTGGGATCAAATCCCACCAGGTTCCTTTTTTTCTTTCTTTCTTTTTATTTTCTTTTCCTTCTTTTTTTTTTTTAATTAATTTAAATAATTAAAATTTTATTATTATTTTCTATATTATAAAGTATGTATATATTGTGTATTCCAATTACTAATATTATTTTCTAAAAAATATAAAACTCTTGATTTTTCAATTTAAATTTTATTTGTATAATTTATATTAGTTAAGATAATTTTATATAATTAGTTAAAAATAAATTTTGTATATAAGTTAACCCTAATTTTCAAAACCCTAAAAAATATTTTCTAAATGAACTTTAATTTTGTAAAAATCTAATTTTATTTTATTTTCTAATTCTTAGTATAGATATTATGTATATATTTATTTAATGATAATTTTGTAAATATGATCTATTATTAGTAATATGTAAATATTTTTTGTTCATAATCTAAATTATATGTAAATAATTCTAAATTGAGCCTATAATATTTTAATTTTGTAATTATAATACATTAAAAAAAATAACTTAATAATTTGTAAATTAAAATAATTGTTCGTTCATATTTGTTTCTAAATATAATTGTTTATATTAAAAGTTGTTAATTTCTTATTCTTATAATATTTCGATTAATGTTATTTATTATTATTACTACTAACCATCTTATTTATTTTGCTTTGTTAATTATTATTATTTCATTAATCTTTATTATTTACTAACCATACTATTATTTATTATTATATTTCTAACCTTGTTTATTATTTCTAATTATTATTATCATTATCACTAACCCTTATTATTTATTTTTTATTATTTATTGCTTATTTATTTACTATTTATTTTGCTTAATATTTTGCTTATTATTATAATTTTGTAATTGCTTCTTGGATGTAAATTTTATAATTATTTAATTATTTTTGCTATGGTTAGTAATTAGGGAGTGCTAATATGTATTTTATTTAAAAAATTAACTTAGATCATTTTAATATAAGATAATTAAAATAAACACTCACACACACGTAAGTCGATTTTTAATCGCCGTCTCACGTTTCTAAGGTTATCCCTCAAGTTGCCTACGAATAAGGTCAAGTGGGGTGTATAAAGCAAGTCCCTTAAAAGAAAAATCATCAAGTCCCTCATGGTTGCCTTTACGAATCGAGTCCCTTTCAAAAAAAAATGATGATAGTCCCTCCTTTATGCTTATTACACCCCACAGTTGCCTTCATAACCAGATTGTCCCTCACATGTCCCTTACATCCAAGGTAATGATTACCTACTCCTTAATAGTAGGGATAGTCTTACCAAGGAAAGGATAAAGAACAAGAAAGACTTTAAACTTTAGGGTAGGTTCCTCTTATGTACTTGCTCACTTCAAAAAAAAAAACTTTTCAAACACTTAACATTTTCAAACAAGTTTTTACACATCCGTACATGGATTATTATTAACTATTCTGAAAATTTTTCTATTCACACACTACACTTTCAAAAACAATTCAAAAGTGAGCTAAGTACCTAAGAGCCCATGGATAACCATGGATGTAAAGGGTGCTAACACCTTCCCTTTACATAACCTACCCCCCGGACCCAAAAATATCTCTTAAGGTCTTTCCTGTTCTTTTATACCCTTTCCTTTTGGATAAAATAAAAGTCGGTGGCAACTCTTGCTATCCGCAACATTACTTAAAGTCAGTTCTCCCACCGTGTTACACGTTTCAATCCTGAAAAATGCACGTTCGGAGTTCGGGCGGACAAGTTCCTCAGGTTTTATCTGACCGAGCGGGGAATCGAAGCCAATCCCGACAAATGTCGAGCATTTACAGAGATTCCTACGCCAAACTCTAAGAAATCTATACAATCATTAAACGGAGTGCTCGCTTCGCTCGCTCAGTTCGTGGCTAAATATACCCAGCACGCTCTTCCATTCTACAAGCTGTTTCGCAAGGAGTCAGCTTTCGAATGGACGGATGAATGCGAGCAAGCCCTAGCCCACTTGAAAAAATCATTATCCGAGCCTCCAGTGCTCTCCAGGCCTAACGAAGGCGAAATTCTATATCTTTACCTCGCAGTCGCAAATGAGGCCGTAAGCGCAGCTCTCATTCGTGAATTGCCTGAAGGGCAGAAACCGATTTACTTCACGAGTAAGTCCTTGCATGGCCTAGAGCTACGGTATCATCAGATCAAAAAAGTAGCGATGGCCCTCCTCTTTGCAGCAAGAAGGCTTAGACATTATTTATTGGCCCATACGAATTTCGTGAGAACTGACCAACCTATTAGGCAGCTGCTCGGAAGGCCAGACATGGTCAGACGAATGCTAAAATAGTTATTGGAATTATCTGAGTTCGACATTAGGTATGAGGGTAGACAAGCTCTGAAGGCCTAAGCCTTGGCCGATTTCGTAGCGGAACTCACCTTTCCCGAGCTGACACCAGCGTCCACATCCAAGTGGACCATTTTCGTGGACGGAGCTTCTAGCTCGGTAGGCAGCGGGGCAGGGGTTATGTTGGAAAAAGAAGAGGGAACCATCATCGAGGTTTCCTTGACACTATCCTTCCCCACTTCCAACAATCAAGCAAAATAAGAGGCCTTCCTGGCCGGCCTACGCCTAGCAGACGAACTTGGTGCGGAGGATATCATTATATGCACGGACTCCCAGCTGGTCGCCAACTAAGTGCGAGGATATTTCCAAGCTAAAAATGACAACATGTCTGAATACTTGTACTTGGTAAAAGAGAAACTAAAATGATTTGCATCCGTAGAAGTTAGGCACATTCCACGCAAAAACAATACCCGAGCGAATATCTTGTCCAAATTAGCCAGTACAAAGAGGAAGGGAGGCAATAAGTCTGTCATACATGAGATACTCCCTCGACCTAGCATCAGACAATCTTCGGCCCCGGTAGATGTTAATATCGTAGGTGACGCTAATTGTTGGATGACTCTGGTGTTCAATTATTTAACCAAAGAGAAGCTACTGGAGGACCCAAAGGCAGCTAGTATCGTGCGACGTAGGGCTTGCTCGTATGTCATGGTCGGAAGTAAGATTACCACAGAGGTTTCTCTATGCCCCTCCTCAGACGCGTAGAATTAGAAAATGTACCACACGTATTGAGAGAAGTCTACGAAGGAATCAACGCACAACATCTGGGCGGGAGATCTTTAGCATGCAAAGTCCTACGAGCAAGATATTATTGGCCAACAATGCAGAGCGACGCAAAAGTGCATGTCAAGAGATGCGATAAATGCCAATTGCATGGTGACGTACACGTAGTACCTCCTACCGAGTTGGAGTCGCTATCCTCCCCATGGTCGTTCTCTTGGTAAGGGCTGGACATCTTAGACCCTTTTGTTGTCAGCTCAGGTCAGAACAAATACCTCATCATAGGCATCGATTACTTCATTAAGTGGATAGAGGCAGAGGCATTGGCCAAAATCATTGCACTCGACATCCTACGTTTCTTCAAGCGAAACATCCTTGCTAGGTTCGGGGTCCCGCTCGCCATCGTAACAAACAATGGAACCCAATTCACTGACAAACATTTCTAGGAGTTCGTGGCCTCAGTAGGAACCAAACAGCACTTCGCCTCAGTCGAGCATCCCCAAATAATGGGCAGGCTGAAGCTGCGAACAGTGTGATCCTAAGAGGACTAAAATGAAGACTGGACGAACATAAAAAGCATTGGGTTGAAGAATTGCATAATGTACTTTGGGCGTACAGAACCACACCTCACTCGATGACCGGGGAGTTCCCATTTCGACTGGCCTATGGGACCGAAGCGGCCATCCCCATAGAGATGCACGTCCAGTCCAGGCGGACAAAATCACCCGTGGACCAAGACACTAACTCTGAGGCGCTTCGAGAGGAGCTCGACCTGGTCGAGGAAATCCGGTCAGGAGCTGCTCTTCGAGAGGTCACCTTCAAACAAAAGATAGAAGCTCGACATGTCGCCAAGGTCAACAAGCGAGCGTTCAAGGTCGGCAACCTCTTCTTAAGGAGGAACCACAAGGACTCCATGGAGGGGAAGCTGACCCCGAATTGGGAAGGCCCATATCGCGTCCGAGCGAAGACCGAAAATGGAGCCTATTACTTAGAAAATCTACAAGGGGAAGAGCTCGCTCAGCCATGTGACGCCGAGAAACTCAAACAGTACTATAGCTAATACAAACGTCACCCTGCTCGACTCCATGGCGAGGAGCAGTCGGTCTGACCCAACCTGCATGCCTAGGTACAAGCATTGCAGCCCAATACTTCTTAATCATCAGGACCCCCTCACTAATGAGGGAGGTAACTGTTTCACGAACGAATACTCAAACAAACGAGTCCATCATCGCCTAAGTACCACGACCAGGAAGAACCCAGCTCACGATGGGACGTTCAAGCCATAATCTTGACATGGGCGCCGCATCGGAGCAGGACTCCGTACATCTGTTCGGTTCTCCTAACCAACAGATCACACTCTCTGACGAGCACTACCCCTTTATTCGAGCAGGTCCTCATATTTCTATACTTTGGCATCTTGCCTAGAGTTGCATACATTACACGGCCAAGCTAGTGCCGAGCGTAAAATACTTAGTGAAATTTCACACATTCAAGATAAAGGTCCTCCGATAGACGAGCAGTTACATATAA
Organism: Lathyrus aphaca; assembly: GCA_963966055.1. Lineage (NCBI taxonomy): Eukaryota > Viridiplantae > Streptophyta > Magnoliopsida > Fabales > Fabaceae > Lathyrus > Lathyrus aphaca. The sequence goes on along the minus strand of OZ014524.1, from coordinate 106,891,094 downwards.
CAATGAAAATTCTACATAAATAACGAACGACCACCAAGGCCAAAAACTTTGATAAAAAGGTTGCGCCCCTGAAGGGACGACTTGTTCGGAATTACATTAAATGGGGACAACGTCCCCAAACAAATATAAAATTACAACAAAACGGCACGCAGGCCGGACTAATTACCCTTCGCCAGGTGGGCATCGGGCTGGACTTCGCTCTAGACAGGCTGATCCTCGACATGGTCAAATTCTTCGGACTGGGTCTCATCGATGATCATGTTGTCAGGAATGACGATCTGACTGTCCTCGACCTTATACAGATAATTGATGTGATTAGTGTTGAGATCCATTTCTGGATGAAGTGCTTTGATCTGATCCACAACATTCTGGAAGCTCAGTTTGGTCGACTCACGTAGCTCCTCCAAATCCTGGTCCAGCCTGGCTAGGAAGTGCACTAGAGTCAACAAGCCCTTGGTATCCTCGTCCTCGTCCTCTTTGGGCATAAAGTCGTCTTTTAACCTCTTGTTTTGATTGAACACCTTCCTTTTGTCCACCTCCAACTTGGTTATCACCTTTGCATGATCTTTAAGCGACTTGGTCGCCTCCTCGGCAGCCTTCTTGGTACTCTCTTCGGACGTCGCCAGAAGAGACTTCAAACGGCTGATTTCCCGCTGATATCTGGCCTCTCCCTCGATCAACATAGAAGCCATTGTCACCACCCTTATGATAGCACTAGCATCTTGCACCAATGACAGTCGTCGTGCAGGGCGATCCATACTCTCGACATGCAGAGTATCCGCCCATTGGACCTCTAGGGTTGTTCCCTCGAAATAATTATGCTTCACGAAGCAGGGAGGCATGTCGAACTTGGGTTTGGGAGAGGCGTTGACGATCAAGTCCATCACAGTAGAGCCACCCTTATGCCTCTTCAGTTGGGATGTCGAGGTCACACCTTGGGAACCCTGAGCAGTCAGTCCCGAGCCCGAACCACTCGTGGCGTTGCCCGTCAGCCGGGTCTGGATCGTCTTGAGCTTCCTTTTGTTGATCTTCCTTAGTTTTTCCTGGATCTTGTCCAGGGGCTTGGTCATAGAAACTGCAAAAAAATAAAGGGAAATAAAGTTAGTATCGAGCATCACAAACACGCAGATCATCGGACAAGATAAAATTAAGCACGTCTACGATTACCAAAAAATTCAGACACCTCCTACCTGTTTTTACAAGCAAGGAGCGCGGTTACATCGATCAGGGGACGCTCCACAACCTCTGCCCCATCAGCATCGAGCATTTTTTTACCCTCTCTGTCGAACATCAGGATTGGTGTAAAAGATGCCACCAGCTTGCGAAACTCTTCAAAGTTGGCCTTGTCATCGTCATTCAGCCTATCTCCGACCTGGAAAAACTCGCTCACGGGGGTATCATAGTGAAAATGACCCCATGAAAAGGAGAACCTCCAAATCCGTCGGGGAACCTCTTTCCCTTGATCGTCAAGCTTGGGCACCCCGTTCGTATCAGTGTCGATCCCGAGGAAGCTAATCCATCGGGTTTCCGCGGTGGTCGATGGTTCGACCTAGAAATAGTCGTCCTTGAATGAACGAATAGATTCTGAGTGCGCCTTGAAGATCTTGGTCTGCTGCTTAAATGAAATGAAGCCTTTTCGAACTCATCCTCTCACAACTTGGCGTTGCAGGTAGAAAAGTCGAAAGAACAAAGGGAGAGTAGCCCCGACCCCAAGATGCGAGCACGTCAGCTCGAACGCCCTCATAAAAGCGTAAGATTTGGGATGCAACTGAGAGGGCGCCACTCCTAAGTGGCCCAGCACTGAGCAAACCAGGTCGCTGAACGGTAGCCTGATCCCCAGAGTCATGAAGACATACTCGTACATTGAAAACTTCGATCCTCCAAAATCTGAGTATATCCTATCATCATCACTTGGGCAAGTCACGACCCAGTGCACGGGATCCCTTACCACGGGCAATGGCTCCCTCCTCGGTCGAGCATAGCTTGAGACCTTGTCCAATAGGTCCTCCACCACCCATTCTTCAGGCACAGGGACCTCGTTTTCTTTGTCATAAATCTCTTGAGCGTCTGCCGCTCCCCCAGAAGTGGTGGTCGCATCGCCTACCTCAGTAGCATCAGAATCCTTTGAAGAGTTGTCGGGATCGCTCAGAACAGTAGCTGAGGATCCAGAGTCCTCCTGAGTATCTTCCTCGGATGAGAGATCATACGGTTCAACGAGCACTTCTTCACCTGAAAAGTAGAGGAAAGGAATTAGTGAATTCGATCAAGGCATCAAATCCACCTTTCCACTACCTATCAAGTGAAAGGGCGTGCAGCGACCAGGAGACAAGGCCCCCGACCAAAGCCCTAAAAGAATCTACGTATTTAAAACGACCGACCACGCTCACGATAGTGAAGGGACTTTGCAACGACCAAATTACCACTGTTGTCCCTAAACCCAGAGCTTCGGTTGAACGTCAACCAAAGCCACCGGTCGGTGCAGGCCAGGGTTCCAGCACGAGCAATGCTACGGACACAACCTAGATACTCGAAGGGCAATTCACCATCAGGAAGCCTTTTTTCACCATGATAGCCTAAGGAATAATCTTAACTACCCTAATCTACTTCTTAAAACTAAAACCTAACCGCATGCATGTCTACTCATAGATAAAACAGAGTCACAAACGGATAAAAATGCTTACCAGGTGGTTGAGACATGATTATGATGATTCTGGAAGAAGTTTGTACGGTGGTCGAAAGTATGTTCGCGGTGGTCGACAATCGTAGATGGAAACCGGAGAACAGAGAGGACGTCTGTCGCTCCCCGGATTTCCATCCTGGTACAAACGCGAAAATGGCGCGGAAAGAGGTAGAGTCGTCAGCCAGGCATTTTTATCCCGAAAGAACGGGAATGGTAATGCTGCACAAACCAGAGGAAATGAAAAGGAAGGACACGGGTCCTGCGAACCAAAGAAACTGAGTTCGGGAGTCGGTTATGACCTAGGAAGGTATTAGCACCCCAGATCGTCCGCCGTACCCGACGGGATCCACGCTTACAATGAAATTGTTTCAAAGAGTGAAGAAAAGAAAGCTGCTGCAAAAGAAAAGACTGGACTGAATAAAATAAAAGAAAAGGGAACTGAAAAAGAAATGAAAAGGAAAAATGTAGGGAAAATAAAGATTGTTCTCGAACGGGCCCTACCCCGCTGCCTACGTACCTCATCGGGAAAATGAGGATCAGAGACGTCGTAGTTCCCCTAACTAGGGATAGAAAAGAATTGCTTGTGAATTAAGGCTTGAACTGCCTATGTCAATGCTCAGGTGTTGCAGGCTCGGATGACGAGTGCGTAACCGTCTTGCAAAATGACAAGTAGGAGCAAGTTCGCGTATGGAGCGAAGGAGATGAGAAAAGAATTCTCGAAGTAAAAACGCTTATTGTTTGTTTTTGTTTTTTAGAAGCTTTTTATGAGTGTGTCACAAGGAAGTGAACTCAAGCTCTTTTCCATGGCATGTGCACTTGTCACTACATTCCAAGATGGAATAATAGAACAAGCACACTCAAGTAAGGAGAAGATCCCCAAAACTTGAACCTAGAGATTAGGGCTTAGGCTCACTAACTCATTAACTTATTAAGTGCTTTTGTATTTACAATGAAGAAGTGTGTTTTATGATTTTCTTGGTGAAGATGACATCTTGATCAGACTTGTACATCACAAGACAAGCTTGTACTATCCCAAGATGGGAAGACTACAAGTGTCTCATGGGATAAGGCTATTGCTCAAGGTATCACTTCAATCTTTATTAAGTGTCTTCTTTAGGGTTTTGAGATGAGAAGAGAAGAGAAACCAAAAGGATCACAAAGGTAAAAAGTCTAATGGGGGACTAATGAATCCTAAGTGTTGTCATGCATGGGATTAGAACAAGAGAAGGAGGAGAGGTAAGGCCTAAGCCCAACAATCACAAGGTTAGAACAAATAATGATAAGAAGAGAAGAGATAAGATTTGGAGATGTGGGAATCACATCCACACCTCTCACTTACCAAAGCCCCTGAAATGGTTAGTGACACAAGTATAAAGGCAATATAAAATGATCACAATGTCATACCAACATCATACAAACAGAAGTGAAGTCATACACATAAATGTTCAATGCAAATACAAGTCACAAGAATGAGAAAAGAAGCACACCAATTAACATGAGGCAACATGAATTGCTATGACAAGGCAAAGCAAACTTGATAAGATGCAAAGCAAAATAAACAAATTATAAACTCAAGGTACAAGAACAGAACCCTAATCATGTTAGAAAAGTGTCCAAAGAGCAAGAGAGATGAAGAGAAGAGATGCACAAAGACAAACAATTACATTATGAGAAGAAAAAAGCAAAGGAAGTGAGGTGGATATACATAAGAATGGAAGAACTCCCAAAGGCAAACAAATTACAAGATTTCCAAAACACAAATCCCAACCCAAGATCAGAGAGGTATCAATGCCCTAAAAAGACTCTAAACAAGATGAAGAAGTTGGCACAAGTGCCATTCTAAGCTAAGGAGAGGACTTATGATCAAAAAGAAACAAAATGGGACAAATCAAGACCAAAAAATCAAATCAAATCAAGTATGCACCCAAAAATTCCACAACCTTGGACAAGAGATCTTCAATTATAGCATAACAATATGCCAAAAGGAGGGAAAGAAATTCAGAAGCTAAACAAGTCAAATGAGGATACAAACATGAACTAGGGTTAAGAAGCTTCACTCACAAGTTAAGGACCAAAACCAATTAAACAAAATTTTAAAAATCAGAACAAAAATCAACAAAAAACTACATCCTATCATGAATCCTAAGCAAAAAGAACCAACCAAAAATTCAAGATGATGATCAAGATAAATAATGGACAAGTCAGCATGTTTCAAAATGAATTAAAATGAATTAATTAAAAGAAAGAATTAATTTCCACGTGTCAAAATAAAATAAATGGAAACTAAAAATGTCAAAAATTAAAGAAAACTAAAAATAACATTCATGAATTTTTTTAGAATTTTTTTGAGACTTAAAACTTTTTTTTTAAAATTAAAAACCAAACTGATATTAAAATGAAATAAAAAGAAATAGAAATAAAAATGAAATGGCCAGGGGGTGCAAAAAGAAACAAAATCAGTTCAATTAAATTGGGCCTTCAACGCAGGGGGGTGGGAATAGTAGTCAAGGCCCAGGAAAAGTCAGCGCAAGCTTATGATAATTAATGTGGAAATTCAATTAATCTGGAAAAAACAGGGACCATAGGATCAAATGGACAGACAGGATAGGTCAACTCATTAATCAAAGTCATCAATTAATTGGTCAGCATATGAGGGAACATGTTATTATGGTGAGGTGCGCAACATTTGGCATTATTCAGAATGAAAATATAAAAAGGAAACACGTGAGGGAGAGGGTATTTCATTAATGAGGTGGCAACATGATGTGCGTTCAGATGGGAGATCCAATGGCTGAGGGATTGTCTTCTTCACTGAAACCCAAATGAACATGAACCCAGAATCCGGTGACCGGAGCTAGGGCTCCGGCACCGGAAATACAAACTATGAGCAAAACTCAACTAAAATGAATCAAAACCTCCAGAATGAATAAATGAACTATGTTGAATCCAAAAATGGCAATGAAAATCACAAAGGATCACTAAATCAATCAGATCGAAGCAAAACAGATTTCACCATGAAACTTTAAATCATCATACAAAACTCAATTCTCAAGCATTTTTAAAATTAAAACGTGCAATGTAATCAGCATACTTCACAGATCAAAAAGCACACATCAAAAACCATTTTTAGATCCATGGATTTCAGAGCATACCTGAGATGAAGACACTTCAAAACCACAAAGATAAGGATCCAGATGCTGCAGATCTACTCCTTTTGATCTCCTCTTGCAAAATAAATGCAAGAGGAAGCTTGAGAGAGCTTGAATCTGAAGCGTTGAACCAACCTGCCTTTGAATGGCACCTTTCTAATCTTCCACTTTTAGCTTGAATGAGTGATGGATTAGTGATCCTTATGCCTCAAGGATTCAAAATATGTGATTGGTTTGTGAAAAGAGTGAGAGAATAAGGAGATTCGAAGGAAATTGCTCTTGGTGCAAAAACTATGGAGTGATGAAAATGAGATGGATCTGAGCTCAACTAAAACTCTAGCTTCTTATATATGATCTCAAGAAACAATGCTGAAAGAATGAGGGCAATAGCACGTGAGATGAGAGTGTGGGAGTGAAAATGCAAATTTGGCAAAATTTGTGTGATGAGGTGTTCTACTCGTGCATTCCTCTCATTCCTTGCCCATGTGCTTTCAAAATTTCACCCTTGATTCAAAACAACAATTATTCTGGCCCTTAGATGTAAGGATCACACATTTCTCATGATCATGCAAATTTGCACCTGATGGAATATTTCTTTTCTCATGCATGAAATTGGCAAAAAATTTGGAGCAAAATGGCTTTCTTGCAATGCCTTATAAGTTTGTGACCTCACTTGGCCCATAAAACAACTTAAGAATAAGTTTCATGACTTTTTGCATTTGTGGAATATTTGAAATGCATGCCATGCCCTAATTTTCTTCCAATTTTCGAGGGGCCTATCTCTCTAACCATGAGGGCTATGAAAATGCTCTTGTACTTTTTGAAAATGGGAGGCTTTAATATTCAAATTTCATGTTTGGCTTTGGTTCATTTGAAGCTTTTTTCACCAAGTTAAGCTTACTTGAAAATTAGGGCAAAAACTTGCTAAAAATGGAAATTTCCAAGACCAACCATATGCCAATTTTGCAAAACACCTCAAAACCTTATGATTATTAATCTTTGATCTTGCCAAACCTCTTTTAAGGTTATAAGAACATCCCTTGGCTAGAAAAATGGGGTTGGACCCTTTGAAATCTCACAGTTGACTTTCAGAATTCACAGTTGACCAATTTCTTCCTTTACAAGCAACTGAAGAAATATCTGACTTCCACAAGGAATTTTCTCACCAAATTTCATCCCTATGATCCTCTTAACATATAAGAGACTTTGCCCAAATGAAATGGCCAAAGTCTTAAGGTTTTCATGCTTGAAACTTAAACCATAATTTGGGATCATTGTGTAGGAGCTTTGCCCTAGCTTGAATTCCCTGATGATCTTCCAATCCTATGAGCTTTTGTGAATGATCTTGGACTTGTGAATGCCATATAGACCTCTCATAGGACTTGAGAAAATCCATTAGGCCCCTTGTCATAGCTTGTAATGCCTCAAAACCCTCCACAGATGATCATATGCCTAATGCTAGGTCATGTGAATGCTATGCCTCATCTTTCCATGCTTAGATGTTAAGAATATGATATGTTCATAATGAATATGATGTGATATGATGCTTAAAAAGAAGAGGGAAAATTTGGGGTGTTACAGCTACCCCTATTCAAGAAACTGTTAATCTGAAAAGGACGGTAGCACGGGCTATCGACCGTTCAAGATAAACTGTGGTTGAATATCAAGAAGACCTGAAATTTGCACTCTGATGGAGAATGCAAAAAACTGGGAAATAAACCCCAACCAAATGACGCTTTGATGACTGGAATGGAAAGAAAGCAGACGAGCTCCTTCCAAGTTGAAACTGTTATTTGGAACCAGAATACTTTGACAGACGAGTCTTCTTCGAACAATCCTGTTACGCCAGGAACTGGACATACGAGCCCTCACATACTTTGCAAAAACATATGACTCGAGGCAGACGAATCTCCTTCGGATATACCTATTATGCCAGGACCGGTGGTGCACTAAAGTCTGTGGGATAGACATGCATAAACAAGGTAGACAAACCTTCCTCATATATTATCCGTGGATATATGGTCTAAGACAGACGAGCCTTCTTTGAGCAAACCTGTTACGCATGGTGCAACATTAATAATTGGTGCTTGAGACAGACGAGCCTCCTTCGGATAATCCTGTTACGCCAGGACCGGTAACCATTTTGACATTTATTCCCACAGTCAGGATTTTAAACCTCTTCAATACGGACGAGTATTGGATGATCATCAAGAGAAAAACAGACGAGTGCCATAATTCAATGATACAAACGAATATCAGACGACGATCTGAGAAACACAGACGAGCACTTCGGGCGATGATACAGACGAATATCAGCCACTGGTACAGACGAATACCAGAAGTCCAACACAGACGAGCATTTGGAGTAGCAATACAGACGAGTACCAATGTAACTGTCAAATCAACACATGGATATAAGCTAACACAAATGAGTGTGAGGGATGATACAGACGTGTATCCAAACAATGCAGACGAGCTTCAAACAGATAATAAACACAGATGAGTGCTGGAGAATGCAGACGAGCAACCACAAATATCAAGCATCAAACACAGACGAGTGTTGGAAAATGCAGACGAGCAACAACAAAAATCACACACAGACAAGTGTTGGAAAGTGCAGACGAACAACAACAATTACAACCACGGGCAACTGCTGGGGAAAGCAAACGAGCAATACCAAAGTGATAACACAGACGAGTGTTGAGAGATGCAGACGAACAGTCAACAATTACAACCATGGGTAACTGCTGGGGAAAGCAAACGAGCAATACCAAAGTGATAATACAGACGAGTGTTGAGAGATGCAGACGAGCGGCAATAAAGTATGAACACAGACGAGTGCGGGGAAATGACAATCTTCCAACACGGCTGGGGAAATACTTCCTCAAATATCCTTTGTTGGTGACAAGAGTTTTGACAGATAAACTCTGTGGGGAATGGGCATCCCACCGCTTGCTGGGCATACTCCACTGGGGAGAATTAACCGCTTGGGGATCCCACCTGCCATGACTTAGCTGAGGAAAACTCTGTCTGGGAGAATGTGACGCCATCCTGCAAAACCTACAACAACAGAAAACACAAGTGTGCCCCGGGGACTTGCATGGTATGATCTACTCATCCATCGTCACCCGACACTCAAAGGAGATTTCAAATGTTTCCCTGCAATGTCATTTTTCTTTCAAATTATCACCATGTTTTAAATGCAATGCTATTTTTTGCCAAAAATTCAGGACATTTTGCAAACAAAAATAAACACAACATAGCTTGTTGACTGAATATTCTTTTTATTGAAAGGCCTCTGAATAGGCAAAGTTTTACATCGGGAAGCAACCACCTGGAAAGAGGTAGCTACTATAAAATTGAGAAAATAAACTATCCTAATGGCAATGGGCACGACATCCCAATAAGTTTCCTTCTTGCTATGACCAGCATGTCTTCAAAACTCTCCATTCTTGATTTTGCTTTCTGAGAAGATGAGGGGACTGATTTCTATCCTTCTGATATTGTCAAGTTGTATGAAGCGATTATTTGGTTTAGATTACTCGGATCGCAGTTGTTCGCTTATTCCCTTGTTTTGCGTGAATCGCCCTTTCGGATTTTCAATCCACCGGGATACCCTTTTTTGCCTGAGCTGTCCGATGTGGCTTTTCAACTCAGCGGGTGTACACACATTTTTTTTTATTTTCCCTAACTTTTTCCCGAGCTTTTTATTCTATTTTTAGCTCGCCGGGATGCCCTTTTCTTACCTGGACTTTAATTCTGTTTTTGTGTCCAACGAGTCTTTTTATGCGAAGTATTTTTTAACTGCGTCCGAGTTAACAAGGGATTGGAAATCTTCTCCATCCATAGTGGTGAGCATCAGTGCTCCTCCTGAGAAAACTTTCTTCACTATGAATGGTCCTTCGTAGTTTGGGGTCCACTTGCCCCTGTGATCTGAACCTGGAGGAACAATCCTCTTGAGCACAACCTCTCCTACTTGATACTCCTGAGTACGTACTCGTTGGTCGAACGCTCGCTTCATTCTCCTTTGATAAAGATGACCATGATAGATAACCGCTAATATCTTTTCCTCAATTAGACATAGCTGATTGTATCGAGCACATACCCACTCAGCCTCATCAAGCTTCACATCCATCATTACACGCAGTGAAGGAATCTCTACTTCAACAGGCAAGACTGCCTCCATACCATATACCAATGAGAATGAAGTTGCCCCAGTTGACGTCCTGACTAACGTTCGGTACCCATGCAGCGCAAATGGTAACATCTCATGCCAATCTTTGTAAGTGACAACCATTTTTTTCACAATCTTCTTAATATTCTTATTTGCCGCCTCTACCGCACCATTCATCTTTGGTCGGTAAGGAGAAGAATTATGATGATGGATCTTGAAGTCCCAGCACAACTTTGCCATCATCTTGTTGTTTAAGTTAGAACCATTGTCAGTAATGATTCTTTCGGGCACTCCGTATCTGCAAATGATGTCTCTTTTCAAAAATCTGGCTACCACTTGACGAGTGACATTAGCATAAGACGCCGCTTCAACCCACTTAGTGAAGTAATCGATCGCAACCAGGATGAAGCGATGACCATTTGAAGCAGTAGGCTCTATCTTCCCGATCATGTCAATTCCCCACATAGAAAAGGGCCAAGGAGATGACATGACGTTGAGCGGGCTTGGAGGAACATGCACCTTTCTGCATAAATCTGGCACTTATGGCATTTATGGGTGTATGATCAACTGTCTGCATCCATTGTCATCCAGTAATACCCCGATATCAACAACCTCTTAGCCATAGCATGTCCTCCTGCATGAGTACCGAAAGATCCCTTGTGGACTTCGTGTCTATCCACGCATCTGAGCAAGATCATGTCAAAGTTTCTCTTGTACAAAACCCCGTCTATATTCAAGAAGAAACTGGCCGTAAGTCTCCTTAAGGTCTTCTTGTCATTGGATGATGCCTGATCGGAAAATAGCAAGTGTACTATTTTTACCGATGTAGTAATAGAAGGGATTAACCCCAAATATCGATCTCAAGGACTGCGTATTAAAATAAGTTCTTAGTGATTAATTTCAATTGGACAAAATTCATGGTTTAAAGGTTTGAGATTAAATTATATAAACTAAAGAGAATAAAACGTATATTTAAAACAAATAATTTCACTAATATGAAAGTAATGCCAGGTACGGTGTATGATTCGCAATGCAATGACTCATAAGTTCCTTAATTTTAGAGATATGCTTTAGAACGTGTCTTTCCTAAGTTTATAATGTTTTTCCAAAATTCCTTTAAAGAAAAACCTTTGGTATTCTTCATTGACCGTGATTCCTCAATGGTCAAAGAAGAATATCAAGCAATAATTCTGACATAAAAAGGTTCTCATAAAAATATCCCAATTCCTCAGTAATATTTTTCACGATAAAATTATGCAACAAGGTTAGGATGGTTGGTCAGACCAAATCCTAACCACGATCAATTATCTCATTTTCCAATAACGATAAAGCATTAAGGACGTTGCAATAAAATAAAGAAACGAAACTAAAAACATAATCCCAAATTGAAGAATTCAAAAAGTCATTACAAAAAGCAAATCAGGGACACCCCCCTGGCATTGGGGGGTTTAGCCACTCATGTTCAAACTGGAAATAAAAACGGAGCAAGAAAATTGAGACATTACAATTAACGTTGGATTTGTCGGATCGTCAATTGCTTCCGCTCTTGATCAATCCTTCTTCTCCCGTGTTCGTTCTATCCCAAAAATCCCCAAATCAAAAAGTGTTTTCTAACAGTCATAATGGTCAAATATAAATCAGTCTTCAAAAGCACCGCGAAATGTCCGGAATACCCTTGAAGCAGCAAAACATAAGATTTCCCTCTGGTCTTCACAACACGGGCCGTGTTGTGCAACACGGGCACCCGTGTTGTGCCTCTGGATCATCAAAAAACCATTTCTCCACCAGCTGCCATGACACGGGCCGTGTTGTACAACACGGGCCGTGTTGTACAACACGGGCACCCGTGTCACAACCCTGACTTCTACTTTTCTGTGCAAAATCTTAGTTTCTTCTGGTTTTCACAACACGGGCCGTGTTGTACAACAGTGGCACCCGTGTTGTGTCTCTGAACTCCCATTTTCTGTCGTTTTTTAAATGCTTGGATCATCTCTCGGACGCCTCGAACAACCGATTAAATATTTACCTGAAACACCACAAAGAAAACAACCACATAACCCATTTCCACTGATAAAAACAAAGTAAAACGATGAACATTAAATTGCACGCAATAATGAGAAAACAAAGGCAAAACATGAACGAGATACTACAAACAAATCAAATTAGACTCAAAAGACACTGAAAACCGGCTTGAATATTACCACTAAATATCACTGATCAAACTCCCCCAAACTTGAATTCTTGCTTGACCTCAAGCAAAAATCCTGTATTTATACCTTAACAACTAGCAAGATGAATTATGATACTCATACGCGGATCCTTCATTCCAATTCACCCAATGAGTTCTTTTTTGTATTTTTCTCTCAGTATAGATATCACACAAACACTACACCGTGGAAAACCACGGATCCGAATCTCCCTTTTCGGTAACCTCTCCGACTATGCTTCGTGCTTAGGTCTTAATTTTTCGATTTTCAACCCTTTTCATTCGGACAATCACTTTTAAGGCTTTTAATGATTTTCACTGTGTGTACAAGATTGATCCCTCTTTTATTGTTGGCACCGATTTTTGTCCCTTAGGGAAACATTTATGTTCAACCGCCGTTAGGTTGAATAACCTTGTGAGGGTTACCCAACTTAGAAGGATCGATCGTTCTAATGTTTTTATTCATTTTTTTTTCCGGTGCCTTCAAGCCTTTTTTTCTTTTGGATCAACTTTGCACACACAATTATTATAGATACAGCCAGATATATCAATAGAAACTACTTCGGGTTTACTTCTCAGATCAAAGTACCATGGCACGAATCTACATGTCGAACTCGTTCCTAATTCCGAAGACTCAGTGTGTTCATGTAGTACCTATACATCAAAATTTTCCATATTTTCTCATCGGGTTTCTTTTTCATTCACATCCTATATACTTTCTCATAATTTACTTGTAACACAAAACAGGTTAACTCAGGGGTGTTTTTTCAGATAACACATAGCTATAATCTTCAAGCCGACACTACGATACTATTAAAAATAAACAAAGATTAAAATAAAACAAACGAAAACATGAAAACTAAACCCCCCCCCCCCACACTTGAACTCAACAGTGTCCTCACTGTTGAAGAACCGATGTCGGAGGGGACTCACAACTATCACTCCTCGGGAGGAAATCCATGCAGCTTCATCTGCTGCATCCATGCATGCAGCTCATCGATTAGGTCCCCTTGCCGGGTCTGCTCTCTGATCATTTCGTCCCACTGGTCCTTGGACACATTCCACTGACCGGTTGCTTGGCTAGATGAACCGCCAGCAGTTTGTACCAGGACCTCTTCAGCTTGGTTCCCTTCATCCTCCTCATCTGAAAAATACTCATCAAACTGATCGGAACCACCCTGCATAGGGTCCTCATACAGCCAGTTAGCTCTATTATCTATAGTAATCATATTAGGCGCGGGTAACGAAATCAAATGCTTGTTACGAGTCATCACAGCATAATAATTATGAGCAGTTTTAATCATACCTTGGTTGATCAATGTTTCAAGATCAATTTTTGTCTTACCTACCACTGCAGGCACTTCAAGCAACCTCTCGTTATACCCAAGATGCTGAGCAATCTGAGTAATCATCCCTCCAACAGAAATCTCACCCGAGGCAGCATTGGCTACCCGCTTCAAGTGGTCTGCTGCGAAGGCCGCGACATTAATCAGCTCATTGTTTGCCATTCCATACAGGAAGTACAACTCTCGCAGAGTTGCGACTCCTGTGCTATCGCCTCGGCAGAAAAGGGTATAAGCTAACCCTTTTTGAGCATACCGGAAGCACGGGTTATGGATGCATGAGGCTTTTGCAGCCGACGCGGCATACTCGGTATTGCCGGTGATATCCTTCCAGAATGATCCTGCCACGAATGTACTCGGTGGCGCACCAGGACCATAAACTGGGAGATCTAAAATCTTCCCCAGATCAGCCACCGACATCACATGATCATTGTCAAAAAGGCGGAACTTCAACGTACCGAAGTACTCTGTGTCGGATTCGGTCCAGGTATGCTTGAGCTGAAACTGTAAAGAACTTAAAAATTCCAAGGTTATGCGCTCAAAAGTTGGCGCTTCATACTGCATAAAATTTAACATACCGATACTGTGAAACATTCTATGAACTTCAAATTTAATCCCTAAATTTTCAAGAGTTTCATTGCACATGTACCGAGCCGGTATCAACTTACGCCTTACCAACTTCGCATACTTGGCTTGATGCTCCGGGTCCTCAAACAAAATGCCATGAGCATTCGGCATCCGGTGTGCTCTCTTACGAGGACGAGAAGATTCAGCAACATTCTTACCGGTATCCCTTCTAGGAGGCATTGTTCTAACCTGCACAAATGAAGCACACGAAAAAAAATTGAAAGATTAGAGAAATCGGTCACCGTAGAAGTGACAAGAGAGTGATGGGGAACAATTCTTGTGAACGGGGTAGTAGGTTTCGGTGAGTGGGTGCTTGAGAAAATGGAGGTTTTGTGAAGTATAAAAATGGTGTTAGGATTTTTGAGAGAGAAATGAGGTTGGAGAAGATGAAGGAAAAATGATAATTGCTAGGTTAATGAGCCCTTAATTAGAAATTATGAAAATAAACACGTGGGGCCCACAGAATAAAGTTGGGAAACTAAAAAATTTTGAATTTTCAGCTTCCCGCATGCGCAACACGGGCCGTGTTGCACAACACGGGCACCCGTGTTGCACCCCTGGACGTTCCAATTAATCAACTTCAAAGTTACTCTCCTTCAGCACTTGCAACACGGGCCGTGTTGCACAACACGAGCGGCCGTGTTGCATCCCTGGTTTCCTTCTTAAACTGCCTTGAAACAAACAAACCTCCAGACATTGCAACACGGGCCGTGTTGCACAACACGGGCACCCGTGTTGCATCCCTGGATTCCCTCAAATCTTCACAAAAAATCACATTTTTCTGCACCATGCAACACGGGCCGTGTTGCTCAACACGGGCACCCGTGTTGCACCCCTGATTTTCAGTTTTTCTTGCTTTTCTAATCTTCCTACCCCGACTTCAAACCTCATTCATTCCTTATTATAATCAGTGATAAACAAAACCTACAAAACAGAAACAAACAAAAGTAAGAATGAAAAACTCGTGGGTTGCCTCCCACGTAGCGCTCCGTTTAACGTCGCATGGCTCGACGGTCCGTCGTACTACTGAGTAAGACGAGTGACATGCACATCACCAGTGGTCTGGCCTTTGAAATAATGCTTTAATCTCTGCCCGTTCACTTTGAAAATATCTCCGTTGGTCTGATTTTTAATCTCAACAGCTCCGTGAGGAAATACCTTGTGAAAAACAAAAGGTCCCGACCATTTAGACCTTAATTTGCCTGGGAATAGCTTCAGCCTTGAATTGTACAGAAGGACCATTTGTCCTTCCCAAAACTCTTTTCTTTGAATCCTTTTATCATGCCATTTTTTCGTTTGCTCTTTGTAAACCTTGGCATTATCATACGCCCGATTCCTGAATTCTTCTAACTCATGAAGTTGAAGAATCCTCGAACTTCCAGCTTTTGACAAATCCATATTAAGATACTTAGATGCCCAAAAAGCTTTATGTTCAAGTTCCAAAGGTAAGTGACATGCCTTTCCGTAAACCAGTTGATATGGTGACATACCGATAGGCGTTTTAAAAGCCGTTCGGTACGCCCATAAAGCGTCATCCAACTTAATAGAGCAATCCTTCCTGGATGAATTCACTATCTTTTCCAAGATTTGTTTCAGTTGTCTATTGGACACCTCAACTTGGCCGCTCGTTTGGGGGTGGTATGGAGTAGCTATCCGGTGTTTAACATTGTACTTTTGCAGCAGCTTCTCCATAAGGTGATTCAAGAAATGTGTCCCTTCGTCGCTTATTAATGCTCTCGGGACACCGAACCTTGCGAAGATGTTCTCTTTTAGGAATCTTACCACAACCTTAGCATCATTGGTGGGTAATGCGACAGCTTCCACCCATTTGGACACATAATCCACAGCCACCAAAATATAGTTTTTCCCGAACGACGGTGGAAACGGCCCCATGAAGTCTATCCCTCATACATCAAATAACTCAACCTCGAGCATAGAGTTTTGGGGCATCTGGTTTCTTTTTGATATATTCCCAGTCCTCTGACATCTGTCACACTCTTTCACTACCTCTTGCGCATCCTTAAATAAAGATGGCCAGTAAAGTCCTGATTGTAGGACTTTAGCAGCTGTTCGATCACCACTGAAATGTCCACCATACTCAGAGTCGTGACATGCTTTCAGCACATCTTTTTGTTCTTCGTCAGGTACACATCTTCTCACAAGGCCATCCACCCCTCTTTTGTAGAGAAACGGATCGTCCCATAAATAAAACCTGCAGTCATGAACAAACGTTTTTTTCTTGTTAGAATCAAAATCGTCGGGTATAATACCGCCAACGAGGTAGTTTGCATAATCTGCAAACCAAGGCACCCCTATAACAGCTAGGATGTGTTCGTCAGCGAACTCATCCTTTATAGGGCGTTGCTCTTCCGTCTCCTCAATTGGTGACATCCGAGAAAGATGATCTGCAACAGTGTTTTCACACCCTTTCTTGTCACGGATCTCCACATCAAATTCCTGGAGGAGTAAAATCCACCTCAACAACCTGGGCTTTGAATCCTGCTTAGAAAAAAGATATTTCAAAGCAGCATGGTCAGTATAAACAATCACTTTTGAACCCAACAGATATTGCCTGAATTTATCGAAGGCATACACAACCGCTAACAACTCCTTCTCGGTAGTTGCATAGTTTATCTGTGCAGGGTTCAAAACATGACTAGCATAGTAAATCACATGAAGCAATTTTCCTCTCCGCTGTCCAAGAACATCCCCCACCGCAATGTCACTAGCATTGCACATAATCTCAAAGGGTAGGGACCAATCAGGGGCGATAACAATAGGTGCAGACACTAATTCTTTTTTTAGTGTTTCAAAAGCGTCGCTGCATTCCTTATTGAAAACAAAAGCCTTATCTTTAACCAACAGAGTAGTTAAAGGTTTGGCTATCTTCGAGAAATCACTTATGAACCTGCGGTAAAATCCCGCATGTCCCAAAAAGCTTCTTATGCCTTTTTCGTTGATTGGCGGAGGTAACTTAGAGATCACTTCCACTTTGGCTTGATCAACTTCGATCCCTTTTTGTGAGATCTTGTGACCAAGAACAATGCCTTCTCGCACCATGAAATGGCATTTTTCCCAGTTCAATATTAAGTTGCTTTCTTGACATCACTGCAAAACAAGTGAAAGGTTAGATAAACAATGATCAAATGAGGATCCGAACACGGAAAAATCGTCCATGAACACCTCCATGTGTTTTTCTAGCATATCCGCAAAAATGGATGTCATGCATCTTTGGAATGTAGCGGGGGCATTACATAGCCCAAATGGCATCCTTCTATAAGCAAAAATGCCATAGGGGCATGTAAACGCCGTTTTCTCTTGGTCTTCCGGTGCAACAGCAATTTGATTGTACCCGGAATAGCCATCAAGAAAACAATAGTAATCATGTCCCGCTAGTCTTTCCAACATTTGGTCAATGAATGGCAACGGAAAATGGTCCTTTCTCGTAGCCAAATTCAATCTTCTATAATCAATGCACACTCTCCACCCAGTAACGGTTCTAGTAGGAATCAACTCATTTTTTTCATTTGTTATAACAGTTGTTCCCCCCTTTTTGGGCACCACATGCACCAGACTCACCCAAGCACTATCGGATATAGGATAAATTAATTCCGCATCCAATAGCTTAACAACTTCTTTTCGCACTACTTCCTTCATCACTGGATTCAATCTCCTTTGTGGTTGCACAACCGGTTTGTGATCTTCTTCCATCAGTATTTTATGCATACACACCGTGGGACTTATACCTTTTAGGTCTTCAATCTTCCACCCAATTGCTCCCTTGAATTATTTTAGAACTTCAATTAACTTGCCTTCTTGCATGTCTTTCAAATTAGCGCTAATAATAGCGGGACATTTTTCTTCCGTGTCAAGAAAGACATATTTAAGATTCTCGGGAAGTTGCTTCAATTCAGATATTTTCGGCTTGTCTTTGCCTTCATCAACTGTTATAGGCTATCGCAACTCTTCCCACCGGTGCATTCTAACTCTTTTAAAGATAGGTTGAGTTTCAAGCATAGCTACCACTTCCATATCATTATCTCCAACTTCCTTATCACCTTCAAAAATGGACATACTCAGCACCCTCTCTAAAGGTAATTTTGATACACTTTCTAAATGCTCACTAGCTTCCATTTTTTCTAACACTTGTATGTTACTACTAGTGCCCACATCATCTTTATACTTTAAAGTGTTCCTAACATCAATTTTCAACTCTTCATCATACACCTTCAACGTTAGTGTTCCACCTTCCATGTCTATCATTACTCTCCCGGTTTCTAGGAAAGGTCTTCCCAAAATCAAGGGAATTTCTTCATCTTCTGGCATTTCAAGGATCACAAAGTCAACCAGGAACACAAATTTGTCCACTCTAACCAAGACATCATGGACAACTCCATACGGCCGCTTCACAGAATGGTCCGCGAATTGGAGAGTCATCCTAGTGTCTTGAACAGCACCAATACCCAACTTTTTGTAGATGGATAAAGGCATTAAACTGATGCTCGCTCCCAAGTCAATGAGAGCTCTCTTGAACGATCGGTCACCGATAGTGCAAGGAATGGTGACAGCTCCTCTATCTTTTTTCTTCACCGGAATCTTTAGTCCCTGCAAAATAGCACTACAAGTTTCGGTTAGAATAATAGGTTCAGTTCCCATAGTCCTCTTTTTAGCAATTATATCTTTCATGAACTTGGCATAAGTGGGCATTTGTTCAAGAGCTTCAAGCAATGGGATATTCAACTCCAGCTTTTTGAACAAGTCAAGAAATTTCTCAAAATTCTTCTCTTGCTGCCCTTTCTTCTTGTTTCTTGTAGGATACGGAAGTTTGACCACCGGTTTCGGTTCAACCGCTTTTTCTTTGATGACCGGTGTTGGGGTAGCTTCTTTTTCGTTGCCAACCCCTTCATTTTCTTTGATTTCAAGCTCAACCTCAATCAATTGACTTTCAACTTAAGAATTTTTTTGAACCTCTTCACTAACTTTACCTCTTCGCGTTGTGACTGCATTTACTTTGTGATTATCTCTAGGATTTGTTACAGTAGCACTAGGAAGAGTCCCTGGAGTTTGTGGAATGGCAAGGTGTTGAGCAATTTGGCTCATTTGCACTTCAAGATTCTTTATAGAGGCTCCAGTGTTCTTGAAGTTACTTCTTGTCTCTTCTTGAAATTGACAATTATGAGCTGCCATCTTTTCGATGGCAATCTCCCAATCAGCTTTTCTCGACGCTGGAGGCTGATAAGGTTGTTACTGGGGCTGATACTGTTGTTGGCCTTGAACCGGTTTTTGGATGTTCCCTTGATGATCTTTCCAAGAGAAATTTGGGTGATTTTTCCACCCCGGATTATATGTGTTGGCATAAGGATTGTTCTGCCTCAACATATTAATCTGCTCAACCTGCTCTTGAGTTGCCAAACAGTGCATGGCAAAGTGAGGACCACAACATATCTCGCAGATCACCGCTTGAACGGGTTCAACCTGAGCAACTGTGTGAGTTCCCAGATTCATCTTCTTTAACCTTCTTTCAACTTCCCCGGCAACGGCGCCAAAAACTTCATCGGAAAATAGCAAGTGTACTATTTTTACCGATGTAGTAATAGAAGGGATTAACCCCAAATATCGATCTCAAGGACTGCGTATTAAAATAAGTTCTTAGTGATTAATTTCAATTGGACAAAATTCATGGTTTAAAGGTTTGAGATTAAATTATATAAACTAAAGAGAATAAAACGTATATTTAAAACAAATAATTTCACTAATATGAAAGTAATGCCAGGTACGGTGTATGATTCGCAATGCAATGACTCATAAGTTCCTTAATTTTAGAGATATGCTTTAGAACGTGTCTTTCCTAAGTTTATAATGTTTTTCCAAAATTCCTTTAAAGAAAAACCTTTGGTATTCTTCATTGACCGTGATTCCTCAATGGTCAAAGAAGAATATCAAGCAATAATTCTGACATAAAAAGGTTCTCATAAAAATATCCCAATTCCTCAGTAATATTTTTCACGATAAAATTATGCAACAAGGTTAGGATGGTTGGTCAGACCAAATCCTAACCACGATCAATTATCTCATTTTCCAATAACGATAAAGCATTAAGTACGTTGCAATAAAATAAAGAAACGAAACTAAAAACATAATCCCAAATTGAAGAATTCAAAAAGTCATTACAAAAAGCAAATCAGGGACACCCCCCTGGCATTGGGGGGTTTAGCCACTCATGTTCAAACTGGAAATAAAAACAGAGCAAGAAAATTGAGACATTACAATTAACGTTGGATTTGTCGGATCGTCAATTGCTTCCGCTCTTGATCAATCCTTCTTCTCCCGTGTTCGTTCTATCCCAAAAATCCCCAAATCAAAAAGTGTTTTCTAACAGTCATAATGGTCAAATATAAATCAGTCTTCAAAAGCACCGCGAAATGTCCGGAATACCCTTGAAGCAGCAAAACATAAGATTTCCCTCTGGTCTTCACAACACGGGCCGTGTTGTGCAACACGGGCACCCGTGTTGTGCCTCTGGATCACCAAAAAACCATTTCTCCACCAGCTGCCATGACACGGGCCGTGTTGTACAACACGGGCACCCGTGTCACAACCCTGACTTCTACTTTTTTGTGCAAAATCTTAGTTTCTTCTGGTCTTCACAACACGGGCCGTGTTGTACAACACTGGCACCCGTGTTGTGTCTCTGAACTCCCATTTTCTGTCGTTTTTTAAATGCTTGGATCATCTCTCGGACGCCTCGAACAACCGATTAAATATTTACCTGAAACACCACAAAGAAAACAACCACATAACCCATTTCCACTGATAAAAACAAAGTAAAACGATGAACACTAACTTGCACGCAATAATGAGAAAACAAAGGCAAAACATGAACGAGATACTACAAACAAATCAAATTAGACTCAAAAGACACTGAAAACCGGCTTGAATATTACCATTAAATATCACTGATCAATGCCCCGGCTGGGTATTCTTGCATTTCCAGGAATAGCTTGATATCAACATACCAAGGTTTCTCATCAGACATGGCGTCTACGGAGAAAGCATAAGCTGGTGCGTCAAGCCTGGAAATGTCAATCCTGGGCACATAGTTCCAACACAAGACTTTGATAGACGAAGAAAGAGTAGCCAATGCATTGGCAAATTGATTCTCATCACATGGTATGTACTGAAGCTTAACTGTTGTGAAGAACGTCAACAGTTTTCTGGAATAATCCATGTAAGGAATTAAAAGTTCTTGATGCGTATACCACTTGCCGGTAACTTGGTTGATAACGAGGGCTGAATCTCCGAATATATCGAGGGTCTTAATCCGAAGATTAATAGCCTCCTCTATTCCCATTATGCACGCCTCGTATTCCGCTTCATTGTTGGTGCAGCCAAAAGTAATTCTGGCAGCGAAGGGAAAGTGAACACCTTCAGGAGTAATGAGAACAGCACCAACTCCACGTCCATTGATATTGACTGCCCCATCAAACATCAATTTCCATTTGGATTCAGGGTCTGGCCCCTCCTCCGGAAGTGGTTCCTCGCAATCATTTGCTTTGAGGTACATGATGTCCTCATCAGGGAAATCAAACTTCATTGGCTGATAATCATCTTCAAGAGGTTGATGTGCAAGATAATCTGACAATACACTTCCCTTGATGGCTTTATAAGAAGTATATTATATGTCGTACTCTGTTAAAATCATTTGCCACCTAGCAACCCTTCTGGTTAACGCTGGTTTCTCAAAGATATACTTGACAGGATCTGTCGTACCCCGAAAAATACGACCTCACGCGATCCGAAAAAGACGGAGCCGCGCGCCGGACGGACTGAAGAGTCTCCACTTAATTCTATTTATTCCCGAAGAGGGAAAGGGAAGATATAGATACAACCCGGGAGGAGAAGGATGAGGACAAAGGTCAACGGAACCATTGCCTGGGTTCGGGAGTCGGTTATGCAGGGAGAAGGTATTAGCACCCCCTACATCCATCGTACTCGATGGGAACCATCTAAGTTAACGCGCGCGAAAGGATGTCTATGCTTAAACGAATTGCTTGCTAGAGGGAAATGAGTTGAATTATAAGTTAGATTGAACCTAGGTGCTCGGCAAGGATTGAGATCCTCGTGCCTACGTACTCCCGTGTGCAATGGGAAAGTCAGAGCCTCGTAGTTCGGCCTACTAAGGGTAATGGTTGTTCGATTTTATTACCTTTCTTCGATGAAAGGGTTTAGGAGTTGAAATGCACTAAAGACTATGGATAGTTTATCTCGCCCAACAGGACGAGCGTCCTGCGTCGAAATAATCGGAGCGAGTAACGAGAGCTCGTTATCCTCCTTTCTACCGCTTAAGGCTCGTGGCGTACAAATCTTCTCGTTTAGAATGTTTTATTTCCTAAGACCGCTTGACGTTGGATCAAGGGTTTGGATCTAATCGAAACGTTTTGGTTTTCTGAAGTTTAGAGGGTAAATGCAAGTGGAGGTTTATTTTGTGGTTTATTAGCGAGGCACGAAGCGCTCGGCTCGCAAGGATAGGAGGATCCTAATAAACGAGATAATAACTGGAAAATAAAGTGCAAGTGTGCAAGTGCAATCGCTTGGCGTTGGACCAAGGATTCAGAATAAAATAAAATGCGGAAAATAAAATACGTACAAAGTAAGGGGAGAGGGATACAAAATAAATACAGGGGATTGCGAGAAATAAATGGTCTCGTTGTAATTAGCCCAAGAGAAAGCGTGTGTGCAGTGTTTTTGAACTGTTCGAAGGCGTTCAGCCTGTTTAATCGGGACACAACTATTCGAAGGCGTTGGACCTTTTAATCGAGCGCAACTATTCGAAGGCGTTGGACCTTTTTGGGACGCGACGAAATTTTGTTCGTGAACTGCCTTAGAATCGATTCAAAATCGGAATCATTCTATAAGGAGTCGAAACGTAAATTGAAATGTGATAATAAATGAATAAACTGAATTGAATATTAAATAGAATAATAAATTGAATAATTGAATGAATAATATTGAAAATAATTAATTAAATTATATTACAAGTTTTTGTTCAGAATAAAAATAATAGAATAAAATAAAAAGAGGGCCTCATATTGACCGCTCATCACCGAATAAATGTAATCGGGCGAAAAACGGCCTTTTACTATATCATCGGCCCCAAAAATATAATCAAGAAAGTATATATATACCTTAAGACATTTTTTTATAAATAAAAAGAATATTATCAAACAAAAAATTGAAATGAAGATAACATATTATAAAATAAAAAAAACTAACTTCTAAATATTTAATAAATAGTAAAAATGATGAAATTTAAAAAAGAAATACCAAAATAGAGGGAGGTATTGGTTCATATTGTTAACCGTATGTAGCATCCAATTATTCTAAGGGCTTTAAAAGCCTAAGGCTAAATACAGTAAATTTTAAATAAATAAAGAGGTTTCATTTTTTTTTAAATGATCAAAAATTAAAACACAGCAACAAAATGGTAGTAGAGGTGATTCCTTTCCCTTTTTTAAAAAAACAGAAACACGGGCTCCCAAGCCCATTACACACCATAAGGAACTCCTATTAAATTATTTTATTAAAATTTAAAGAAAAATCAGCAATAATAAAAAACAAATACCCCTTAAAGAATAAAAATAAACAAAGTAACACAAAAGAAAAAGAAAACACAGTTAGTGAAAAGAGGATAAGAAAACCCACCCTCAACGTTTGTTTTCCGCCGTCTCCGCCTCTCTCTCTGTCTCGCGGTCTTCTGCCTCTGGCTTCACGCTCTGTTTCCCTCTCAAACGCCGATTCTCTCCTTCGTGTCGTCTCCGTCTCTCTCTCAATGATCCGCGGTTTGGATCGCGGCGGTTCGGTGATCCGTGCGGTGAGTTTTCCGACGGTTTCTGCGAAGGTGAAGGACTCACGGTGAAGGGTTTGTGACGCGGCGGTGGTGGCGGCCCTCCATTTCAAGGTTCCGGATTTCTCAAGCGACAGGCTTGTGTGTTCGTCTCGGGTCGGTGAAAATGGTTTCGGATTTCGGCTTGGAGGTTTTGTTTTAGATCCGATTTGATTTTTGACGATTTTGTGGTGGCTTGAGTTGATATCTCGTGGTGATGATGTGATTCTGTGAACGGGTTGAGTGGTAGTGATGTTTGGACTGCGGATTCGGCTTGTTCACATTGTTATGGAAGGTGAGTCAGATTTATGGTGAGCTTGAAGAAGAGGAAAGGTTTATGTGCGATTTTGTGGTGGAGATTGGGTTAGAAATGGTTCTGTGAGTTTCGTTTTGTTTCGTTTTCCACTCAACAGATTTCGTGGTTTCTCACGGTTTTCCGGCGCGGTGGAAAGCTTTCGGGAGGTTTTTGCTGTTTTCTTTTGGATTCGTTTTCTGCTTTTGGTTTATGTTGTTTTTGTTGAAGGTGGGTGATGAAGGTTTTGGCAAGAAGGGGTGCTTTTTGTTGGTTGACGTACTGTAATTGATGCTGGTTTATGCGATGGATTGAGTGGTGAAGATGGCGTCGTGGTGTTTTGTGGTATGGTGAGGTTGTTTCTAGTTTCACTGTGTTATTTTTATTTGTTGTAAATTTATTTGAAATGAGAGAAAAAAAAATGCAGAAGGAACAAGGATGACGGTTTGAATATGGTGTTTGGCAAACATATTTTGTTGAGATTTAAATGTGTTTGGATTGAAATTGCAGGTGAGTATGTGTAACACGGTGGGAGAACTGACTTTAGTTATGTTGCGGATAGCAAGAGTCGCCACCGACTTTTATTTTATCCAAAAGGAAAGGGTATAAAAGAACAGGAAAGACCTTAAGAGAATATTTTGGGTCCGGGGGGTAGGTTATGTAAAGGGAAGGTGTTAGCACCCTTTACATCCATGGTTATCCATGGGCTCTTAGTTACTTAGCTCACTTTAAATTGTTTTTTGAAATTGTAGTGTGTGAATAGAAAAATTTTCAGAATAGTTAATAATAATCCATGTACGGATGTGTAAAAACTTGTTTTTTTGAAAATTTGTTTGAAATTGTGAAGAGTTTGAAAATTTTTTGAAGTGAGCAAGTACATAAGAGGAACCTACCCTAATGTTTAAAGTCTTTCTTGTTCTTTATCCTTTCATTGGTAAGACTATCCCTACTATTAAGGAGTAGGTAGTCATTACCTTGGATGTAAGGGACATGAGAGGGACATTCTGTTTTAAGAAGGCAACTGTGGGGTGTAATAAGCATACTGAAGGGACTATCATCATTATTCGAAGGGACTCGATTCGTATAGGCAACCATGAGGGACTTGATGATTTTCTTTTTAAAGGGACTTACTTTATACACCCCACTTGACCATTATTCGTAGGCAACTTGAGGGATAACCTTAGAAAGTGAGACGGCGATAAAAATCGACTTACGTGTGTGAGTGTTTAATTTAATTATCTTTGATTAAAAGTGATCTAGAATTAATTTTAAGAACATACATGTTTTGCACTCCCTAATTACTAACCATAGCAAAAATAAAAATATTTACAAATTTACATCCAGGAGCATTTACATAATAACTATAATAAGCAAAAAATAAATAAATAAATAAATAGCAAAAATAATTAACAAGCTAAAATAATAAATAAATAATAATTAGGGGTTAGTAAATAATAATAATAAGTAAGGTTAGCAAAATAATGACAATAAGCATAATTAAAATATAAATGGATTAGTGATAATAAAATAATAATAATAGTAATTAGAAAAATAAACAAGGTTAGAGAAATAATAAGAATAAGATTAGTGAAAATAAATAATGAGGAAAAAATACACAATATTAGAGACATAATAATAAAGATATAATATAATAGTAAATCACAATAGAAAAATATTATAAATGATATAATTAGAATAATAAGCACAAAGTTTAATTTTAAATATATAATAAGAAAAATTTCTAAGCATAATATAAATCATTTACAACAATTCAATTACTTATCAACAATTATTAAAAGATATTTATTCATTATGAGAAAATAAATTTTAAATGTCATGTTTATAAAAATAACCATATTTACAAAATTAATCTTATTTATAAAATTTTAATTTTTATTAATTATCCTATTTACAAATTATTTTAAACATATATTAACATTTATTTATTAAAACAATATTTACATATTATAAGGAGAAAATAAGCTTAAAATATTATATTCATATTTACAAACAAATTTACAAGAATTATACTAAATAAATGTACATAAAATTATTTAGAAAAATATAAGATTAGGTTTTGTTTTAGAAAATATTTTAGAATAAAGTTATTTTAATTAATATACATACTATAATTTATTTACATAATTATAAAAATAATTTTCATAAGAAAAAGATATATAGAGTTTAAATTATATTTAACATTATTTTAATTATATTTATATACATATACTTTTAATAATTAAACAAAAAATAGAAAATAGGAAAAAAACTGCAAAAAAGAGAGGAACTTACCTGATCAGGATTTGATCCCATGTCCTCATGTTTACCAGCAACAACAATAACCACCAGGCTAGCCCACACGCAGGTGAAAGAGAACGAAGGCTAGCTGCTTTTGTGCTTCATCCAGAAAATTCAAAAAAAATAATGAGAACAAAAGGCCTGGGGTGTGATTCGTACCCAGGACCTTGTGAATGCAAGCATGCGCGCGCTACCGCCTGGCTGGGAGAGCCTTCCTGTTAGCTGAATGGCATTGAACTATAATATATTAAGTCTTCTATTATTCTGAAAAATAAAACAAAAATAATGACCCAAGCAGGACTCGAACCCTGGCCTTTCCATCAAACGCACATGCATCCTTCCACTGGGACAAGCCAATGCTTGTGATAACCAAATAACAAAACAACATAAAATAAGTTAACATTATTTGAATTTCTGGGCGCGCGGGAAGCAGCTTCATCTTCTCCAATTTACCTGCGAAATCACTTTTGAATTTTCCTGCGAATATTGTTGCAAGTTCTTCATGGTTCTTGACCTGCGAAAATCAAACTCACACCAAACAGTAATGATTCATCAAATTGATTACAGTTTTATGATCCTTAAGTCTCATAGAACATTCCCATGTTCTTAGAATTTATTTAAACTCATTGAAACACCAAACCCTAATTTCAAGAGCTAAACCCTAACAATGGCCGAATCTGTTCTAGGCAAGGAAAATCCAATTAGTTTATCCAGAATCGTTCCTTGGATCATTACAAACACAAAAACACAAACCAAATTCATTAGTAATACACAAATAAGTAGAATCGAAAAAATGAAATTCAAGGTAAAACTTGATTCGGGTTCATCAATGTGTGATGCTATGAGGCAATGTAATGATCAGTTTATGTTCCATGATGATCAAGGAAGCCAACCATGTCCATAAAATACCTTGTAGTGCTTTGGATTGAAGAATCCGAATCCCACTTTTTTGCTTGAATTTTGAGTTTTGAACTTACACTTTTGGCTGCTGGATTCGTCCCCCTTTGTTAGGTTTATGTTTAGTATATATATGTGAGTGAATTAGGTCAGAAATATGGATTGGTTGTGTGAAGATTTGATCCAAAAATATTGAAAAAGATCATGGTGTAAAAGTTCAAATATTTGATCATGAAGACTTGCTATTCTTGGACTAATCACATGATTCCTTTCTCTTTCAAATTCAATCACCAATTATGAAATTCTAGAAACTCAATCTTCACCCAAAAATAGATTTTCATATTTTATATTTATTTAAAATGATTTTTATGAATTAAATCAATAATAAATAAAAATAAAATAATAAAAATGCTGAATTTTGGTCAATTGGGTCGTGCATAATGATATGAGGTGGATTGGGTCACAACTTAGCAAACCCATTTGGAAAGAATTACTTTTAGACCTCCATTTTCAACATAAACCATCACAAAATTTCCCAACTTTGCAAGGGCATATCTCCCTCAATTTTAAAGGTATGAGGGTGTTCTTGGACATTTTGGAAAGCTTGAAGAGTCCTCTAAACAACCCTATTGGTTTCAGGTCCATATCATTTACCAATCTCAAGTTATGCCCTTTTGAAGTTGTTGACTTTTTGTTGACTTTTGAAATATGACCTATAATGTCTTAGATCATATCTTTCAAATGAAGCATTTTTGGGATTAACTTTCAACATCAAAGTTGTAGAGAATTCAATTTCCTTCAAAATGAGCTTTGGATGGAGACTTGGTGATGAAGTATGTGAAAGTTATGGCTGGTCAAAGTTCAGTTGACTTTTACTAAGGAAACCCTAATTTAGAAACTCCTGATTATTGATGATCTGGAATTTTCTTGATGAATCATGATCAACCCTTGATCAAATGATGAATTTTACTTCATATACTTGATGTTGGCAAAAAATCATGAAGTTTGACTTTGGTTTGACCACAGTTGACCTCAGTTTGACTTTTTAACTGCATTGACTGATTTTGACTTATCTGATCATCTGACTGAGCAAACTTTTGAGAAAAGTCTTGAAACTTGTCATGGGGGTTCTTATACACATATAAGATATTATGAAGCTCACTTGAGGTATTGGAAGTCCATTTAGCCTGATTAAAATCAAAACCCTAGTCTTGGATGCCCTGCTTAGGAGGTGCATTGTCTGAGGGGATTGTCAACTCTTTTGACCAATTGTGAACTTTGTGAACCTTGTGAACCATCATAAAATGTCTTGTGAACCTCATGGGAGGTATTGTGAAGCTTGTGAACCTTGTGAACCTCATGAAGTGGCTTTGTAGACCTCATGAACCTCAGGAGAGCTTTGTAATTATTGTGAATCTTGTGAACCTTGTGAACCTTCATAAAGTAACTTGTAGACTTCATGAACTTCATGAAAGGTCTTGAAGATGTTGAGAAACTTGTGAACCTTGTGAACCTTCAAGAAGTGACTTGTAGACTTCATGAATCTCATGAAAGGTATTGAAAGCATTGTGGGACTTGTGAACCTTGTGAACCTTCAAGAAGTAACTTGTAGACTTCATGAACCTCATGAAAGGTTATGCAAGTGTTGGAGAACTTGTGAACCTTCTTAGAACACAAAGTCTTGTATTGTGAGGGCAAATTTTGGGGTGCAACAGCTGCCCCTGTTCAATTTTCTGAAACCTGAGGGGTTAGATTGGTATATTTGCCAGTCGTGACCTGGAAGGTTGAAGGGGATTGAACACAAAAGCCCAAAAATTTGCACTCACCAGTGCATAGAGTGATATTGATGGTTGGTTGAATATGATTGAGTGGGCTTAAAGATGCCACTAGTAGAAAGTTCTTAGAAGATAAAGCAGTCCAAAATATGGAGATATAATGAAAGCTGTCAGGAATTTGGAGAGTCCTAAGGTATTGATGATATGTTTTCAGGATACTGGAGTAATCCTGATGTAACAGCATGTCTTCATGAGGATAGAGCAATCAATAATGATAACCCTAAAGCAGTCTTGAAGCAATAATAGGATTTCAGGAGGATAGAGCCATCAATAATGATAACTCTAAAGCAATCTTGAAGTAATGATTTCAGGAGGATAGAGCAATGATAACTCTAAAGCAGTCTTGAAATAATAATATGACCTCAGGAGGATAGAGCAATCAATAGCTCTAAAGCAGTCTTGAAGTAGTGATATGACCTCATGAGGATAGAGCAATCAATAGCTCTAAAGCAGTCTTGAAGTAGTAATATGACCTCAGGAGGATAGAGCAATCAATAGCTCTAAAGCAGTCTTGAAGTAGTGATATGACCTCAGGAGGATAGAGCAATCAATAGCTCTAAAGCAGTCTTGAAGTAGTGATATGACCTCAGGAGGATAGAGCAATCAATAGCTCTAAAGCAGTCTTGAAGTCATGAGAATTTATCAGGAGGATAAAGTGACCCTGAGGTAACAATAAAGCAGTCCCAAAGTAATAAGAAGCTTATCAGGAGGATAAAGTAACCCTGAGGTGACAATAAAGCAGTCCCGAAGATCATAAGTTTGTTTGTTGGATAATTAACCTGAAAAAAGGTAGCTTTTGTATAATAACATTAGTTTATGCTTTATGTATGCATGTATGATATAATGCACTTAGGTAATGCACTATATGTCTATGGATATATATGCTATGGTATGATGTAAATGATGTATGTATGATATGATACTGCCGGAAGCGTCTGGATATCTTCGTATAACAACTGCTGGCCAGGGAAAATAAATCCCGATTCATGGTTGAATAATATATTATACATAACTCTCCGTCTGCTGGGGATAACAGGGTATAGATAACTTCCCGTATGCTGGGGATAGTAAGGATAAATATCACCTCCCGTATGCTGGGGATGGTAAGGTATATATAACCTTCGTCTTCGTTTGATAGTAGGATAAGTATAACATCCCGTCTTCGTTCGTCGTACCCTTATTGGAAATTAATTTCCCGTATATCCGTATGAGGATAAAAGAGATGGATATAAATTCCAGGGGAGATAAGACTTTATGAAGATCGATTCGTCCTACTGAGAGTTTGTAACTGTCTTGTAAAGGTGAACCGGTGAAGCTTCGTTGAAATCCTTCCCTCGTTCGTCCTTAGTAAATACTATTACTGTATTTTCATGCATTTCTGGTAAACATCAATCATATTAAACATACATGCATTTCTGGTAAACATCAATCATATTCAAAAGCATACATACATTCAAACACAACCAATGGACGTTTCGCTTATGTAAATAGGGTAAAAGTAAATTTGGATTCAAAAGATGGAATTTATTTATATCAAAAAGTGACCCATACACGGGTAAGTTTGTACACGGAGACATAAACCCTAGTAAGAGGATTTTGTCATAAATTTTTACAAAAGAGAATCAGCTATGTGGGAAATAATCCTATTGAGTTTCAATTCTACTATTGCCATTCAAGTATCTCATCTTCTTGCTGTTGAGACGGAAACGATTGAATTGAGCTTTATCTGTTCGAACTTGAATAAGTAGTACAACTGGTTGCAGTTTCATGAGTGATCCAAACGAGACATAGTCATACGCTTTAATCCCTAACTTTTGCCTGGATTGCCCTTTCAGGTTTTCAATCCACCGGGATACCCTTTTTTGCCCAAGCCGCCTTTTCAGGTTTTCGACTTGCCGGGTGTACATCTTTTTATATATATCCCTAATTTTTGCCCAAACCCTTTTGGTTTGCCGAGATGCCCTTACTTTTGCCTAGGCCTGTCAACCTAGCGGGTCTCTTTTTATGCGTAGTATTTTTTAACTATGTCTGCGTTTACAGGCTGTGGGAAGTCTTCACCATCCATTGTAGTCAGTATTATGGCACCTCCTGAGAATACTGTCTTGACTACAAATGGTCCTTCATATGTTGGAGTCCACTTGCCCCTAGGATCACCCTGTGGTAATATGATACGCTTGATTACCAAGTCACCAGCCTGATATACCTTTGGCTTAACCTTCTTGTTAAAAGCTTTGATCATCCGTTTCTGGTACATCTGGCCATGACAAACTGCTGCTAACCTCTTCTCATCAATCAAATTTATCTGGTCCAGTCGAGTCTGAATCCACTCATCTTCATCCAAGCCTGCATCCTTCATAATTCTCAAGGAGGGAATCTGAACTTCAATGGGCAGAACTGCTTCCATACCATAGACTAAGGAGAATGGGGTTGCCCCTGTTGAAGTACGTACTGTGGTACGATAACCATGAAGAGCAAATGGTAACATCTCATGCCAATCCTTGTAAGTAACAGTCATCTTCTGTACTATCTTCTTAATGTTCTTATTAGCAGCTTCAACTGCCCCATTCATCTTTGGACGATACGGAGAAGAATTGTGATGCTTAATCTTGAACTGCGTGCAGAGATCAGTAATCATAGTGTTGTTCAGATTAGAGCCATTGTCAGTAATAATCCTTTCAGGGATGCCATGCCTACATATGAGATTATTCTTAATGAACTGAGCCACAACATTCTTGGTAACAGATGCAAATGAAGCTGCCTCCACCCACTTCGTGAAGTAATCAATAGCAACCAGGATGAAACGATGCCCATTAGAAGCAGTAGGCTTGATCTCACCAATCATATCAATGCCCCACATGGCAAAGGGCCAAGGAGCAGTCAACACATTTAATGGTGATGGAGGTACATGAACTTTATCAGCATAGATTTGACATTTGTGACACGTTCTGGAGTGTTGGTAGCAATCAGCTTCCATGGTAGACCAATAGTAACCTGCTCTCAAAATCTTCTTTGCCATAGTATGACCACTAGAATGAGTGCCGAAGGTCCCATCATGCATCTCTTCCATAATCTCAGTTGCTTCCTTCTTATCCACACAACGAAGCATAGTTGAATCATGATTACGCTTGTACAGAATCCCATTACTCAAAAAGAACTTAGCAGCAAACCTTTTCAGGAATTTCCTATCTTTGACAGATGCCCCTTCAGGGAACTCCTGAGCTTCGAGATATCTTTTCACTTCATAGAACCAAGGCTTCTCCTCTGCCCCTTCAGTGTCAATCTCATTGCAGTATGCAGGCTTTTCAAATCTATCAACAGTAATTTTAGGGGCTTCATCATCCCAACTGATCTCAAACATAGATGCCATGGTGGCCAATGCATCTGCCAACTGATTCTCTCTTCGTGGAATGTGTCCAAAGGTAATCTCTTTGAAATGTGGGATCAAGGACAACACATGCTCTCTGTAAGGAATGAGGTTATCGTGCTTGGTATCCCAATCTCCTTTGATTTGACTTATTACCAGGGCTGAATCTCCATACACATCAAGGAATTGAATCTTCATATCAATAGCAGCTTTAATACCCAGGATACATGCCTCATACTCAGCCATGTTATTGGTACAATGGAAACAAAGTCTGGCAGTAATCGGGGTATGACAACCTTCAGGGGAACTAATCACAACACCAACACCATTACCAAGTGCATTGGAAGCACCATCAAAAACCATAGTCCATCGGGATCCTTGTTCAGGTCCGTCATATTGTCCAGGTTCTTTGGTAATAATCATAATGTCTTCATCAGGAAACTCAAAATTCATTGACTGATAATCATCTACCGCTTGATGAGCCAAATGATCAGCAACAATACTTCCCTTAATGGCCTTCTGAGTAGTGTACTGTATGTCATATTCTGTCAAGATCATTTGCCATCTTGCAATTCTTCCGGAGAGAGCAGGTTTCTCAAATATGTACTTGATTGGATCCATCTTCGAAATCAGCAAGGTAGTATGGGTCAACATATACTGTCTTAGTCGGCGAGCAGCCCATGCCAAAGCGCAGCAAGTTTTCTCGAGCAGTGAGTATCTTGTTTCACAGTCGGTAAACTTTTTGCTAAGGTAGTATATTGCCTGCTCTTTTCGACCAGACTCGTCATGTTGCCCCAACACACACCCCATTGAATTGTCTAACACTGTTAAGTACATAATCAAGGGTCTTCCATCAACTGGTGGCATCAAAATTGGTGGTTCTAGCAGGTATCTCTTGATTTCATCAAAGGCAATCTGGCACTCATCATTCCACTCCATCACCTGATCTTTCTTCAACAACTTGAAGATTGGCTCACAGATGGTAGTTAATTGGGAAATAAATCTTGCAATGTAGTTCAATCGTCCCAAGAAACCTCTAACCTCCTTCTCAGTACGGGGAGCTGGCATCTCTCGTATAGCTTTCACTTTTGCAGGATCCACTTCAATACCTTTTCCACTGACAATGAAACCCAAGAGTTTACCAGACCTAACTCCAAAAGTACACTTGTTTGGGTTCAATCTCAACTTGTATTTCTTCAACCTCTCAAACAACTTGTGCAGATGATCAAGATGTTGCTCTTCATTCTGGGACCTGGCTATCATATCATCCACATATACCTCTATCTCATGATGAATCATATCATGAAACAAAGCCACCATAGCACGCTGATATGTTGCCCCTGCATTCTTCAAACCAAATGGCATTACCTTATAGCAAAAGGTGCCCCACTGTGTCACAAATGTTGTCTTCTCCATATCTTCAGGTGCCATCTTGATTTGATTGTAACCAGAGAAACCATCCATAAAAGAGAATACCTTATGCTGAGCAGTGTTGTCTACCAGAATATCAATATGAGGAAGTGGAAAGTCATCTTTGGGGCTAGCCTTGTTCAAATCTCTGTAGTCCACACATATACGTACCTTACCATCTTTCTTAGGAACTGGTACCACATTTGCGACCCACTGAGGATAAGAAGTCACTGCTAAGAACCCTGCATTGAACTGTTTCATTACCTCTGCCTTGATCTTTTCTGACATTTCAGGACGCATACGACGAACCTTCTGTTTCTTTGGACGACAATCTTCTTTCACTGGCAAACGGTGAACCACAATGTCTGTATCCAACCCTGGCATATCTTCATAAGACCAGGCAAAAATCTCCACATAGTCACGTAACATCCGAATCAATCTGCTCTTGACACTGTCTTCTAAATCAGCCCCTATCTTGACCTCTTTTCTGTTTTCTTCAGTTCCCAGATTCACAACCTCGACTGGCTCTTCATGTGGCTGTATAGCTTTCTCTTCTTGTTGTAACAACCTAGCAAGCTCTACAGGTATTTCACAATCGTCCTCATTTCCGTCTTCAGTTTGATAGATCGGATTCTCGAAGTTATAATTGGCAATAGTAGAACTGTTATCAACAGGATCCAGAGTGGATGAGGATCTGCATTTTAGTGATGTGGGTGTGTGTAAGAACACATAGCTGATAAAACAAAAATAAAAGAAAAGAAAGACAAGGAACACAATATTTACGAAAACGAAACGTCCACTGATTTTATTGAATGAAGTATGCAAATGAAATGACAGCCCGTAACAAGCACACCAATGTGCCCCGGGTAAGGCACATGGCTTGAAAGTTTTAATTGTTCAAGAAATTACAAATTTAAAAACATAACGCAGTAATAGTATTTACTCCTGACTAAAGGAGATATGGATAACATCTTCAGCTTTCCAATTATTGAGTCCAGCACCCACAGTAGGAAAAATCCATGCATCCAAGTTGTAGTCTTCATCTTGATCTCCCACAACATTAATCTGGCCCTTCACAACCCCTTGATTAGTGACACGGGCAGCACGAGCACGACGAACAGCCTTCTGGGACTCTGCAGTGAAACCCAAACCAAACTTGTCAGACTTGTATGGAATATCAGGAAGCTGACCCCAAATAGTGCAACCACCTTCATCCACCACAGCTCTAGCATCGTTGAGGGAGGCCATTGCCGTTGTTGGAGGCTTTCTGGTGACCACAGGAACTTTCTTCACAACAGGAGGAGCTACATAATCATTAACAACCCAGGGAACCACTTCAAATGACTGACACGGAGTCTCAATGTATTCACCTTCCACTTCCAGATACTTGAAAGTGTTTACATGGCTGACAAAGTATTCTTCCTCTCCATAGACAGTAACAACCTTTCCATTCACCGGATATCTCAGCTTCTGATGCAATGTAGAGGTCACAGCACCTGCCCCATGGATCCAGGGACGACCAAGCAGACAAGAGTACGAAGGACGAATATCCATCACATAAAATGTATCAGTAAACACCTGAGAACCAACTTGGATTGGAAGATCAATTTCCCCATGTACTACTCTTCTAGAACCATCAAAAGCCTTTACCACAATATTACTGGGCTTCAGCACAGCATCTTCAGGACTCAGCTTGTTCAGGACTTCCTTGGGCAACACATTCAAAGAGGAACCATTGTCTATCAGCACATGAGACAGGGTAGTGCCCCTGCATTCAATTGAAATATGCAAGGCCCTGTTATGATCCCTCTTGGCAGGGGTCAAGTCAGCATCAGAAAATCCTAACCCATTGTCATAGGTCAGGTGGGCAACACAGTTCTCAAATTGGTCAACAGAAATTGCACTGGGTACATGAGCCATCTTCAGAAACTTGATCAATGACTTGGCATGAGCCTCAGAACATAATAATAGGGAGAGCATAGAAATCTTTGAGGGAGTATGCCCCAACTGATCAACAATGTCATAATCACTCTTGCGAATGATTTTCAATACTTCTTCCATCTGCTTAGAGAGATCATCAGCAGCTGGCACATTAGTAGATACAGGCTCAATAACAGGACCCTTGCCCCGAGCATCGGTGGTGGAAGTAGCAGCAGGAGTAACTGCATTCTTGGAAGCAACTGGAGGAGAGAAGACTCTTCCACTACGAGTGATCTTGCTAGATCCAGCAATATTGTCAATGTCAACCGGCACATCAGGTAAAGGCTCTTGCTTAACACCATGGATGTAAACGTCAGACCCATAGTGCCAAGGCACAGCTTTGTCAGATATATAAGGAATAGGACCAGGAGTGGTAATGATCAGAGGAGCCACTCTGGCTTCAGCAACAACTTTCACAGGACCTTCAGCAGTAATTTTGATTGGACCCTGATGAGTGATTTTAATGGGACCCTTTGAAGTGATTCTTACCGGTACTTTGTCAACCATATCAACCTCTTCAGTCTTCTTACCCCGAGTCAGATGATCCACCATACTTTCTACAGATGCGGGTCTTCTTTCAAACACTATAGTATATTTATCCATGAGACGTTGAATGCCATCTTTCAACCTGAAGCACTTCTCTGGATTATACTCACAATAAACACAATCTTCACGACAACCCGGAAAGAACCCAGCTTGCACTAACTTCTTTCTGATGATGGCCAATGGTGTGGTCAATTCATCAACTGAACGGATATGCAGATCTTCCTCAATGGCATTGACGGTCTTCTCGTGGTTTGGCATTGGAGCAGTAATCACATTGGGGGTACCCGGAGGATCAAATTCAATTTCTCCAGCATCAATCATATCCTGAATTTTATTCTTCAAGACCCAGCAGTTATTAGTATCATGTCCTGGACAGTTTGAATGATATGCACATCGTGCATTGGGATTGTACTTGGGAGAGGTAACATTGGGATTCTGAGGAGCCTCCCTCAGGGTAATAAGTTCAGCCTTCAACAAGTGTTGCAATGCCTGAGCCATTGACATGTTGATCTTCGTGAACTGTCTTCTAGCCCTCTGTTGGTTGCCTTGAGGCTGTTCCGTTGTTGCAGGAGTTGGATTTGAAATATGAACTGCACTAACAGACTGATGCCTTCTGTTACGATCAGGTTGACCATAAACAGCATTGGATTCCTTCTTCCCAGTGGGAGGCTTCTTTGCAGCACCTGATGAAGAAGTGCCCACTTGGATCTTACCACTCTTGATACCATTCTCTACTCGCTCTCCTGTCATGATCAACTCAGTGAAGCCAGATGATGAGCTTCCAATGAGATGACTGTAGAACGGACCATTCAGCGTACACATGAACATATCAACCAATTCCCTGTCAGTCAAAGGGGGTTGAACTCTTCCAGCTAAATCTCTCCACTTCTGAGCATACTCTTTAAAACTTTCTTTGGCACCCATAGACATGCTCTGAAGCTGCATGCGAGTGGGGGCTAAGTCAGCATTGTATTGGTACTGCTTATAGAAAGCTTCAGCAAGATCATTCCAGTCTCTGATATTGACACTCTCCAACTGATAATACCACTCCAGCTGAGCTCCAGATAAACTCTCTTGAAAGAAATGAATCCACAACTTTTTATCAGCAGTGTGGGGTTGAATTCTTCTGACATAGGACCTCAGATGCAGCTTGGGACAAGAGAACCCATCATAGACAACAAATGTAGGAACCTTGAAACCCACAGGTATGACCACCCCAGATATCAGACTCAAATCCTCAAAATCCAGCCCAGATGATTTCTGCAACTCCATAGCATCCATCCTATCCACCAGCATCTTGAATTTGTCTTCATTAGACTCATGGTAGTAGTTAGCCTCAGAATCAGAGTCCCCCATTGTGTGGTGGAGACTGCCTACCTCTTGCTCAGATTCTTCAGATTCATAGTCTTCAACCTGCTCCTTGGTCTTGACAGGACCTTTGAACCTTCTTCCCATGTTGAGCAACCCAGCAGACCTTCTAGCCTTCTTAGTCTTCTTGGCCAGCAGTGTCTTCAATTCGTCTTGCCCCTTGGATAGGTTCAAGATCAGCTCTTGGAACTGTGCATTCTGTGCCTGAAGATCCTTAACTGATTGTTCAAGAGCCATTGCTGAAATAAACAGCGAGAAGATGAGAAACCTGTGCACAATTATAAACCTGTGATGCAATGAAATGATATGGGAATGCATATGCAATGTTTTCAAGGACCGCAGAATTTAAATTTGCTTAGACAAACACGAAAGTAAACTTTTATTAGTAATAACTTGTTTTGCCTTTTAGGCTTACATCAATGAAATGAAATAAAATAAGTACAAAAGATGGGGCTTTAAGTCTCCCATGGACGTTTCCTCTTTATGTTGAGGTATGAATTGAGGTTTCGTTCCTCATGAAGTTGCTTTGTTAGCTCTAGGATTCTTGCTTGGCTTGCTTTGTAATGAGCCTCGAAAGTATCCCTTTGCTCCTTCAGTTGGATCCATGATCTCTGCAAGTCTTCCATATCAGTAGGCATGTCTGGGTGAAGGATGGTATAAGCTGTGTCTCCTTCAGCAACAGGTTCCATGGTAACTGGTAGGATGGCAGGATATGGCATCATGAGTGTCTGAGCACGAGATCGTACCCATCTGAGATATGCCTCCATAGGAATAGTGTACTTAGGCTCCAGTGTCTTGCTGCCAACCCTGTTTACTTTTCCCCAAGCTCGTATGAATCTCTGACGGTAACCCTGAAGATCGTTGTCATAATCAAACACAATGCCCTGAATCAACATGTCATGTGGACCATCACTTCGGGCGTAACCAAACTGTCGTAAAGCTAGAGAGGGGTTGTAGGTGATGCCTCCTCTTATGCCTAGAAGTGGCACATTAGGAAACTCCCCACAACGGTCAATGATGGTGACATTCTCCATAGATCTGTAGCACCAATGGATGTCTGAGTGAGAAAGTGACATGATCCTCTTGGACCATCTGAACCCTTGCTCATTCTTCATTACTGAGCGAGGAAGGTGAGAAATAAACCACCTGGAAAGCAAAGGTATGCAGCACATCAAAGTTCCTCTTGCCCTTGTAGTACGGGTATGAAGAGAATGTAGGATATCTCCAAGCAATGTAGGCACTGGATTGTGACTCAGGAAAATGTGGATGGCATGAACATCTATGAACTGATCTGGATTGGGGAACAATACTAAGCCATATATCAGCAAGGCTAAGATATCCTCAAAAGCATCATAGCTCATGGCCTTCAAGAACATTTGAGCCTTATCCATTAGCACCTTGGCAAGAATACCCTTGACTCCACTTCTCGTTTCTAGAACAATATCAGACTTCTTCAGATGTAGGGCTGCAGCAATAACCTCTGGTTTAAGCTCCTTCTCCAAGCCTGTGAAGGGTCTTTGATCAAGAACAGGTATACCCAGAAGCTTAGAGAACTCCTCCATGGTGGGGACTAACTGATAGTCAGGGAATGTAAAGCAATGGTGCTTAGGGTCAAAGAACTGAAACAGAACACTCATCATGTCTTCATTGAACCCTGAAGTAACTAGATCCAATAGGCGACCATGTCTCTTGATGAACTGGGAGTGATCAGACACTTGAGAAACCAACTCTTTAAGCTTGGCAGGTATGCCCACAAAGTTAATCCTGATGGTGTTTCTACGAGCAGAAGCCATGACCTGCAACAAAGAACAAAGATAAATCCTTTGGTCCTTGAAATGGTTAGTGAAAATGCTATGCTTATGATGCATGATGATGTCATGATGTTATGCTCAATCACAAACATGTGGCACACACAAACAAGTCACACCATAGCCCTAGGTTTAAAGGCTTGCATGAGGTTTAAGGTAAGTACCCTCCCCTGAAGTTAGATGGTTCATCCTGTCCTACAAAAGTAACCGGGTTCTAAGGGATCTCAATATCATTGATCCTTCACAAGGGTGGTTGATCAGAAGGCAACTTACTTGCCAACCAAAACCCTCCAAGTTTAAGATCTCAATGAGTGTAGCATCGAGTGTCAACCAACTTCAGTCTGCACCAAAGCCGGTTACCTCACTACTTTCTAAAGGCCAAGATGAGTCAACTAGGGTTCTAAAAGTTAGTTAGTGCATTGACAACATATGGCAGCCTCATATTATCCTCAACTTGACTTAAGGAACATAAGCACCAACCAAGAAGTCGCACTAACTATGGCCACCAGATCAACCGTATCGATATACGTCGTACAGTTTCCTTGGTCTATTGCCATTTACCTAAGGTACACTAGATCCGGGTTAGGACCTCACATAAGAGCACCCCAACAAGTAATATAAAGCAAACAAGGCAAACAATTTAAGTGATCTAATTCCTAAGGGTACCCCTCTTTAATATTAAATCCCCAGCAGAGTCGCCAGTTCTGTAACACGGTGGGAGAACTGACTTTAGTTATGTTGCGGATAGCAAGAGTCGCCACCGACTTTTATTTTATCCAAAAGGAAAGGGTATAAAAGAACAGGAAAGACCTTAAGAGAATATTTTGGGTCCGGGGGGTAGGTTATGTAAAGGGAAGGTGTTAGCACCCTTTACATCCATGGTTATCCATGGGCTCTTAGTTACTTAGCTCACTTTAAATTGTTTTTTGAAATTGTAGTGTGTGAATAGAAAAATTTTCAGAATAGTTAATAATAATCCATGTACGGATGTGTAAAAACTTGTTTTTTTGAAAATTTGTTTGAAATTGTGAAGAGTTTGAAATTTTTTGAAGTGAGCAAGTACATAAGAGGAACCTACCCTAATGTTTAAAGTCTTTCTTGTTCTTTATCCTTTCATTGGTAAGACTATCCCTACTATTAAGGAGTAGGTAGTCATTACCTTGGATGTAAGGGACATGAGAGGGACATTCTGTTTTAAGAAGGCAACTGTGGGGTGTAATAAGCATACTGAAGGGACTATCATCATTATTCGAAGGGACTCGATTCGTATAGGCAACCATGAGGGACTTGATGATTTTCTTTTTAAAGGGACTTACTTTATACACCCCACTTGACCATTATTCGTAGGCAACTTGAGGGATAACCTTAGAAAGTGAGACGGCGATAAAAATCGACTTACGTGTGTGAGTGTTTAATTTAATTATCTTTGATTAAAAGTGATCTAGAATTAATTTTAAGAACATACATGTTTTGCACTCCCTAATTACTAACCATAGCAAAAATAAAAATATTTACAAATTTACATCCAGGAGCATTTACATAATAACTATAATAAGCAAAAAATAAATAAATAAATAAATAGCAAAAATAATTAACAAGCTAAAATAATAAATAAATAATAATTAGGGGTTAGTAAATAATAATAATAAGTAAGGTTAGCAAAATAATGACAATAAGCATAATTAAAATATAAATGGATTAGTGATAATAAAATAATAATAATAGTAATTAGAAAAATAAACAAGGTTAGAGAAATAATAAGAATAAGATTAGTGAAAATAAATAATGAGGAAAAAATACACAATATTAGAGACATAATAATAAAGATATAATATAATAGTAAATCACAATAGAAAAATATTATAAATGATATAATTAGAATAATAAGCACAAAGTTTAATTTTAAATATATAATAAGAAAAATTTCTAAGCATAATATAAATCATTTACAACAATTCAATTACTTATCAACAATTATTAAAAGATATTTATTCATTATGAGAAAATAAATTTTAAATGTCATGTTTATAAAAATAACCATATTTACAAAATTAATCTTATTTATAAAATTTTAATTTTTATTAATTATCCTATTTACAAATTATTTTAAACATATATTAACATTTATTTATTAAAACAATATTCACATATTATAAGGAGAAAATAAGCTTAAAATATTATATTCATATTTACAAACAAATTTACAAGAATTATACTAAATAAATGTACATAAAATTATTTAGAAAAATATAAGATTAGGTTTTGTTTTAGAAAATATTTTAGAATAAAGTTATTTTAATTAATATACATACTATAATTTATTTACATAATTATAAAAATAATTTTCATAAGAAAAAGATATATAGAGTTTAAATTATATTTAACATTATTTTAATTATATTTATATACATATACTTTTAATAATTAAACAAAAAATAGAAAATAGGAAAAAAAACTGCAAAAAAGAGAGGAACTTACCTGATCAGGATTTGATCCCATGTCCTCATGTTTACCAGCAACAACAATAACCACCAGGCTAGCCCACACGCAGGTGAAAGAGAACGAAGGCTAGCTGCTTTTGTGCTTCATCCAGAAAATTCAAAAAAAATAATGAGAACAAAAGGCCTGGGGTGTGATTCGTACCCAGGAGCTTGTGAATGCAAGCATGCGCGCGCTACCGTCTGGCTGGGAGAGCCTTCCTGTTAGCTGAATGGCATTGAACTATAATATATTAAGTCTTCTATTATTCTGAAAAATAAAACAAAAATAATGACCCAAGCAGGACTCGAACCCTGGCCTTTCCATCAAACGCACATGCATCCTTCCACTGGGACAAGCCAATGCTTGTGATAACCAAATAACAAAACAACATAAAATAAGTTAACATTATTTGAATTTCTGGGCGCGCGGGAAGCAGCTTCATCTTCTCCAATTTACCTGCGAAATCACTTTTGAATTTTCCTGCGAATATTGTTGCAAGTTCTTCATGGTTCTTGACCTGCGAAAATCAAACTCACACCAAACAGTAATGATTCATCAAATTGATTACAGTTTTATGATCCTTAAGTCTCATAGAACATTCCCATGTTCTTAGAATTTATTTAAACTCATTGAAACACCAAACCCTAATTTCAAGAGCTAAACCCTAACAATGGCTGAATCTGTTCTAGGCAAGGAAAATCCAATTAGTTTGTCCAGAATCGTTCCTTGGATCATTACAAACACAAAAACACAAACCAAATTCATTAGTAATACACAAATAAGTAGAATCGAAAAAATGAAATTCAAGGTAAAACTTGATTCGGGTTCATCAATGTGTGATGCTATGAGGCAATGTAATGATCAGTTTATGTTCCATGATGATCAAGGAAGCCAACCATGTCCATAAAATACCTTGTAGTGCTTTGGATTGAAGAATCCGAATCCCACTTTTTTGCTTGAATTTTGAGTTTTGAACTTACACTTTTGGCTGCTGGATTCGTCCCCCTTTGTTAGGTTTATGTTTAGTATATATATGTGAGTGAATTAGGTCAGAAATATGGATTGGTTGTGTGAAGATTTGATCCAAAAATATTGAAAAAGATCATGGTGTAAAAGTTCAAATATTTGATCATGAAGACTTGCTATTCTTGGACTAATCACATGATTCCTTTCTCTTTCAAATTCAATCACCAATTATGAAATTCTAGAAACTCAATCTTCACCCAAAAATAGATTTTCATATTTTATATTTATTTAAAATGATTTTTATGAATTAAATCAATAATAAATAAA
Organism: Lathyrus aphaca; assembly: GCA_963966055.1. Lineage (NCBI taxonomy): Eukaryota > Viridiplantae > Streptophyta > Magnoliopsida > Fabales > Fabaceae > Lathyrus > Lathyrus aphaca. The sequence goes on along the minus strand of OZ014524.1, from coordinate 106,847,460 downwards.
AATAAAATAATAAAAATGCTGAATTTTGGTCAATTGGGTCGTGCATAATGATATGAGGTGGATTGGGTCACAACTTAGCAAGCCCATTTGGAAAGAATTACTTTTAGACCTCCATTTTCAACATAAACCATCACAAAATTTCCCAACTTTGCAAGGGCATATCTCCCTCAATTTTAAAGGTATGAGGGTGTTCTTGGACATTTTGGAAAGCTTGAAGAGTCCTCTAAACAACCCTATTGGTTTCAGGTCCATATCATTTACCAATCTCAAGTTATACCCTTTTGAAGTTGTTGACTTTTTGTTGACTTTTGAAATGACCTATAATGTCTTAGATCATATCTTTCAAATGAAGCATTTTTGGGCTTAACTTTCAACATCAAAGTTGTAGAGAATTCAATTTCCTTCAAAATGAGATTTGGATGGAGACTTGGTGATGAAGTATGTGAAAGTTATGGCTGGTCAAAGTTCAGTTGACTTTTACTGAGGAAACCCTAATTTAGAAACTCCTGATTATTGATGATCTGGAATTTTCTTGATGAATCATGATCAACCCTTGATCAAATGATGAATTTTACTTCATATACTTGATGTTGGCAAAAAATCATGAAGTTTGACTTTGGTTTGACCACAGTTGACCTCAGTTTGACTTTTTAACTCCATTGACTGGTTTTGACTTATCTGATCATCTGACTGAGCAAACTTTTGAGAAAAGTCTTGAAACTTGTCATGGGGGTTCTTATACACATATAAGATATTATGAAGCTCACTTGAGGTATTGGAAGTCCATTTAGCCTGATTAAAATCAAAACCCTAGTCTTGGATGCCCTGCTTAGGAGGTGCATTGTCTGAGGGGATTGTCAACTCTTTTGACCAATTGTGAACTTTGTGAACCTTGTGAACCATCATAAAATGTCTTGTGAACCTCATGGGAGGTATTGTGAAGCTTGTGAACCTTGTGAACCTCATGAAGTGGCTTTGTAGACCTCATGAACCTCAGGAGAGCTTTGTAATTATTGTGAATCTTGTGAACCTTGTGAACCTTCATAAAGTAACTTGTAGACTTCATGAACTTCATGAAAGGTCTTGAAGATGTTGAGAAACTTGTGAACCTTGTGAACCTTCAAGAAGTGACTTGTAGACTTCATGAATCTCATGAAAGGTATTGAAAGCATTGTGGGACTTGTGAACCTTGTGAACCTTCAAGAAGTAACTTGTAGACTTCATGAACCTCATGAAAGGTTATGCAAGTGTTGGAGAACTTGTGAACCTTGTGAACCTTCTTAGAACACAAAGTCTTGTATTGTGAGGGAAAATTTTGGGGTGCAACAGTATGGGTACACTATGAGTGCAAATTTGGAGTGAAGGATTGTGAAAATTTGATGTGGTTTGAAGCTTGGTTCTGATATTTGTTTTTTTTGCAGAATTTTGTTAAGGTTATCCAAGCTTGCTTATTGTGATGAATGAAGATTGATTTTATATGTGAGATTGATAAGGGGTATAATGGAAATTGGAGTAGAAATGAGAGGATAAGGATTGAGAAAATTCTGTTGAGCTGTTTTTGTGGGTGGAATCTTGCACAATGGGGTGTGTTGCTGCGGACAGTGGCCAGACTGGGAATTGGTGAGTGGAAAAAGTGGGAATTTGTTGGTTAGTGAGATTTGTGGTGGATGAAAAATCTCTAAGCATGTGACTATAAAATTTATAATAATAATAAAACTAAAACTTATAGTAAAACTAATAATAGTAATAATAATAATAGAAAAAAATAATGACAATAACAATAATAATAATAATAATAATAATAATAATAATAATAATAGAAATACTAAAAATAGTAATAATTAATAATAATAAAAAGTATAATAATAAGTAAGAATTATAAAAATAAAAGTAAAAAGAGATAGTAACAGAATAATAATAGTGACAAAATAAAATAGAATGTTTTCTTTTCTTTTGTGATTTTGTTATAATAAATGAATTTTTAAAAAGATAATGGGCCTAAGAAAAATGGTTTTGATAGAAATAAAAAGAGACATTTCTTTATATTTTATGAATAATGACTAAATAACAAACCTAGGATAATATAAAAGGGGAATTAAAATTTTTAGAAAATAATGAATGTATTTTTTTACTTTTTGGTAGTTGAATTTTTTTAACTTTTGTACATATATAAGAAAACAGTAAATGGGCTAATGGGCTTGAATCAACAAAAACAACACTGGTTTTTCGTTTTGAAAATAAATGACATATTTTTGGATTTTTCGAATATTCAGACAGAAAAATAAAAGGGTACATATATTTTTTTGGAATTTCTAAAAAAATGACACAGTAAAATAAAATGGCGCGGGTAGGACAAATTTGGGGTATGACAGATGCCCTTATCGAATTGGCTTAAACCGGGTAAGATGAACTGGCTCGCGTTCAATCTTTCAAGGTATAAGATAATTAGATATTAAGAGACTCCAAATTTGTCCGATAAATGAAATAACTGGAAGTGATGGGTGACACAGCAAGAAATAAATTGACAAAATAAATCACTTATCATCGGAGGATGATAAGGCAAATAACTGAAAATATAAAATCACTTATCACCAGAGGATGATAAGGCAATAAACCAAAAATAAAATCACTTATCAACAGAGGATGATAAGGCAATAAACTGAAAATAAAATCACTTATCAACAGAGGATGATAAGGCAAAGGACTGAAAAATAAAATCACTTATCACCAGAGGATGATAAGGCAAAAGACTGAAAATAAACTCACTTATCAACAGAGGATGATAAGGCAAAGGACTGAAAAATAAAATCACTTATCACCAGAGGATGATAAGGCAACAGACAGAAAATAAAATCACTTATCAACTGAGGAAGATAAGGCAAATGACAGAATATAAAATCACTTATCAACAGAGGAAGATAAGGCGAATAAACTTAAAAATAAAATCACTTATCAACAGAGAATGATAAGGCGAATGACTGAAAAAATAAAATCACTTATCAACAGAGGAAGATAAGGCAACAAACAGAAAATAAAATCACTTATCAATTGAGGAAGATAAGGCAAATGACAGAAAATAAAATCACTTATCAACTGAGGAAGATAAGGCGAATGACAGAAAATAAAATCACTTATCAACAGAGGATGATAAGGCGAATAGACTGAAATTTAAACACGGCTATTGAATCCGCCAAGAGGATGCCTGGAATCTTTGATTGATATGATCTTCCGTTGGGGAAAGGACCGGAAACTTGTGCTGATCCTGGATCCTGAGTTATGCAACTATGATTGACTTTTGAAATGGTATTCCATAGCGATGGAGATACGATGCAAATGTTTATGCATTGAGATGTAAGTTTGAAAATGTTGGGGATATGAAAAGGCTGATTTATTTGGGTATGCAAATGATGCATATGTTGTAAATGATGCGTATGACGTTAATGATGCATAATGATGCATATGAGCGAATGGAATGAAAGGTGCCAGCTTGGTGGACTTTTGGTTTGGTAGTTGCCAATAATTATTGGACTTTGGGTGGGTGGAGGGATTGATTCCCCGACACTCGATCTTCGACGATGTATGATCAGAAGATGGATCTGAAAACTCCAAGTTTGGTCACTTGCTGATGAGCGAAGCGACTTAATTGACGTATGAAGACTGATTTGCTTTGAATGATTGTCAACGTCTAGCAAGGACTATCTGTTCAGCTGGGGAGAAGAGATAGGAGGATTTGCTCCTTGTTTGCTTGCCCCTGCCTGTAGGGTGTTTGAAAAAAATCTGATGGGGAAGCTTTGGCAATGACCATGGCATGACCTGCCCCTGATTAAGCTTTTGAAGGTGATTTTGCCCCTGACTAGGCTGATTTTGAAATAAATTGCTCCTGATTGGGCTGTTGAAGATGCCTTGTCCCTGATTGGACTGTTGAAGTATTCTTGATTTATGTTGGCACCAATGAAGTTCAAATTTTCTCTTGATTGCCCCTTGTTGGGATTGTAATGATGTCAAGCACTAAATTGCAATTAAATTGTTCATACACAAATGGTAATGTTAATGTAAAGTTCGTGTAAGTTTTGAAAAAGTCGATTTATTTGAATGCTGTGAAAGTGTGACGAATGGACCGTTAGCCCAAACGAGGTGCTGATTTAGAAAGTGCGTAAAGGATGCAGCAAGAATAATGTGCAATCGAGATTGAATATTAGCAAATATTTGGGAGTCAATTTACGCAACCTTGTTGGTAACATGCTTTCAGACTAAACCCTGCCTCAATTAGGACTTTCGAGGGTTGTAACGTGGTCTGGTTAATGGTTTTGAGAAATAAAGGTATAAGGCTCAAAGTTTGATTTGTACCCATCCCTTCTTCGAAATTTTCTCCAGTCCTATGTCCAGTTAACTCTACATATGCATTTGTTTTGACGTTGCAAGAGTGAATATGAAGCTTCAAAGTTTGCTTGAAGACGACAGTCATCTATTTTGCTGGTGGTGACCCTTTGATTTTTTGATTTGGTGGTCACTGATATTTGTTTTGTTTTTGCTGAGGATTTGAGCTCCTCTTTTGATTTCTTTTTTCGACTAAGTCTCCCTTCGGGTGCTCAACTTAGCGATTTGTCTTTTCTATATATATTTTTTATTTTGTTGAATACTCTGACTGCCAAGTCATTCATTGTTGATCCTCCGACGGGATGTCTCATCTTGCGATTTGAAGGTGTAGTCAGATTAACTGAACAACTACCCTGCCCCGGGTTAAATGTAAGGGTTGTATCCGAAAGAAACTCCTACTTCTAGGCTCGAAGTGGTTGACTAGGGATTAACTCCTTATATCTCCAGTGTTTGGTGATTTGAAAGAAATGCCTGTACATCATTGACGAGGTTTTATCCGAAAGCATACCGCAACAGTTATGGGTATTTAGTTTTCATCATCCTCCCTCAAATATTTGTTAAAGTGAAGTGAGGGAAATATTTTTGTGATTTTTGTTATAAATGATAAGTATGAGCGAATGCGAATAAATTGATTCAAAACATGCATAAACATAACATTAACATAACCAAGTACAAAAGATAACAATGTTCAGAGCAAATAGTATTTAAATAAACATTACAAAACAACGGGAATGCAAAAATAATAAATGGCGATGGCTGCCTTGATTTGAGGAATTGAACTTCTCTTGATTGAATGCTTCAAAGTTGGAGACTACTCAGCTTGGTCTTCAACAACCCCTTCAGATGTCTTCACTTGTTGGCACCGTGTGATGGCATTGGATCGTTCTGGACATTTGGATTTCTCGGAGTGAGAGTGAGGTCCTTAGAGTTGATCATGTATTGAATCAAGTGTTTGAAGGCATGGCAGTTCTAGATGGTGTGACCTGGAGCGCCTTTGTGATACTCACAACGAGCATTGGCATCATAGTTCCGGGCATTACCAGTCTGAGGTGGCATATCTCTCAAAGTGAGAGGTCCTTTTGCCGTTAGCTGTTTAAAGATTTCAGTATATGTCATAGGCAGGGGATCAATGTGCCTATCATATCCTCTTTGCTGATATGGTGGACGCTGTTGAGGAGCACGTTGTTGTTGTCGACCAGGCCGTGGTGGATAAGCCGATTGCTGGTATGGATTGGGCGCATACTGCGCAGTTGCAACCATAGGAGGTGGACGTGGTTGATGAGCCATCTGAGGCGGAAATAAAGCTTGAAAGGCCTGCTGATAAGGCATTGGAGGAACTGGCTGATATGGCATAGGAGCATATTGTGCAGCAGCAACGTAGGGGTACTGGTAGTGGGGAACTGGTGCAGGTGCACTCTGTTGAAAATTCCCACTTGCAGCAGAGATGGCATTTGTTTCGCCCTTTTTATACCCGTTGAAAGGTTTCTTGACATTGTTTTGGCTGCTAGAGCCTCCTTGAATCTTTCCACTTTTCAAACCTTCTTCGATTCTTTCTCTGACCATTACCATGTCTGAGAAACCAGAAGATACGCTGCTGATCAGCTTCTCGTAGTATTGCCCCTGTAGGGTACCCATGAAGATGTCGATCAATTCACGGTCAACCAATGGAGGATGAACTCTGGCAGCTAGCTCTCTCCAGCGTTGGGCGTACTCCTTAAAGGATTCGCTCTCTTTTTGAGACATACTCTGAAGTTGAGTACGGTTAGGAGCAAGGTCAGTGTTGTACTTGTACTGCTATTTGAATGCATCAGATAGATCAAGCCAAGTACGAACATTGTTGCGCTCGAGCTGCATGTACCATTCTAGAGACACTCCAGACAGGCTGTCTTGGAAGCAATGGATCATGAGCTTGTCATCTTTAGCATGAGCAGCCATTTTCCTGCAGTACATCCTCAAATGAAGCTCAGGACAGCTGAGGCCTTTGTACTTCTCGAATTCTGGAAGTTTGAACTTAGCAGGGACCACAACATCTGGAACTAAGCACATGTCTGAGGCACTCAGAGAAGTCGAGTTGTGTCCTTCCATGATTCGGAGTTTTTCAGCTAACTCACGACACATCTTCATAGCTTCGGATTCTTGAACAGCATGAGGATTGGTGATTGGAACAGCAGTATGCATCTCATACTCAACTTGATGATTCTCTTCGGTTTGAGGAAACTGGACTTGAGTTGGAATAGGTTGAGCTTGAGGAATAGCACCAACAGTGACACCAGAAGCAGGTATTGGTTGGGAAGTGACCTCTTCAACAGCAGGAGTGAAGCCTGGAGGCAAGCCATAGACCAGAGGATTTGGAACGGGAACTGAAGGCATTTCTCGTGAGGTAGATCCTTGCACTTGAGCATTGTTCATTGCGGCAGCAGCTTCGCGACGTTCTTCCATTCTTGCCAAAGATTGCAAAGTCTCATAAATCTGGTAAATCTTGCTCTTGACCGAGTCAATCTCTTCTCTCATAGCAGCTTGCTCTTCTTGAATCACGCCCATCAGTCTTCTAGTGTTGGCTCGAGTTAAGTACGGTCGTCTAGCTCGATACGGGCGTCGGGAAACCAGCTTGATTTACTGAAGATGGAGGAACATGAAAATAAGTTCTCGGATTTTGGAATGAAATGCAAGAATTAATGCAAATGAAATGATATGCAATGTCAGAATCCAGGATCAAGAGATCAGGGTCTCATGAGTCCAAGGTACAGATGGAGGATACTCTGATCATGAACTCACTGGGTAAATTCTAAAGTTTTAGGGGTCCCAAAGTTATCAATTCATATGGCTGTTCATCACACGCGCCATAAGCATGATGGTTGATTGACTCCACCATATGAATCTATTTTGGGTGAGATCTTCGTATCGACAACCCACGAGAGAAAACTTTCTCGGGAGTCCATACTACGTGATCATCGACACAAGGTTTAAAACAAAGTCCTGGAGTTATGGAACTTTCTCAACTGTTTGATGCACATGTTAATTTCATACATTCTTGACAGTCAATCAACTCCATTGAGTAAGTCTATTCCAAGTGAGGTTTTCGTATCGAGCCACGCGAGGGCGAACCTTGGTGCCCAATACTACGCAACCATCAACCGATGTTTTAACCGAAAGGTTCTAAAGGTTCTCAGAGTTAATGACCCTAATGAAAGCCACTGAGCACACACGTCAAGGACTTGACGGTTGTCAGTATTCTCATTAAAATCTACTCCAAGTGAGGTTTTCGTATCGACAACCCACGAGAGTGGTTCTCTCGGGATCCCATACTACACAACCTCGCTAACTTATGTTTGTACTCGAAAGCCCGGGTATAGAGCTCTTCCCTCAAGTTTCTTTCGATCAAGTATCAATCCAAGTTATAGTACCAAGGAGCCATAAGATATATAAAATGGAATGCGATAAAAAAAGCGATAAAAATAAACAAGCAAGGCATAAAAGCAAACATCCAAACAAGCACAAAAAACCTAGACTAGGCTTGACTCGCATAGGGGTGAACCAGTCCCCAGCAGAGTCGCCAGCTGTCGTACCCCGAAAAATACGACCTCACGCGATCCGAAAAAGACGGAGCCGCGCGCCGGACGGACTGAAGAGTCGCCACCTATTCTATTTATTCCCGAAGAGGGAAAGGGAAGATATAGATACAACCCGGGAGGAGAAGGATGAGGACAAAGGTCAACGGAACCATTGCCTGGGTTCGGGAGTCGGTTATGCAGGGGGAAGGTATTAGCACCCCCTACTTCCATCGTACTCGATGGGAACCATCTAAGTTAACGCGCGCAAAAGGATGTCTATGCTTAAACGAATTGCTTGCTAGAGGGAAATGAGTTGAATTATAAGTTAGATTGAACCTAGGTGCTCGGCAAGGATTGAGATCCTCGTGCCTACGTACTCCCGTGTGCAATGGGAAAGTCAGAGCCTCGTAGTTCGGCCTACTAAGGGTAATGGTTGTTCGATTTTATTACCTTTCTTCGATGAAAGGGTTTAGGAGTTGAAATGCACTAAAGACTATGGATAGTTTATCTCGCCCAACAGGACGAGCGTCCTGCGTCGAAATAATCGGAGCGAGTAACGAGAGCTCGTTATCCTCCTTTCTACCGCTTAAGGCTCGTGGCGCACAAATCTTCTCGTTTAGAATGTTTTATTTCCTAAGACTGCTTGAGGTTGGATCAAGGGTTTGGATCTAATCGAAACGTTTTGGTTTTCTGAAGTTTAGAGGGTAAATGCAAGTGGAGGTTTATTTTGTGGTTTGTTAGCGAGGCACGAAGTGCTCGGCTCGCAAGGATAGGAGGATCCTAATAAACGAGATAATAACTGGAAAATAAAGTGCAAGTGTGCAAGTGCAATCGCTTGGCGTTGGACCAAGGATTCAGAATAAAATAAAATGCGGAAAATAAAATACGTACAGAGTAAGGGGAGAGGGATACAAAATAAATACAGGGGATTGCGAGAAATAAATGGTCTCGTTGTAATTAGCCCAAGAGAAAGCGTGTGTGCAGTGTTTTTGAACTGTTCGAAGGCGTTCAGCCTGTTTAATCGGGACATAACTATTCGAAGGCGTTGGACCTTTTAATCGAGCGCAACTATTCGAAGGCGTTGGACCTTTTTGGGACGCGACGAAATTTTGTTCGTGAACTGCCTTAGAATCGATTCAAAATCGGAATCATTCTATAAGGAGTCGAAACGTAAATTGAAATGCGATAATAAATGAATAAACTGAATTGAATATTAAATAGAATAATAAATTGAATAATTGAATAAATAATATTGAAAATAATGAATTAAATTATATTACAAGTTTTTGTTCAGAATAAAAATAATAGAATAAAATAAAAAGAGGGCCTCATATTGACCGCTCATCACCGATTAAATGTAATCGGGCGAAAAATGGCCTTTTACTATATCATCGGCCCCAAAAATATAATCAAGAAAGTATATATATACCTTAAGACATTTTTTTATAAATAAAAAGAATATTATCAAACAAAAAATTGAAATGAAGATAACATATTATAAAATAAAAAAAACTAACTTCTAAATATTTAATAAATAGTAAAAATGATGAAATTTAAAAAAGAAATACCAAAATAGAGGGAGGTATTGGTTCATATTGTTAACCGTATGTAGCATCCAATTATTCTAAGGGCTTTAAAAGCCTAAGGCTAAATACAATAAATTTTAAATAAATAAAGAGGTTTCATTTTTTTTTAAATGATCAAAAATTAAAACACAGCAACAAAATGGGAGTAGAGGTGATTCCTTTCCCTTTTTTAAAAAAACAGAAACACGGGCTCCCAAGCCCATTACACACCATAAGGAACTCCTGTTAAATTATTTTATTAAAATTTAAAGAAAAATCAGCAATAATAAAAAACAAATACCCCTTAAAGAATAAAAATAAACAAAGTAACACAAAAGAAAAAGAAAACACAGTTAGTGAAAAGAGGATAAGAAAACCCACCCTCAATGTTTGTTTTCCGCCGTCTCCGCCTCTCTCTCTGTCTCGCGGTCTTCTGCCTCTGGCTTCACGCTCTGTTTCCCTCTCAAACGCCGATTCTCTCCTTCGTGTCGTCTTCGTCTCTCTCTCAATGATCCGCGGTTTGGATCGCGGCGGTTCGGTGATCCGTGCGGTGAGTTTTCCGACGGTTTCTGCGAAGGTGAAGGACTCACGGTGAAGGGTTTGTGACACGGCGGTGGTGGCGGCCCTCCGTTTCAAGGTTCCGGATTTCTCAAGCGGCAGGCTTGTGTGTTCGTCTCGGGTCGGTGAAGATGGTTTCGGATTTCGGCTTGGAGGTTTTGTTTTAGATCCGATTTGATTTTTGACGGTTTTGTGGTGGCTTGAGTTGATATCTCATGGTGATGATGTGATTCTGTGAACGGGTTGAGTGGTAGTGATGTTTGGACTGCGGATTCAGCTTGTTCACATTGTTATGGAAGGTGAGTCGGATTTATGGTGAGCTTGAAGAAGAGGAAAGGTTTATGTGCGATTTTGAGGTGGAGATTTGGTTAGAAATGGTTTTGTGAGTTTCGTTTTGTTTCGTTTTCCACTCAACAGATTTCGTGGTTTCTCACGGTTTTCCGGCGCGGTGGAAAGCTTTCGGGAGGTTTTTGCTGTTTTCTTTTGGATTCGTTTTCTGCTTTTGGTTTATGTTGTTTTTGTTGAAGGTGGGTGATGAAGGTTTTGGCAAGAAGGGGTGCTTTTCGTTGGTTGACGTATTGTATTTGATGCTGGTTTATGCGATGGATTGAGTGGTGAAGATGGCGTCGTGGTGTTTTGTGGTATGGTGAGGTTGTTTCTAGTTTCACTGTGTTATTTTTATTTGTGGTAAATTTATTTGAAATGAGAGAAAAAAAATGCAGAAGGAACAAGGATGACGGTTTGAATATGGTGTTTGGCAAACATATTTTGTTGAGATTTAAATGTGTTTGGATTGAAATTGCAGGTGAGTATGGGTACACTATGAGTGCAAATTTGGAGTGAAGGATTGTGAAAATTTGATGTGGTTTGAAGCTTGGTTCTGATATTTGTTTTTTTGCAGAATTTTGTTAAGGTTATCCAAGCTTGCTTATTGTGATGAATGAAGATTGATTTTATATGTGAGATTGATAAGGGGTATAATGGAAATTGGAGTAGAAATGAGAGGATAAGGATTGTGAAAATTCTGTTGAGCTGTTTTTGTGGGTGGAATCTTGCACAATGGGGTGTGTTGCTGCGGACAGTGGCCAGGCTGGGAATTGGTGAGTGGAAAAAGTGGGAATTTGTTGGTTAGTGAGATTTGTGGTGGATGAAAAATCTCTAAGCATGTGACTATAAAATTTATAATAATAATAAAACTAAAACTTATAGTAAAACTAATAACAGTAATAATAATAATAGAAAAAAATAATGACAATAACAATAATAATAATAATAATAATAATAGAAATACTAAAAATAATAATAATTAATAATAATAAAAAGTATAATAATAAGTAAGAATTATAAAAATAAAAGTAAATAGAGATAGTAACAGAATAATAATAGTGGCAAAATAAAATAGAATGTTTTCTTTTCTTTTGTGATTTTGTTATAATAAATGAATTTTTTAAAAGATAATGGGCCTAAGAAAAATGGTTTTGATAGAAATAAAAAGAGACATTTCTTTATATTTTATGAATAATGACTAAATAACAAACCTAGGATAATATAAAAGGGGAATTAAAATTTTTAGAAAATAATGAATGTATTTTTTTACTTTTTGGTAGTTGAATTTTTTTAACTTTTGTACATATATAAGAAAACAGTAAATGGGCTAATGGGCTTGAATCAACAAAAACAACACTGGTTTTTCGTTCTGAAAATAAATGACATATTTTTGGATTTTTCGAATATTCAGACAGAAAAATAAAAGGGTACATATATTTTTTTGGAATTTCTAAAAAAATGACACAGTAAAATAAAATGGCGCGGGTAGGACAAATTTGGGGTATGACAGGATCCATTTTGGAAATTAGCAGTGTGGTATGAGTCAACATGTACTGTCTCAGTCGGCGAGCAGCCCATACCAAAGCGCAACAAGTTTTCTCGAGCAGTGAGTAACGGGATTCACAGTCGGTAAACTTTTTGCTAAGGTAATAAATAGCGTACTCTTTTCGACCAGACTCGTCATGTTGGCCTAGAACGCACCCCATTGACCCTTCTAGCACAGTCAAGTACATGATAAGCGGCCATCCTGGAACTGGAGGCATTAGAATCGGAGGCTCCTGCAAATATTATTTTATCTTATCAAAGGCTCTTTGGCAGTCCTCATTCCACCTGACCGTTTGTTCTTTTCTTAGCAGTTTGAATATTGGTTCACACGTGGCAGTTAGATGAGATATAAACCGTGAAATGTAGTTCAACCTCCCTAAAAACCCGCGCAGTTCTTTTTCTGTTCTCGGTGCAGGCATATCTTGTATTGCTTTTACTTTTGCATGATCCACCTCGATTCCTTTCTGACTAACAATGAAACCCAATAGTTTTCCGGAACGCACTCCGAATGTGCACTTGTTTGGATTAAACCTCAGCTTATACTTTATCAGTCTATCAAACAGCTTCTTGAGATTGACCAGATGCTCTTCTTCGTCTCGGGACTTAGCAATCATATCGTCCACATAACACTCTATCTCCTTGTGTATCATGTCATGGAACAATGTGACCATAGCCCACTGATAAGTTGCCCCGGCGTTCTTCAAACCAAAGGGCATAACCTTGTAGCAGAATGTACCCCACGGGGTAATGAACGTTGTTTTCTCCATGTCTTCCGGTGCCATCTTAATCTGATTATATCCGGAGAAGCCATCCATGAAGGAAAATACCGAGAATTGAGCGGTGTTATCTACCAGCACATCAATGTGAGGTAATGGGAAGTCATCTTTTGGGCTCGCTCTGTTTAAATCCCGGTAATCAACGCACATCCGAACTTTGTCGTCCTTCTTTGGTACAGGCACAATGTTAGCTACCCAAGGTGGGTAACTAGTTACGGCAAGGAATCTGGCATCCCATTGCTTCTGAACTTCCTCCTTGATCTTCATCGCCATGTCAGGACGAGTTCTTCTCAACTTATGTTTCACAGGAGGACAATCTTCTCTCAATGGTAGCTTATGCACAACAATGTTGGTATCCAACCCTGGCATATCTTAATATGACCAGGCGAAGATATCCACATACTCATGCAGCATACCAATCAGCTCTTTCTTTACTTCGGCCTGCAGACTGGCCCCAATCTTAATCTCTTTCTTCACATCTTCAGTGTCGATGTTGATGATCTCAATTTCTTCCTGATGAGGCTGAATAACCTGTTCCTCTTGTTTCAACAATCTGACCAATTCTTCAGGGAGTTTGCAGTCTTCCTCAACCCCTTCATCAGCTTGGTAGATAGGATTGTCAAAGTCATGCGTGGTCATAGCAGGAACGTTATTAATAGAATCCGGATGATCAACACTGCACAGATGATGTGCTTATTTCAGAATCTGCTTAATTTCAAAAGAGACGCAAACACACAAACAAAAAGAAAAACACATTGCCATTTTTTTTCTGAAAAATTTAAAACGAAAGAAAGAGAATACAATTTGTCTGAAAATGTCCTTTATTTCATGGTAAAATAAATGCATAATAAACATGGTGGCCCATACAATGGATCCTTGCACCTTGGGTAGAGTGCAGGATTTGACAATGCAGCATGATAAGAAAATGAAACAAATAAATTACTCTGATTTCCAGGTAACTTGGACGATTTCTTCAGCAGACCAGTTCCTTAGCTCCTCTCCAGGTGCACACGGATGAATCCAGTTGTCCCAGTCACTATCACTGTCTCCATCTTTGCTTGTCACACAGATATGGTTGCGGTCGAGCATCCCAGCGCTTGTAAAAGTAATAGCTTTACCACTTGGAGGCCAGTTAGATCCACTAGGCTGATAACCCAAACCAAACTTATCATCTTTCTTCTCTAATTCCAGCAATTTTCCCCAGCCTTGGGCGCTTCCTGACTGAACTACTTCCTTTGCTTGCTTGTAGGAGTGAATGGAGGTACCTTCTTTATCATTGCTTCTCTCCACAGGAGCCAAAATGTTGACATTAACCGCTTCGAAGGCCTGACACAGAGTCTCATGGATCTCTTCGTCCATCTCCACATATTTGAAAGTTGATAAGTGGCTCACAAAGATGTCTTCCTCTCTGCACACAGTGATTACTTGGCCATCAACCACGTACTTGAGCTTTTGATGCAGAGTGGATGTTACAGCTCCGGTAGTATGAATCCATGGACGTCCCAACAAGCAATTGTACGCGGGCTGAATGTCCATGACGTAGAAGGTGCTTTTGAATACTTGAGACCCTATTTTCACAGGTAACTCAACTTCTCCAAACACTGACCTTCTAGACCCATCAAAAGCTTTCACTATCAAATCACTGGGTCTTAAGACGATACCATCAACATTTAGCTTCATCAATGCTTTTTTCGGGAGAACATTAAGAGAAGAGCCTGTGTCAACCAGGACATGCGACAAAACAGCCCCCTTACACTCCATAGTAATATGCAGTGCTTTGTTATGGTTACGGCCCTCTGACGTAAGGTCTCTATCTGTAAAGCCCAACCCATGGCTTGAATTCACACTGCCCACTACAGCTTCCAGTTGATTAACAATTATTTCTTGAGGAACGTATGCCATCTGCAACACTTTCAGCAAGGCTTCTCTATGTGCTGGAGAACACATCAGCAAAGAAAGAATTGATATTTTGGACGGCGTCTGGTTCAACTGTTAGACCACCTTATAATCACTCTTTTTAATTATCCGCATAAATTCCTCCACCTCCTTCTCAAAGGTACCCTGTCCAGCAGCAGGAGTTGTTATTTCTTCAGTCGTTGTTTGCTTTCCTTTAGCCTTTGCCAAAGCCTCGGCCTCAGGATCTCCTCTCAGAACTGGGGGAGCAAATAGACGACCACTTCTCGTGAAACCTCCAACCCCTCCGACGTTTACTATAGTCGGGTCAATAGTTACTGACTTACTCTCGACCTTTTCTCCTTCCACGTACACATCTGAGTCGTAATGCCATGGAATGGCCTTATCGTCTGTATAAGGAACAGTCCCAGGAACAGTGATAGTCACAGGGCTGACTTCAGGAGCATAAATGGTCACAGGTTCTCTTCTAGCAGGCATCTCAGCTGGATCATAAAAGATGGTTATATTGGACACATCATCAACTTTAATATCAACTTTGTCAAACTGCAATGATCCTTCATCAATCAGATTCTGCAACCCCATCTTCAGATCTTCACAACCATTCACTGAATTCGAACACTTTTCACAATCAGAAATGCATCCCGGAAACACTTGTCCTTTCAACAGCCTCTCCTTCACTACCAACAGCAGAGTCTTCACTTCTTCTATACTCAGAATCAAACTTAACTTCTCACCACCCTCAACAGCATTTATTCTAGCCCCTTTGTGGTTCGGAATAGGGTTTGAAGTAACATTTGGCGGTGATGCAAAGTTAATCGCCTTGGAGTCGATCAAATCTTGAACCTTGTGTTGTAGCGCCCTGCACTTATCAGTTGAGTGCCCGGGTGCCCCTGAATGGAAAGCGCATCTAGCATTGGCATCGTACCCCACTGGAAGCTCTCAAGGTGGTGGTGGTGCCAAAGTCCTCAATTGTATCAAATTCAGGTCCAGCAATCTCTGCAGCAATGCAGTATATGTCATGGGAATTACCTCAAGCACCCTATTAGCCGGACGAGCTTGTCTTGGATGATAAGGTATTTGTTGATAGTTGTTACGTTGTGGCTACTGTTATTGCTGTTGTTGTTGAGGCTGTACCTGCTGTACAGGACTGGAAGGGATTGTGACAGCTGCCACTTGCTCATATGATCTTCTATATCCTCGGCCCCATCCTCGGCCAAACACAAAATTGGTTTCCCCTTCCCTCCATCTCGGGGGTCCGCTGAAAGCTTTTCTTACTCCACTAGAAGTGCTCGCACTCGTATCCTGAATCTTTCCCATCTTTAACAAAGTCTCGACCCTCTCTCCAGCAATTACTATATCATTGAACTTGATAGCCGAACAAGACGTCAATCTTTCGATAAACACTCCTTGCAATGTTCCCATGAACATATCATCCATCTCATTCTCCAGCAATGGTGGTTGCACTCTGGCAGCGAGATGACGCCACCTTTGAGCATACTCTTTAAACCCCTCCTTAGCAGTTTGAGACATGTTTTGCAGTTGAGTGCGATTTGGAGCCATGTTCAAATTGTACTGGTATTTCTTCACGAAGGCCTCTTCCAGGTCCTTCCAGCTCTTAATGTTGACTCTACTTAGCTTCATATACCATTCCAAAGAGGCCCCAACCAGGTTGTCCAGGAAATAGTACATCCATAGCTTTTCATCATCAGTGTGGGCAGCAATCCTTCCTACAAAGGACTGAAGATGAGTCTTTGGACACGCTGTGCCGTTGTACTTCTCAAAAGTCGGGACCTTGAACTTGTAAGGGATTCTAACCCATGGAACCAAGCCCAAGTCAGTAATGTCGAACCCCAAAGAATTCTGAGATTGAATAGCCTTGATCTGTTCTGCCATTTCTTCAAATTTCCTGTTCATTTCAGCCCTTTGGCCTTCAGTTTCGTCCAGTAGAGTGAACTGTTCGTCTTGACCGTCCATCTGTACATTGTTCAGTCCATCATTGATAATGGTGACCCCTGGCTGTGCTACAGGGATTTCAACTTGACGGGCGCCCGCACCGTTACGATTACCTCCATCAGTAATATCGTTGTTCCTGGCTTGACTATTTTCAACCAACTCACGCAGACGTTCCTGATTCTAACCCATTCCTGCCATAAGGGTCATAAAATTGTCCATCCTCAGTCTCAAGTCAGCTAAATCAGCCTACATTTGATCCATGACTCTTTCTCTATTGACTCTTGTGGGATATCTGTGTATGGTTGGTTGTTCTCGAACCTTTCTGGGAGCTATAGTGCCTGAAACAACATAAACATTAGAAACTGAAGCACTACCTACAAAACAAACAAACATGTCATATGCATGCAATGTAACTGCTCATATTTCCAAGTTTTAAGCATTTGTATGCCCCAGTTCTGGTATTTGCTCCAGACAACCACTTTGAGTATTAACTTTCAGACTTTCTCTTTGAAGAGTGCTCAGATATTAGCAGTATCAGACAAACACGCCTTGCATATTCAGAAATGATAATTTGCATATTAACACTGTATATCATGGACAACCCACTGCCGGCCAAAAGTTAGAGCACCAACAAAAATATTTCCCGAAGGGTTACAAGTCAATACAAAAGACAAAAGAATAAAGCAAGACTCCTACAACAAGTCTGTAGGTAGTTTGAATAAATAAATAAACTAAACTAGAGACCCAGGCTCTTCTGCAGCCACCTCTGCTCTGTTCTTCTTCACACTTGCTCTCAGCTTGAGCTCTTCAATCTCCTTTTGTGCCTCCTCCAAGGCTAACAGGCTTTGTGCTAACTACTGAGTCTTTCCTTTCATATGTTATGGACTTGCTCCACCTCTTCCTTCTTGAAGGCCATTTGCACCTCAATAAACTCTTCTTTTTCTTTAAACTTCTTTTGCTCTTCCTCCCTTTGGCCTTGCAACCAAACAATGGACTGGTGAGCTTCCTTGAGAGTCTTCAAAGTCTTTTTGCGTTCCGCTTCTCTTTTTGCTTCCATCAGACCCAACCTTTGAAAGTGAGCTTCCCTTTCCAGCAAAGTCTTTCTCTTTAGCTTCCCAGGAAGCTTGCATCTTCTGCAGCTTTCCCTCTGCTTCATTCTTGGCCCGGTTGGCAAGATGGTACAAGCTAACCATTTCAGCATTCTCCACTCGAACTTCATGCAGCTGAGCTTCCAATTTCTTATACTCTTCAAGGGAGACATTACTTTGGCTTGACACTTCTTTGGGATAAAGTGGAGCTTCTACTGAGAAAGGCATGTGAACTTCTTCTACATGTTTTTGCAACCATGTAGCAAAAGGAGGATACGTCTTGGGGTCTGTTGCACCCCAAAATTTGCCCTCACCAAGACAAGACATTGTGTACTAAGGTATCCCTAAAGGTTCACAAAGTTCACAAGGTTCACAAAGTTCACAAGGTTCACAAGATTCACAAGGTTCACAATTAGTCAGAAAGTTTGGCAATTCCCTCAAACAATGCATCCTCATAAGCAATGCATCCTAAACTAGGGTTTTGTCTTTCATCAGGCTAAATGGACTTCCAAGGCTTCAAGTGAGCTTCATAGCATCCTATATGTGTTCAAGAATCCCCATGTCAAATTTCAATACTTTCCCAAAAAATTTGCTCAGTCAGATGATCAGATAGGCTAAAATCAGTCAAAGCAGTCAAAAAGTCAAACTGAGGTCAACTGTGGTCAAACCAAAGTCAAACTTCATGATTTTTTGCCAACATCAATTATGTGAAGTAAAATTCATCATTTGATCAAGGGTTGATCATGATTCATCAAGGAGATTTCAGATCATCAAGAATCAGGAGTTTCTAAATTAGGGTTTTCATAGGAAAAGTCAAATGAACTTTGACCAGCCATAACTTTCACATGCTTCATCAAATTTTTTTCATCCAAAGCACATTTTGAAGGAAATTGAATTATATACAACTTTTTGTCTCACAAGCCAAGCCCAAAAATGCTTCATTTGGAAGGTATGAGCTAAGACATTATAGGTCCTTTTAAAAGTCAACAAAAAGTCAACAACTTCCAAAGAGCATAACTTGAGAATGGTAAAAGATATGGACATGAGACTAAAGAGGTTGGTTAGAGGACTCTTCAAGATTTCCAAAATGTCCAAGAACACCTTCATATCATTAAAATTGAGGGATTTGTGCCCTTGCAAAGTTGGGAAATTTTTGAGAGGTTTATGAAGCAAATGGGGTCTTAAAACCAAATTTCACCAAATGGGCTTGTTTTTTTATGATCCAAACACTTCCATGACATCATGCACGAATTAAAAATTAATTATTCATATTTTTATTCAGTTTATTTTATTTATTATGATTTTTTACATTAAAAGTCATTTTAAATTAAAATAAAATATAAAAGTGTGGATATTTGATTTGATTTTGGTTCTAGAAAGTCTTAAAGGCTATTTAGAAGTGATTGATATTATGCAAATTCAGATCATACAAATATAGCAAGGTTAGATCAAAAAATTTCAATCTTTAAAGTTGAATCTTTTTCAATCTCCATGGATCCAAAAGTCCAAAGGATGGACTATTTTTTGACCTAATTCTATTCTCTAATATATAAACAACATAAGACAATCATAAGACACAAATTCTTGCAGCCTCAAGAACAACTCTCAAACTTCAAATTTCATCAAAAATTCAAAATTCGGATTCACCTTTAAAGGGCAGAAAAAGGTATTTTGAAGACATTGAGATGATCCTTGGACATCACTGAATCTATCCCAACCCTCAAAAGCATCAGAATCATGCTCATATGCCTTACCCGAAGCACTTTTGTTCTTGATTTACTTTTTTTCGATTCAATGGATTTACATGTTTATAATGCATTTTGATCATATATTGATGTTTGTATGTTCCTACAGATGATTTCTGGATAGTTTGTGTGAAGAATCATAGCCTAATCGTGAAACTGCCATTGTTAGGGTTTTGCTTGCCGTTTAGGGTTTTCTAACTAAACCAATATAAATGATTTCTAATGACACTAATGAACTGTGTAAGACATAAGGATCACAATGACATGATCAATTTGGTGAAATTTCACAGGTTTTATGGTGTTTGAGAAAACACAGGTTTTCCTGGGAACCTTAATTCGCAAGAAAATTCCTAGTAACTTTCGCAGGTAAATTCGCAGGTCCAGAGGAGGAAGACGAAGGTTGTTGGCGCGAAAAGGAATTTTGAAAATTGAGTTTATTTTATTATGTTTTTATTTGCGTTAATATTTCAGAAAGACCAGTTGGCTCAATTGTTTTATTTATCATATGTACCAGGTTTTATATTTAATGATTGTTGTTCTTTCTTTGTTTGCTAGCACGCGCTAGCCCAGTTGCAGGGTTTTAGTTATGGTAAGGGGGAGGTCCTGAGATCAAAACCAGGCCTCCCCACCTTTCTTTTTACCATTTGTTTCTTTTTATTTTATTTATTTTATATTAATTAACTTGTTTTATAATTATTGATTTTTATTTAATACAAATTAAACCTTATGTTTTTTTATTAATCTCACAATCACTATAATTAACTTAATAAATAATTTTGTTTGTAAATGTTTTTTTTTATAATTTGTAAACAATTATTTTAAGTCTTATTTAATTCCTAAATTTAAAAGATTAACCCTAATTTTTTCTTAAATAAAACTCTAAACCCTAATTTTCATTAACTTTAATATTTAATTTAATTAATTTTTTTATTCTAATATATAATTAAATAGTTAATCATATGTTGTAAATAATTATTATATATATTGTTTATTATTATTATAATAATCTTATTTTCATTGAAAAAATTCTTTAAAATTCTTTATTTAACTTGAAAAAATATATTCTCTTAAATTTTATATTTTTGTATATTTGTGCTAACCACTTTTCCTATGATTATTATTATTACTAACCATTTTAATTATTGTTTGTTTATTATATATTTGTTATTATTTATTCCTATTATTATGTAATTGCGAAAGTCGTGTAATAGTCGTAGATTTATTCTTGTTTCTATTTTATGTTTATAAATATTTTTATTGCTATGGTTAGTAATAATAGGTTGTGAACAACTATGTGTAATTAAAATGATTTAGAAAACTAATTTAAACAAGATAAATACATGAATACAAACACTCACACACGTAAGTCGATCTTTGATCGTCATCTCATACTTTCTAGGGTTACTCCTCAGGTTGCCTAATTATAAGGTTAAGTAAGGTGTCTTAAAGCAAAGTCCCTTCATAAAATATCATCAAGTCCCTTTAAGTTCATAAGATCAAGTCCCTTCGAGGTTGCCTACGGAATAATGATCTTGTCCCTCCGAAATAAAAAGATGATAAGTCCCTACGAATTGCTAAAGACACCTTATAGTTGCCTAAATACAGATGTCCCTTCACATGTCCCTTAACACATCCAAGGTAATGACTACCTATTCCTTAATAATAGGGATAGTCTTACCATTGAAAAAGCATATAAGAACAGTAAAGACTTAGCATAGGGTAGGTTCCTCTTAAGTACTTGCTCACCTTTTTCAAAATACTTCATTGCACTTCACATTTCAAACAAATTTTCAAAACAAAGTTTTTATATACATCCATACGAGGATCATTATAAAGTACTTAGAAAATTTTTAATCACACATTACATCTTTCTCAAAACAGTTTAAAGTGAGCTAAGTAACTAAGAGCCCATGGATAACCATGGATATAAAGGGTGCTAACACCTTCCCTTTGTATAACCTACCCCCCGAACTCAAAATCTTTTTAAGGTTTTTCCTGTTCTTTTATGCCCTTTCCTCTTGGATAAAATAAAAGTTGATGGCGACTCTTGCTATCCGCAACATTTTATAAAAGTCAGTTCTCCCACCGTGTTACAGGGTCTATTATGCCAAAGTCTTTCTTACCCTTCCTCACTCTGTGAGCCCAAGCTTGAGATGCTTGTAGAACTAACTCCTTGTTTCCTTCCACAGGAAAATACAAAGACTCAGCAAACTCTTCCATATTTGGAGGATCTCTCAAAGGATAACCAAATTGCTTCCTGGCTAATGTTGGATGATAACTGATCACACCCTTCCTTCCTAGCAAAGGCACTCCAACAAATCTTCCACAACTGACCAGCAACTCTTTTCCCAACAGATCTCTGTCATATCCCCAGGCTATATCCTCAGCAGTTAGCCCCATCAACCTTCTAGACCATCTCCACTTATCCCTCATTTCCTTGAAAGCACCTGATTTTGGCAATTGTCTGGCAAACCACTTAGCAAACAGTGAAGCACAACAGCCCACTGGTCCACCTCTACCTTTCTCATTCCGGTAGTGAACGTTGTAGTAGAAATCTCCCAACAGAGTTGGCACAGGATTGCCTTTAGCAAAGATAGAGATCACTTCCAAGCTCACAAATTCTTTCTCTCCCGGGACCAAGCTAGACCCATACACCATCAAAGCCAACAAAGCACCAAAATCCCCCTATTTACCCTCTTTAGCATATTCCTCAGCCTTTGGTATGAGCACACTCCAAGGGAGTCCTTTTCCTTCACTATCCTTCAGAGCCTTCTTGACTGTAGCAACTGGTAAACGACAAACTTTGGCTATGTCCTCTTCCTTAAGCACCACCTCAGACCCATAGAAAGGCAAGGTATCTCTGACTGGAAGACCCAAAATACTGGAAATCTCCTCCAAGGTAGGAGCCAAGATGTAATCTGGAAACACAAAGCACCGCAGCAGAGGATCATAAAACTGAAGCAAGGTATGAAAACTGTCCTTCTGGTCTCCAGTGGGTTTGTCCACATACTTCAATATCTGGCCATACCTTTTTCTGAAATTTCCCAAGACTTGGTCATTCATCAAACCTGCTAATTTCTGAACACTTCTGACTTCAGGTTGAAGAAAAGTATAGTGAACATTCTTTTTCCTTGTAATTTTTCTGACTTCTGCCATCTGGAGCTAATATTTACCAGAACTGGGAGTTGACTATGAACAATAACCTGAAAAATGGAAACATAAACAGTTAATGGAAGAATGATGCAAATGTGAATGCAATGCAGGCATATGATCAATCTGGGACCATCTGGATACTGGACACTGAACATAAGGACCCTCTGATCAACTGCAAACCAAGATCCTCTAAGTCACAACTCTCTGATAAAAATTCTCAGAACCATAACACCAAGAAAACCAGAACACCGGAACCATAGGACCAAATCTCAACAAGGACCGCTGATAATGAGGGTATGTAGAGGCCAAGGGTTCCTGCAAACCTGTAAACCCCTCCCAATCTCACTGGTATGCTCCGGGTCAAACATCACGGACTCTCAAAGCCGAATAGCAATAATACTTTCACCATTTCCGAGAAATAGCACATGACTAGATCAGGGAATCGGTTTGGCATTATATACTACGCAGGGAGGCCTCAGCTGAGTCCGGGAAACAAGGTCATCATATGTAAGTCTCAGGTGGGCCCTCGGATGCGAATGGGTTTGCCACAAAATGTGGTCTGCCACTGTCATCACTAGAGAGGGATGTCTCCACAAGGTTCTCAATGATCGGTCCTCAGCTGCACATAACTAATCAAGGTTATAAAATGAAAGAAGAAGATCCCCAAATAGAGACATTTCCAAGACGGTCACAAATCTGGGCGTGGAACTCACTACTACCCCCATGACAAGATCTCATGAGGCCAAAGAGGAACCACTTTAAGTCCTAACGTGCACTCGAGCCGTGGTAATGAGCTCATCTCACAGAAACAGTATCACCCAAGCCCACCAAACAGAAGATCCAGTCCAGACAATCCAGTAATAATATGATGCAGAAAATAAATACTGAAAACTGTAAATAAAGCTGTAAATAAACCGTAAACAAAGACAGTAAAATATAACACGCAACAGCAAGCAATCAACACCCAAAGAAACAGAAACATGCAAGCGCTAGGAGAGACTCTCAAGGGAACCAAAGATAATCTGGTTAGGAAGTCCCCAGCAGAGTCGCCAGCTGTCGCTCCCCGGATTTCCATCCTGGTACAAACGCGAAAGTGGCGTGGAAAGAGGTAGAGTCGCCAGCCAGGCATTTTTATCCCGAAAGAACGGGAATGGTAATGCTGCACAAACCAGAGGAAAAGAAAAGGAAGGACACGGGTCCTGCGAACCAAAGAAACTGAGTTCGGGAGTCGGTTATGACCTGGGAAGGTATTAGCACCCCAGATCGTCCGCCGTACCCGACGGGATCCACGCTTACAAAGAAACTGTTTCAAAGAGTGAAGAAATGAAAGTTGTTGCAAAAGAAAAGACTGGACTGAATAAAAGAAAAGAAAAGGGAACTATAAAAGAAATGAAAAGGAAAAATGTAGGGAAAATAAAGATTGTGCTCGAACGGGCCTTACCCCGTTGCCTACGTACCTCATCGGGAAAATGAGGATCAGAGACGCCGTAGTTCCCCTAACTAGGGGTAGAAAAGAATTGCTTGTGAATTAAAGCTTGGACTGCCTATGTCAATGCTCAGGTGTTGCGGGCTCGGACGACGAGTGCGTAACCGTCTTGCAAAATGACAAGTAGGAGCAAGTTCGCGTACGGAGCGAAGGAGATGAGAAAAGAATTCCCGAAGGAAAAACGCTTATTGTTTGTTTGTGTTTTTTAGAAGCTTTTTATGAGTGTGTCACAAGGAAGTGAACCCAAGCTCTTTTCCATGGCATGTGCACTTGTCACTACATTCCAAGATGGAATAATAGAACAAGCACACTCAAGTAAGGAGAAGATCCCCAAAACTTGAACCCAGAGATTAGGGCTTAGGCTCACTAACTCATTAACTTATTAAGTG
Source organism: Lathyrus aphaca (assembly GCA_963966055.1). Lineage (NCBI taxonomy): Eukaryota > Viridiplantae > Streptophyta > Magnoliopsida > Fabales > Fabaceae > Lathyrus > Lathyrus aphaca. The sequence goes on along the minus strand of OZ014524.1, from coordinate 106,823,033 downwards.
CTTTTGTATTTACAATGAAGAAGTGTGTTTTATGATTTTCTTGGTGAAGATGACATCTTGATCAGACTTGTACATCACAAGACAAGCTTGTACTATCCCAAGATGGGAAGACTACAAGTGTCTCATGGGATAAGGCTATTGCTCAAGGTATCACTTCAATCTTTATTAAGTGTCTTCTTTATGGTTTTGAGATGAGAAGAGAAAAGAAACCAAAAGGATCACAAAGGTAAAAAGTCTAATGGGGGACTAATGAATCCTAAGTGTTGTCATGCATGGGAAATCCTAAGTTAGTGAGGTTTGAATTATATCCTAATGAAGAAGAAGGAAAGAAAAGAAAAAGAAGAAGAAAAAGAGGAGGAGGAGAGGTAAGGCCTAAGCCCAACAATCATAAGGTTAGAACAAATAATGATAAGAAGAGAAGAGATAAGATTTGGAGATGTGGGAATCACATCCACACCTCTCACTTACCAAAGCCCCTGAAATGGTTAGTGACACAAGTATAAAGGCAATATAAAATGATCACAATGCCATACCAACATCATACAAATAAAAGTGAAGTCATACACATAAATGTTCAATGCAAATACAAGTCACAAGAATGAGAAAAGAAGCACACCAATTAACATGAGGCAACATGAATTGCTATGACAAGGCAAAGCAAACTTGATAAGATGCAAAGCAAAATAAACAAATTACAAACTCAAGGTACAAGACCAGAACCCTAATCATGTTAGAAAAGTGTCAAAAGAGCAAGAGAGATGAAGAGAAGAGATGCACAAAGTCAAACAATTACATTATGAGAAGAAAAAAGCAAAGGAAGTGAGGTGGATATACATAAGAATGGAAGAACTCCCAAAGGCAAACAAATTACAAGATTTCCAAAACACAAATCCCAACCCAAGATCAGAGAGGTATCAATGCCCTAAAAAGACTCTAAACAAGATGAAGAAGTTGGCACAATTGCCCTTCTAAGCTAAGGAGAGGACTTATGATCAAAAAGAAACAAAATGGGACAAGTCAAGACCAAAAAATCAAATCAAATCAAGTATGCACCCAAAAATTCCACAACCTTGGACAAGAGATCTTCAATCATAGCATAACAATATGCCAAAAGGAGGGAAAGAAATTCAGAAGCTAAACAAGTCAAATGAGGATACAAACATGAACTAGGGTTAAGAAGCTTCACTCACAAGTTAAGGACCAAAATCAATTAAACAAAATTTTAAAAATCAGAACAAAAATCAACAAGAAACTACATCCTATCATGAATCCAAAGCAAAAAGAACCAACCAAAAATTCAAGATGATGATCAAGATAGAAAATGGACAAGTCAACATGTTTCAAAATGAATTAAAATGAATTAGTTAAAAGAAAGAATTAATTTCCACATGTCAAAATAAAATAAATGGAAAATAAAAATGTCAAAAATTAAAGAAAACTAAAAATAACATTCATGAATTTTTTTAGAATTTTTTTGAGACTTAAAACTATTTTTTTTTAAATTAAAAACCAAACTGATATTAAAATGAAATAAAAAGAAATAAAAATAAAAATGAAATGGCCAGGGGGTGCAAAAAGAAACAAAATCAGTTCAATTAAATTGGGCATTCAACGCAGGGGGGTGGGAATAGTAGTCAAGGCCCAGGAAAAGTCAGCGTAAGCTTATGATAATTAATGTGGAAATTCAATTAATCTGGAAAAAACAGGGACCATGGGATCAAATGGACAGACAGGATAGGTCAACTCATTAATCAAAGTCATCAATTAATTGGTCAGCATATGAGGGAACAGGTTATTATGGTGAGGTGCGCAACATTTGGCATTATTCAGAATGAAAATATAAAAAGGAAACACGTGAGGGAGAGGGTATTTCATTAATGAGGTGGCAACATGATGTGCGTTCAGATGGGAGATCCAATGGCTGAGGGATTGTCTTCTTCACTGAAACCCTAATGAACATGAACCCAGAATCCGGTGACCGGAGCTAGGGCTCCGGCACCGGAAAACACAAACTATGAGCAAAACTCAACTAAAATGAATCAAAACCTCCAGAATGAATAAATGAACTATGCTGAATCCAAAAATGGCAATGAAAATCACAAAGGATCACTGAATCAATCAGATCGAAGCAAAACAAATTTCACCATGAAACTTTAAATCATCATACAAAACTCAATTCTCAAGCATTTTTAAAATTAAAACGTGCAGTGTAATCAACATACTTCACAGATCAAAATGCACACATCAAAAACCATTTCTAGATCCATGGATTTCAGAGCATACCTGAGATGAAGACACTTCAAAACCACCAAGATAAGGATCCAGATGCTGCAGATCTACTCCTTCTGATCTCCTCTTGCAAAATAAATGCAGAGGAAGCTTGAGAGAGCTTGAATCTGAAGCTTTGAACCAACCTGCCTTTGAATGGCACCTTTCTAATCTTCCACTTTCAGCTTGAATGAGTGATGGATTAGTGATCCTTATGCCTCAAGGATTCAGAATATGTGATTGGTTTGTGAAAAGAGTGAGAGAATAAGGAGATTCGAAGGAAATTGCTCTTGGTGCAAAAACTATGGAGTGATGAAAATGAGATGGATCTGAGCTCAAATAAAACCCTAGCTTCCTATAAATTATCTCAAGAAACAATGCTGAAAGAATGACGGCAATAGCACGTGAGATGAGAGTGTGGGAGTGAAAATGCAAATTTGGCAAAATTTGTGTGATGAGGTGTTCTACTCGTGCATTCCTCTCATTCCTTGCCCATGTGCTTTAAAAATCTCACCCTTGATTCAAAACAACAATTATTCTGGCCCTTGGATGTAAGGATCACACATTTCTCATGATCATGCAAATTTGCACCTTATGGAATATTTCTTTTCTCATGCACGAAATTGGCAAAAACTTTTGGAGCAAAATGTCTTTCTTGCAATGCATTATAAGTTTGTGACCTCACTTGGCCCATAAAACAACTTAAGAATAAGTTTCATGACTTTTTGCATTTGTGGAATATTTGAAATGCATGCCATGCCCTAATTTTCTCCCAATTTTCGAGGGGCCTATCTCTCTAACCATGAGGGCTATGAAAATGCTCTTGTACTTTTTGAAAATGGGAGGCTTTAATATTGAACTTTCATGTTTGGATTTGGTTCATTTGAAGCTTTTTTCACCAAGTTAAGCTTACTTGAAAATTAGGGCAAAAACTTGCTAAAAATGGAAATTTCCAAGACCAACCATATGCCAATTTTGCAAAACACCTCAAAACCTCATGATTCTTAATCTTTGATCTTGCCAAACCTCTTTTAAGGTTATAAGAACATCCCTTTGCTAGAAAAATGGGGTTGTACCCTTTGAAATCTCACAGTTGACTTTCAGAATGCACAGTTGACCAATTTCTTCCTTTACAAGCAACTAAAGAAATATCTGACTTCCACAAGGAATTTTCTCACCAAAATTCATCCCTAGTATCCTCTTAACATATAAGAGACTTTGCCCAAAAGAAATGGCCAAATTCTTAAGGTTTTCATGCTTGAACATCAAACCCTAATTTGGGATCATTGTGTAGGAGCTTTGCCCTAGCTTGAATTCCCTGATGATCTTCCCATCCTATGAGCTTTTGTGAATGATCTTGGACTTGTGAATGCCATATAGACCTCTCATAGGACTTGAGAAAATCCATTGGGCCCCTTGTCATAGCTTGTAATGCCTCAAAACCCTCCACAAATGATCATATGCCTAATGCTAGGTCATGAGAATGCTATGCCCCATCTTTCCATGCTTAGATGTCAAGAATATGATATGTTTATGATGAATATGATGTGATATGATGCTTAAAAATAAAAGGGAAAATTTGGGGTGTTACAACGTCGAGCAGAGAAGCAAAGGCATAAAAGTCTGAAAATGAAGGGACTTCCCCTATTTATAGGAATAGGAACACGTGCGTGTAGGCGTGACCCCTATCCCTAGGAAATCATGACCTATACGCTAGCCCCTAGACTAGCCGTCAAAAACATTAAATTGGCACAAATTCCAAAACACGCCACCTCTTCGTTTCCTCTCCCTCGGCACCGACCATCCAATGAGTTGCTCGACTTTTAAAAACTCTCATGCTCCCCCAGAGGAGACTGTTTCATCAGACTAAGTAATATTTTATCAATATTAAAGATAATTTTGAGCAGCTAGCCACCCTTAAGTCATCGCTCCTTCGACTAGAAGCAACGACTTAGGGGGCTCTTGTTCCGGACTGGCCCAATTTCCAGACTTCGGTCCAATCCATCTTCTAGCCCATAATGGCCCAACAACTCTTTGGCACCTGATTCTTCCTCAGTCTGCCCGGAAGTTCCTTCTGACCAGCCACCAGCGCCGTCGACCACGATTCCTTTCCATCGAGGGTAGAATCCCTCAGGATCAGCCGAGGAATGCTTTCCTGACAAGCCATTCGCTCGGAAATAATATCATCTGGCCGGGGTCTCATCCGAGCAATCCAAACGTCACTCCAACGGTTAGTTTCTGGCAGTTACCTGTTATTGGGGGATCCACGATCCAGCCCCAATGAAAGGGACCAATAGCCATGCGCTGGGGATATTATATAAACCCTCTCATTTGAGAGGTTCAGGTATTTGTAGCACCCTAATTTTTGTCCTAAGTTTTCTTTGCATTTTCATCTGCATCTTGCATACAAACAAGATCACACTGGTTGCTCGGTTCTTCTCGGGTTAGGTTTATACAAACAAGATCACACTTTTTTTTTACAGGAAGAGGAACCATATGAAAATGCCAAAAATAACAGTCCTGCAGCTCAAATGAAATTTCACAGATAAAAGTCGATGTTTGATCCGCAAATAATTCAAAATTATCTGATCAAGGATTTCCCAAGTTAATTGATTTGTTCAAGGAATTCCAAGGTTCATGCGTTTATTTTCATGCCTCCTTCGGCGTACAAAAAGAATCGGGCGACAACAACCAAACAATCACCTTTGAATAAAATATTCAAATTTTATCTTGGTTAACCGGTTAACCATATGCGTTAACCGGATAACCAGTGCAAAATTTGAATATTTTATTCAAATTCAGCACCCTTAGATCATTGACATAATTGGAATATTCTAGATCCATTGATCTTTGATTTCTCTACATCACTTTGATCATTTCCTACCATAAACCCTCACTAATCACCACTCTTTTCCATTTCCCACCAAATTTGCAATTACCAAGCCTAATTTTAATTACCAAAGCAATCTCTATTCCACCAAATTCTCATACCTAAAGTCTTTAAATAGGACCATAATTTCATTCATTCACCAAGCTTTTGAGAGCCAAAAAAACCCTTGTAAAACATTCTCCCAAAACCAAAAACTCACTAAAACTCTTTTTCTTTCTTTTGAAGTTATCAAGGATTCACATTTAATTATTGACTAACTTGAGCTAAACCTTTATCCTACTCTTTCTTGTTCATCAATTTCAGTAGATCTAGCTTGATTTGGTCCAATTTGAAGAAGTGCTTTTGGTAATTCACTCACTCCATAAACCCATATTCATCATCATCATTCAAGATGTACATCTTTGGTGCCTTTGTTTCTATATCCCTTGGATCTTTATTTGTTGTTTGATTGCAGGGATTCCACTGTATTTTGGTTTTAAAATTCGTGCAAATTCAGATCATGATCATCAAATGTTTGAGAAAGGGTTTTAAAATGGATCATGTTAAATTTTTCCGCATTTTTCTACTACTGGTACAGTGTTAACCGGTTAACCATTTATAGTGTAAATTGGTTAACTGGTTAACCATCTTTAAAATTGTGCAGGTTTTGCCTGCTTTAACCGGTTAACCAATTGGTTAACCGGTTAACGCAAGTTAGAATAGACTTTTTTTCTTGTTTTAAGCCCCTTTTTGGTTCCTCTTTCTTCTTCTTCTTCCTCCTTTTATTTTTACCTTGGGAATCACTTTTGGGAGTGATTTATCCTTAATTTCAATGAACTTTGGGTGTAGATTAGAGTAGTTAATGTTCATTAATTCAAAACTACCTTTAAGTGGATTATTCAATTCATTTAAGGTACTTTGTTTTAGTGATACATTTTCATGCTTGAATCCACCGAGATGAGTGATTGAACTTAAGGATGGAAGAATACCATGAGTGCGGCTCAATTTGGTATTCACCTTTAGTTTTATGCGGTATTGCGTCCGGATAGCGATTTACATATCGTTTATCTTGCATGCATTAGCACTAACATTATGCACCTTAATTGGTGGTGGCCGACCTCATTTGTAGGATAATTACTTCGTAAATTACTCGGCGATTACTTAACATAGACCTAAATTTGTCCCTAATTCGGAATAAAAATCTAATTGGATACTTGCACTTTCGTGGACCGGGTCTCTTGTTGATCGCGTAATCCCAAAGTAGTTAATCATATTGCATTAAGAATCGAGACTTATGAATGTTTTATGCGTAGGTACTTTGGGGTCTCCCAATCGCCTTTCAAATTTCATTGAATTCGGTTCGGTTTGCCTTGATTAATCGCTATAGTGTAAGATGCTAAGCGGATCCGATTGCCTTTCGATTTTGGTTACTCTTTTGGTTGTGGTTGATTAAGTTCACCATACCATTATTATATAAATATTATTATACTATTATTATTATTATTATTAATATTCTTGCACTTTAATTGCTTTTTCTATTAACATTTAAATTCTTGCACTTTTATTGCTTTTATTTTATTTTGCTTTATTATGCTTTATTCATACATATCATGTTTATTATTTGCTCTTATTTTATTGTTGATTTTTCATTTGTCCATTTGGACACAAAAACATTAATAAAAGATTAAACTTCTAAAAAACTTGTGACTTTAATTTATGGACTATTGGTTACTATCCTTGGCTTTGGAATGAAGATTTGGACTTAGATTCTTAGGATACATTTCCTTTGCCTTGACCTTCATGAAGTTGGAACTTGCTTTTATATGGCCATTTGCTAGCTTATAAGGATGGAACTCTTATGTTCATAATTTGAAGTATCATCAAGTTTGGTTAGATCTTTCTTCCCTTATCTCCTTATTATCTTTTTTAGAATAGTCCTTTCATCTCCCCCCCCCCCCCCTTCTTTAATTTTCAAAATCTTCTCCCTTTTTCAAAGGACTCATTCTTTTTAAATCATCACCTCTTTAATAAACAAAACCTTGACTTTGTCAAGTGGACTTTTACCCTCTTTCTTTTCTTTTAAAAATCAATGAATTTAATCATGTTGACCTTAATTCAAAAAATAAAAAGAATCAAACTCATTCAAGTTGTTTTGTGCCTTTGTGCACTTTTGTTTATTTTCTTTAAAAGAGTGCCGATTATGAGTCATTATTCTTTAGCCAGGTGCAAGTCTTTCAATCTCCATGGTTGTAGTTTGATGTAATTGATTCTATTGTCATTCGTGGGGGTTTAGTGGCATACTCGTTGATTTTATCCGAGTTGGAGCCCTCTCTATAATGATGTATGAGTCCATGCCTTCATTCTCATGGTATAGTTTGTTTGACCATCCACTTGAAAATGACAAATTCTCTTCACTTAATAAAATTAATCATAACCAACCATTTTCACTATTTGTACCACGAACTACGAGGTTTTGATCTCGCATTGCACTTTGTGGGTACGTAGGCATGAAGTGGTAAACCTCTCCAAACACAAAAATATTAAAAAATAATTCTTTTCTCATCCCTCCACTCTCATTTAACAAGCCTTTTTCAAAGGGCTCCCGTGGAGTACCACTGACATTTTGGGTGCGTAAAACCTTCACATTGTGTAACTTATCCCCTTACCTGTTTCTCTGTTGTGTTTCTTTTGCTTTTTGCTTTTAAATTCATTAGGATTTATTCTCTCTTTTTTCCTTTTCCTCTTGGAATAAAATAAAAGTGTGGTGGCGACTCTGTTTACCTTGAGTTAAATTAACTAATAGCTTACACTCATGATTTTACCGCTACAGTATTCAATTCCTCACTCTAAACCTCGTACTTGCTCACTCGTTGCTCGCTTTCTGACTTCAGCATCGGAGTGCCTTGCAGGTACACCCCCATCCTCTCTCCATCAACCGTGCTTCAACCACGTTCGACGTCAGCTACATCGTATCCTGGTCTCCAGGTACGATCAATTATATTCTCTTGATTTAGGTAATAATATTTGAGGGCATAAGTTGTATATATTTTAAAAAATGATGGTGTTGCAGGGATATATATATATATATATATATATATATATATATATATATATATATATATATATATATATATATATATATATATATATATCGGTTATTGGTGGGTCGAGGTGAAAGTTTTGTTATAAAAAAAAATGTATTTGTAGTAGTGAGTCAAAAATGAAGAAAATATCAAAGGCAAGTTCAATGGTTTAAATCTGACATAGATTCTATAACGACACTAGACTTTAGCACTTTAAAGATATTACACCTATATTTTAAGGGTCTGAGAACATGTGGAAGACTTTCAAAGTGAAACGTTTCAGCTACAAGACAAGTATTTAACGTGCATCTTCTTAAGACTATCCGCTAATATTCAACTCAACATGGAGTGATGCCCAAAGGCTTTGAAACACCCGAGAATATTTTTTTAAGTCAATCTCGTCTATTCTATAATAATCCTAGTGGCTAGTTTCGTTTCCGGTAGAAAGGACTAATGGCTAACTATTTTGGATCGATCGTACGATTCAGTAAGACCAGCCAAATTCTAAGGCTCGATCCAGAGTTCTACTCGCTCAAGAGTGACAAACAAGTAGTCCCTTACTAAGAAGTCGTCCGTTGGAGTGATGCACCACATTCTTCTCAGTCATTGGTGTCAATCCAACAATCTCCAATATTCCATGTCGCTTTCACCCATGACATATCTAACTGTCATCCATATTTAAGAGTGATTTCACCCCACACCAATGTATGATTCTTTCCATATTATTGTCCATATATAAGTCGATTTAGCGCCGCACCAATATATTATTCATTCCATTCTTGCAAATTACACATCTTTGATCTCATTGACTTTAATGTTGGAGTACTAACATTGTAAGTACACCCACTTCTTCATCTATCGAAGCCTCTCTTTGCTATACCAAAGAGATTTCACGATGGACTTCGTGAGTTTATCACCAATTTTTTGTTCCACATCAAAATAAAAAGTAAATTCGACATAAATTTAAAAAACTTTAACATACATTATTCTTTTATTAACCATTTAGTTTTTAAAAAAAAATTGCTAGTTTTTAACAGGAAAAAAAAAAGAATAAGATAAATTTGATACAAAATTGATCCACTAAAAATTATTTCAATTTGAATATAGTATTGAATGATTGGAAGATAGATAAATAGGCAACCATATTTCTACTAACCAAAATAGTCACCATGAAAATAATGAGACACACTTTACACTTTACTTAGATCAATAACTTATCTAAACATGCACTACACCATCAAGCATGGTGTAAATTCTCACCCCTTTCCTCCAATACAAAAATAGAGGAGGCTATCAAGGGTCAATGGTCAACCTTATCAACTCATATGATCCATAACCCTACCCACCAAAGTTGACCCCATATGATACTTTCATTGTGACAAAAACACTTAGAAATAATATGGAGTATTTTTTGCCACGCTTTCAATTCAATACCTAAATATAGTACTATGTCATTCTAGAAAACCGACAAATTAAAGACCCAAATATACAATGGATATTCTAGTAACATCATATTCATCTTAGCTAGCACTTGACTTTTAGTCACATTCTGATGCTGATATCATATATATCTCTCATTATCTCAGGTACTATATGCTTTTCAACCAAATCACATCATGCTCTTAACAGTTTAATAACACAGACACACACTACTAAATTTGATAATATAGCTATGTGTTTCAATGAGGATCCGTTACCTTGTTTCATTTGTTTCTTTCTATATATTAGTCATTTTTCAAAACCAAACAACACTGTATGATTTGCCTCTTGTTCATGATTTTGTTTTTTTTACGTAAATGATTGAACAACGACAGACATGCAAAGACCAAACACGTTTACCCGTTACAACTATTTTCCTAATTTGACAGATATTCAAGAATGTACCTAATCTTAATAATTTATTATTTGATGAGTCAAATCCAAAAAAAAAAAATGTATGGTCATAATAGAAAGTAGTATATATCTTAAACAACATTAATAACGAAATGTTGGTAATTTATATGGACCACACACATGTCATCGTCTATAAAATAGAGACAACACATATATGCACTTTTTCACTAATAAAAAAGGTTCATAATCTTTATTTTAACATGCATAAAAGATTATCTACAGTTTATGAAATAAATATCAAGGATTTGGTAGACAAAATCAATGTTCACATGCACTCTAATTAGTTTCAGGTAGTAGATTAAGTAAAGAATTGAGTAGGAGAGGATCTTCGTATCTTCATGATAGTCTCAAATCTATATAATCAATCAAACCTAAATTGAAATTTGGAATATTCATATTCATAAGACAGAGAAAAATATTATATATGAGTTCAGGTTCAACCTAAGAAGGGAGAGATAATTGGACAGATAGGAAGAAAGTGAATGATTGGAGGTAGGTGAGTTAATATATGGTCGTGTGACTTCCAAGTATGATTCTATAACTAATGTAATTATAGAAAACAATGTAATGAAATCAGAGGAGTCTTAGAATAAAACAATAGGTCATGTGGGTGGGGTCAAGATTTTGGTCGCGTAATATATTATGATTATGATAAAAAAAATAAAATCATAGAAATATACAAAGATTTGGTAGGTGGAAATAGGTTGAGTCGATCTAGGTTTGGCAAAAATCTAAAGCTTAAGTCTAGTCTATAACCTATCAGACTTATTTTTAGGTTTGAGTCTGATATTTTCTAATGTCTGGTTCACCTGTTAGCTTATATAAACGTTTATTATTTTAGACATATATAAATAAGCAATTAAAATAATATTTAAATAAATTAACAAACTAAAAAATCAATGAGATTAAAAATTTGTTTGCATTGACTTATTTTAACTTATTTATTATAATAAATTTTGTAACACTATTTGTTTAAAATAACTTATAACACTATTCATAAGGTATTTTCATCTTATTTTCATAAGTTCTCAAAGATAACTAATTTTTATTTATGTATTTTAGTTTAAAGTACAAAACATAACATAATGATAATAAAAAAATTATTTATATTTACTTAGATAGGCCGGCCTGTTGGGCTTAAAAAAATTTTTTCACGGTCTGAGACCTAACTTTTTTAACTAAATAGACTTATAAAAAAGTCTACACCATTTCTATTTAAGAAAAAAACTTGACCTGATATGAGTCTATGTAGGTCTAGGCCATAGACCCATGTTATCGGTCTGATCTATTTCCACCCCTATTTGGTAAGCCAGCGAAAATTCCTTATATCTTTAATTCACATGATATGAAACACAAAAGCTAACTTTTGATGTAGATGTAAATGTAAATGGACCTTTTATTTTTCTTAAGCCTACTTTTTCCTTCAAAATTTTGATCACATTCAACCATTGTTAACCGGTTTAGAAGGGTCGGTTCAACTAATTGAATAGAGAATGGGTTGGCTTTCCAATTGATTTAATCACACTTGCGATGTAGTTTTTTCATTTGTTACAAATTATATATTCTGTGTGCACAGCTGTAGTGTTAATCTTTCAAATCTATTAGAAATTAGTGATAGAAAAATAGTTAAGAGATAGTTATGATAATTAAGACTCGGTTATAATAGTTATGAAATGTAACTAATATGGTATTAGAGCATATCAATCAAACTATTCATGCATCAAATTCAAAAAGAGTGTTGGACGTGAGGGGGTGTATTGAGAAGATCTCAAATCTCACATTGGTTAGAGATACAACTTCTAAAAATTTATATATAGAAAAATGTCTTACAAACCGATTTTGTAGGGTTGAATTAGGTCAAACTTTAATGTGAGGTATGAGACAAGGTGTATAAGCACTTTAATTCTCATATGAAAGTTTATGTTGATTAGCTAAGTCCAGAGTTAAAGACGAGCAAGAAAGAAAATATGTTTATTGCTTAATATTTGTTTTATGTTCGTGTTATACCAAACTCTTATATGGTTATTGGTGATCCAATTTTTTAGCGTAATCAAATCGATATTATACTTCATGAATCGCCTGAAGAATACAATACATTCATCATGATGATTCATGGAAAGACTGAACCAACTGACATATATGATGTTAAGCTCAGTTATATGTCAAACTAGCTCAATTGGACAAGTTTCGTCATAACTAGCAACTCATATTGCCACAACTAGTGTAGCTCAAGCAGTTGGTAACACAAACTTTGACAGGAGTGAGAGTTCAAGTCGCGTTCATCACAACTTTCATGGTAAAGGCAAGCCAACTCGTGGTAGATGATGTGGCAAAAAAGTTTACGCTACATGAAATCGACCTAAATGCTAGCTTTGTAACAAATATGTTCCCAGCCTAACCAAAACTTTAATTTATGTATTAAAATTTGAAAAAGTTAATCATGTTTACTTTGAATTCCACTATAACAAATGCTTTGTTGAATTCCAAGCATCTAACCCGGTGTTGTTTGAAGGGTTCCTAGATGAGAGTATGTTATATTGCTTCAAGTATCTAACAATGGAATCTTCAAGAAGTAACCTGAGTCATAAGCCAAAGGCTTTGAGTCATGTAGTTCATAATATAATTTTTTAAAATAAGATACTCAATAATGTACTAGTTAATGCATTAGATGATTATAAGTTGTCGATTTGGCATTCTATGTCAGGACATGCTAATTATATAGCAATACACCACATATTCCAATTGTGTAATATTTTTGTGAGTAATAAAGAGATACAAGAGTTTGTGTATACAAGGATGCTTCAAAAGTAAGATTACACAAAGTTTAAGTACAAACAAATATGCATACAATAACAAATAAAATCTCTATGTGCGTTTTCTATATGTTCAGTTGTAGCATGAATAGAGTATTAGAAATATTAATGTGAATTAGCAGCTTCATTCATTCTTCCAACTCTCCTTTATATAAGCATGAAAATATTTGTTGGAGGGTAGAATGGGCATCTTCATAAATGAGTTATCACCTAACATAACGATCTACCAAGGTGGGAGAAAAAATGGTACAAGTTGTACAGTCCTTACTCCATGAAATCAACATAGTGGAAGGAATATTTGATCTTGTAATATGTATTATTTTTCTCATGCAAAACCTTTTGATCTTATCTTCTAATCTTCAGAGGCTTCTTAGTAAATATGGTTGAAGCATGTTTAGAAGGATCAAAGGACTAGTTGAGTGAGGGTTTAGAGCCGTGTCGTCAGAGTCTTGACACAGTTCCACAGAACCTAGTCTTCAAAAATTGTTATTCAGAGTCTTGAGATCTTGAAAAACCTTTAGTGGCTCTTCTATCAGAGTCACAGTCAGAAGCTTTAGCACAAATGTTCATCAGAATTGTTGTCTAAGAGCATTTCAGAACTCAATATATCTTGTAAAACGCACAATTGTATCTCTTCATAGTCAAAGTGTGTTGTGTCTAAAGTCTGATGATGTCACACGCCAATTCTTTAGAGTTAGAACCTGTTAGCAAAATCTACATACTAGACAAAACCATTAGGGTACAAAATTATTCTCTAACAAACAATATATTGTTATCATAAAAAATAAAGGCCAGATGTAGAATCAAATCTTGTTCTTACAGTCCTCACACATCTCATCGGAATGGAATTATTGATAAGAAGCATAGACAAATTGTAGAGATGGTACTTACTTTGCTAGTATATGCCTCAATTCCACTCAATTATTGGGATCATACCTTTAAAATTGATGTGTACTTTATCAATAACTTCCTACTAGTGCATTGTCTGGCTATATTTCACCATTATTAGTAGTGTATAACAAGCAACCTGATTATGCTTTAAAAAAACTTTAGTTATGTTTTTTTTGCACTTCTCATGCCATATAATCAACATAAATTGCAGTTTGGAAATTCTAAATGTATCTACTTAGAGGTGTCACTTACCCATAAAGGTCATAAATGTCTTAACTTATAAGGAAGAATCTTTATTTCCAAAGATGTCACCTTCAATGCAACTGAATTCCATGTAGGTTAGGCTTCACACTATAAGTTCTTCCTCACACTATACAACAAGGTCATATTCACACAAGCACCAACTCAACCTTGAACTTGCCATAATGCATTCTTCATTCAAGTAAGGAACCTATAAAATCCACAACAGTGCTTTCACACATTGATGTATCTATCTCATATCTTCATATATATCCATTGTGTCGTGTTTGTCCAACCAATACACATATAATCCATAACTTATTGTCTGATGAACAAAGCCAACACAGAAAGTTTGTTCCAAACCAATTATTACCTGATGAACCTTTGAGTGTACCATCTCACGTCTCAAATAATTTTCAATTTTAACCAAGTACATTTGTCATTCCTATCATACTTACATAAAATTCCAAGTCATTTGAGTTTATATATCACTTGACTTCTAAGGCACCATAATACATATAGTTACCAACGTGTATTCTAACCAATATGAATAACTCCAGCAAGTCACTTTCACCATAATTTCATATCCAATCTTTTCAAGGCCCTTATTTGGTTAATAACCATGTTCATTAGGGCTAAGACATAGAAGTCTAAAGAAAAATCCTTTCTAGTTCACTATGAACCTACCACTGCAAAACATGCTCTTACTCATCCTAAGTGGTTCAAATCCAGGAAAGATGAATATGATTCACTTATCAAGAATGATAATTTGGTATTTATACCATTACCACCACATAGAAAGACCATAGGCTTCAAGTTGGTCTTTAAAGTTATAGAAAACTCAAATGGTAACATAAACAACTGTAAGGAAATGTTGGTGGAAAAAGGATTTCATCAACAACAATTTGAATCATCCCGAATCTAGAAATCACCTACAAATGAGAAGTACAACAAAATGATATTAACAATTCATTTCTAATTGGTGACCTTCAGAAAGAGGTGTTGAAAGAACAAGATTTAACAATTCATTTCTAAGAGAACAATTTTGTATCCTAATGGTTTTATCTAGTGTGTAGCTGTTTCGAACAGGTTCTAACTCTGAAGAATTGCCTCTAAAGGTTTATCAAGCTCTCAAGACTCTGAAGATCAAGTTCATAAGACTCTAAGACCAAGTTTTGAGGAACTGTGTCAAGACTCTGAAGACCAGGGTCTGAAGTTTCTTTCAACCAGACTTTGGATCCTTTTAAACATGCTTCATCAATATTTACTTAGAAGCCTCTAAATATTAGAAGATAAGATCAAAAGGTTTTACGTGATAAGAATAGTACATAGTACAAGATCAATATTCCTTCTACTACGGTGATTTTCTGAAGTAAGGATTATATTATTATACCATTTTGTCTCCCACTTTTGCAGACCGTTATGGAAGGTGCCAACTCATTTATGAAGATTTCCATTCTACCATCCAACAAATCTTTTCATTTCTTATATAAAGGAGACTAGGAAGAATGAATGAAGTTGTTAATTCCGCTATACGACATTATTCAAGTTACAATGCTTTTGCTAAACATATTACTATTATGAATAGAAAACATACATAGAGCTTTTGTTCGTTTTTATATGATATTTAATTGTACTTAAACGTTGTGTAGTCTTCTTTCTTGAAGCAACTTTGTAAACACAATACTTGTATTTCTTTGTTTGAGATTGTATTCCTTGATAGACAAGGAATTTAGTCATGATTCAAGAGAATACAAAGACATGTAGTCTTTGTGTGTCTATAATCTAGTAATTATAATGGATTAAGTTCTTACTGAGAAGGAAAAATCACCTTGGTGAGTGGGCTGGATTAGATTTGTCAACAGTGAACCAGTATAAAAATAATTGTGTTCATTTGTTTTTAATTTTGGTTCTACTTTGAGTGTTTTGGGTACTAAAAAGTTTTAATATTGGAAATTCTAAACCCCCCCCCCCCATTTCTTATGTTTCTTGCCACATTCAGGTGTAGATGCAACAACCACATGCCTTCTTTGACTAAAATTCCAACCTGGTATGAAAATTGAAAAAAGTCATATATGTCTTGAAATAGGCTCCAAGATCCTGGTATGAAAAGTTTCACCAAGCCTTGATCCAATTATGTTTCACTTCAAGTAAATGTGACCCTTCCAATTTCATTTATAGTCATCCAAATTTTACCATGTATGCTCTAGTGTTGTTCCTTTTGGGTTGATTTCATTTTACAAAACAAAAACATGGAGAAGTGTTCAAGTTTGCTCAAATACTTCAAGATGATATTCTAATGTAAAAGGGACACATGTTGGATGTGATGTCAGATCATATGGGTTTGACATCTGGGCCTTGCTCAACAGGCCAGATTGTTGCGTTTTGGGACAAATTTTATGTTAAAGATTTAGTTAGGTTTTATTGCCTATATTTAGTGATATGATTATATGATTTGTTGGATATTAGTGAAGATCAAATCATATTTAAATGTATTTCAAATTTGAATTTGGACAAACCAAATCATGTTTTTTTGTTAGAGATATTTATAGAACAAATCATATCCAACAAATTGTGCAAAGATTCTAGACGAAATTAAATCAAAGATCCAAGGTGAAAATCCCATAATACTTTTTCAATATAAGGAGCTCAAAACCAACATTTGAAAGCAAGCAATAAATTGAAGATATTAGAGTGCTAGGGTTTATTTGAGTCCTTGTTATTGTTGTATGTATACCATACTATATTCCAGTAACTTGAAATAGTTATAGGTTTGTCTAGTTGAGTTGTATTGATCTCTGGGTTTTTTAAACACCCATCAATAGGGTTAGATATTGAGAGAAAGTTATAGAAGTTCTCATATTTAGGGGGAGACCTAAAATGAAAGTCATTGGGTAGTGTTAGGAAGAGGCATTGAACAACATATAATTGTTGTTGCTTGTAAGACTAATTGTACTAAACCACTAATAAGGAATTTTCTTTCTTGGGTTAGAAGCTAACCCTCAATATGTAGGTATTATTTCATTGAACTGGGTTACCCATCATTGTGTTCTTTATTACTTTTTTGCTTCATCATCTTGTACAATTGAATTTGTGTTAATTATGGTGATTTTGGTTTATCTTGTCAAACCATTTGTCAAGGATATCGCATTCGACGTCTTTACCATGAGGAACAAAATTGGCATCAGAGCATGCAACTTAGCCTATTAGGTGAGCACCAAGGAATATAAATTATTCTCAAATGGAAATAACTAAAGATGGAGGATCAGTTAACAAATCACATGTTTTGGATATCACTAATTATAAGTATTGGAAGGCTATGATGGTTGTATTTCTCAAATCTATGGGAAATAAAGTATGGAAAGTTGTGATAAAAGGGTGGAAATATCAAATGGTTATTTCTGAAGATGGAACTTCTAGCTTAAAACCAAAAGTTGAATGGATTAGTGTTGAAGATGGGGAAGCTCTTGGAAACTCCAAGGCTTTGAATGGTATGGACAAGAACATATTCAGGTTTATTAACACATGTTCACAAGCTAAAGAAGCTTAAGAGATGATCAAAATTTCACATGAAGGCACATCCAAAGTACATGTGTCAAGGTTGCAGCTACGTACCACTAAGTTTGAGAATCTGAGGATGAATGAAGATGAATTTATTAGTGAATTCCATATCAGGTGGTGTAATATTTCCAACACTTAATTTTCCATAGGTGAAAAGATGTATGAAGAAAAGCTTTCCAACAAAATTATTAGATTATTACCTAAGAGGTTTGATATGAAAGTGATTGTTATTGAAGATGCTCATGACTTGAGCAATATTAAGGTTGGTGAACTCATTGGTTCTCTGCAAACCATTGAGATGTCCATCAATGAAAGGTAATAAAAGAATAACAAAGGTATAACCTTTGTTTCCAATACTAAAGATATTCAAGGTGATAAAGAAGAGGTCTTGTCAGATGATATAGCTCTTTTAGGTAAAAAGTTCAACAATTCCTTGAAAATTTTGAACATAAAGTGGAGGAAAAATATCTATGACAAGAGGTCTGACTAAGGTGTCAATTTACATATGTTAACGGAGATCCTTGTAGGTATTATCTATTCGAAACATCGAAGTTGGGGATTTTTCCCCGCAGTGTTGAGGATGGAGGGAAAAGTTTCCCCGATGACACTTTGGGGCGGGGATTGGGAAAATACCCTACGCCCCGTGGATTCCCCGAATCTGAACATATTATTTAAAATTTAAAATTTATATATTATATAATATATAATTATATAATTTTGCATAAAAAATATTAATGTATTAGAAAATGAAGAGTCATCAGTGGATCATTTTAATTTTATGTTTTATTGTATAATATATTGTTTCATTACCCCAAGTACTCGACCCTATGAAAGTTCACCCAATACATAGAATATACACATTGTCTCCTCATTTTCTTTTCTCAATGATCTTTGTCTCCTCCGTTCATCATTTCCTCTGTTCTCATCATCAACACAACAACCATTCTCCTTTGTCCATTGTGCTTATGGTAATTACTCTTCAAACTCACTTTACTTCCATTAGTAACATGTTTTTCATTCAATTAAAAAATTATTAGTTATGAATTTTCCACACTCACAGATAATCAACCACTTGCGCTGGACGACATCGGTACTTTGGTCGTAAATTAGCGGAAATATAGTAGCAACAGGTTTTGTTAATATTTGTTTTTACAGAAAAAAATTATTAACAACAAGTGATTTTGCTTTTTTGTTTGTTATTGATTCAAGATGTATTTTAATTTTAAAAAAAATAAAGATGCAAAATATATGTGTGTGTTTTTTTAAAGGAAAAATGATGAAATACTAGTGTGATAGTTTTGATCAAAAATTCTATAAATGCTTAAAATTTGATCTCCTTGGGGATCTATGGGGATGGGGATGGGGGAAATATTCCCCCGTAGTGGGGATTTGGGATGGAGAATAAATTTAGGGGTGGGACGAGGAGCAGGGAAGCATCCCCCGAACATTCTATGCCCCATTGATATCCCTAGGCCTGACATCAGCCCCCAGATCAAAGGTATTAGTGAAGACATACCCATTGGTGGTAGGGGTACTCAGTGCATTGAGTGTGAATGCTTTGGAAAAATTAAAGCATAATGCATTACCTTCCTAAAGAAATAGAAAAATGAACATTTTGTCACTTGGTATAATTCTGATAATGAAAGTGAGAAAGAAACTCCCAACAATGCAATGGCTTATTCTGGAAAATATGAGTCTGTAGGTGAGTTTAGTTCTGAATACCTGTCTGGAGAAGATCTAAATACACTTAGAAAAAGCGAGGACGAACTTCGAAGCACTATAAATCTCGGTGTCGTCTCTCTCTCTCTCTCTCTCTCGCATTTAAATTTGTAGTGATTGCATGCTTAGGTTTTTCAATTTCATCTAATTATATCATTTGTTGTTAATAGCAATTTATATTACATAAGCATTAGGTTTTGTTGGAATTAGATAATTTGTTAAGCAAGATTGTTGATTGATAATCTAGAAAGAATTGAATTTCAAACACCGCAAATTGAATCATTGTGTATACACTTCTTGTGATTACACAAATTGAATCAATTCATACTAAGCGCTTCATCATTATAATCTTTGAAATATGTGAAACAATTTGTGTTGGCTTGATCAATATTCATCTGTATAATTTTTATTTTCGCATCAAACCTTCTGCTCCCAACTCATTTTTTAAAACACTCTTATTTTGGAAAACGACAGTTGAATTTTAATTTGGGTCTATTCACCCCCTCTAGACCGTTTTTCTACTTCCATATTTACACCCAACACAATTTAGGTCCCATAAACAAAATAAGATATTTTAAGAAGCGCGGAAGCAAAACACAATCCTATGAGAGCTTGGAAGCATCTCAATGAATTAAACCAAGTGAAATAATACATGATATCACTAAATAATTGATTGCTTCTAATGCAAGTCAATCACAAGACAACTAAAACAACTTCAAATAAAGCAATTTAAAAACTCTTTATTTAGATGTTCATTCGAGAAATAATTGTCTTTATCATAGTCCAATAATATTGATGCACCACAAACCTATGTTATATGTTAAATTAATAACAAGAACATCATAAGCGAATAATATGATCAATCACATACTAATTGGATACAACTTCTCTTGCTGTCTGAAAATACTATCAAAATTTTCTTGTTAAGGCTTCATATGAACTTTATACAATGTTGGTTTGATTATCAATGATTGATACATCTTGTCAATCCCGAATAACTGATTCAACTTTTTGACGATCATTAGAACTTCAAGGAACACATTTCTACCCTTGAATCTTTTGTAATTGTTGAAACTTCAGAGAATCATTGCTAATAATCACAAAATTGTCTTCATCTTCTTTTTATGATAACCTTGGAAGAATATGTCACCTAGAAGATGCTTTTTGTTTCTTTATTTTATCTCACAAAAACTTCTTGAATGTTGTAGTGTGAATGCACATCCACTTTTAATTAGGATCAATCATTAGAAAATTTCAAAACATGGTGTCAGGTTTCTGATTCCACTGCTCATTCCTTAAAATATTGTCAGTTTAATCCTGGATGAATTAAAACTTAGAGAATATCTCAAATACAACTAATGTCTGAAGAATATACTAGTAAGGTTTTACTTTAAGTTAATTTATGTAATGCATGCAATGAATAATTAGACATTAGTAAATCATTGTAATATCATTGGAATCATTGGAATTAGGGTCAACAATGAACCTAACCAACTCGAAAATAATTCGGAACATGGTTCGACAATTAATTCTTTGAACTTGTTTCATGAACCTCATGAGTGGAATATGAGGGGAAAACTACGCTCGTTAACTAAATAAACTGAACTTGAACTATACATAGTTCGACTCATTAGGTTCATGAGCCAACTTGATTATATATGAGAAGGATTATATTATCTTTAAAAGTAGGTTTAAAGATTTAATATAAATTTTAACCTTATATTTTATTTTAATATAACGGTTTTAATTGATAATTTATATTCTCAAGTGAAAAAAAATATTTCTAAAAATAATTATACAAATAAAATTAGCAACATATAAATTAATTAATTTTTGAATTAGTAGATTTTAGAGACAAGTTAAATTCCAATCTAATAATTTTTATTTTATTTTAATACTTTCTTTTTAAAATAATATTAATTTAAAATGTCAAATATATATATATATATATATATATATATATATATATATATATATATATATATATATATATATATATATATATATATAAAGTAGACTTTAAAAAATGGCTATTAAGTTCGTGAAGCAAGTGAGCTGAACATAACGAGATGAACCCAACGAGTCGATTCGAGTTGCTCGTGAACTTATAGCGAGTCAAATTTGAGCTTAAAAAAAGTTTGTGTCGAACTCAAACCGATATTTGAGTTGAACCAATTCTTAACGAGTCGAGCCGAGCTGAGTCGAGCCGAGCTGAGGCGAGTTCGACTCGACTCGACTCAACTTATTTTCAGCCCTAATTGAAATCCATAAGGTTTCAAATAATTAGAAAAACTTGTCTATGATCGAAGGAACTATATCCTCAACTTTTGGAGTCGTAAGACTTTGATCAAAAGTAAAGCTCGGATACCAATTGTTGGGTGAGAATATGAACACAAAGAGATCTAGAATTATGGGGAGAGGATTGAATAAACTTCCCCTAAAATAATTTTTCAAAATTTTAGGTCCTATAGACGAAATCAAAGATTTTAAAAATCACATAAGCAAAACACAATACTAGGAGAGCTTGGAAGTATCTCAATGAATTAAACCAAGTGAAATAATAAATAATATCACTAAAGACTTGATTGCTTCTAATGTAAGTCAATAATAAGACAACCAAATTCTCTTTATAAAAAGTTATTTATAACTCCTTACTTAGATGTTCATTTAAGACATGATTGTATTTATAATAGTTCAATAAGATTGATGCACTACAGACCTAAGCTTATAATTAAACCTTTGAAAGCAGGGTCTAACCTATACGACATACAATGATGCAATAATGCACTAACACAATGACGATATTGATGAATGCTAGAAAATTAAAAGAATATAAGGTAAGTGGAAAATATACAGAGATATATAATGGTTCGTCGTTCATACTCACTTTGCCTACTCCACTCCTATACGGTGTTAAAGAATCACTGGAAAATAATCATGATCTTCCTTAATAAGTTTGATACAAGCATTTTGATTACAACAAACTATCACACAATAATTCCCTATATTGATGCAGACGCTTAAAGTTTTAACAAAAACAAGATCTCTAAAGATTTTGATTCAATAACCTTGTTATCCACAATAACATGCTTCATGTATTCATGTGTGACAATTCACCCGATCGTACTGATTTCTTGTCTGAGTGATTTCCATTAGCAAAGAGTTGATTGGACAACTCCCAACTTAGTATGCGAGCAATCTTTCTCCAACTCCTCCAAATATTAATACCTTACAACTTTGGCTTATGGACAATTGATACTTGATATCACTAAAGTCTTCCTTGGAGTATACTGAAACTATTTCCTTGATAGAAATCAGTGAAAGCAAAATTTCATTCAAGAAATGATACTTGCACCTGTTAGAAACAACAAACTTCACACAAAAAACATTATACCCTAATGTACCACTAGTCTCCCTCAACACTCACTCTTTAGAGATTAAGGTCCTCAACAATGGAAATAGACTAAGGATGAAAATGATGAACAATGTCATGGAATCTAACAAAGATTATAATTCACAATGTGTTAGTTAAGGAATTAGATATAGGTGAATGAAGAACACACGCGCGCACACACATACGCACATATACAAACACACACACACACACACACACACACACAAGGTTCTCACAAATTTCTGGATGGATGGTTATTGGTTATTGATGGATATCATGAGCTTGATCAACCATGGATCACTACCAAATTGATCAACTCACTCTCTCTAATTCATTCAAGAAAACTTAGACAAGAACAAGATGCAACATAAAGAAGTGTATCTCATATGGATTAACACTCAAGAAGTTGTTCTAGAAAAGAAGAGAAAGATTTATGGTTCTAGGAATGGACACACTAAAGGAGATAAGACAAATTGACATTTTTGTCTCTATGGGTTTCACCTATAAGTTTCACACACTTTTTTTCTTTCTTTCATCAAAGAAACAATTATTTAAATCTAAGATGGAAAATTGGTTTTGTGAAGCCATGATTTGAATCAAGAAGAAACTCTAATTAGAGTCACAAGGTGTTAAAATTCGAATCAAGTTAAATATATGTTTTGAGTCAATTTGAGCAGAGTTCATATATAGCTTCATGGAGTCATTTGATTTGAGTCACAATTAACATTTGATTCGAGTCACATGAGGTTGTGATTCAAATCAAATTCATTTTGTGATTCAAATCAAGTTCATTTTGTTATTCGAATCAAATCATTCAGAGTCATATCCCAATTTTCACAAGGCTCTTGATTTGAATCATGCTTAACACATGATTTGAATTAAGTTGCTCAACATCTTGATTTAAGTGCTCTAACTTGAGATTCAAACCACATCTGATGAAACTACAAAAAGGTAATATGTTAGGCTAAAAATGAAACACTATCAGGAATTAAACACACTTATTTTATTGAGTAACGAGGGGTCTCAATGGTATAAAATTTTAATAGTCGAAGCAATCACAATACAAGTCAAATGCGAATAAAGTACAAACATGTTAATATGAAATGAAGAGAAAATTGCAAATATGCAAACAAACTATAACATAAACACTTAAATTAACAAAAAAAACATCAAAATAAGTAAACGATACCATACAATAACATGATTGCTCTTTCAGAGTTTTCAAGATATTTTGGGATCCTACTATCGACATTGCATTTGGAAAGCTAGTTCTTTCTTCTCCTGAAATTTTGTGTTTCTTCATTGGGTTTGTTTTCCATATGGGAGTCACATGGGGGATGATTGTCAGGGGTGGCTTTTTTTAGGAGTACGATTACTTCCTTTACCCTCAGAACCATGAAGAAGAGACGGGGACCTCGATGTTGGAGGCTATCGGGTGATATGAGAGTTGTATGGTGTGGATAGTTTGAATGGTCTCAATGGGGAACGTACTCCATATTTTTCTCAATTCCAAGGAGTTTTTCGGACAAGAAGTGTGAGTTATGTTGTTGCATCAAGTTGCAGATGATGTTAAGTAGTTCACTTGCTCCTTGCATGCCTAGGCTGACTTGGAGTTGCTGGAGGTTTTGAAGCGTCTCTTGTCATGAGATCAGTGGTTGTGTTGGAGGTTGTTTGGAAGTTTGGACTTAAAGCAATTGTTGACACGGTTAAAGATCGCTAAAACATGGAAACTACTTTTGTCGATGATCGACGAAACTAGAATTAGAGGAGTAAGAATAAAAGAAGAAGTTTCTATCAGTGAATCTGCTTCTTTTGTTGGAGAAGGCGGAACCTCTCCAAGGAGATTAAGAGTATTAACTGTTACAACATTCGCGATGATGTTTCATTGAACAACTAGTTGAGTGGATTTTGACCGCTTAGTTTTAACAGAATTGACTAAGAGTTATAGTACAACGAAGATCGGTGGAGTAGCAGCAAAAAGACAATAGTCTTTGCTGGAATTCAAGGGAATCAAACGTCGATTCCCATAGATTGTGACATTGTTTCGAAGTGGAACAGGTAATACGTAATGCCGAGGGAAAAAGGTCTCATGGTGCGGCATCAAAAACTTTTGATGCAACGAAGCAGGGAGGATCTACAAGGTTAACTCTCCAACATCCAAGTTAATGAAATCGTAGAAATAGTTTGAGAGTGAAAGTGGGATAATATTTGAAATGACAAGTCGTTAGACTTATATATAGTAAATAGTTAAAACAACTTCGATCTAACCCGACATGAGATGTGGGAATCCTCCGATAAAATCTTACAATAGACAATATACTAACCACTGAAAACAAGTATCATACTTTTGACGAGATCTCACGAGTTCTTCAATTTTCTAAGTCGAAATTTTGAATTAGACATTACTCCTTAGGCATCCAGCCCAAAAGATAGCATGAAGGAGAATTACTGAAGTGCCTAGAGCATTGAAAGTCAAAGTAAAATTTGAGACCTTATAAGTTATAACCATACTAATAAATCCAATATTACTGATAACCAGCCTAATCACATATAGTATGTAACCACCTCCATTCTTACATAGACAACATCTCCCATCAGAATATAAATTTCTTTATATTTTAATCTAACTACTTATGCATTTCAATTTTTTTAAACTATTTATTTATGATTTGATTCTATGATCAAAATATACACTTTTCACATTTTCTCATACGGATAACGCTACATTGAAAATTATTCTTATTCCTATAAATATATTCTCCTCCCTCACTCTCTCTCTCTCTAAAGACACGCAGACCAACAGACAACAACAGTACACAACTACTATTATAGATTTAGGACATAGAAAATATCAATTCCGACACCGTCTTGTTACATGTTTTCCGATTGCAATTTGCAAAGGGATTGAAGCCTTGAGTCCAGGTTAGCTATACTACTTTCTGTTACTATGTTTTTTTATTTTCTCAATGTTTCTACAGTACTTACTATATTTTATATCAATGCCAATTTTTATGCAAACTATTTTTTTTTTTTTAAATCTCACTTAATCTCATATATATATATATATATATATATATATATATATATATATATATATATATATATATATATATATATATAGAAAGAAAATCTTTTTAATAATGCATTCATAATCAGATATTGATAGTAATTAATCTGCGAATAAAATGTGATCTGAAAATGCATTGATTTTATTTTAATTTTTGTAATATGAAAATTTTGACTTTGACGTTGGTCAATTAGTGCTGAATTGTTTTTTCAAATTTTCAAGTCAGAATAAAAGTAAGAAACATGTCTTATGAAAATTCTCACACATAACTGAACAGTAAAATCTGGTGGCTATGTTAAACATGCATAAGCTACTTTTCAAAGTTTGGAAATAAATTCTGTTCAAAAAGTTACAAATCTTGAAATTTGGACAAACGATAAATAGATCCATATTTTTAGTCATTAATTTAGATTTTTATTTATAACCATAATTATCTAAATTTAGAAGGAAGAAATATTTATTCTAATTATCCCTAATCAGTGTTCATTTTCTTTAATACCAATAATTATGCATGCTATAACCAGATAATGAAGCCAATTTTTTTTTTAGAATTGAAAGGACTTGTCACCGTACAGCATTGGTAGGAACAAGAAAAACACCAGCCACGGATTTTTCTCTCCATCAAATCAATCAATTTAATTAACCTGACCCAATAGAATTATTTATATTTATAGGAATTTTTTATGGTATAAATAAATAACATTCATATAAATTAGAATTAGAAAAGGGTGATGAAAAGTGTGATAGCGGAGGCATGTTTTGGAAGGTTCGTTCCATGCTAAAACGCTGATAATGATGTATAATAATACTAGATGATCCATCTCATCACTTATATTATTAATATTTATAAAAAAAAAAAGAGTAAAATGAGTTTTATTTGGTCCATGAAGAAGTTAGTGTATGCAAAGCTGGTCAGATTAGAAGGAGCAATTAGATAGATTCGTAAATGCCAACTAAGTCTAGAGTCGTAGTGTATAGAAGTGAGTAGAGTAGCATGAATGGTAATAACATTAAGACAGAAACACAAAGCCCAAGGAATTAAGTGCAATGCAGTGTGGTGGTAGTAGTAATGTTTTGCTGTAATAAGTTGGCCTACGATGCTTCTATCTCAACACCTATTACTATTAGACCCTTTCTTCTTTCGTCTCATCGCTTTCTCTTTCATTACTCTTTTTTCTTCTTCTACTTCTACCCATGCCACCCATTACTCCTCTTTTTTCTATTTTTATTTTATTTAATAATATCTCACGTTATTAATTCATTAATGCGTCTTAATTAGTAAGCTAAAAAGAATCATGATTATTTTTTAATTCGCGCCACGCTGATTATGTGATTAAATTAAATTAATTAATGACACTGAAATTCTCTTTTTGGTTATTGTTTTTATGACAGATAGCGATAGGTGAGTGAGGATTACAAGAAGAAGAAAAAGAACCATGGTGGTTGTTGCTGTTGCTGTTACAGAGACAGAGCTGTAGTAGTGGAAGTAGTAGCTTCTTCTTGTTTCTCGTTTCTCGGGTCGCGCCGTTCGTGTTTGTCGCTCGTGCGTGACTCTGTGTTTTTTTTTTTCTTCTTTTCGAGTTTCAATCCCGAAATCCTTCAAATCTCGAGGTTGTTTTTTGTTCGCATAACAAGAGACAAGTATTTTTCTTCTTCCGCCATTTTCTCTTGTGTCTTGAACCAGGGTACTGCCACCTACGTCTCTCTCTTTTTCTTCGTTGCTTTCGTTCACTGCACTGAGGTTTGTGGGAATCCTTATTAACTGGAGGGTCGGTGTTTAATTCTACTTGCTTAATATTTACTACACTGATGCACTTTTGTTTTTCTCCTTATTGGGGTTTGGGATTAGTTTTTTAATATTCATTTTTTTTTTGTTTAAGTGTTGGGATCATTGGTTGTTTTCTGAGGTTGCTTCTTAGTTCCTCGGTCTTGGTCTCTGTTTGTTTGATTGATATTTAAGGTGTGTTGTAGAGGAAGTGGATTTGTGAGGAAAAAGGGAAAGTTTCTATTTTCATGTGTGAGGATTATTACAAGATATGCTGATCTCTGATGAAGGAGATACTGATGTGTTCTCTGATGCATTGGATTGTTTCTCACTTTCTAAAGAATCTCTTTTGACAAATCAATATTTTCGGTATGAGTTTTGGCTTAATGAGCCTCTTAGTGTGAAGGAAAGAAAGGAAATTTTTCTGCAAGAGATGGGTTTTGTTGATGATTCTTCTCAGTTTTGTTGTGAAAATAAAACTGTGCACTGCGACGAGAGGATAATGGATTGCAGTGAAGCAGTATCGAATGATTGCGTTTTGTCTTCGACGGAAGAAGACGATGAGGATGAAAAACTAAGTTTACAAGGAGAGGATTTACATGGGTTAGGAAATAGAGAAGCTGAGATTGTAGAGGAATTTCAAGTTGTTGATATTGGTAAAAAGAAAAAGAGAAACTGGTGGAGGCAATTTGTTAACAGTGGGAAACTAGCGGGAGGAATAGTTAGATCAAAATTTAGTAATGCGAGTACGGATGAAACTTGTCGAATCAATGTAAGTCGCAATAAGAATAGCTGGAATGAGTTTAGTGCTGTGTATGGTGGACAAAAGATTAAAGCACACAAAGGTCTAATTTGGACTATGAAATTTAGTCCTAGGGGCCAGTATCTAGCAACTGGAGGCGAAGACGGTGTTGTTCGTATATGGCATGTTTCTTCGCTGAAGGCTTCTAGTATTTGTTATGCTAAAGATGCTAGTGCTGTTAGCAAATTGAAACATGGCGTGTCATTTTCTTCGAAGAAATGTTGTCAATCCCCCGTTGTTGTTCCAAGTAAGATTCTCAAAATTGAGGAGTCCCCGTTTCAAGAACTATATGGTCATTCGAGTGATGTGGTGGATTTGGCTTGGTCTGATTCAGATGTGAGTTTAAGTTGCTATAAGTTCTATTTGTTGTTATTGCTATTGCTATTTCTATAAAATGTAATCTGAAATAATTTATCTGTTGCAGATGCTCCTTTCCTCCTCTATGGATAAAACAGTTCGCATGTGGAAAATTGGTTATAATCAATGTTTAAAAGTTTTCCATCACAAAGATTATGGTAAGTATTAAAAGTTATACCATTTGTAGCATATGTTTGGTTTGGTTCGTTTTCATAATTGATTGTGATACAAGTATTAGCACATTTTATCTCAATGGTATAACCATAATTGTGTATCTATTTTAATTGGAAACAGTGACATGCATTCAATTCAACCCGGTTGATGAAAATTACTTCATAAGTGGCTCCATAGATGGTAAAGTCCGAATATGGGGAATACATGAAGAGCGAGTTGTTGACTGGGCCGACACGCGAGATGTCATAAGTGCTATAAGTTATCAGCCAGATGGGAAGGTATGTTAATGAATATTCGACTTTCCAGAGTTGCGTCTTTTTTGTTGTTGAATATGTCATAGCTTAACTCGCTAAGATTTTGAACATATTGCTTTTTAATTATGCAGGGGTTTGTAGTCGGTTCCCTTTGTGGTATTTGCCGCTTTTATGTATCTTCAGGTATTTACTTAAGCTATAATCATTTCTAGTTATTAATACAATGCAAGAAGAAAATTGACTTGAATTGGAAGTGATTCCTGATATGGATTTTATGGTTTTAGGGAAACAATTCGTTCATAAGACAAAGGTTCGTGTCAATGAAAAGAAGAAGAGATCATCTGGCAACAAGATTACTGGCATTCAGGTTTTATTCTTGAAACTCTTCATTTCCAAAGTGTTATGCTCTTTATTTAGTAAATTAACCTTAGAACACAAAATTGTTGCAGTTTTCTCATAAAAACCATCGGAGAGTTATGATCACATCACGAGATTCCAAAGTTAGAATATTTGAAGATGCTGAACTTGTTCAGACACATAAAGGTAGTGTGCCAAGTCTTGATACTTCAATTGTTTAATTGGCGTTGCAAAAATCGGTATTGTCTTCCATTCTAAGTTTTGGCTGATCATACTGCTAAAATTTGCAGGTCTTCTAATGTCAGGAAGTCAGATGTCTGGTTCATTTACATCTAGTGGAAATCACATCATTTCAGTTGGCGAGGACTCTCGTGTGTATATTTGGAACTTCAACGACTCGAGAAATTATTTCTCCAAACAGAGAAAAACAGATAGTTCTTGTGAGCACTTCCGCTCCAAGGGGGTTACTGTCGCAATACCTTGGTCAGGCATGACATCAGAAAGAAGCTGCTCTTTCAGCAACTTTGCCAACTATTCTTCTGAAAAGCAACGCGAATTAGTGGCAGCTCCCAGTTTTAGAGATTCCGAACGCTTTTCTTTTGGGAGTTGGTTCTCCATTGATGGTTCGTGCCGACGTTCTATGACATGGCCCGAAGAGAAACTTCCCAGTTGGGATTCACCTCTTTCGGAAATTGAGTTTGATCACGAGGAGCTATCTTTTAAAGATCTATGGCATGAGAATCATGTACCAGAAACATGGGGACTCTCGGTTGTTGCAGCCGGTCTTGATGGAACCATCAAGACGTTTCACAACTTCGGATTTCCTGTTAGGCTTTAGAACTCAGAAGGTAACTAACTCGAACATGTTTGGTAACACGGGAACTTTACTCAGACTACGCGCGGTGAATGTGAAACAGGTAGTTTGAGCTTCACTCCTGACATACGGTATCATCGTGATATTGTCGTCGGTATCCAAAACACTCTCAAATTCAAAGCTATTTGAATTTTGTATTCATCTTGATTGGTAAAAGTGGACATATTTATAAAGGAGTTTTCAATTTCAACTTCAAGGCCTTAAAATGAAGCATTGAGCTCAGGTAGAACCTAGAAGTAGGATTTTGGTTATAGGTAAATTCATGTTAGATGCAAAACCTTCTAACATGTTTTTTTGAGGATCTGTACATTTATTTTAGAGTTAGGCCACTAGAATCCTACTTTTTTTGCTACACATTTTTGTGTGAATATCAGTTTAACTTATACAATACTGATTTATAACAAAATTATTCAAGTTTTATTTTGATACAAGCCTCTAGTTTATAAATACTTTGTTTTTTTCTTTTGTTTATTATCCATTTTTGTATTAAGTAAAAGATAAAAAGTGATGTGAGGGTGCATGGTTAGAATATGTCAACAAGAATGATGGCTTTGAGTGTGGTTGAAATCAAGGGACAAAGTTGTTGACCAAAAATAAGGTAGCTTTTATATTGTTTAAAAAGTCGTACTTAAATATGTAAAGGAGGTAAAATTTGTGAACACAAATGCAAGTACGTTCTCTTTATGAACTCTTGTCCTAATCATTTGAAAAGTTAGATCCCAATTATATTTTTTAATCAACTTATTCTTTCCACTCAAAATCGTTCCCATCACAATAAAACTTTTAGTATAAAGGAGCCATTAATTTAAGTTTTTTTACACTTTCCATTACATTTTTTATTTATTTATAAAATTTAAATAATATTTATCGTTAGAATATATATATATATATATATATATATATATATATATATATATATATATATATTGGATAAATTTGTTTTTTAATCTAAAAACGTGTCAATCAAATCCTACGAGGAATACTTGATTTGATAAATGGTTGTGAAGGGCAGTTGAAGACATTGAAATCGGTGGAAGTCATTTCTTCAAGTGTTTTTTTATACATCTTGAATTCATTAATCAAAGTTGCATTATTTTCAGTTACAAAAAGATCATCAACATAAAGAGATATAACAAAGAGATATAACAAGAATATCAATCTCACAATGTTTAATATAAAGATTGGACTCTGATAAACTTTTAACAAAGCCTAAGCTCGACAGATGATTATCTACTATGTTGTACCAAACTCTTGGAGTTTGCTTCACTCCATATAGAGCCTTCTTAAGGAGATAATCCTTGTCTTCTTGTTTCTTCACAAAGTCTTCCGATTGTTCAACGTAGAATTCTTCTTGCAAGAAACCATTTAGAAATGCTGATTTAACATCTAATTGGTACACTTTCCAACCCATTTGTACTACAACATCAGGCAATAACCTGATAGTATCTAGCCTAGCCATTGGCGCAAAAGTGTCTGAGTAATCTACTCCAAAAATTTGAGCATAGCCTTTAACCACCAGTTTCGCCTTGTGCTAGTTGATGGAACCATCATCATTTAGCCTGGTTCGAAACACCCATTTAACGCCAATGATTTTTCTGCCTTGAGGTCTATCAACAAGCTTCCATGTATTATTTTTCTCTATCATATGTAACTCCTCTTTCAACAATATTACATTTTTTATAGACATCAAAAAGAATCTAGTACCTCTGATTGGAATGTCATCCAGCATCTCATTTTCCCAGTTTTCACTATTATGTCACTCAACATTTTTTAGCTGATTTGACACTTTTAAAGTCTCCCAGATCCATTCTTCATTTTCCACAAAGTGCATGTCTCTACTAACGACAATACTTCTCGTTTCTGGTTGAAAAAGTTTATAAGCTTTGGATATTGTGTTATAAGCGATGAAAATGCCTTGTACTATCTTTTTATCAAGCTTATCACGCTTAACTTGAGGAACATAGATAAAGCACAAACAACCAAATACTTTAAGAATGTTTATATACATACCAACATGCATCTTGTCATCTCCATTATGTATCTATTTCTTCTTTCTTTAACTCCATTTTGTTGTGGAGTGTAGGGAGAAGTATGTTGGTGTTTTATACTCGCTTCTTCACAAAAGGAATTAAATTCTCCAAATGTATATTCTTTTCCATTATCAGACCTTAGAACTTGAATATTGCGACCACTTTCATTTTCCACCCTTTTCTTGAACTTCCTAAACACTCTAGTGACTTCTTACTTGAATTTTAAAAAAATCCAACAAAATCTTGTAAAATCATCAATGAAGGAAATATAATAAAGGCTACTGTTGAGAGAGGGTGTTCTTTATGGTTTGCATAAATCAATATGAATTTACTAAAGCTTATGTGTTGCTCTCCAAGCTGATTTTGGAAATGGTTGTCTGTTTGCTTTCCATATTGACATGCTTAATAGTGAGGAAGAGAATCTTCTAACACAAGTAAATCCCTCACTAGTTTTTTTGTTTGAAGCAGTAGTAATCCTTGATGGTGATAATGACCAAGCCTCTTGTGCCATATCTCTGTGGCACTTTCCTTAATGGGAAATGCAGCTTGCTTCTCCTCCAATGGATTAAGTGTGAAATTATTTCCCTTCATCTTGACCTTGAACATTTCTTGGTCATAAACATCCTTTATTAAGTAGTGTTTGTTTTCAAAGTGTACCTTGAAGCCTTTCTCGATCAATTAACCAACATTTAACAAATTTTGGTCAATTTATGGAACATAGAGAACATCAGAGATAAGTTTTGTACCCTTACAACTTGTAATTTCAATGTTGCATTTTCCTTTGACAAATATATATTGCCCATTTCCAACTCTGACTTTTGAGGTTTTTGAACTCCTTAATTCCTTGAACATCTCCTTGTCATATGTCATATGATTAGTGTAACCACTATCAATTAACCAACTGTCACTTGAATCACTTCCTAAGAAGTGATAAGTGATCAATTTTAGTGAATTTGAGTGTGAATAATTGGTACTTATCAGCTTAATTCATTCGTTTTATAACAATAAACCTCAACTTTTGTGCATATTTTGTATATTTTAAATTATAGTGTATAAAATGCATTGTCTTTAACAAATCATGAATTTGATCATTTTTATCTCATTTTTAAGTATACAAGCAATGACATTTCTTAATTGGCTTATAGATCATTGAATAAGCTTTATGGCGCTTCTGAGCATGTGTAAATCGGAGTTACAGTGCTAAGTTGTGATGAAAGCAAGAAATAATTTTTCTCCATGTTGTCATGTTCGCAATGCGAACACAAAGCAAACTGAAGGCGAGGCAAATGAAATAATAGGTAGTAGGTTTTGGTCTCAGGGGTCGCTGTGTGATGCCTGGGTGAGCTAGTTTCATAGTGCGAGCTAATATATTTTCATAAGGCGGGTTAAGTGAAATATCTTCCAGACCACGTGTAATTAAGTTGAGCTCGATATGCAAACTAGGAGCTCACGGTGCAAAGTTGATAGATTCCAACTTGTATATATTCATTATTTCTTAGACATTTTAGGTATCTATTGGGACTCTTTACACCCATCTGATCAGAAAACATTCTTTAGAGATTTTAGCTTAGAAACAACACATGGAGGATGCATCTTGATGATCTGGAGTCGAAACTACTTCAATCGGAGTTGACGAATTGTGGGATGTTTGTTATTTTTCCTTCTTCTCTATGTATTTTATATTTGTTGGGGTTGTTTTATGTATGTTTACTTTGATTGTATGTGTATTTATGGATATTTGTTTAAAATCTCGTTTACAACTCTTAATCGATGTCATATTTGATTTACTATATATCTTAATGGGTTTGGATCACTATAGACATATACTTTTTAAACTCAAACTCAGATGAATATCTATTGGATTGAGGTTTAATATTCACGTGGGTATCATATCTTAATGATCCATGTTGTTGAGTTGCGTGAGACAACATCGACGAGAGAATACGGTTGATCTCCCAACTTTGCGTTAGACATAACCTATGTTGTGAGTGATACGCGGGGGTTTTGACGAGTGATTTAGGTTGTGCGCAATTGATCTATAGATTTTTTAGGACTAGATGGGTAGAAAGAAATACAACTCCTGAAGAGTTTTCGCCTCTCTAAAGAATGATTTATTTACTTGTCATATGTTATTATTTTTGCATGTTACACTTTTAAAACCATTCAAAACAGGCTTAGAAACGTAGATATTGTCAAACAAAAATCTTTCCCTTGCATCGATCCCTGTGGAGACGATATAAACCTGGGAGAGAATTCTTCCAAATCTTTTGCTTCTTGTTGCTATACCGCAGCTCGAACAAAATGGCGTTGTTGTCGGGGATTGGTTTTGATATTGAATTGCATTGTGATAGTTTCTAAATTTCTTAGTTTTGTACATAATTGTCTATATTGTATATGTTTGTATATATACTTGTTTTACTTTTGTTTTTCATTATATTTGTTCAACTGTTGTATATATTTTGTTCCCGTAACGTTTATTCAAGTGTTTGGTTAGGACACTTTCTTTAGATTTTCACTTTCAAGAAAAGCACCGGTATATCTGTGAGGAAGTTATTACTCAAGCACAATAAAGGCGTCGAGCTAACGACGTGAAACAAACGCTTGTTGGGAGGCAACCCAATGAATTTTGAGTTTGTATAGCTTTATGTTTAGTTAGTTTAATTTGATTTTGTTAGGTTGTTAGAAAAATTGTGTTTTTTTCTCAAGCTTAGTTTTTTATTAGCTTGAGGATGCATTTTGTAATTGTTAAAGTTTGAGTGTTTCAACAAGAAAATGTGTGGTGCTAATTAGAGTTTGAAAGAAAGTTGCATTGTTAAGGTATGTGTTTATTGATTTCTACAACATAGCATGAACATGAACTTTAGACTTTATACAAATCGCATGTCATTCATTCTTTTGCAATTCTTGTTCATTTAAGAATCTCACTTTAGTTCATAGTCCAATGTGAAGAACCTTTCTATTGTTTACTAAATTTCATAACAACCAACTTTCTTGTTTAACTCATTTGAATTATGTTTAATCTTGTATTTATGTTGATTTGTATGATAACACAAAAATAATCAAGACATTTTGTTTGATTTTGAGCATAACCACTTCACCAAATAGTCAATCTACCTTGTGAGTGAGTGAGAATTTGCTGGCCTATTTGATCCTTTGTTAGAATCCATGTTGGTGTTGAGATCATTTTTGCATGGATTCTAATATTTTTATTGAACCATAATCATTACTTATTATTTGAGTTTTTACCCTTGCCTAATAAGTTTGAGAGTATTCATATCATTATGTGTGGTTGTATTTAAGTTGAGGAGAAAAGGTTGGTTGCTAAGAGGTTGATAAAAAGAAAAAGTTTGAAAAAGAAAGAAAAAGGTGAAGGAAAAAAATACTTGAAAAAGAAAAAAAATAAAGTTGTACTAATAAGTTGTGTGGATTGGTGTGACAATTGTGCAATGAGAAAAAGGTAAAAGAAGTTATGAATTCCTGAGTATTTGAGATGTGATCACTCTCATTTGTTAGGCATTATTTTTGTTTCAATTACCTTAAGATATGACATTTCCTTGTTAGCCAAGTCACATTACAACCCTTAAAGCCCTTATTATTTTTGTTTTTATACTTTCAATACAAATTATTTTAGATGAATGTCTAATTTGAATGGTTGTTAGCAAGATTTTTGTATTCAGAATTTTTTATATGTGTTTTGTGCTTAGACTTTATTTCATATTTATTGTGTTATTGTAGTTTAGTGGTAAGCATTGTCTTGCGTGCACTTTTGATTTGTATGCCATACATTTGTTTTCCATTTGTAAAGACTTATTGTGAATGATTTCTTGATAATTGCTTTTGGTAAAGCTATAAGAGATGTTGAAGCATTTGTTGTACTGCAGTACGTGAAAGATAATGTATGTATTTTTACTATATTTTCTCCCCTCTCTTTTTCGAGCCAAAGACCTTAAGTTATATGTTGTTTATTACTTGTCTGTGTATTATAGGGTGTCAAGCCTGATGTAGTTACTTATACTATGCTCTTGAAAACTCTAGTTCATGTTGACAAGTTCCACAAGGTACGAAATATAACATAATTACAATCAATATGTGTTGTTTATGTTTTCATAATTCTTCACTCATGCATCTGGTCAAGGAAATCTATCATATAGGTTTTTTTTAGCTCCAATATTCTTAAAACTCCAACTAGTTTTTGTAGTCTGTGAGCCACGGTGATTCACAATAAATTAATGTTAAGAAAAAAATTTGTAACTAAACTCATAAATTGGTTTTAGGGATTGAGAGTTGATTTTCATAATAGCAGTAAGTAAGATAGAGGTTGTTTAAAATGATAATGGCTTGAGACTTTGTTGGCATCAAGTCATTAGAAAAATACAAATGTTAGTAATATATCTCCAAAATGGTATTTTAAAAGGGCAATTTGTGATTGATTCATCATGTCAAGGAGACTGATACTTTTGCTAACGAAGTA
This sequence comes from Lathyrus aphaca, assembly GCA_963966055.1. Classification (NCBI taxonomy): domain Eukaryota; kingdom Viridiplantae; phylum Streptophyta; class Magnoliopsida; order Fabales; family Fabaceae; genus Lathyrus; species Lathyrus aphaca. The sequence continues at coordinate 106,786,151 of OZ014524.1, read as the reverse complement.
GAAGCAAGTTATTTTACGAATGTTGTTTTAAAATTTTATAGCTTTATAAACACACTCGGACCTCGTGTTTATTCAATGTTAGATTTGTTTGGCATTATAAAAATTCAAAAAGCAATTTGATATTTAAAACTCAATTATTCAACAATGACCATTTCAATACTCAAAACGCTAGTCTACTGTCTTTTCATTGCAAAAATATTGTGTTTAAAGTTTTGAACATGGTTTATAGTTTTGTATTTTAAAATGGGTACAAGATTTTACAGTGAAAAAAAATTGTTGACTAATCCTTCCAATTTGAACTTTGGACATAATTTTTGTAATTTCCTTGACTTAAAAAGTAAACTTTAAAGAAGCGTTGTTAATCTATTAGAGAAGAAAAAAAATATGAGTATGGATATAGTTGGTTGAAACACATTTATGTAGAGGATGATTGTGGTGGCCCCAGCAATTAGAACTACTACTTCAAAGAGTGAGATTTTTGTTATGAACTACTCAATCTAACATATGTTAGTCATGGTACACCATGAACTACTTTTATTTTGTTTGAATTGATTGAATGACATGAAATTGAGTGATATGAGATGAAATATTATTAGATTTTAATGATTGGAAGTTTCCACAAGAAGTTGATGTTGAAGATGTTCCTAAGTCTTTGGAAGCACTGGAGGAAGAATTCAAGGGCCAATATAACACTTTGGTGGGACCAAAGCATGCTTTGTAGCTGGTGGAAGTAACAAAGGAAGAAAACCAACCAAGTGATGCAGAGTTAGCTCATGTAGCTCATATTGAAGATGCTCCAGAATTCGAGGAAGTAATCAAATCAATCACTTTGGTAGAACAAGAGTTGGCTTTGCAAACTGAAGAAAACTAAACTCCAAGAGATGATGATGGTGATAGTGAATATAAGCCAAATTCAATGTTCGAGGAAACTGAAATCCATAATGAAGAAGTGTATGCAGAAGGCAGTATGGATACAAGGAATTCACTAGCACAAGAAAGTGATGCTAAATTAAATGACAAAGAAAGTCTTGTAGATCTCAAGCATTCACTAGTTTCAGATGCAAAAGCTGTTGAAACTGACACTGATGACAGTGAAGTAGAAGAATCAGCAAGCACAATTGCTAAAATTAGAAAGAATGAACAACTATTAGAAGAAAGTCAAATCCGAGTATTGTTTTATGTATCAGCAAGCCTATGTTTGCTTCAGAAGCGAAGAATCAATGGCATTGCAAATATTGAGGAAAAAATAATACTAATTTGTAAGAAGTGAGCATGTTTTATCAATTTCTATATTTCATATTTGGGTTCGATTCTATTTTTTGTTGTTGGGATCATTCTTTTTGTGTGTGTAGGTTGTTGATCTTCTCAAGTTGTCTTTGCTCTCTAAGACCTTTCTAACATACTTTGTCTTAAAGAATAATAAAATCCTTTGTAATTCAAACCCTAATTTTCATCCGGGAATTAAGATTGAAAATTAATTATCATCTGATTCTAACGAGGGTAATAAGATGGTTGTAAAAGTGTTGCGAAGAATATCAAATAGAAATATTTTGTTTGTTACAATAGAGGAAGATTTTATAGACTTTCTTTTTAGTTATTTTACCTTCCCCTTTTGTGGAGTGTTGCATATGCTACGAGGATTATCTTCTTTAAGCTGCATTGATACCTTATTAAAAAGAAAGGTTAAATATGTTTTTAGTCCCTATAAATATCTCAATTTTTATTTTTAGTCTTATAAAAAAACGTCGAGTTTTAATCCCTATAAAATTACTTTTACACGCAGATTTAATCTCAGGGATTAAATCTGCGTGTAAAAGTAATTTTATAGAGACTAAAATTCGAAGTTTTTTTTATAGGAACTAAAAACCAAAATTAAGATATTTATAGGGAGAAAAAATATATTTAATCCTAAAACGAATATGAAATATTATTAGTTTTTGCAAACAAACCAAAAAGATATTAACTCCTACAATTATTCAACCATATCTGATTTTATGCACATTGGCAAACAACGTGCATAACACTATTGACGAACACAATGCCTTTATTAAAGTTAGGCATTCAAAAGTTAATTGATCACTCAAATATGTGTTTTTTAGACTTCTAGCGAGATTGAAAAAGAAATCAAATTTTATATATATATATATATATATATATATATATATATATATATATATATATATATATATATATATATATATATATATATATATATATATATATATATATATATATATATATATATGTGTGTGTGTGTGTGTGTGTGTATATATATATATATATGTGTGTGTGTGTGTATATATATATATATATATATATATATATATATATATATATATATATATACATATGCATATATATATATATACATATATATATATATATATATATATATATATATATAAGTGAGGATCAACTTACTACAAGAGTGGTCTTTTTAACTTACTCCATAATCATTGCCTTTAAATTAGATTTAATCAATGGTTAAATTAACATTTATATTTATAACCATTGGATTGAATATAATTTAAAGACTACGATTATGAAGTAAGTTTAAAAGACTTACTCTTAGCTTGGAGTAAGTTATCCCAACTGGGACTTTTTGAGTTTTCTTGATCTCTTTTCCACCTTGTGTGTGTTTTCCCTCTTTTGGTGTTCCTTTGTTTCTTGTTGAGTCTTGTGCTCTTCCTTCTTGCTTCTGGTGGATCACAGCGTTCTGGGTTGAGGTGTGCGTTTTAGGAGTTTTACGTCGTCATGTGTTTGCTCTGCTCATGCTTTTTCTCCACTTGTTGGTTTTCTTTTCGTTTGTTGGTTTCCTTTGGTGGTGATCATGGCGCATCAGGAGCATGTGGGTACTAGCTATGATCTTGCGTGCAAGACCTGAAAATCCATAAATCCTTTCAGCAAACAGTGAACTAACTAACACTGAAGCTTAAGCTCTTACATTGAAATGCATGAAGAGTTTTTATAATATATCACTAACATGTAGTTTTCAGCAAACATAGACAGCACAAATTAACAAACCTCTTGAACCCACGTGAACCAAAGGCATCTCCAAAATACTGCTTTACAACAGTCCCATTTCTACAATCTGATGCATTGAGTTGTTGAAGCAACAAATGAAAGACTCCATTATATTTGGTTATATTCATGATTAAAAGGACAAACAAATGAAAAAAAATGCTTTAATGACTAATAGGTATTCTTAGAAATAAGTTGAAAGGTGTTAAGAGGGCTTGTATTTGTATACCCATAAGTTGCCTTCTGGTTTATCCTCACAACCAACATAGTATGACCTCAGACTGCAATACAGAAAACATTGAAACTCCGCTACCAGGGGGAAATATCATTGTCAAAAACAACTTGCTGAACTAAAAAATGAAGCCATACTCAATAGAAAAACAACAGAATACAAATATATTATCTTTAAATATTAGTAAATTTCACTTCTGAACCATGAACTAGCCATGGAAACCAAGTACATGAGACAATGTAGGCTAAGAAAGTAAAGAAAGTAAAGATAGCAGAGGTAAAATGTTGTCATCGGAAAATGCTGATTATCAAGATATTAGAACCAAAAATCATCCACAACTGCTCTGCTTTAACCCAAGAGAATCGCGAGTAGACCAATGAATAAGGGCATAAGTGTCGTAAAAAACACACTCGTTCAATACTGAGCACATCATAAATTGCTCAATCAAATTACATTCCTAGAAAACACACTCGTTCAATACTGAGCACATCATAAATTGCAAAAAAAAATTGAAAAAACCCTAAGAAATTTTACACATGGCTTAGGTCCTTTATCATGATAGAGTGTACATGATAAAACTGATCCTTTTAAGCTCTCAAATGAAGCCGGAGAAGTGACAAAAATGGTGCGGGTGCTAGGATCTGTAAATTGAGATAAGCAAATAAAAAAAAGAACTGCAAGGGGAATTAGACAAAAGTAATTAACAAATTTACCTCCAACCAAAAGTCGAACACTTCCATCACTCATTCTGAAAGAATCGTCCAGAATTCATAACTAGGTGCTCCAATCAAAAGCCAAAGCTCTCAGATCCATATCTAGATTCAGAGTTAGAAGCTCCAAAGCTTATATCTTGGGTCATAAAAGAACCGTCCAAAATTTGAGCATCGCGTTCATAGACTTGAATAACACGACGCCTATAAACAAACCCACAACTTCATAGATTGATGAAAACCAACCACAACTTGAAGCTCTTCAACATCCCGAATACCCTAAGGGTCAGGACATTGTGAGAATGGGAGATGGAAGGAAGAAATGCACAAAATTCACCGATGAAAAATATTTCGAAGAACCAAGAGATGGAAGGATAAATTGCGGTTGAGAGAGAGAATAAAGTATGAGAGTGATTTCAAACAACCGAGACCTGAATCCATGAATTGCGATTGAGAATGATTGGGAACTAGAGTAAATTTTGAGAGGTATGGAGAGACTGGGATGTAAAAATTTGTTGGCAGAGAGAATATGCAAAGTGTTTAATTATTACTGATGTTTTAATAATAATTTACATATATGAAAAAAAAATTGGCATTGCCACGTAAGCCACCGTTAGTGGATACTGACGGCAGAGACTACATTTGAAAGCGAAAAAATTTTAGAGGATCAATATTTAAAGAAAATTTTTTTAGGACCAATCTTCAAAATTAGAATATTTGTACGGACAATTTATTTAACCCAATATTTTTATAAACGGAAATACATTTGTAGTTGATACAAATATTTTTATAAATGAAAAATATATATTGTTGATTTAAATAATTTTATAAACAGTAAAAATTTATTTTGATATAAATGTTTTTATAAAAAAAAAAAATATTGTTGATATAAATATTTTTATAAATAAAAATATATATTATTGATAAAAATATTTTATAAATGGAAAGAAAATATATTGTTGATATAACTAATTTTATAAATAAAAATATCTATTGTTAATATAAATAATTTATAAACAAAAATGTTATACAAACTAGATATACATTTAATATCATAACACTAAATAAAAATGATTGCATATTTAATCAAAGCCGAGTTACTTTAGTCCACCTTTTAATTAATTAACATTGAAAAGTCATGTTTATACTGTTTAGCTATTCTTAAGTAAAACAAATAAAAAATCAATGCCATACTATTACTTCGTGAAGAAGCGTTCTTGAAAGATAGCGACGAAACCATGCTTCCTCAACATTTTGGGGCTTCCGATTCACCATTACCAACTAAATCGCGTGTTATTAACGCCAAAAAGGTAATTTCCAATTCGTTTTTCATTTTTTTACCATTAATTTTCTGAGTTTCAACTATTACATTGAATTATTGAATGTGTTAATCTGATGAAACTTATTGAACTTTTTGCCACAATAACCTACTTAATAACCTACTTTCCCAATTCAATATCCTAATTACCTCACTTTTCAACATTTCAAACATTTTTTTTGGGTTTGAAATTGGCGTAATTTGGGAAATTAATGTCGATGCCGTGTGTCTGGTGTCTGTGTCCGTGCTTCATAGCTCTAATGAGCAAATGTTTACATATGTATACATATGCGTGTGTGAGCATGTGCGCTTTGGTGTGCATTTCAGATGTTTCTTTTGTCTCAGCTTCAGTTCAAGATAGAATTTTAAATGTTTTCTTTGAAACTATAACTTAACTTGTTTCATGGCCAAGTGTTAGAATGCATTTCTAAAATTGTTTCAACGATTTTCACAGAAAAATGTCTGTCTAATGTGCGGCGATATAGGAGATTCAAAGCGCCTCGTATACTGTATCCAGTGTAAAGCATTTGCCCAACATAGGTATGTTTAATATTGTGATTTGTGTTTGGAAAAATGAGTTGGAATTCTATTTAGCTTTATGTGGATTTTGAAATCTTCACAACTTGTTAGGCCAAAATTTGTTTCTATACATTTTAACAAATAAGTATATCTATGTTTTAGTAAATTTTATTCTGCTCCATTTTATATGTTTAACCCCTTTATACTATACAAGATAGTATTGAAGTCATTGTTGTAACTACAATTTGTAAAGTTTTGTCACTACATAAACTGCAATTACATTTGTGAATTTAAATGATCAGGTAGGTAGATAGCAAATATTTTGCTAAATTCGTAAGAGGCACTCAATGCAACTATATATGTGACAAACTAGGTGAATACGATGTACTACGTTCTTAATATTGTAATATTACCCAGACTGTATGCTCATTTTAGAGCTTACTTTCTTGCAATTAGGATTAACACTACATCCATAAAAATGCATAGCTAACTATGTGGTCTGATTAGACCTATAATTCCAAAGTAGTCTATAATTTAAAGTGAAGAAACAGATTGTTACCAAATTGGCCCTTGTGCCGTGATAAAACTAGGCCTAAGATGCTTTGTACCATTGTTGTTGCTTAGTGCTTGATAAATATGCCTAATAAGTATCATATATATCTGCAGTTATTGTATAGAGAATATCCACCGAGAAGATGATGGGACAATAGTCTGGAGATGCGTGGACTGTGCTCCAAGTAACCCAAAATGCAAACCTGAATCGGCAAGAAAAAGCGAACGCATAAGTCATATAACTGAGACTAAATATAACAGGATCATAATGCAAAAGAAGAGTGGCACAGTTAGAAAGCAATCACTTATCAGATCAAAAGGTGAAAGTGTTGGACGCCATGCTAAAAATAATGCCGAAAAGATTTTGTCAATCCTTAAGAATGAAGATGTTCTTTGTAATCAGACTAAATCACCCAAAGCCAAAGATCCTTTGAGTATGTCTTCTGTCAGATCAAAAGAAGGTGAAAGTGTTGGATGCCTTGCTAAAAATGACGCCGAGAAAATTTTGCCAATCCGTAGGAATGAAGATGTTCTTTGTAATCAGACCGAATCATCCAAAGCAAAAGATCCTTTGAGTATGTCATCTGTCAGATCAAAAGAAGGTGAAAGTGTTGGATGCCTCGCTAAAAATGACACCGAGAAGATATTGCCAGTCCTTAATAATGAAGATGTTCTTTCTAATCACCCTGAATCACTTGACGCCAAAGATCCTTCGAATATTTCATGTGACAAACAAGCAATGAAGTCTGAGATATACGCGGAGCCTGAAGCCATAAATATAATGCCTCAGCTCTTGCAATATCCAGAGTTTGACAAATACAGCCGTGCTCAGCCACTTAGTGATCCAATTTGGGGGTGAGATCTTCAATTGTATTTTCTGTGCTGTTGTTGAGCTTTTTACTTTGAATATTTCTCTTAATTATTGATGCAAAGTTCTCAATAGTATGGTTGAATCGCCTTTAGAGTGTTTATTTATACAAAACGTTCATTTTCTTTATACTCGTCTTTTTCCTCTTCATATATAGGGGGCAATTTAGATTGAACAATGCAACACATTTTCATCTTGTTGCTTATTTGTCAAGTGAAGCTTGCTCAAAAGTGAAATCCGCAGGAACAGAGCTCCCCGAACTGCTTGATGTAGAGTCGTTATCAAGACATGTTATTTGGCCTCAGAGATTTGTCACCAATCCACCTGATAATGATAGTATTGGTCTTTATTTTTTCCCTCAATTAGAAAGGTATGCTTCTTCAAGGGATTATATTCTGTTTACTAATCGGTAATGTCATGTTCTGAATTTCCCTTAATTTTTTGGTGATTAGAGATGAGATGATCTTTGATCGTGTGCTCAACAATGCTATTGAACAAGATAATGCTCTTAAAGCAGTCATAAACAACAACCTGGAACTCTTCATTTTTTCCTCGCATTTATTGCCTCCTGATGATAGAAGTATGTTAGAAATCTTGTCCTTGACAGAAAATTTAGAATGATTTTTCATTAGGTGATTGATTCCGCGACTTGTCTAATTTTTTCAGGAATCTGCAAAAAATATTACTTGTGGGGTGTTTTCAAACCAAAGAAAGCCAAGGAAACAGTAGTCAACTTCTAATCTGCCGCGTGAACTCTCAATATGAAATCTCAGACCAGACCAACAGAAACAAAATTCTCAATGTTGGTGGGGTATGGTACCCAATATCATAGGGCTAATGCTACTAAATCCTATCATTTGTTTGTTCTAGGATGAAATTGCAACATCGTGCACATCAGAGGTTTTGCAGAATAGAAACAACTAATGCAAAACTTTGGAAGAAATGTTCAATATTCATTTCCCTGATAATGCACACAATTTTTCATAAACTAAATGATTGTTTAGACTATCATTTAGAGTTTCTAAAGAAATGTTCAATATTCATTTCCCTGATAATGCAGAGAGTAAATTCTCTGACACATGGAAAGAGGTTTCCACATAATATAGCACAAAAGGAATAGATATGTGCCTTAATTCCTTCATTTTCAAACCTCATATATCATTCATTTTAATCAAGCGCCTTCTAATTTGCTGCCAAATTAACATGAAGTTCACAAGTCTTTTAAGAAACCAAATTGTTGAATGAATATTTAACAATGAAACTTTACACTGTCATTGTGTTTCGCAACTGCTGCATTTGCATCTTCAATTTTTATTGAATGTGACCAACGACCATTGCCAATGAGAGAAAACAGAAGGACAGCCACAATTATAGTTGTATTTAGATAACATTATTTCTTGTTTCTTCTGTTTTTTAATTTGTCATAATAGAAAACAATCTAAATTTTAATATTCAGATCAATCATTGAGTATTATGGGAAATTGAGTTTATGAATGAATTGGGATTGAGACTTAGGCATGTCAATGGGGCAGAACGGGGGCAGGGGATACATGACTCTTTATCTCCGTCTCGGGTCCCCGTCATGGAAGGATTTTGTCCCCCAACCCTATCCCCACAGATTTCCGTGGATCCCCACGGTTTTAGTGGAGGTCTATAACCCTAAATTTTTATTTATTATTTTTAACAATATTAATAGAAAAAAAATCAAAAACTAAACACAGTAAATTAATAAATTAATTATCTACAATAAATATATTGTTTTAACAATATTAATTTTGAGATAAACAATCTTCTACGATAAATATATTGTTTTAACAATAGATCATTCTATTTTATTAACATTACATATGTGTTTTATAAAACAAGTTATTTGATAAGATAAATAAATCTACATAGAAATGTTAAATTATATATTAATTATGATATTATGATATTCTAGTGCGGTGCGGGGATTTCACGGGACGGAGAATATGTTCGCCATCCCTATCCCCAAAGTGCCTTGTGGGAACTTTGCTCCCCATTCCCGTCCCCGCGGGGGGATTTCCCCATCTTTAAGGCCCCAAACAGGATATTCCCACGAGGATCCCCACTAATGGGACAAGTTGACATCCCTAGATCGAGTGAATCTTAATTTTAAAATGCATACCTATTTTTACATTTTATTTGGTAAAAATATAAATGAACTTGACTTTTTGAGTGTGTTGGAATTTTAAAATCTGAATTTTATGGATATTATTGAAATTTCACCGTGGTGGATGAGCAACACATAAGATGGAAAACAAAATTCTTTGATAACATCGAAATTATGGGTCATTATGTTCAAATATTGGTCTCTTGTGGCTTTTGCATAATAAACTATTAAAGGGATTTCTTATCCCATTCTATGGGGTGGAAAAACATCCTATAAAAAATTGAAAATGCCCCTCAGATAAGTTGCATCTCCGGACGCACTATGCATCACCTTATGACGCACCAAATGAGTGTCATCTAGATTAAGACAAAAATTTATTTTATAGATGCATCTCTAGGTATTTTCAACAAATATATTGATATTTGAGCTCTTGGTGGGTATTTCGGAGATGTATCTACCAAGGTTTGGGGCTTGATTTTAAAATTTCTATCACCTTTGCATGTCAGATATTTTCAAATATGCATTTTCATAATAAGTTAATAAAACACTCATATGCATGATCACAAACCCACACTTATTTTCCACTCCAAATCGTTTCTAAAAATCCTTCCATTCTCAATCATTATTTTCACTCCAAATCTTCATTATTGTGTTTCATCACATTAAATGGAGAAAAAAAGTTGAAATTTCAAGTAAAGATCATTTATTTCAAGGCTTATTGCTCACATTAAGCTTGTTTTTAGTCTGAAAATCATGTGTTTAATCCGGAGATGGATCTTCGGATTCTGTATGAACTCTTCCGGAGATGCATCTTCGTAGGCTGTCCGCTCTCGTTTTTTCAGTTATGTTTACAGTATATGGAGTTTGGTTTTTTTTTATTATAATTGTTTTCAATAGATATGGTGCACCCCAATGTTTTACCCAAGCATATTTTGCCTCGAAATGCCAAAGGTATTGTGGTAAATGAGTTAGATGTTGACAACCAATTTAAAAACGAGCAAGAGTTTGAATTTCGTGATCACGTGCTTTAATGGATTCGTATGAAGGCCTCCAAACTAGGACTTGATATGGTAATCGAAAGGTCTGATAATGATTTGGATAAAAGTGGTGCATTTGTGTCAATAACATGCGAAGAAGTGGAAAATATAGACATCCTCTCCAAAATTTTAAACAAGATGACGCTGCTTCAATAAAATATGAATGCCCCTTTAAGTTGTGTGGTTATATGTTGAAAAATAAGAAATGGAGATTTAATGTCATTTGTGGTTTACATAACCATGACTCGTGTGAAAACAGAGAAGACGATGGACAATGGTGAGGCGCGACAATGAAGATGGATGATGAAGCTGAATGGTGGTTTGACGGTAGAAGAAAAAATTAACGAGTCTGATAGAAGAAAATGAACGCTTCAACTTTTTTAAGGTTTTAACATCTACATTTATCTCTATTAATTAATGCATCAACTTTTTTTAAAAAATAAACATAAAGGAAATGATAGAAAAACCTAATGTAAAATATAAAATATATATTAAATTAATTATATTAAAATAATGAGCGGGGCGGGAACCCCGCATGGCAAGGGATGTATTCTCCATCCCCGTCTCCGAAGTGCTATCGGGGGAATTTTTCTCCCCATCCCCACCCTGTGGGGTGAAATTCCCCATCTCTGGGGCCCTGAACGGGGAAATCCCCACAGGGATCCCCACTAATAGATACAAACTGACATCCCTATTCTCTTGTAACTGAAAGAATAGCCTATGTTTTTGTTCTTATGAATGGAGTGGAATGTCGTCTTTTCATTTTTATCAGTCTCTTTTACCCTTATCCATTCGTCCTATTTTGGATTTTGTATTGAGTGCATATCTTTAAGTTTCAACTCATTTGACATATCTTTAAAGGACCCACATACCAAGTATATCTTTGTTTACTTTTCATCCTACATGGTTTCTTTTCATTTAATTCTCTGTTGAGCTTATCACAAGGGTTGCTTCTCTACCAGATAACGAGTTCTCAACTGTGGATATACACTAAAGGTAGTTTGTTTATATATTGGTTAGTCCACATTTTGTGTTAAGTTTCCTACCCTTATTAAATTGAGTTGATTAATATGTGATGTATTATTCTTCTTATCAAATTTATTATATTGTACCTTTTTAGCAAACTAGGGTCTGTTAACTTCTCCATTGTCTAGAAGAATTTCCTCCGCAAACACTGCAACGACTTTTTTCCATCTTCCTCTTATTGAGTTCAAGTGTGAGGTGTTGTATTGAATATGTATCACTCCCTCCCAACTTTATCTTAATAGTTAGATATACATTAGGCATTTCTATTTGGTGTAAAAGTACTGGAAAATGTCTTGCAAAACTATCATTTTAATTTTGATGAGCAAAAGTATTGGATGCACCCCTAAAGAATATCTCATTTTTCACGACTAATATGGTAATCCTAGATTACAATGCTATTGGAATATAAACCAATTATGAATTAAAGTTTTTGATGAGGATTTGTTGTCTCATGTTACTTGATGCATAATTAAGTATTTATAATCCACATGTTACATCGATTCTAATAATATTTTACCAGGAAGTTGTCCAATGCTCCATACATTAGGTAACATATGAATCATTAATGTTGTGGTACATTAGGGTGCCAGTGTTGGACATCAAGCATTTGTAATCCCACTAATGGATTATTACATCATGGTGTTAATGTTACACATCGGTCATATGTAATCCTACTGATGTATTTTAACATGAGTGTGCCTACTTAGTTCATACTGAGTTCCGATGTCAATGAAGAAGGAAGTCATACCGAGTTCCACAGTAAGCAACTACAAATTTTATTTATTGACTTATTGCATATTCTTTTAATTTATAAACTTCAATTTTATTACTTTGGTTTAGGTGACAAAAATACTCGGGGTTATACACATATGTTAGATGTGTGGGACATGTCTGTTGGAGAAGTTACACTTGTTGAAGTATACACTTTTGGGAAATCCTATAGGTTGGGAGGGAAAAATTCTTGAGTGTAATAATGAGCTTGGTAAGGAGACACCAATATGCTCATATTAACTATCTTTCTTGGAAAAACATGTATGCGTCATATATTACCAACATGCTTGTTTTAATTAAGATTTGTATATAATTTTACAAGTTTGATTTCCACTTAGTTATTGTAAGATTTTATTGGTTGATACTATATAATGTATTTTTTTAATGTTTCTTATAATAGAGTAAGTTCCAATTTGTCACGGAATTGACTAAGCAAACGACACAAATACTAAGGGATAACATGAATAGTAAGTGGAAGCAATTGAAGCATGATTTGAAATCAAAAAGGTATGATGAAAGTAAGACAAAGGAGGAAATGGCTGCAAGCATCCCTGACATAAGAGTTGATTCTTCCCAATATCGTGCTTTAGTACATCATTGGTGTTCCAAGGATGGAAAGGTATATGCATTTGTACTTTTACCTATCATCGTTTTATTTATGCTTTCTGATTTTTCTTTTATTTATTCGTTATAGAAAATAAGTCAAATCAATAAAAGGAATCACTCAAAATTTGAGGATTTACATTGCATGGGAATAAAAAATCTTCCTAGGAGAATTCATGAGATGATATATTTTATTATATCATTTGTATTAGTATTTTTAACTTTTTTTATTGTAAATAGAATGTTTAACATTTTTCATAACTAATTGTAGACAACAAAGGCTAGAGAAGTACAACCTACACGGGCTGGAATTTATATTGAACTCAGAAAGATAGGAGTATTGTAACTGAAAAGGAAGCTGCTACAATTGTAAGTTTCACCCATGTCCAATCTTAATTGGTTATTGCTCATATTATCCATTTCTTGTAATTTGTGTTTAAATATTATTGTGGTACAAAGATGAAAAACTATAGTAATTGTTGCCTTGATATAACAAGTGAAAACCATATCTAATTTGATTATTTTAAAAACTATGGAGCTAATAAAGAAATAATGTGAAACTCAATCCTTGCCAACACACATTAATAATACTCTATATTTCCCAGGTTCATTCCATGGTACTTGTAGGGAATCATTGTCTCACTCTTACCTTCTTCCAGTAAATGAAAATGGAACACCCAATATCTTCATATAAAGTTTACTGAAAACTCATTGCTTCTAAATAGAAAACTATTAAGAATACAACAGTTTAGGGAATCAATGACTTTGAAACTAACATACAAATCATTAATTGTGTTATGCAATTTTTTTTTGTAATGATGTTTTCTATATTGTCATTATACTTGTTCATGCATAGAGTGTATGTGTTCTTGACATATATGAAAATAAAATATCATTATATGTACTAAAGCTTCAACACCAAAAATTCATGAATTTGTTTTGCATATCATCTTTTCTTTTTTAACTTTACAATCAAGTCATTGGGTCTTCAATTCAATTTTAAACTGGATTTTTTTAACTCTTTATGTCTTCTCTGTTCAGTTGCCAGGTATAAGTAGGGAAGCATATAACCCTCTAATAACAAACAAATGAGACTCATATCTAATAATTTTTGAGTTACAAATTCCAATTGCCTTATTATCAAATGTTAATATCCCTAAAAAATATGGACATGGGAAGGGATGAAGGAAACATCATAGTAAAAGCATGTTGATTATGGGTTGTCCAATTACTTAACTACTAGTGTTATGGAACATGATTTAAAACTTACCTTCTGTTTTTGTAGGCATATTTTTCTTATGCATAATATAGTTGCAGGTATGAACAAAGCTTGACAGTTATAAACCATAAAAAACAAAACAAGGAGGGTATGATAACAAAAGCTTCACTACATTGGCGAAGACGATATGGTCGTTTATGGTCATTTAGACAGGCTTGAGCTAGGAAAGTTATTGGTCTTTGATTATAAGTATTCAATATTAATGTCAATGTCATAACCCATGAACAAATGTGTATGGATCTTAGTTTCTGACTTGTCCAATGTAAATTGTTATACTTTAAAATAATATTTTAAATATTAGTTATTTTTATGGTTGTATTGTCAATTTTGTCTTGCACAATATAAATGTGATTAATTACTTTAAATATTAATTAAAATTTTATTTATAATTGAAACAATTATAAAAAATGGTGCAGATTTTGATTTTTTTAATATATTTTAGATACCACTTTTACATACGGTCTAATTTTGTAGCTAAAACAAATAACCTTTATGCGAGAAATGGTGACAGACTTTAAGATTTGTAAGTAAAAAGGTGTTTTCCATCGGTAAAACATTAACCAACATATAAATATTTGATGCTAGTTGTGCAGTATAGTGCACGACCAACATGTTCGTCAGTAAGGATTTTTATCCACAGAAATTGACATATAGTAACAGATTTTGTCTGTCACTACAAGTCAATTTTCTTATAGTGAATATGAAATAAAAAGATCTCGATAAATCATGTCATGGATGAAATAGAATGCAATCGAAATTAAGATAACAAAAAAAGTCGACATTGGCAATGTATGTAAACAATATAGCGCTAAAAATGATAAATGATAACGAGGATCGTGAAACAAAGCCTACCTAAGATTGTAGACAAAGTGAGAATTAGTCAAAATGAACAAATTGTGAAACAAAGTTTATCAAAGATTGTATACAAAGCGAGAATTGGTCAAAATGAAGAAATCATGAATCAAAGTCTATCCAAAATTATAGACAAAGTAAGAATTGATCAAAATAAATATATTCAATTGAACACTAATTGAACTCACTTTAAAAGTGAATCATTTTTGGACCCATAGTATGAATACTTCGAGGTGTGAAAACAATTTAATGAGTTTTGTGAAAAGCGAAATAAGAAGGGTGAAATTGTAAGATATAAAGCTTGATGTTTTTTCTCAACAATTTTCACAAAGACCTAAGATCGAGTTTGATGAAACATATCCACCTATAGTAGATTCTATTAAGATTTAATAATTAATTAGCCTTATAGCACATGAAGAGCTTGATTTGAACATGATGGATGTTGTAACATCTTCTTTGTATTGGTCACTTGATATGGACATAAAGTTGAACAAGTATCTCTATAGGCTAAAACAATATAGACACATCATCTCGGTAAATGTTTACTAAGGTATAGATATACAAATAACCCCATTTAAAAAAAAAAGTTTGGAAAAGAATTTTCAATAATAGTTGTCTATGTGGATGACATAAATATTATTAGAACTACTAAAGAGTTTCCAAAAGCTATAAATTGTATAAAGAAATTATTTGAGATTAAGGACTTGGAAAATAAAAGGTCCTTACTAAATGAACACTTAGACAATGGAACTTTCATACACCAAGAATGTTATATAGAAAAGTATTAAAATGTTTATATATGGACACATATCATATATTATGTAGCGTAAGTGCTAAAACATTTGTATATGGACAAATCTCGTATGTCGTGTACCCCGATGATGTTAGATCGTTGGACGTGTTGATGATTCTTTTAGACCTCAAGAAGAGGATAAAAACAAATTGGTCCTGAAGTACCATATCTCAGTGCGATTGGAGCACCAATTTACCTTACTAATTATATATGTCCTGATATATCATTTGTGGTTAATCTATTAGAAAGATACAATTCTTCACCTACACGAAGATATTGGAACGAGGTCAAACATATACTTTGTTATCTTAGAGGTAAAATAAACATGAGTCTATTTTATACCAAATTATCCAAACTCGAATTAACAAGTTATATATATATATGTAAATTACTTGTCAGATCCTCACAATGGTAGATCACAGACATGTTATTTGTTTACATGTGGTGATACAACAATTTCATGGAGATTAATGAAACAAACAATAACAACAACTTCATCTAATCATGCATAACTTTTAACACTACGTGGGGCAAGTCTAGATTGTATTATGTTGAGATCCTTAATCCAACACATACAAAATACTTGTGGTTTCTCTTCAGAAAAAATAAATACAATGACCATATATGAAGATAATAGTGCACACACCACTCAATTGAAAGATGGTTACATCAAAAGAGACCGAACAAAACATATCTCTTCAAAGTTTTTTCCCACTCATGATCTTCAGAAGAACGGTGATATAAACATCCAAAAAATTCGTTTATGTGACAATCTTGCAAACCTTTTCACAAAGTCACTCCGAAGTAGTACTATTAATCAACTAGTACAAAATATTGGTCTTCATCATCGAAGAAATAATCGTTCAGCTAAGGGGGAGAAATAAATTTGTTTTAAAATGATATTGTACTATTTTTCCTTCACTAGATTTTTTCCCACTGAGTTTTTTCTAGTAAGATTTTAACGAGGCATATCTAAAACAAACATCCAAGGGGAATGTTATAAATAATTGGATGATTTATCTTTTAATAACTTCTTTCCTTATTTAATCAATTTGTATTCATATAATATTTATATGTCGTCCTATAGATAGGAGCAATCTCATCGTATACGACATACCAATGAAATAATACATAATCATTTTAATCTT